>JAHSPW020000001.1:20167793-21375293 GCA_019985065.2 Arctostaphylos glauca | reverse complement strand
ATAAAGTGTGAACAATGGTAGTGTTTGGTAAAAACTTTCATAAATTCGCTTCGAGGGTTAAATCATAGTTTAACATAATAAAGGAGTAAAATTATAATTTAAAATAGTTTTTGGGGATCGAAATATAATTTTAATATTTCTAGTGTCTAAACAGTAATTAAAATAGTATTAGGGTTAAATTTGTAATTTACAACACAATAGGAGTAAAAGAGTATTTTATAGAAACTGAGGGGGCTGAATTGTAATTTGTCAAAATAGAGGGTTAAACTATAATTTATATAAACTATGAGGTGCAAATTGTAATTATATTTAAGGACTAAATTGTAATTATTTTGTGAGGTAAAACTATAATTTAAAATATGTAAAAAGACCAATCAGAATAATATGTAAAATCTAGGAGTGTCAATGTAATAAAGCAAAAATCAAATATTTGACAGTTTCAATTCTGTATTAGTGTATCGGTAGAACGTTTGGTTTCTACCGATAGTATACTGGTAAAATTGGATATCGTCTTCAACCATTAAGCTTTCACTATTAACCTTTGGTGGAGTTTCGGAGTTGAGCATAGACTATTCAAAATAGAGTAAAAGGGATAGGGAACTAACTTATAAGGTTGAATGGAAGCTTGAAATCTTTGATGAATTATACCAAATGAATTTTGTTCTCTCTCTCTCTCCCTATAAATGCAAAAAATTTGTGGGATCGAGGAAGAATAAGAGAAGATGGGTTTATATAGGCTATAGTTGATAGGAGAGGATGGGGGAAATTTGATGAGTGAAGTGATAGTGGAGTGCGGAGGGGGAAGGAGGAAGAGTATGAACTCAAACGGAGTATGAATGAAATTTACATGCAAGAAATATTTACGTACTTGAAAATAAATTTTAATGTGCGAAATTTTTTAAATGTATGCAATTTTATTAATTGTTTAAGTTTTTATTATTTTTAAAATTTGGGTTCCTATATAGAGCACTTACAGGGTCTCCCCAATCTCTTGAGGTTGCTAATTCTTTGGCGTTCAAGTTCATTGAGAACAAACTCCCAGTTCCCAAACACAAATAAGAAGTCATCATCGTTTTCATGATTGGAATCAATGGGTAGGTTACAAATCTTTCTCAGCCCTTGCGAATCTAATGATAATATATGTTAGAGTGGGCCTTGACCATATCGTAGTTATATTAGATATCCCATAAACCTAGGTCGGTTCCTAAAATTCTGTTTAGTTCTACTTTACAAATGACAATTCTAAATGTGTTAATAGACATCTGCCTTGGGGTCAATATGTAAAAAACAAGAACCCTACGGAAAGAGGGTAGAGGGAATCCCACTCTGTCCTCTGTAACAGTCATAAGAAAGATATGGAGATTATCACCAGTGGCCCTGTAACGGAGCATGTTGGGACCATCTAGTGCAATTACAACATTGTCAGGGACGTTGTATTCCCAGTAGAATTCCTCCATTTTACAAGAGAATCTACCATTTTTCTGTTGATCCCCATTTTTACTAAGAGGCAGGGAATAGGGATGAACGACACAAAAGAAGAGTCAACGTCAGAGTGGAATTGAGGGTTAAACCAAGGAGATGACTGAGAGGGTTTGGATGACTCAAGGAAACTTAGAAAACACGGACTTAGGGTTCTACAGATGACGAGGGGTAGATAGTAATGAGTTGAAAGTGAAAAAGGATTTTTGTGTTGACATTTATAGCTGTTTGGGCTTCACAAGTGTTAAAAGCACGTTCGTTACCGCAAAGGCCAGAACAGACGTTGTTCTCATTAAATGCAACAATACGAACTCTAGTGGACGTGAAAAGATATTTGCACAAGCAAAAAGCATCTAACCAAAAATGTTTGAATGAGTTTTACCTCCTCCATTAGCTCCAGAAGGAGCAAACAAAGATGATGGACAATTGAAGGAGATAAAATTTAATTAAATCGAATTAAGTTTTTCCTATTGAATTAAGTAAATGGATAGCTTGGCAATAGGATACTCTTGCACACTTGTACATTGCGAGATGAGGAATGAGTTAGCCAACATGAGAAAGTGGATGATATAATGAATTAAAGATAAGTGTAATCCTCGTTTATCTTGGTAGTAATTCAAACTAGATAAGGACAAGAGAGACTTAGGCCAATGATCAACTCAGAATAAGAAATTTGAGTTTGAATGAAACTCCAATTATAGAAAATAATGGTTTGGAGAGTCGAAACAAGACTTATCTTGTTACTAGCTAATTACTAGGCACTTCTAATTCATTTTTAATAAGGAATTAGAGACTGAATTAGGACTCGGATTGCTAGGTCAGAACTCTAAAAATAAAGGTACACTTATAGGGTAAAAAGTACACTATAAATTGTTATTATAAACTTAACATTGAGAGTTATATGTGATTCAAATGCTAACTTAATTATCAATGTGTCTTTACGCTACAGAGATTGAGGATTCTTTAACGATTTTTTGTCTTGTAAATTCAAATTAAAAAAATGAGAAATTGTGAGAATATTTATCTAGCCATTATGAGGTATAACTTTCATGTTTATAAAATCATCTACCTACAAAATTTTACTCAAAATTTTCTTACAGGTACTTTACCTATCAGGACCTACAAAACATTGAATCTTATTTGAGCTTATATTACTATCAATGTTCTGAATACCGGATCGGTTTAGGTACCGGTTTTCCTACTGGTACGGTACGTACCGGTACCGGTCATGTACCGGATACCGTACCGGATTTATCGCAACTATCAATATATATATAAATTATAGAGAGAAAGCCAAAAAAAATTAATTTTTTCCGCAATTCTTAAAAAAAATTAAAAAAAATAAATCCGGTACCGGCCGGTATTGAGAACGGTACGGTACTAGAGGTACTTGGTACCGTTTTTTTGCCAAAACGGTACGTACCGGCCGGTATCGGCCGGTACGGTACGGTATCGATAACATTGATTACTATATTATAAGAGAATAGGTTATTTATCAATTTCTCATTTTAAAAAAAACCTCTTCTCCCCCCTCCTCCTTCATCTCTGCATTAGCCGCACCAATTTTATTTTATCTTTTTTATTATTCAAACTATTCTTTTACCCATCTCCTAATTAATATAATTTCATTTTTTCATTAAAATTAGCAAACTATGCTCCCTCTATTTGAACTATGTTAATTATTAACTTATTATCTGATTATTTATTATCCTTATTTTTAAAAAATTTACAATTTTTTTAATTAATTTTTTATTATTATTGGTTAGTCTCGACAAGAGATTTAAGAAAAATATAATATTATCAGAAAAGACATAAAGTAAGTCCAAAATAAAGTTTTTTAATTTATTTTTTATATTTAGTAAAATATTTTTTAATTTTTAAATATAACTTTATATTTTTAAAATTTCTTTCATCAAGACGAGCTAATATAAGTTAGGCAAAATAAAATATGCGAACAAAATCAGTAGTGCCACAAATCACGGTCTGACCTTATGAACCTCACTTGTTTGCCACTAACCCAAAACTTCAAAGGAAGTCTAAAAAGTCATTCATATTTGTCTCTATTTTTTTTCCCCCTTCTTACGTCTTAGTCTTTCCTTTTTCCCTTCCAAAACACATTATTTATTTTGCTGCTTGACATCTGTACTCCACCTAAATCATGTGTGGCTACCTTTGAAATGTATGATATCTGTAAATTATTTATAATTTATATTAAAAGAAAATACTAATTATTGTCCAATAGTCGATGGATAATATGTAAAAAGTATGTCGATATCTATAAGTTGTGTATTGATATCCATGAATATATATAGATATTCGTAAAATGTGTATTGATATCTGTGTTTATTTATCTTTATATGTATATTATCCACTAGCAAGACCCCTCATTGAATTATGTTCAAAAAAAAATAAAAAAATCAAAATAGTATCTGTTTTTATTTCTTTTTTCATTTTTAGTGAATTTATTTTAACATTTAGACATAATTTTATATTCTTTGAATTATTTTCGTCGAAATGAACGATAAAAATTTAAAAAATCAATGAAAACATGACAATTTTATACTTTTTAAATACCATAGGCCAAATTAGTTGATTTCTCTAATCCTTTGTGATGTTTTATTTGTAAATAGTAAATTGTAATTGCTTTACCACAAACGAAAGAAAATATCAAATAGTATAAGAAAAAAACTTGTCTATCAATTTATAATCCCTTGATTTATTTATTAAGTTTAATGTTGTATACTAAAAATATAAGATAAGTAATATTCATTATACGAATTAGATTCGATGTATCTATCTATTTGTACTTTATATTAAGAGAGAGTAGTTCGTGTGACAATTTATTTATCTTTATTAAAAATTAAAAATTGCACGTAATTTTATGTTATTCATCTTTAATTTCTTTCCAACTTATGTTTCTTTCTTGCTTCTTTAACTGTACCTATTTATTATTCATTAACGTAACGTATTTATTTTTTTAATATTTCAAATTAATTTGTCAAAAAAAAAGTTAACCTTCTAAAATTTGGCTGACATAGATTATTATATATTTTTTGTGTTTCTTAATTTTATATTAGTTTTTTTATAAATTATTGATTCGTCTTGATCAGAAGATTCCAAAAGGCCAAAATAAATTATTATTTATATTATTTCTACTATTTTTGAATTATTTTGAAATTTGGTTAATTTTTTCTTACTTTACTAAAATATTTTGTCGAGATGAATACATAATCTACGAAAAGCGTGACGTGAAATTAATAAATAGAAAAAACTATAAATAAGAAAAAGTAGAAAAGTAAAATTAGGTCAAAATCAACCTAACTCTACAAATCACGCGTTACGCGAGAACGCCACGTACATATGAGGTGAATGGCACGCGAAGGGATGGGCGAGTGCAATAGAATGGTGTAGAAGGTTACAGGGAACGATGATCCGATTTTTCTAGACTTTGAATTTGAATATGGGCTCCACGCAATGCTAGAGCATTTGTAGATCACGCCTAATTTGATTTATTTATTTCTGTTATGATTTTTTTATTAAAAAATTCTTTATAATTTTTACTTCAAAATTGTAAAAAAATATTTTTTTAATAAAAATAGTGTGTTTAAAAAAAAGAAAAAGATTCATATGAATATTCTTAAAATATTATTTTTAGACTACAAGAAATTTGTGATAATTTTTTGTGATGAAAACAAGGACATCAAATGGATTGTAAATTTATATATTTTGTAGTCAAAATTCAATAACTTAATAATTAGAGCCATTAGGAGATTTATTTGGTCATTTTCGCTCAGGGCTGGTAATTTAGATGGAAACTCCACATCCTAAATTTTTTTTAAAATTTAACGGTAAGTGAAGAATTATCGCATAACACTATGACACTCTACATTTCTTTTGCTTCGTCAAAATTTTATTTTTAATTGTCTATTTATTTCGATGGCGACACTCCTAAATTAAAATCTTGGGTTCACTACTACAAATTTACTCCAACTTGATCTCAAACCATTTGGACACATTGATTATTAAAAAAAATGAATATTATTTTAGAAGGGGGATTGATTTTTGTCATTTTTTGTATTTTCCCCGTATTTTTTGTTGACAACAATTGGTGGCATAATTTTAGGGGTGGGACTGGGCTCCTCGCACTTATTTTGCCTCCCACTTATTGCGGTGAGGGGTCTGTGTACCATCAAAACCAATATTATTAATACCATACCGGACCAAAAATTGGTAAGTATCGTTTTGATATGAAAATGATATCAGATAATTTTAATATTGTATCATTCTAAATACCGTCCCGTATCATTTTTTTAAGAATTGTGAAAAAATAAATTAATTTTTTTGGCTCTATTTATGGTTCATATAGAGTAAACTTCTAATGAGGGATCCATCCCTCATTTTGTTAAAATAAGGACCTCCCATTTTCGGATCAAATATTGATAATCGGAACTGTTTAATATGTTTAAAACACGTTTTTAAGGGTATTTGCGAGAAATCGGCCCAAAAAAATACCGAGAAGGGCTTGATCTAAACAGTTGTTCATAAATGCTGACAGGAACAGTTTTATCAAAAATTGCTTCGATCAAGCCCTTTCCGATAATATTTTGAGCCAATTTTTCTCGGATATCTTTAAAAAAGTATTTTAAACACATTGAACGGTTCCGATCATTAATATTTGATCCGGAAATGGGAGGTCCTCATTTTAGCAAAATGAGGGATCTCTCAATAGAAGCTCACTTTATATATATATACATATATAATTGTGGTAAATTTGATATAGTATTCGGTATATAACCGGTACCAGTACATACTGTACGAATAGAAAAATCGGTACTCAAAATGATTCGGTATTAAGAACCTTGATCAAACTATGCTTTCTGGCAATTTTTTTAGGCATTACACATTGAAACAACACATCATTTTCTTTCATTAACAAAATTTTATTTTAAAATTCTGGGTTCGCAATTAATCTCGTATATTTTTTTAAGTCAATAGTTAATTTTAAAAAAAATTAAAATTAAAATTCAGACAGCACAATTGAAAGAGATTTAAATAACCGGTGTCGGTATTTTTTTAGTAAACGTGTGGCTAAGTGGGTATTTTTTTACTTTTTTTTTGTCATTGTTCCATTAAAAAAATAGACGACGCCATTTATTTAAATTTCTTTATGTCTGAATTTTATTATGAAAAATTTAAAAATTTAACGATTAACATAAAACAATAATTTATTAATGGGAAAAAAATAATGCTGTGCATTAAAAAAATGCCGAACGACATAATTTTGATGGCACAGCTTGTGTGTTGTGCACGGAAAATGCTACAGGTACAGATCTGGTGGTACAGATCTGTACCGATTGCCTATGTGGCGGTACTGTCCCTTCCTCTCTCAATTCGACAGTGGGACCCACTAGACTTGTCCTCTCTCACCTGTTCTTTTCTCTCTCCCTCTCTCCTTCTTCTCTCTCCCTCTTCTCAGGCACAAGACTATCAAAGTCACCTTGCAAAATTAACTCTCAAACTAGTTAAAATTTTTATTTTACGAGTATTTTTAAAAAATTAAAAAATAAACTAAATTAAAAAATGAAGAAAAATTAAATAATCTAAATATTCTTTTTTTTTAACAAAATTTAACTAATATCAACCAATTTAGTACATAAATCGACAAAAAATTAAAAATTTCATTCAATTTTTTCAGCCAAAATAGGTTGGTCGCTTTTTAAACCACTAAGAACGATACATGAAAAATATTAAAACATCCAATTTCATTCCAGATTCTCCATGTTGCTATCCTTAACATAACTCTCAAAACAAATTTCATGAAACTTAGATATAATAGTAATGAATTAAAAATTAATATTATATATTCTTATACAAAATATTAAATTTTTTAAAAATAAAATATATAAATTATAAATATTCAAATAAATAAAGATTAAACAGAGACCTCTCAGTCCTTATCTTACATACCTTAAAAACCAAAAAACGTTCTAAATGGTAAAAGTTATTGTAGTAGGCCGGAATAGTCATTAGTGGGCCCCGGCCCAAGATCATCCGAATGGTACTCTGGAGCTCGGCCCAGCCCGAACCAACCTTCCATGAAACCCCCAGTATTGCGCCGAACAGCTGGTCGGCTGGTGTTTGGGCTCGGCCCTACCGAACAAGTCTTAAGCTCGGGCTTCCCGAGCTTTGGTATCAGGCTCCGCGCCGATCTTCGGCCTCTCATTGCTCGGCATTCGTTACTCGGCCACAGGATCCCTTGTGGCAGTTTCTTGTCCAGCACGTCTAAAACGCCGTGTGGTTCGGTTCAGAACACGAACGCACGTTCTCCGCTTTCTAAGGGACACGAACACACAATCTCCGCCATCTAAGGGACGTGCAGCCACACCCTTCCGATCCGCTCGGGCGTGGGACACGTGGCAACATCCCCGCAGTCTTCGGACCACGTCCTACATACTGGGCCGAACACTCTGGCAAACGGTTGGACTCCTGCTCTATAAATACCCCAGCGGCACTCCTACTACAGGTACATGCACACTCGCGCTAGAATTATACTTTCAAAGTTGCTTTCGTTCTTCCAGAGAGCTAACTTGATCGTCGGAGTGCCCACCGGAGATCCAACCCCCCCGGTGTGCACTAACTTAGTGTTGAGTGTTTTGCAGATCATCTGAGAAGATCCGATTCAACAACCCGAGAAGTCTAGAGTGGATTCCAGACTCCACAACTTGGCGACCACAGTGGGAGATCCTTCTGACTTCTCATCCTCAAACCCTCACCTTAAAGCTTCACCAGGATTAACAATGGTAGTCACCGGAACTGACCCATCGGCCCTACCAGTTATTCCACCCCCTCCTCCTGCTGATCTGAGGGACAGAGCCTATGTCGAACGCTTGGAGGCTCGACTGGCAGAACGAGACCAGCTGCTTCACCAGGTCAGAGAGGAGATTGCGCAACTCAAGGTTGCCATCCAACCTAACCAGAATGGCGAGACTTCGCAGGCTCGGCGACGAAGACGCCGCAGGACACGCTCTCCGGAACGGAAAGAAAGGAATAAGCGTCTGGCCCTCGAACGGCTGGGAGCCGAAACCGAGGTTGACGCGATCAACGAGACACGGGGCCAGGGCCGAACCCGAACCGCGCCATCTGCAAACTGTTCGGACTCCGAACGAGGAGCTCGGAGGGTCTCGGTTCACAGAAGGTTGGGAGCTCAGCCAGTTAGTAGCACCCAGTCGTACTCTCCCCCGACAACACCTTCGGACGACACCCCGACCCATGAGACTCAGATGGATCGGAGGCGTGGCGGCCGAAGGGATCAATCCCCATCAAGGCATCAGAACTATCGAGGGCGTTCCCCTCGGTATCACGGTGGGCAAGACCTCAGAACTCGACTCGTGGCCAGACGGGGGGGAAGGGCCGAGCAGGGTCCTCGGCCAGCACGTTCACAGTGCGATATCATCCACGACCAGCTCATCTCTTCTCCCTTTACCAGAGAGATAGATGGAGTGCGTCCGCCGCGTGGCTTCAATCCCCCAAAGTTCAGCAAGTACGATCCTAAGACAGATGCCTACCTGCACCTGGTGCACTTTCGGCAGATGATGTCTCTCTACAGCATGGACGACGCCTTAATGTGCAAGTTGTTCCCCTCCAGCTTGGGAGAGCTAGGGCTTCTCTGGTTTGATAAGCTGCCGAAGGAGTCCATCCCATCTTTCAAGGACCTATCCCTCGCCTTCCTGGCTCGGTTCGTCACCAGTAGCAGGCAAAAGAAGGGCGTCGACTCTCTCCTTGCGCTGCGGAAGTCCGCAAATGAGTCCCTCAGGCAGTACGCTGCTAGGTATTGGGAGCTCTTCAACGAAATTCAGGGCTGCGACCCTGCTATTGCTGTGACTTCGTTCAAACTCGGACTGGATCACCGAAGCAGGTTGTTCGAGGACCTCATGTTATCGAATCCTACGGACATGGATGATCTCATGGCCCGGATCGACAACCACTGCCGATTGGAGGAGGCGCGCAGCGAGCGGCGTCAGGCCGAGCAAAACCATCCCCGTCAGGGGGATGGAAACAAAAATACACCACACGGCTCGCGCCGAAGTGTGAACGTGGTATCCTCCGGGAAAAATAAGGGACCTCGGCAGTTCGAGTTTACTGCGGTGAAGACGGTCTTCAAAGTACCAACGTACGAGATCCTCAAAAAGATACAGCATGAGCCGTACTTTGAATGGCCGAAGCGGCCGTTGGGAGAACTGCGAAAAACGCCGGACTCTCCATACCGCTGTTCTTACCACAGGGAGAAGGGTCACTTGACTACACGCTGCCGAGCATGGAAGGATTTCCTCGAACGGTTGGTATCACAGGGGCACCTCAAGGAGCTCATCAACGAGGAAAAGACTCAGGCCGGGCCCCAGTCAGAGCCCGAGAAGGAGAACAGTGGGGAAGTTCGGGTGATCGACGTCATCCATGGAATGGTGGATGCGGCCGCCGAGGAGAGCCTTCGGGCCGAGATCCGACGTGCGGCGTGCGGGAAACAGATCATGTCCGTTAGTGCGGGAAGTAAACGCCCACATTTTGACAGCCAGTCTGGAGGCAACCTCTCCTTCTCTGATCAAGATCTGCAACGCCTCCAGGTACCACACAATGACGCCTTGGTCGTCTCTCTCACCCTCGGCAATTCATTGGTTCGGCGCATACTGGTCGACCAGGGGAGTTCGGCCGAGGTCATGTACTATTCCCTCTTCAAGGCGCTGCACTTACGGGACACAGACCTCACACCGACCGAGGTACCTCTGGTAGGTTTCAACTCGGCTCCCGTTTGGCCCCTCGGTAAGGTTAAGCTACCCATCCGAACGGGCACGAGGACTGTGGAGGTTGAGTTCGTAGTAGTAGATGTGCCGAGCCCTTACAACGCCATCGTCGGTCGCGTCTGGCTACACAAGCTTTGGGCCGTAGCCTCAACTTATCATCAGGTCCTTCGCTTCAATGGGATGTGGGGACCCGAAGAGGTGCTAGGTGATCAATTAGCCGCCAAAAAATGCTATGTGGCGGCGATTAAGAGCAAGGTTTGCCCCGAACAGGTCCAATGGGTGGAAGCGCCGGACGCTCCCCTCCTGGACGACGTCGGCACACCAGCTGCCGAGAAAGCGATTGAGGATCTGATCACAGTACCGGCCGACGACATCAATACCGACAGAACTTTTCTGTTGGGATCAACCCTATCATCAGCCGAGCGGGAAGCCATGACCTCCTTCCTCAAGAAGAACATTGAGGTGTTCGCTTGGACACCGTATGAGATGCCGGGCGTCGATCCGGATTTCATCTGTCACCATCTCAACGTGGACAGTTCTCGCCGACCCATCATTCAAAAACCGCGACGCTCGGCCACGATCCATACTGATGCAGTCATCGAGGAGGTCGACCGACTGCTGGACGCTGAGGCGATCAAGGAAGTGCAGTACCCCACCTGGTTGGCCAACACCGTCGTTGTGAAGAAAAAGAATGGTAAGTGGCGCGTGTGCGTCGACTATACGAACCTAAATGATGCTTGCCCCAAAGATTGCTTCCCGGTACCGAGGATCGACCGCCTCGTCGACGCTACATCTGGTCATGCTAGGTTCAGCTTCATGGACGCCTACCGAGGATACCATCAGATTGCGATGCACGGCCCCGACATGGAGAAAACCGCCTTCATCAGTCCCCGCGGATTGTATTGCTATAGGGTCATGCCTTTCGGTCTCAAGAACGCAGGGGCCACATACCAACGGATGGTCACCAAAATGTTCGGAAAACAGATTGGTGACACAATGGAAGCCTACATTGACGATATGGTGGTTAAGAGCAAGTTCGAGGCCGAGCACCTCCAGCACCTCCAGGAGGTATTCGACATACTGAAGGAGCACAAGCTCCGTTTGAACGCCGAAAAATGCGCTTTTGGAGTCGGGTCCGGAAAATTTTTGGGTTACCTAGTCACCAGAAGGGGCATTGAGGCTGACCCAAACCAAATCAGTGCAATCAACAACCTAGCAGCACCATCTACCATTAAAGGTGTTCAGAAGCTAACAGGGATGGCTGCCGCCCTCAATAGGTTCATCAGTCGGTCTTCGGATAAGTGCCGCCCATTCTTTGCTTTGCTCAAAAAGTGCAGCCGTAGGAGTTTTGAATGGACTCCGGAATGCGACCAAGCACTCCTTCATCTGAAGGCCTACATATCTTCGGCTCCTTTACTCTCAACACCAAAAGATAAGGAGCCTTTGTTCATATATCTGGCCGTATCTCCGCATGCGGTCAGTTCTGTCCTTGTCCGGGAAGAGGACCGAACTCATCTTCCAATTTACTACACCAGCAAGACTCTGGTCAGTGCAGAGACTAGGTACCTACCTCTTGAGAAACTAGCTCTGGCACTAGTCTCCGCCTCCCGAAAACTCGCGCCCTACTTTCAGGCGCACCCCATCACGGTTTTGACATCACAGCCCTTAAAAAGCCTGTTCCGGAAGGCTGATTTGTCTAACCGAATATCGAAGTGGGCCGTGGAATTGGCCAACTTTGACATCCACTACCAGCCGAGGACGGCGATCAAAGGACAGGTGCTGGCGGATTTCATAGCCGAATTCACTCCTGGCGCCGAACTAGCTGTGCCGAACAGCAAGTCTACTGAGTCGCCACCCTGGCGACTTCTACACGGCGACTTCTGGAGGTTGTTCGTAGATGGCTCTTCTAACACCCATGGTTCGGGAGCCGGGGTCGTCCTGATCTCACCCGAAGGAGTTCTCCATGAGATGGCCATCCGCCTAGAATTCCTTGCCTCGAACAATGAGGCCGAGTACGAAGCCGTATTGGCCGGCCTCCGGTTCGCAGGCGATCTCGGTGCAGAGCGAATCAAGGCTTACAGTGACTCGCAGTTGGTCGTTCACCAATTGTCCGGTGAATACGAAGCCCGTGACGACCGCATGTCCCGCTACCTCACTGCCGTTCAGCAAGTCAGCCAACGGTTCGCGAGTTTTTCATTGGATCAGATCGCCCGTGAACACAACGCCCATGCCGATGCTTTAGCCGGACTCGCATCAGCAATAGACGCTGGGGGGCAGAGGACTGTCTCCGTCGATGTCCTCCCGCGACCGAGCATTGAAAAAACTGCTGTCAGTGATTCGGTCAACTGCATTTCTCATATTCCCAGTTGGATGGACCCCATCATATCTTACCTCCGGGATGAAACTTTACCCGAAGACCGGAGGGAAGCACACAAGATCGTCCACAAGGCCGCCCAGTTCTGGCTAGGACCTGGAGGCAAACTATACCGGAGGGCGTACTCGTCACCCTATCTGTTGTGTGTGCACCCGAACCAAACTGGTGCTATACTCCAGGAACTGCATTCCGGCAGCTGCGGATACCATTCAGGAGGACGATCACTTGTGCACCGAGCTTTGACCCAAGGATACTGGTGGCCTAACATGAAAAAAGAGGCCGACCTCATGGTCAAAAGTTGTGACCAATGCCAGAGGTTCTCTCCACTCATACATCAGCCGGCCGAACAACTCAACCCCTTGTCCAGCCCATGGCCGTTCGCACAGTGGGGGCTAGACATAGTTGGCAAATTTCCTGTAGCACCCGGTGGCTTTAAATTTCTGATTACGGCTACCGACTACTTCACTAAATGGATCGAGGCCGAACCCCTGGTCCGAATTGAGGACAAGGATGTCAAACGGTTCGTCTGGAGGAACATCATTACGCGGTTCGGCGTGCCTTATGCTTTCATTTCTGATAATGGTACGCAGTTCGTGGGGGACGTATTTACCGACTTCTGTGCCGAGCACCGAATACGGTTCTTCAATTCAACACCTTCGTATCCTCAATGCAACGGTCAAGCCGAAGCCTCAAATAAAATCTTGCTTGGCGGTATTAAGAAACGGCTGCTGACGGCCAAGGGAAGATGGGCCGAGGAACTATACAGTGTCCTTTGGGCTTACCGAACTACACCGCGCCGATCTACAGGCCGAACACCATTCTCGTTGGCTTTTGGCATGGAGGCCATCATCCCACTTGAGGCCGGCCTCCCAACGATGCGGACTCAGGAGTTCAACTCGGAGAATAACGACAAAGCCTTAGCAGCAGTGCTGGATGAGGCCGAAGAACAGAGGGAAGCTGCTCGGATTCGGATTGCCGCCTATCAGCAAACAATATCTCAGGGTTATAACGCAAGGGTGCGTCCTAGGACATTTAAACCGGATGATCTCGTCCTCCGAAAGGTAGTCGGGACTAAGAAGACCAATAAGCTCGGTCCAAATTGGGAAGGACCCTACCGAGTGATCAAAATTGTCGGGGTCGGCTCCTACAAGTTGGAAGACTTGGATGGAATTCCTATTCCCCGTCCTTGGAATGCTCACAATTTAAGGAGATATTATCACTAGCTTGCTCTCAGCTTACGTGTAAGCACGGCCTGCGGCCTCCCAGTTATATCATTTTTATTGTTCCTTTCTGTACGGCCTGTGGCCTTCAACTATATCTAAGTTTGAGTTTTATTTGCTTGAAAGATGTATGACAATTCATTATGAAAACTCAGTGTACGGCCAATGGCCTCTAATTGTTTTTACGATTCTATGAGCTCGATATTACAACTAGCCTATGGATGGTTGTATTCATTTTTCGTGGCTTTTGCCTCCTAGTCCCCGGTAACCTCAGGGTGCGGCCTTCGGCCTTATCATGATTTGATTTCATAAGTACGAAGTACGATCTACGGACCGGACAATTACAACTAGCCTATGTATGGTTGTATTCATTTTTCATGGCCTTGCCTTCTATTCCTCGGATACTTCCGAGTGCGGCCTTCGGCCTTATTATCATTTAATTTTCGCAAGTTTGGGCACTATCCGAACTACAGTGTTCGGTGATCTACTTAGCCTTGGGGCTTCTACATAAGTTAATAAAGTCGGCATGGGCCGACGATCCATGCATCCGCATTTCACAAACAAACCACAAAATGCACAAGAAAAGGTTTCAAAAACTGAAATTCTTATAAAACCCAAAGTGGAGAAGTACGGAAGCAGCATTGTTATGATACGAAAAACAAACGGTTACAAAGCCCGAGCTCATTTGGGAGCCGGTGGATCGACTACCCTAACATCAGGGTCCGAAGCCCTGTCTTCGATTGCTCCTGCGGCTGCAAGGGCCGACTGCTCGGCTGGGGATTGAGGCTCGGCTAGGCTCTGGGCAGCAGACTCGGCCGGACCGGCATCATCGTTGTACTTTGGGATCTCCTGGTACAACGAAGACCCCTCAGGCACACGGGCCTCTCTGAGTGCTGACAGCCAGCCGTCTCTGAATGTATTTTGGAGAAGATCGCCGAGCTCGGCGTTGATCCTCTCCATCTCCTTCTGGTATTTTCCCTCAGCCTCGGCGTAGCCTTCATCATACCCCTTGGAGTCCGCCTCGTCCACCCTCTTGGACATCTCGGCATCCTTCTCCTCCAGGGCCTTCACCAATGCTGTGTTCTTGGCCTCAGCTTCGGCAACAGCAGCTCGAGCAGCATTGAACTTCTCGGTTATCTGGATCTTCTCCGTTTGCTCGTTTTGGTGAAGAGCCCGGAGAGACCGAGTCTGGTTGGCGTGTCTGAGAAGCCCGGCCTTCACAGCAAGCAGATGCTGACAGGACTGCATCACAAACACAAAAAACAATCAGAACTTGGAAGGAGACGAATGAAGTAAGAGCTAATGAATGTACGTACCTTCACGGTGTGCTTTGCTAGCTCGGAGAATGCTGCCTCGATGTTCATCGGCAGATTAGCAGCATCCTTCGGCAGCAGTGTGCCCTCGGCCAGAGCGAAGGCGGCGTGCCGGGTGGTGTCCACCGAGTCCTCGACGGTCAGTGGTCGGTCGCCCAGCATCAATTGAGGGCGGAATGGCTGAGGACCCGTTGCATCCTCGGCAACGGCAGCGGCGTCAGGAACAGTGGTCGGCTGCGAGGGACGCAGAGGCCGGCTCTGTTGAGTACCCATCTCGGTTGGCCGAGGATCCGCCACCTTTTGTTTCTTCTTCTCTCGCCCGGAACCTTCAGCACCCTTACGTTTTTGCTGATCAGCAGCCTCTTTGTTTGGCCCTTTGGAAGAGCCGACTGCTAGCTTCAGGGATGCGGGCTCCTTTTCCTTGCGCGGCATCGGCTCGGAATCTGACCGCTCGGCCTCCGCTCGGTCGATCTCTGCAAATAACGCTCTGAGCTCTTCGTCACTTACACTTGGACACGGGCTATAACCCGAGGAAGAATCAGAAGTTGCCGTACCTGAGGAGATGGCAACCACGATATCAGGCGTGCTCTCAACCCTCGGCTCTCGGATGATACCGAGTGGTGGGCTGATGCGCGAGTTGTTGGAGTTCTCCGGCTCGCACGACCCCCTATCCCCGGCTTCGGATTCGCTGCTGCTGCTAGAATCCCCCCGAGCCTTCAGTTTCGACTTGTACGAGTCCACGTAGCCGAGGAGATCCGTACAGTGGCGATGTCTTCTCCGGATAGAGAGTGCTCGGTCGATCCGCGCTCGAGATGCTCGGCCCTTTAGCTTCAGAACCACTTCTTTTCCTACAACAAGGGACAACCGTGTTTAGAAGCAAAACAGAGAAAAGACATACAAAAACGAAGAACTCGCATGAATAAATACCTGCGTATCCGGGCACCCTAGGAATTGGGTTGTATCTGAGTTCGCCGAGCGCGTACTCGAACTCACCACTGACGCAGACGAAGTCGTTTGCGTATTTGTCAGAGTCCGGCAGCCCTCTAATGAGCTTTCTCTGCCCGGCTCGGCTCCCGAGGAATTTCCTCTTGGAAACCCTGTTCTCACTGACAAAATACAAGCCGAACAGATCCTCGGCTTCGAACTCTAGACCATACCTCTCTTTTAACTCTACCGCCCCCATTACTATTCGGTAGAAGTTTATGGTTACTTGGGAGGGAGTTAGGCGAAGGAGGTTGAGCACTCTCCGAAGGAAAGGGTGAAAGGGAAACCTAACACCTCCCTCGATAATGGCCATCAGAGGAAGGACGACTTGGTACTCATTCGAGACATGACCCTCGTCCGGCTCAACTAACCTAATGTGTACGTCCCTCGGAATACCATAGGTTTCGCGGAAGTCGGCTAAACTCTCAGGGTCGTCAAAAAACCGAGTATAACGGTTCCTCGCTGTTTGATGTTGCCCTTCTCCGCTCGGCATACCAGACGAACCGCTTGTGCTGGGCTCCCCGGCGTCGGCAATCGAAGCACGTGCTGAATCCGCTTCGATCTCGGACATCCTATCAAATAGTGCACGGGTGTCAAAAAGTTGCTACTCAAGTCTAAATGGGGTTCGGTCGAGCGTTAGCCCCTCGGCCACACCCGTGTTCTATGGCTCCTAATAAGGCCTCGGCCTCTCTTTCATGCCTCGGCCTCTTTCGCAGACCTCGGCCTCTAACTCAGAGGCTCAAGTCTACAGAAAGAAAGTGAAACCTACTCTAAACTACTCGAAATACGGGAAAAAACTTGAAATAGAACAACGTGTAACATACGATCTGAAGAAACGACAGGGGCTATAGAAATCATACCTTCTTGCGTGGCTTGAATATGTTAAAATCGTGCAGGGGAAATTGAGAGCTCTGAAGGCAAGGTCGAAAAGCTTGAGAGAAATGGTAAAAGTTCTATCTCTCCTGGCAGCCCCCTATTTATAGGCTGGTACGGAAGACGAAACGGAAGAGGCGGGAAGACGAGACGCTTCGTATCCAGCCGTCGGATGATACGACGCGTGTCACGATCTGGGAGACAGACGGCTGTCACGTCTCGGTATCGGTGGCCGGACAGTTGGTTCGAGCCCATGATAGGCCAAGCTCGGAAGTCGAAGCGTCATGCACAGGAAGACAAGACGTTCCGCCTTCTGACCGTCGGATGACACAACACGTGTCACGGTTCCTGAAATTGACGGCTTTCGTGCCTCGATATTGGTGACCGAACTCTGGGACCCAGCCTACGGAGGGTCAACCCCTCTCACGACCAACTTTGATGTGAAGGGATTGAGGGGCTATTGTAGTAGGCCGGAATAGTCATTAGTGGGCCCCGGCCCAAGATCATCCGAATGGTACTCTGGAGCTCGGCCCAGCCCGAACCAACCTTCCATGAAACCCCCAGTATTGCGCCGAACAGCTGGTCGGCTGGTGTTTGGGCTCGGCCCTACCGAACAAGTCTTAAGCTCGGGCTTCCCGAGCTTTGGTATCAGGCTCCGCGCCGATCTTCGGCCTCTCATTGCTCGGCCACAGGATCCCTTGTGGCAGTTTCTTGTCCAGCACGTCTAAAACGCCGTGTGGTTCGGTTCAGAACACGAACGCACGTTCTCCGCTTTCTAAGGGACACGAACACACAATCTCCGCCATCTAAGGGACGTGCAGCCACACCCTTCCGATCCGCTCGGGCGTGGGACACGTGGCAACATCCCCGCAGTCTTCGGACCACGTCCTACATACTGGGCCGAACACTCTGGCAAACGGTTGGACTCCTGCTCTATAAATACCCCAGCGGCACTCCTACTACAGGTACATGCACACTCGCGCTAGAATTATACTTTCAAAGTTGCTTTCGTTCTTCCAGAGAGCTAACTTGATCGTCGGAGTGCCCACCGGAGATCCAACCCCCCCGGTGTGCACTAACTTAGTGTTGAGTGTTTTGCAGATCATCTGAGAAGATCCGATTCAACAACCCGAGAAGTCTAGAGTGGATTCCAGACTCCACAGTTATGCTGCTATACACTCCAATGCAAATATTTTGATAACCAAATCTTTTTAATAATTATTTGGTACGTGGATTGATTGAAAATCAAAAATTAAAAATTTTAGTTAGTTCTTTTAGCTGGTCTAGATAGGGGTTTTTTTTTTTATCTCTAAAAATGATACATGGAAAATTTGAAAATAATTTTTGGTTGGTCCACGTACTAAATCGGTTTGTATTATTCGATTTTGTTGAAAACAAACAGAATATTTAGATTATTTAACTTTTCTTAATTTTTTTTTAAATTTAGTTCATACTTTCTTACTTTTTTAAAATATATTTATTCAATTTTTTTGTATTTATTATTTTGGCCTAAATATCTTGTGGATTATTAGTTTTGAAAAATTCAGAAAAGACAAGAAGAATCTAAAAATAAATTTTTTTTTATGGATTATTAGTCCGTTTCGATAAAACGAATATAAAAAGTACAAAATTATGTCAAAAAATTTAAAAAATCATTATAGACGACGAGTAAGCACAAAAAATTTCTATTTTTAGATTATTCTTGTATTTCCTTAATTTTTTCAAATTTAGTCTATTATTTATAACTTTTCTGAAATCTCTTATCAAAACGAACTAATAATTCACAAAAAAATTGACGAAAGACAAAAAATTATAAAAAAATTTCACATAAGAATAAAACAATTGTTGAATAATCAAGTCAGACCATCAAGACGAACCAATAATCAGTACAAAATTAAGGGGAAAATAACAAAATTGTAAAATAAATTTCAAATTTCTTTTTTGACAAAAATAAAATTTCAATCAGTTTTACAATTAATTTTTCAAAGGTAGGTTGAGGAAAGTGAGGGAGAGAGAGAAGAGAGACAAAAGGACAGGTGAGAGAGAGGATAGGTTTAGTGGTCCCACTGTCGAATTCAGAGAGGAAGGGACAGTACCGCCACATAGGCAATCGGTACAGATCTGTACCACCAGATCTGTATCTCTAGCATTTTCCCTCCTCACCCGTCCCTTCTCTCTCACTCAACCCTCCCTCCCTCTCACTCTCTCTCTCACAAGTCACAATCATATTTATTTTCCAAATTTTTTGTATTTATTCAATTTTTTTACCTTTGGTGAGTCTTTTATTTATTTGTAGACATTTTTTATTTTTTAAAATATCTCATCGAAAAGAATTAATAATCAGACAATATTATTAATTCGTCCTGGCGAGATATTTTAAGAGAATAAAAAATTCTATCTAAAAATTAAAAAAATCATAAAAGATAAAAAATAAACCAAAACAAAGCTTGTTTATGTTTATTTTTTTATCGTAATTTTTTTTAACTTTTAGATAAAAAATTATACGTTTTAAATTTTTGGTGAAAACACTTTAAAAATATAATTTAAACTTATATTCTCTATTTAAAAACATATTTAAAAATGGGTTCACTACATGCAAAAAAAAAAAAATCAACCGAAACAGACCTTCTTTATGTTTATTTTTTTTATCATAATTTTTTTAACTTTTAGATAAAAAATTATGCCTTTTAAATTTTTGGTAAAAATTATTTAAGAACATAATTTTTGGTCTAGAAGTTAAAAAGGGTTCACTACATGCAAAAAAAAAGCCTAAATAAGGTCTATTTCAACCATCTTACCCCTAAAAAAAATTCATAAATAACAAAAATAAGTCAAAATGAATCTTGTTAACTTATGTTTTGTTAAATATATACAAAAAGTAATTAAATAAATAAAAAAATTAACAAGATTTATTTTGGCTTATTTTTTGTTATTTATAAAAAAAATTAGTTTTGAACATAATAAAAAACTCACTAAAGGTAAAAAAATTGAATAAATACAAAAAAATTGAAAAATAAATATGATTGTGACTTGTGAGAGAGAGAGAGAGAGAGAGAGAGGGAGGGAGGGAGGGTTGAGTGAGACAGAAGGGACGTGTCAGAGAGAGAGTGGTGGCTTGGGGGGTGTGTTTGGGGAGTGTGTTTGTAGCATTTTCCGGTGAGGAGGGAGGAAAGAGAGGGAGGGTTATTGGGGGTACGTGTCAGAGAGAGAGTGGTGGCTTGGGGGTGTGTGTTTGGAGGGTGTGGTAGTAGCATTTTCCGTTGTGCACCCGTCCACTCCTCCTCTCTCTCTCTATATATATATATTATGCTCTCCCAGGCTGCCCAGCTTCTCTCTCTATATGTCTCTCTTTTCTGGGTTGCAGCCATCCAACTTTTCGGGTTTCGATGATGCATTAAATAATATAAAATTAATTAGCGGTTTGACATGTCGGAAATGCTACACACACACACATATTGACACCCCAAATGACACCCCACCACTCTCTCTCTGACACGTACCCCCAACAACTCTCCTCTCTCTCCTCCCTACCCACCCGTCCCTTCTCTCTCACTCAACCTTCCCTCCCTCTCTCTCTCTCTCACTCAAGTCACAATCATGTTTATTTTTCAAATTTTTTGTATTTATTTAATTTTTTTACCTTTAGTCAGTTTTTTAATTTATTTGTAGACATTGTTTTATTTTTTAAAATATCTCATCAAAATAAATTAATAATCAGACAATATTATTAATTCAAGATGAAATATTTTAAAAGAATAAAAAATTCTATCTAAAAATTAAAAAAATTATAAAAGATAAAAAATAAATCGAAACAAACCTTGTTTATGTTTATTTTTTTATCGTAATTTTTTTAACTTTTAGATAAAAAAATTATATTTTTTAAATTTTTGGTGAAAAGTATTTAAAAACATAACTTTTGGTCCAAAAATTAAAAAAGGGTTTACTACATGCAAAAAAAATTCCTAAATAAAGTATATTTTGACTTATATTGTTTGATTATTGATTTGTTTCAACAAGATATTTAAAAAAATAAAAAATTATGTTCAAAACTAATTTTTTTTTGTAAATAACAAAAAATAAGCCAAAATGAATCTTGTTAATTTTTTATTTATTTAATTGCTTTTTGTATATATTTAACAAAACATAAGTTAACAGGATTCATTTTGACTTATTTTTTGTTATTTACAAAAAAAAATTAGTTTTGAACATAATTTTTTATTTTTTTAAATATCTTGTTGAAACAAATCAATAATCAAACAATATAAGTCGAAATAGACCTTATTTAGGAATTTTTTTTTTGCATGTAGTGAACCCTTTTTTAATTTTTCTGATTATTAATTTATCTCATTTGGACGAATTAATAATATTGTCTGATTATTAATTTATTTTGATGAGATATTTTAAAAAATAAAACAATGTCTACAAATAAATTAAAAAACTGACTAAAGGTAAAAAAATTGAATAAATACAAAAAATTTGAAAAATAAACATGATTGTGACTTGAGTGAGAGAGAGAGGGAGGGAGGGAAGGTTGAGTGAGAGAGAAGGGACGGGTGGGTAGGGAGGAGAGAGAGGAGAGTTGTTGGGGGTACGTGTCAGAGAGAGAGTGGTGGGGTGTCATTTGGGGTGTCAATATGTGTGTGTGTAGCATTTCCGTTGACATGTTGTCTCTGTCAGTAGCTGGAAAAATACCGAAATTATCAATGAGCTGCTACTCGCCCCCAGCCGACAAACTTTGAGAGCATTAGCAGTGGAGAGCATTTCGAGAAAGGGGCTGCTTTGTATAGTATCAAAATAAATTTTTAATTCGAAAAAATATAAAAACAATTATTATTGTTATTATTTTTTTAAGTATTTCATGATACTTAAAAATTTAAGTTTAAATATTTAAGTGTTCCGTGATACTTAATTTTTTAAAACTTTTTCCACCTCGAATTTTGTTTAAAAATAAGGACAAAAGATATAAGTATTCTATAATACAAAAACAGGGCTGAAATTTTTTGAAATATCATTCATAATTATCGTAAATATCTTACGTGATGTGTTATTATAAATTTGATAAGCTTAATTATTTAACGTATTTAGTGGATGCTGTGAATAATATATATGTTTTCACTATGTGAAATACTGAAATACTATTTGTCTTTATATTCATATCAATAGAGTATAATTTAATGCATTCTTTTGCTAGTATTTAGTATAGTTTGAGAGGACAAAAGTATAGGCACTAATTTTTTTATCCCTTTTAAAATAATTCCCGTAGAAAGATTAGAGGGTTTTTTTTTTTTTTTTGACACCTCTTACCTGTCCAAAAGTTATTCCCAAGCATTAGCCGAGATTAATATATCACTTTCTTATTTCAACTACAAAACAACATTATCCTCTAATTTTATCCTCTATCCAAATCAAGTATTATTGTATCCCATTTTTTAATACCCCTCCAAACAATTTATTTTTTTATTCTTTCTCTATAAATATTACATCAATGTAAGTCAACCCTCTAAAAATAATACCCTATTTTATCTTACCCCCCAATAACTTATTTTCCTGAAAATAATCTTTCATCCAAATGGCCCCTAAACGAAACTTAAAAGCAGCAAATGGGATCCGTTGTATTTTTATATTTTGACAATAATAAACTTCACTGTTTATTATTAAGCATAAAAGTTAATGATTGTATATTTTTTACAAAACCTTCTAAATACGAGCACCAACATTAAGATATTATAGGCATTAAAGGATTCTCTCGGAAATTTCAAAGGTTTCAAGTTTTGGGGGAATGAATTTAAAATAAATCGATCTTTCAAGAGAGCCGGAATGTTCTTTATTGATGCACGTTATTGATGTCCACCACTCAAATGTCTCGAAAGTTTAGCACGCAACAAATAGATAAACATATATCCGTTTCCATTAATCATATAAATTGAAATTATAGAACATTAACAATAAATCGAAATAAAAAAATTTATAAGTTGTAAATGAAATCAAAATGTAAACAAAACAAACTGAGTCCTATGGATTCACAATCTTTTTAAAACAGAATCGTTGCCTCACCGGAGTGTTGGATGATCACTTCGACGTCTGTCTTTCAAGGTAAAACGTCTAATCAGTCTAAAGAATACCAGCCTAACGTCTATTTGTCAAATTTTGCTGGGTTTGCCTCTCTCTTTCTCTCTCCCCTTCAAAGAACATGATTGTATGAAATTCTGTAGACAGATAGTTGCTAAAAAAATTTGTGAATTTAAAGTCCAAGAACAAGATGGAATATAGAATCAAAAGGACTTTTTGAATCCAAAATCTCGAGACCGTTGAGCTTTTAATCATGAATGTGATCCATGAATGAGGAACCTTCCGAATATCTTGAGAGACCCTTTGATTGTCCCCCAAATTCATTCACCAAACTCTACCAACATAGCATGTCAAAGGTGTCTTAGAGTTTCTTTATAACCTGATCACGGCCTCACATGTCAACAGTCAGCACACTAAACTTTCGACTAACGCCAGATTTTCTTAGTTTTCCTATCTTCATGTTCTTTGTGCGAGAGCGTAATAGACACAGTAAATTTAACAGATAGCCGATTGATTGATATTTTTTTGACCGATAACCGTTTTATTTTGGAAAACAGTGCCTGTGTGATTTTCTAATACCAATGGTAAAACAACAATTATATTTTTAAGGAAACTGTAAATCTACGGGACATTCAAGATGCAAGAATTATCGGAGGGATTTTGTCGGCAATATTAGCAAGAAACAAAACCTAACCTCTTATTTCAACTAGAACTATCGGAAGAATTTAACAAATTTAAGTTCAACAGTCATGTATTTTTTGAAGGAGATATAACTACAAAGAATTAATTATATATGGGTCTTGGTGTAAGTATAAAACCGAATATAAAGCCCAGGGATCTTTGTTAGAAATAATAATTTGTCTTGCCCTAATTGATAGCAATACTTATTTTTTTAATTGTAACCAATATTTTTCCTATAGATATGGTAATAATAGAGGCCAAAGATTAATACCCGTTCGGATTTGGTTCGATTATGGTAGAAGACGAAGGATACTTGCTTGGATTCGGGTGGATTATGATATATGTCATTATCTAAATCCGTACTCAAACTGAACAGTTCCAAACTTAATTATTTTTAATTTTTAAAAATTAATTATAATTTTATCAAAAAAATGAATGTAATTTTCTTCTTCTTTTAAAACTAGAACAAACGATAGTTCTTGCTAATATCTTTTTCTTGACCAATGAATAAATTTTTTTTATTTTCCTACAATATTTCTATGAAATTTTTATTTATTTTTGCTTCACTTCACTTTATTTTTTTTTAAGAATAATTCATGTACAATATTTTTGACAATTGAACGGAGTATAATATTTTTTATTCACTAAATTATTTTTATATTTTAGGTCTCGTGTCAAATCATAACATTGTGATTGATTTAATTCACGATTGGAAATCAAACTATCACAGGGGTTGGTGAGCTTTTCAACAATCGAGGGCTGACTTTATAAACTTGTATGGTTATTGGGTCTAAACAGGTGTGCGGGCTGGACTACTTGATCGAAATTTATTTTTTTTATAATTTTTGTATTTATTTGTAAAGCTTTTAGTAATAATTCGAGTTTGAGTTTGTTCGCGAACATAAACAAGGTAGAAATGTCACACTTATTCTCAGCCTACGAGCCTAAGTTGAAATATTAAACAAATTGTTCTATGTTTACTTGAGTGTTCGAACATGATTGTTGACCCAGTAATCAGTATACTAAAAGGCTCGTCTTATAGGATTTGGAGAGTTATAGTGCACTTTCCTGTATTACGAGCAAAATGCTCTCGAAATTATATGAATTTTGAATTATCAAAATGTATAAAATCAGACAAAACTACGTCATTTTGTTCACATTATAAATGCATTACTAAAAAACGCATTATAGTCTCTCTGAATCCCGTCTTATACCTTGCCTCATTTGTGCTTCACAGGCAGTCAGCCTATTTTTTATTCTTTGTCTGCATGTTGTTTCGTCACATGTGTTCGTAATCATCATATCCACATAAAATATACGTGTGATTCTCTATAATTCTCTCTCTGTATCGAATATTTTCGGACAGATTATCCACATGTGCACTAATATTTGTGTACCTGAACTTGTTCTGTCTTCCTCTGGTGCATAATTTATCTTCTCATTCACCACAGAAACAGACACTATACTGAAGACTGAATTCCCTTCTCCCTCCTAGTATGTACTCATGTAAGCTCACTCTATAATCTCTCTCTCTCTGCGTTTCCAATCTGCTTTTTTGCATTTAATTCTGTTCCATTTATCTGTACTCTGATGCTTGGTAATGGCTCTTCTTAGTTTGATATCTCTTACCACTGTTTAATTGCTCTCTGTTGCCTTTGAATTTGCATGCGTGAAATGGGTTTAGGAACCATGCGCCCTGTAAACACTGCCACACTGCTTTCCTTTATCACCATCGTTTGCAATCCTTCGAAGTTTTTCTGGGTTCTGGGCCGACCAGTTGCCGCAATGTCCCTCCACGTTTTTTGAGTGAAATTTGGGGATATCCGGTATTATGTTCATTTTCTGTTTCTTTTTTCAGTCCACCATGTGTTTGCTTGTAAGACCCAGAGTCCAGAGGCCGAAAATGAGGCCTGTTCGTTCCCTGTGGGGAGCCCAACGCCTTAGGCCTTATTTAGAAATAAAAAGACTTAACTTTGAGTCTACTTGCATTAGGTATAAATTAACAGAAAAGATTTGAGTCGCCTCAGCCTATGTTGGATTACTAACATGTCTGAGAAAACATGAATATTTACCTTTTGACTTTTGTAGATTGATTAATGTTGAAAATATACTCACAGAAGGAAGAATGTGATTTAAGTTGCAGAACAAAGAGTCCAATGGAGCGATTCGGTAACATGACATATTATTATATTTGCTTCATTACTTGTTAGTACATTGCATTGTTAGGGTTTAGGGTTCTTGCACCACCCTTGGTATTCTTTTTTATTTATAAAACAGATGCCTCTATTGGATAACAAACATGAAATAGTAAAAGTTTGGTTTATTACATGTAGCAGTGACGAATGACATAATTTTTCTGGACTTTTAGGTTGATTGTTGAATGTGCATTAAATTATGTCTTTGTGAGACCAAGAAGTTGTAAGAGTGAATTCAGATGCAGAGCAAACAAAACCAGTAGTGAACCTATTGAGAAGTTCAAACGTGACACTCTTTTCATCGACAAACGCGGCAAATTTAAAAGCTTCGATCGCAAGAAAGTTTCGAGAAAGAAGGGTAAGGTGATGTTAATTAGCATACATTTTTCTTGCATATACTGAAGAGTACATTTTTCATGTATGATAGGTGGCTCGTTAAGGGGACAAGGATGGAAATATGGATCTGGATTTGTTGATGGGATTTTCCCAGTGCTGAGCCCCATTGCTCAGCAGATTTTGAACTTTGTACAGAAGGAAGTGGATGCAAATAGGATACAGGGTTCTCTTGATACTCTTCCTCATACTAACACCACATGGGATGACATCATCACTGTTTTGGTCCAGCTTCGTCTAAATAAAGAATGGGATCCAATCATCGTGGTAAGAATCTTCCACTCTTGTTCTTCTTCTTTCTTTCTTTTGGTCGATTTGCACTTTCATAAACACTCAAAGAGCTATAGTACTAAAATTCATTAATTCATGGAATCCCGTTCGTATTTCTAAACTCTTCCACATATTTCAATGCAGTTTTTTGCACCTTAACCACCCCAAAGTGGGCTGCCATTTGCCTTTTCCTTTATATGAAAGCTCAAGATCACTTACTCTCAAAATGCATCCACCTAACATCTTGCTGAAGTCCAGAAGAAAGCTGTAAGAATAGTCAAAGCCAAATGAATCCACGTTAGATCCATAAGTAGAAAACAGAACCTCACGTGTTTGACGTCTGTGAATTATGTTGTCCGAGAAGGTGACAATGGCAATATTCGCGATCAGATTTTAACCTGAGTGCTTTGGAGTGGAAAGACATATCGTGCGAAAGATAAAGATGCCAGAGTTGTTTGTTCTAAGTATTATCTTTTCTTTTCAGCTTTGGGTTCTTTTTTTAAGAAATCTATTAGTTAGGTATTCGTAGATCAGTCTTTCTAGTATATTCCCATGGCTTAACATCTATTAAATTCTGGCTTTCTTATTCATCTTGTTGTAGGTAACATAAGTATAGCTTCTGTCCAGGTCTGTGAATGGATTTTGCACATGAGTTCCTTCCATCCCGATGTCATCTGCTACAATTTGCTTATTGACGCTTACGGGCAGAAATCACTGTATCAGAAGGCGGAATCCACGTATTTGAACCTTCTAGAAGATCGATGTATTCCCACTGAAGATACTTATGCTCTTCTTGTAAAGGCCTACTGCACATCTGGCCTGCTAGCTAAAGCTGAAGCTATCTTTGCTGAGATGAGAACAAATGGCCAACCCCCAAGTACGTTCTCATCTTTTATGCTCACACATTAAAAGAGAAAATTTTCCCCAAGAGATTTGTTTTTTCAAGATTCGAATCCTTCCTCAAATGTATCCCTTTCGTTCATTGTGCTTGAGATGTTCTGTCAAAACTTTGTGAAATTAGTAAAAGCTGTATCTGAAAATCAGAATCCAGGAGCATCAAAATTGGAACTTTTCAGAATCAGCTTTTAGGGAGATTTTGAAGCATTTGGAGATGCCTGAATCCGGAATCAAGACTCTCGAAGCTATCACAAAATGCCCTTAGTACTCAATTTATTATGTTTTATGGGTTATATGTATCTGCATGCATTTGGTTCTGAAGTATTTCTCACTCGACATTTGACTACTTTTATATTTTTCAGTCTCTTGTTTTTGGAAGCTTTCCACGACTCCAAGTTGCTAACATAAGTCTACTGGAGTGGATTGGCTTCGACCCAAATACACTTTTGCCATTATCACTGTTATTACCGTTTTCTTTGCCACCGCAAGAGCTGTTGAATGGCCACAAACGGAATTTTGATTTTCCTGTACATTTGCACGTTCGTCTATTCTTTGGCCAAATTAAAGTTACTGTAACGTTTTACGTGCTTATTTTTGTGCAGGTACAGTTGTATACAATGCTTACATCAATGGGTTAATGAAGGGAAGAAACTCCCAGAAAGTTATAGAGATCTTTCAAAGGATGAAGAGAGATCGCTGTGAACCTTCTACTGAAACTTATACAATGATGATTAACCTCTACGGAAAGGTAATCTCTGTTTAGTACTTTTATTTGATCCGACATCAGTTTGCCAATGACACCTCTTGGATTTGTTTCATATTCTGAAATTCAAATCCCTTTCTGTTACTGGCAGTTAGGCTATAAGATAGCGATGACAGTAAATTGAAAAGTCATCTAGTCCGCACTACCTTTCTTTAATCAGTTTAGCTCTGACACACGCCACCGTCACCAACCACAACCGTGATAATTATCATCATCATGTTGGCAACAAAGTTGGTTCAATATAGATTTTATTTCTCAAAGATAAGAAAGTGGTTATCTACTAAAAGATATAAGAGGAGGAGGAAAAAGGAAGAATTCAATTTAAGTTATTTTTTTGATGTCGCAAACAATATTAAGATTTAATTTTTCTCTCACTTACAAGAGATATTTTTATTCACCGGTATATATAGATGTTTACAGTGTTTAAGGGAGCAATAAAAAGAAAATACAGCAGAAATTAAGGGACAATATATGGAAAATATAGCAAGGGAGTATACAGAAAATCAGGAAGTCAATCAACAGAGAATAAATAAAATTAAGGTAATGGGGAGGTAGGTTTCCGTATCCAATAAAAACCACTAATACTTAAGATGGTCCCATTGTTAGATAGTAGTGAACTAGCGTATTACTCGTGCCTATGGCACAACACAATGAAATTAAACCAAAAAAGTTGAATTCATGTTAGTATAATATTGCATTGAGGATAATAGAATCCAAGTTCAACCATAAGATAAAAAATACATAATTATAATAGAGTAAAAATTCATGCAGAAATGTAACAAAATAGAGGGAGTTACACATAGTTCATCAACAACGTATGATTATCCATCTTCAAAAAAGATTTGTCTTCATCACTCATTGTTTATCTTGAAATCTTCGCCCCATCATCCTTCGGAAAGTATTTGTATCAACATAAATGTACTTCGCCCAAATAGCAGAATTGGGAACACGAACAACAACCTTAAAACATTTACAAAAAAATTAGATGAGTAAAGTCCACTATTTTTTTTAAAAAATAAAGTAATTAAAAGTTACCTTATTGTGATATCCCCATCGAAGTAACCTAGTGGTATTCACCATATTACTCCTAATGACTTTTTCAATCGGCAGAAAAATAACAAAAATGTTAGCTGATAATAGTCCACTGAAAATAGTCCGTACATTTCGACTATTTTACTCACAGAAATGTTTGCTGAGAATACCGAAATCAGAAAAATAAAAAACGCACATTAAAGAAACGAAGCCAAAAACCGAACAACGAATCGGAAAATCTTCATTAAAAGCAGTCTTCCCCTGAAATGCTGGAAAGCAAAAAGCTAATTGTAATTAGTACGCCCAAGATAAACTAAAGTAGAATTATAGTTTTCTACTTCTAGTCGACTGCTCTCTAAATGAACTTGGTTTCTAGAAAAAATGGCTCTGCAATATTCTTATTGTTGAAGATAGTAGCTTATGACCCTTTGTTTAGCCGATATGAATTATGGAGTATCGGTCCACATGGAAGTTGTCCGGTATGCAATAAGTTTGATGGAAGTCTGTCAGGCTTCGGCATTGGAGAAAAACCGAGTGTAGTGTGTCTGCTCATCGACGAGCACTACAGAGGATCCGCTCGTCTCAGGCCTCTCAGTATCAAAAGATAGCACTTAGGCTGAATCCATTTTAGGCTCGGACATTCTATTCAAAAGTGCATGGGTGTGAAAAAATCACTAAGGTGTGACACTTGATACTATGCCTAGGAATGCTCGGCCAAAAGGCGTGGCCTTCGGTCAAAAATCAAGGCTCTCAACCGGTTTCTGGGGCTCATGTGACAGTCCCAGACAATGGTCCCTTGAAAAATGCAGATAACACTTCGAAATGCGTGAAAAATGCGCATAAACCATTGGAAATGAGGATTTCATGAACAAATAGTACCTAAAAAATGAAGTCACTGGGAATCATAGAGGAGGAAGGATTGAAATTGCTCTAAAAATTTTAGAGAGAGAGAGAGAGAGAGAGAGAGAGAGAGTGAGAAGTGAGAAGTGACTTTCTCTCTCCTAATCCTCCTTTATTTATACTAGGGCACGGATTCCAAAACGTCGCACGTGGGAATTTGAAACGCTTTGCCTTCGACCGTCCGATCAATGACACGTGGCATCATCTTGTGAAGCGACGGTTCATGCAACTTATCATCCCCGCAGCCTTTGGCATTCTTGGGAAGTGGGCTAGATCAATCAACTGGGTCCCGGCCAGTAAACGATCAATCCCTCTCTTTAGTTGGCACTGAGAAGAGGAATTGAGAGGCTATTGTGATAGGCCGGATTTGCACATCAGTGGGCCTTCGGCTCACGATCACTCTTGACCCATCTGTGTTCGGCCCGAGTCGGATTAGGCCCAGTAATACTTTTATCAACGTTCGGCCAAGGGGGCTCAGATGGCTGTAATGAGCTTCGGTTAGTGCAGAGGCACAACGGATCAGGCAAAATCGAACACTTATGTGGTTAGCACTCGCCTCCAAGGTAATATCCCTTCAAGTCTTGAACTTCGGCCATGGTGCGGAAGCCTTAAGGCTCCGTCTGGCCACGTGGAGACGTATTCTCCACGTTGCAGACAGTTGCATAGATGGACGTGGGGGAGGTAGTTACTGGACATATAGACGTGCCTGCTCGATCTGTACGAATGTGGGGCACGTGGCAAGAGCACCGTGATTCCTGGATCACGGCGCTATATTCTTGGTCGGAGCCTCAGGCAGGCTGTTGGGTTTCTGTTCTATAAATACTCCAAGGGCACTCTTACTTCACACTTTCAAGTTGCTTTTGCTCCTTACTAAGATTTTCACTTTTGATGTTGCCTTGACATTGTTTTTGGTAGTTTATTCTTCCTACGATAGAAAAATGCTAGTATTCCTCTGTACTGCAGGCAAATCAGTCCTATATGGCCTTGAAGGTGTTTCATGAAATGAGGAGTCAGAAATGTAGACCCAATATTTGTACATACACTGCTTTGGTAAATGCATTTGCTAGAGATGGACTTTGTGAAAAAGCAGAAGAAATATTTGAGCAGCTACAGGAAGCTGGGCATGAGCCCGATGTGTATGCTTATAATGCCCTCATGGAAGCATACAGGTGATTACTCAAATCAGTTTTCAGGTGTAATCTTTGTCCCGTGAACAAAAAAACTTTATTATCGTTTGGTAGACCTGAGAAATAATAGTATAAAAGGAGGTGATGGTTTTGGGATTTAACCAAATGTATGAGTTTACATCGACTACACTAGACCACATAGTACTCCAAGTTTTTCACATTAATGGTACTGATCTTACAGAATGAACTTTAAGTTTAAAAGTTTTTCTACAGTGTGTTTCTGGATTGAAGTCCTTTCGCTGAGTGAGAATAATATAATGGTTGCTATTACGACGTATTTCAGCTGTCCATGAACATAATGTTCCTTGAAAATGATTGTAGATGCACTTATCGTTGGTTCTTTTTTTTCTCTCTTTGACTTTCATCTCCTGATAGCCGTGCAGGTTTTCCTTATGGGGCTGCAGAAATATTTTCGCTCATGCAGCATATGGATTGCGAACCAGATAGAGCTTCGTACAACATTATGGTAGATGCATATGGAAGAGCTGGTCTACATGAGGGTAAAAGCTTGCACTAAAGTAATCTTGCCGTGATGAGTCTCGAGGATTTGTGGCCTGATCATGTAATTTGTGTTTGAAAAATCAAAAGAGTTTGAAACCGGATGTGGAAATACGAATAGTTAAAGTTAAAAGCATGAGTCTGCCATCAGGAACCATTTAATGGAAATTCACTAAAGCCGAAGTTTCTTTTTGGAAGCTTTCAAGAACATGTAAAAGCCGTATGCAAAAAGCGTATTTAAAGAGTCAGTCCAACTGATGGCTTTGATTTTGAAGAGTTCAACATTTGGCTAGGGGGATATGTAATGCAACTGCAAACTGAAAAATTGATGCAGGTTGAGAATTAGCTAGTCCCTCACTAGTCCAACTGTCAGGTTAATTTCTGGGAGAAATGTAATAGCATTTTCCATGTCCTAACGAAACACACTAAATAGTTCTGGGGGGTATGAAAGGATATGACTGGTCAACTCGTCAAAAACTTGGGAATGACTTCAGTCGTATGTACTATGTAGAAGGTGTCTGAAAATTTAGATCAATCTAAAACAGGCGATAACTGCATTCGGATCATCGATGCTATACCTGACTGGTTATGGGAGAATGATTCATTTAGCACCATATGCTTCTTAAATTTGTTATTTCCCGTGCACTGATCTGCCTTTCTACGGGTTCGCTCCTTTTTGTTTGTGGTTAGATGCACAAGCAGTGTTTGAAGAGATGAAGAAGCTCGGAATAATCCCAACAATGAAATCCCACATGCTACTTCTATCCGCGTATTCTAAAGTTGGCAACGTATCAAAATGCGAAGAAATCGTGAACCAGATGCAGAAATCCGGTCTCAAACCAGATACGTTTGTTATCAACAGCATGTTGAACCTCTATGGGAGGGTAGGACAGTTTGAAAAAATGGAAGAAGTGTTAAAAGCCATGGAAAATGGACCTTTTTCTGCGGACATCAGCACATACAATATCTTAATCAATGCATATGGAAGGGCTGGATTTTTTGAGAAAATGGAAGAGTTGTTTCAGTTGGTTCCTAAGAAGAATTTGAAACCGGATGTGGTGACTTGGACTTCTAGGCTTGGAGCATATTCGCGGAAGAAACGGTACAAAAAATGTTTGGAAATATTTGAAGAGATGATTGATGATGGTTGTTACCCAGATGGAGGGACTGCCAAAGTACTTCTCAAGGCTTGTTCCAGTGAAGATCAGATTGAACAAGTTACTGCTGTGATTAGAACAATGCAAAAAGAAATGAAGATTGCATTGCCAGCTTGATGAATGCCAAGGGGCAAACTCTCAAATGTTCAAATATTGGATCATAACAATGATGTATATTTATGAAGTCCTTATCTTTTACAAAATATATTTTGATTATGTTGCAGCATGTATTGTAGAAAGATTCCATCAATCCTAAAAGAGAGCTTGTGTGAGACATACTCTTCCCCTTAACCTTCAAATTCAAGTAATTGTTAAGTGTGGGACCTGGGCCAATGCCTCAAATGACTAAGTTAACCCCATCGGCTGTCTTTAAAGATTTCCCACATCACCACATGCAACTGCAGTGGGGTTGGTGGATCATAGTGCTACAAGTGGTATCTTAAACAATGGTTTGCCATATAAGAACAAATTCTCCTACACTTTTATTTATAATTAGATTAGAGTATTTGGACCACTTTATGGGCTACTCAAGTAATTGCATCGTTCACCAGCGAAGGTTCCAATTAAAATTCGAGACACTTTTTACATCTCCAAGAAAGATGTTAAATTTTGAGGTGTCAAATTTTTTTGATGGTATATATGGTAATTTGACATCTTTAAATTTGACATTTAAACTTTTTGATTTCTAACAAAGATGACAAACTGGGACATTTAAGACAAAAGACATTTAACACTTAATATCAAATTTGACATCAAGTAACGTATTCTAATTGTCACACATGATTTGATAATACTTTTGATATTTTTGTTGGAGTTAGTTTTGATGCCATTTTATAAAAATTGAATTACTACATTAGATTTGACATCTTTATTAGAGATGCTATTGGAGTTCAAAAATTCTCTTGATCTCATTTGAAACTAAAGCGTTTCTTGTGATATTCTTTTATTTTTCGTGAATGTTTTTTCCCATATCGATTAAAATTTCCGGTAACTATAATAGATAAAGTTTTGAAGGAGACATGATTTTACAATTTGTGCGTGATTTTTCATTTGGAGGTACATTCTGAAAAATAAACAAGAGCATAATTTTATAATCAGTGGATGAGCTCTTTGAATTCAAATACTTTAATAAATTCTCATTATAATTTAAAAATCCAAAATCTATAATTTGTAATTAAAAAAATAATTAGCTCCCAAATGCGAGGTATGCGAAGAGATCAAATTTTCATTTTTTTGGGGGGTAAAAAATGGATATTGTTTGTCATTTTGGATGAATATTTGTTTGTTTTTCCTGATTGTTTGCCAAGAGACAAAATGGAAATTTGATTTTTTTAAATTAGGTGAATGAAAAACCTGCATCGCCACGTGTCACCATTTGAGATGCGAAAGACACATATTCCATGAGACCCCTGTTCACTACATCCCTGAAACAGAGGTCCAACCAGCCCAACACTCACCAACACCAACTTTCTGCTGAGTGTGCACTCACCAACTTCTGTTAATTGACACATTGATCCCCCCCACCCTTTTGGTATATTTTCCAATAGATTTTGGAAAATATATGTACAATCACCAACTATCGCAATACTAGAGGGGGGAGAGAGAGAGAGAGAGAGAGGGGAGTAGGTTTCTGGGTCACAGTATTCGGTGGTGTTTGTTAACATGGCTTCAAGGTTATGGGCCTCAAGGGCTGCTTCATACCTCAGGATCTCAACGTTCAACAGAGGATTTGCTTCTGGTATATCCAACTTCAACCTTCCCTACCTTTTTCCATGCTTTCTGATTTCATTTGTTTATATCTCATTTATATTTTTGTTATAATGCTTGATCCGGTTTCTGTCGATCAAAGATCCGGTCTCCGGTGGGTTGTGTTCATATGTTTTGTTGATTTGGTACGATTCAAGTTCCCTTTTGATCAACGATTAGTTTATGGGATTTATCCCTTGAGTACTTGGTCTCTTTCTGTCGGTGATTTATTGTTATTTTACTATCGGACTATAGGGTAATCATTTTGGGAAGAATACGTTCGAAAAATGCGGATTCGGTTGATGTTTCAATTTCATTATTGTTGTTGAATCTAAACGGTATCATAGCATTCCTGTCTCTCGGTTGAATCAATGGTTACGAAACTTATTGGCCGGAAAATGAAAAAAATGTGTTATTGCTCAAATATTGAGATGGGTAATGGATTGCAAGCCTATATTAAACTTATCACAATTGACTGCTTGTCACAGTCTTTCTTGCTGGCCTAGAAAGTTTAGAAGAACAGGAGAATGGCACAATGCATGTCAACCAGCGAAAATCGTGAATACAATGTTCAGGACAATCAGTGAGAAAATGACACAAGTTGAATGTTGGTGATTTTATAAGCAAATATTTATCCGCAAGAAAATGACTTCGTGTGATCCACAAAGGAAGAAAAAGTGAACTGAAATAAAACGGAGAGTTCACCAAAAAAAAATGAAGAAGAGAAATTAACATTTAGATGTATTTGGCTCACAGTGCGCACACTAATTTCCAGAAATGAATTCATTTTAGTGTGGTCTGTTTCTTTATGCGCACCCTACACGCAGAGTGTATTTACCCAGAAACAAATTTCAATAATGCGGTCTAAAATCGTTAATTCCCTCGATTCTGTGCATACGACTATGAGTAACAACAATCGTTGGTCCAGAACATTGATTAGAGCATAATGAGAAAGGATTGTTGAAGACATGCAAAAAGGTGGGTTTTGGGTAAGGCTTTTAGAAGTTGATTTGAGTAATTGACAGGACTTAAATGGTGTTTAAGTTGGATATTCAACGTGGATTGATATTACCATCAAAATTCATTTGTGTGTATTCTTGAACCATTGTATTATCTCCCTTATATTCTCCCTCATTTTAGTGTGGACGATTTCGGCTAGGCAGCATCACGCAGTTCCTAGTTTCCTTATTTGTTCTGTATTAAGAGCAGTAGGATATACTAAGGTAATTTGGGAGGAATTCTTGCTAAGATATTGTAAAATAGACCTTTTGTATGCTGAGTAGTTGATCACCCAACGTGGGGGCCTCACTGAATCTGCAATTCGTCCTCTACTAGATTATCGGTTTGGTGTGATACATGGCAATCATTGATTTATCTTAATACCAAGGTTTTTTTTTCTTGTTTTTGCTTTTTATCTCCCAGCGAGAAATATACAGAAAATGTATAAGTGATTTATGTATGGCACTATTCTTTTATACAAGGAGCATAGAGTTGTAGATATTTGTTTAAAATGTCGTGTCTACTATACATACTTTTACCAACTCTGTTGATCACCGTCTACTTTGAATCCATGGTGTCAAAATATGATTGTTTGGAACTACAACTAAGTGATTTCATATGCCGGGGACTTTACAGAGTTTATTTTTGAGTTTTCTTTTTGATTTTTTGTTTTGCTACAAACTACCAGTTAAATTTAGCTTTTTATTCTTTCTACCAACTCAATGGGTCACATAATTTTTTTTTTCACTTCTATGCAATACTTTTGGTATATAAATGTTTTTCAATCATGCTGTTTACAGTTTTGGTGATCATTTTCAGTCTTGTTCTTGATTACATTTGTCTCACAGCAGTTCTTGTTCCATTTCAGTTGTGAAGGACTTAAAATATGCTGACTCTCATGAATGGGTGAAAGTTGAGGGTAAATCTGCTGTTGTAGGCATAACCGACCATGCTCAGGATCACTTAGGTGATGTTGTGTATGTTGAATTACCAGAAGTTGGGGCTTCTGTAACACAGGGTGGCAGCTTTGGTGCTGTTGAAAGTGTGAAGGCCACCAGTGATATTAACTCTCCTATTTCAGGGAAAGTGGTTGAAGTCAATGAGGAGCTCAGTAACTCCCCTGGTTTGGTGAGTACATTGCTGCTTATGATAATAGATTTGTCATTTTCAGGCATGTTTAGGTCCTTGTTAACTCAGATGACTTGAGCTTTGGTATTTATTGGTACAAATGCAACGCAACTTATTTTGATTCTATTTCAGAGAAATAGGTTATAATATCATGGTTTGATTCACTCACAAGCTGTGCACTTGAGAGCCTTCTTGGATGGAATAGAAATCTTTAAACTATCAACTAAATAGCCTTTTAGATTCCAAATAATGTAGCATGCATCCTAGCGTTGTTTATAGGGCTTCAGCAAGTCGTTGATAGGCTTATGATGGCCTTTTTTGTAGGTGCTAACATGTTTATTCCAATTTCTGCGTAGAATTACTCAGTATTCGGTGGGCCGTGGGCTGTTGAGATGCTATCGAGTGTTAGATTATGGTCTTTTCAATTCTTACTATTTTCAAACTTAAAATCCTTGGTTTTCATTTTACATATTCATGTTATTATTCCAATAAAGTAAATTAGTTTTGAAAAGGCAGATTGAAAAAAGAAAGGATATCAAGAAATGACACTTGTTGGCTATTCTCTTGGTGCTTTGTTACTTTTGGTTTCGAAATAAACCATATTTACGGTTTGTTGGGAGCACAAAGGAAGCATGATTGTTGTATGCTACTACCATTTGAACTGTAATTAGTGGCTTTATCCGTTACTCAAAACTGGCCTTCCCTATCCGCACCGCAACTCGCCATCCTTCCCCCCCAACAGGAAAGAGCAAGGAGTTAAGAATTGCATATCGTACTGCACAAGAAAGGAAAGCAGAAACGAAAGAGGCCTAAGACTTTGCTCCCTTTGTATTGTGGGTAACCATATTTCCTGCTAACAAATATCATACATGAATCTTAGACTCTCTTCGTATTATAACCAGGATTTATTTGGTGTTTGTATTCATTTTATTTTTGTGTCAATAAATGATGTGGCCTTGACAGGACAAGCAATTCTTAGAAAATTTAGTACTCTGTCATATAAGTATAATTGTTGACATTACAACACCAATGCAAAGATGTTCTGAAAGCCTAGACACCAGCAAATATGATAGTAGCGGAAATTTTGCCGATGATATGCATGCTGGCTCAACTCATGTCTTAAGACATGGTTACTACACGACTCCTATTTCTGTTTACTGATTGGGGTGGCTAAGCTTCACCCAAGTTAATAAACACCACAACGGTGAGTCTTCCTTGTTGCTTGTGGGTTTCTTCTCATGGAATCGTTAATGTTTATTTTATTGATTCAGGTAAATGCAAGCCCATACGAAACCGGATGGATTATAAAGGTGGAGATAAGCGACGATGAGGAGCTGACATCCTTAATGGACTCTGATCAGTACTCCAAATTCTGTGAAGAAGAAGATGCAAAGCATTGAGTAAATTTTTATAATGAAGGATTCCTTTGCTGTTAGGGTTTGTTTTGCTCATTAGACGCGATTGTGAAGGAAACAAGAGTACGAAACAAAATTGCATCTGTGTTTTCCGGTATCTTTATGCAACCATGCTGCTGAACCCCTTTTTCTTGTTTTCGATTTGGAAGTAATCTAGATTGAGAATATTACTCTTTGTTTTACATTATTGGATTATCCACTCTAAAGTGAAGCACTTGAAAGCTTAATTCTGTTTTCCTTTGGTTTTTTGTGTGTGTTATAAAACTGCCTTAGCTAACCATAAATCACTTTACTACAACACAGCTCATTTTCAGATGATCGAATCACATTCACATTTTTCGTCTTCGTTCTCCAATAATCTTGCGTTGTGTTTCATCCAGATTTTTACTACTGTTTGAAATTGTACTTTTGTTATCTTCTATCGTTCCATTTTTTAAACCGTATTGAAAAGATAAATGGTGATGCAAAGGCATTACAGAAAATTTGAGGAAATACATGGTGATGGAAGATGCTATATGTTTCATTTTAGGAGGATGCTTGAATTTCAGTCTCCACGATTGTTAGAACCTTTACTACAAGGGAAGAGAGAGAGAGAGAGAGGAAGAGCACTAAAAGAATGAGGCTACTATTTGTTCATTATTTGGGACCATATGCTTCAGGCCCGGACCATCACGGGCAGTATGTATAATATTGGATCAAAAATGGTACCATCAGGTTTACGTATCGTATTGGCACGGCTGCCGCCTGCCAGTGCCGCCTTGTACGATTTTTTATTTTTTTAAAGATTTAATTTTTTAAATAATTATACATAAATTAAAATGTAATTAAATATCAAATTTAGTGCATTTTTTTAATTTTTATATTTAGTATTTTTTTAAGTTGTTAAGTTTTATTTTATACGCAAAATATAATTTTTTGTTCTAAAATATAATTTGAAATGTACGTTACTCCCACAGTCTCAAATTCATAATTTTTTTTTTTTGGATTTTAACTTTTTAGGAAAACATAATAATTACTGTAAAAAGTATTTTTCTTTCTAAATTTGCTCTTGAGGTAGAATTTCAATAGGTATTTTTTAAAAAGTTTGATTGATGTGTACAGTATAAATTTTATTTAAACAAAGGAATAAAAATAAAATTTAACCCAATTTCAATTAGGGGAACTTAATGTTGAGTCTTACCTCTAAGAGTAATCTAGTGTTAGATCCTAAACACTTTTCAACATTAAGTTTACATCATAAAATTCAAAAAATACCCAAAATAACCCTAAAAAATAATTAGAGCACCAAAATAGAAATGTACTAAAAATAAGGAATTGTTTACCAATTACATTTATTGTTGCCTTTCCCCTCCAAATCCTGACTTTCCCGTCCAAATCCCAAACCACGTTTCAGTTCTATTCAGTCCTAAAAAAAAAGCGACCGTAGGTATTCTCGGCGACGGTGGCTTCGCATCCCGTCCAAATCCTGACTTTCCCGCCCAAATCCCAAACGACGTTTCAGTTCCTATTCAATCCTAAAAAAAAGCGACGGTTGGTATTCTTGGACACGGTGGCTTCACATCCCGTCGTACGGTCCGTTCGCAGCGGCAGCATCTGTAGACCGGCGAGTTAGTGTGTCTAGTTGCCGGCGACGTCTGCACTGTGGTGGCATTGGCGGACTGGGTGGTTTTCCGATCGAACACCCGGCCGTTTGTTTCGTACAGTATTCTGTCTTTTCGGCGTCTGACTTAGGGCTCGAAATGGCGGCAGCTTTCAAACGAACGGCGATGTATGGCCCGATCTACCCGTACGTCAGACCATTGATGCGTATTTCACGGGGCTTGGAGGTATAAGGGAAGAAAACGTTCGATGTGGTGTTGATTTGTGACACGTGATGGTAAATTCTGCTCTCTGCGTTTTAGATTTGATGGTAAATTTGCTCCCTGTAATTTACGATTTGATGGTAAATTCTGCTCTCTTCCCCGTTTGATGGTAAATTTGCTCTCTGCATTTCCCCGTTCGATGGTAAATTTGCTCTCTGTAATTTACCATTTGATGGTAAATTTGGTCTCTCCCGTTTGATGGTAAATTTGCTTGCTGCATTTCCCCGTTTGATGGTAAATTTGCTCTCTGTAATTTACCATTTGATGGTAAATTTGGCTATCTTCATTTTAACATTTGATGGTAAATTTTGCTATCTGCGTTTTAACATTTGATGGTAAATTTTGCTCTCTTCGTTTCCCCTGTTATAAGTAGTAGCCCATCGGATTTGCCATTTAATATCATAAAAAATGCTACAAATTTAACCAAATCAAAATTGGAGCAATGCATACCAATACGTTACTCATCCAATCATTGCAAAAACCAAAATAACAACATTGTTTTGGGGTTAAACACACCAACATAAAGAAAAGAAAAACAAAAATTGCTACACCGCTTCCTTGCATGATTTTCGATTATGGTTTCCCAACCTTTGACACCTGCCACATTTAATTTGGTTTCGGTTCTCTCCCCTAGACGGTATTCGTTGAGTTCTAGGTCTCCCAGGCGGCTTCTTGCTCACCGGAGGAAGTGTGAATCCCTTGTCATCTTGTTGCTCGCGCATCCAAACAGTGGGTATTGGGTAAATAGAGAATGAGTACGAGGCACGAAAAGCTTCCACATGGTAATACGGATCGACATATGAGCTCAAATCTTTACCCGCAGAACATATTGCAGCGACTGCGTAAACACATGGGAAACGTTCTAGCTGCCATGACTGACATGAACAATTAGCCCTTGCAATGTCGACAGTGACGTTTGGAAATGATTGGACCTCGTAAACATTATTTCCGGCCTCAACAGTCATAATATGGTGAATTTGTGTCTGGTGGTTAATTTGTATATCCGGGAATATGGAAAATTACAGAATATGGTAAATTTGCACATCATCTAAAAATACAGAATATGGTAAATTTACACATCATCTACGAAAACATGGTAAATTTCTATTTAGCAATCTTCAAGAAAATTTCTTCGGGTTTGACGAAGCGATCTTCGTCCTAACTTTCAACCCTCACTGTTTACCATACCATCTATCAACATGGTAAATTTACAAATCATCTACCAAACGTAGTAACTTACATATCATCTATGGTAAACATGGTAAATTACAGAATATGGTAAATTTGCACATCATCTAAAAATACAGAATATGGTTAATTTACACATCATCTATGAAAACATGGTAAATTACAATCTTCAAGAAAATTTGCACATCATCTATTTAGCAATCTTCAAGAAAATTTCTTCGGGTTTGACGATGCGATCTTCGTCCTAACTTTCAACCCTCACTGTTTACCATACCATCTATCAACATGGTAAATTTACAAATCATCTAACAAACGTAATAACTTACATATCATCTATGGTAAACATGGTAAATTACAGAATATGGTAAATTTACACATCATCTAAAAATACAGAATATGGTAAATTTACACATCATCTATGAAAACATGGTAAATTACATATCATCCACCAAGTCATGGTAAATTCACCAAACATATTGGTGAAGTGTGCGGCATATCAAAAAAAAAATGGCTTTACATGCGCAACCCATTCTCAAAACATATAACTACAAACTAAAAACGATAAAAATAATTCACTCATCGTTCGCTAGTTAGCAATCTTCAAGAAAATTTCTTCGGGTTTGGCGATGCGATCTTCGTCCTAACTTCAACCCTCACTGTTATTTTGCACAAGGAGTAATAAAGGAAGATCGTTTGGGCGAGGAAATTTCAAAAATCAGAAAATAAGGTAAGGAAGATCCCAAAAAAACCTTGCGATTGCGTAGAAAATCAAATCTTCAGTGGAAAGATTCCAGCAAAATATTCATCAAATTTACCATATTGTGAGTAATTAACATGGAATATTTGAAGAAGATTTGATTTCCGGATCAGTGAAAACCGAATACTCACTGTTTCCGGCATCATCTACCATATTCCGGCGGCCTCATGGTTTCCAACAGTTTCCGGCGAAACATTAAATCCGGCGAAACATTATTTTACCTTATTTCCGGTGAAACATTAAATCTTACCTTATTTCCGGCGTAATGAAGCAATTGCTGAAAAAAAATTGCAACGAACAAAATTTACCTTATTTGTGGCGAACATTAAATCCGGCGAAACATTAAATCCGGGACTTGGTTCCCATAGTCAGCTAAATATTTTACCTTATTTAATTCCATAATTATAGCCATATTTATTGCCCAATTATAAACATACCAAATCAATACAAAATCTTTTCTGAACCAAAAAGGATAAGAGGGTAATCTACCACCAAAAAATAAGGGCATACATGTCAACCAGGCTTAATTGGGGGTGAAAACATAAGTTTGAAAAGTGTATGGGACTCAACCCTACGTAGTGTAGGTAAAAAGGACCCTGATTTAATTTACCCTTTCAATTATTACTTTTAGAAAGTGGACTTTCATTTTGAAACGTTTAAAATTAAAATAATGGGATATGAAAATAGAACGGATGGAGTACTTTTTAGCAATAAATCCGAAATAATATATCGAAACACACCGATACCAATATGCACTGTGCTAATTACAAAAATAGTATGTTTACCGAGACAAGATTGATAAGTTTGGGCCGAGCTATGAGTATTCTGGAGGTGTTTTCTTAAGCTTTTGCATTTTAATTTTTAATGGGTAAAGTTAAAACTATTAAAGGTAATTACTTTTTGGAAAAAACTTTATTACTATTGTTCCAAAATGATAACTCAATTCTTGTAAGGGGGTGTGTTTAGGAGGCTTTTTTTGTATTTTTATTTTTGGATTTTGGCTTGTTTGAGAGTCACATTCTCATTGGACTTTATGAGTAAAAACTCAAAAGGAGATCTAGAGCTTTTTTTTATATTTTTAATCTCATTTTTCATTCTACTATTTTTGCAAAATGTATTTTGTACATTTTTCCCAAATGCTCCTTTTATATTCAAAATCCATTCTGATCATAATTCAAAAAACAAAAAAATAAAAAATAAAAAACAAAAAAATAGACTCCCAAACAACCCCTAACTTCAAATTTTTAGCACTGACAAAACTGGTGCTTTTGGACCGTCAAAATATCATAAAACCTCTCGTGTAATTATTTAAAGATTTTGGGATCATGTAATTTTACATATTTATATCCACCATAATTTTTTCTTGAATAATATACTTTAATCACTAAGTTATTAACGTTCGAAAAGACTTATTGTTAGTATAAAAGTTTCACTCATCGAGTTCTACAATGTCACGCCCTGATTTCCAGATACATAACATAATCATATTCATCATTTCGAAACCTCACAACATCCCAAAATACAATTTCTAAAATCCCTCATTGATAAAGTATTCCAACTATCACAATTCATGGGTGGTACACCCGGCCCATCACCCCAAAATATAGTGTGAACAAATTTGATATTGTTTGCTTTCAACTACAATGAAGGGACAAAAGAGGAATTAGTTTACATCTTTCAAAAATAGTTCTAAAGATGCTATGTAACTCCTATATGAAAGCTTCCTCAAAACATGCACCACCATGCATCCATGCAATCCATGTCAAGCCTCTGGGACGGTACCTGAAAGGTGGAGGGGGTGAGCTAAAAGCCCAGTAGAAACATTTACACCAATATTACATGAATATAAATGATATGGCATGCTTCATGAATAATTCACAACAACGCATGTATGACAGGTAATCCATTAGTCCATAACCAATATTGCATGTCAACCACTTTGATCAATTCACCGTTTCCAAACCAATTCTGTTATCATTTCCCAACTAACACATCACCCGCTAATGGTTAAACAACATTGAAACATACTAGTACATCTCCCATCGGAGGCTAGAAATCATTTGACTAGCATCACTCCCGTCGGAGGCTAGGAATCATTTGACTAGCATCACTCCCGTCGGAGGCTAGGAATCATTTGACTAGCATCACTCCCGTCGGAGGCTAGGAATCATTTGACATCAATGCAATACCAATTCATAGTTTGACCCTTTACCGGCCATACGCATATCACGCCAATCACAATTCAATCCCATAGTGAAAGAAAAACGAGAATGCAAATAAAGGCGTAAGGATATAATTTCAACGTCATCGACCCCTACGAAACTTATCGTCACAACATAGTCCCACTTGTGTCACTTGTTCCCCCATATCATAAGTAAGAATGGAAGTACCCTTAATTGTCCAAAATCCCAAATCGGAGTGGAAAATAGTCAGTACAAGTCGCCCGACAAGTCGCTCGAGCGACTACAAAGTCGCTGGACGGGCCAAAACCAGTAAACGTCGCTGGGGGGTTGCTGGACAGTCGCCCGAAGGTCGCTCGATGGTCGCTCGAGCGAAACCCAAGTCGCTCAAGCGACTTGGTCGATCTCAGTTCGCACAGAAATGTCGCCTCTCGATCCAATCGGCCAAAAACACAACCAAAAACCACTTCAAGCATGAAATCAACTACCAATATCATACATATACACATAATAGAGGTGAAACATCCCTACCTCAAGTCTTGGATCAAAGAATTTGGCGAAGAAATGAAAGCCCTAGGTTCCAAACTCCGAATCTCCCCTTCCCGAGCTCCAAATCACGATCCGTCTTCGGTTCTATGTCAAGCACGACCCAAGCAAGCTCTATCCCGAAGGGATTCGAAAATGGCGGGATGGTTTGGTAGTGGTGGTAGAGAGAAGGTGGAGGAAGATATGGTGGAGAGAGAGAGAAAGAGAGAGATATGTGTATTTTGTTCTTTCTCCCCAAAACCCCCAAAATCTGGTATTTTAAGTCCCCCCCAAGGCCCCCACATAACATATTACGTACGTAACGCGCGCGAAAATAAAACTAAAGACCCCGGGCTCGGGTCTTATAACTAAAATTTCGAAACACACAATAACCAATAAATCGAATAACCCGAAATATAAATTTAATTTATTTATTTTATTTATAAAAGTTTAAAATTTTCCGGGTCTTTACATACAATACGAATATTTAGAATAAAATTTTTGCGCGCAAGTTTCGATATTTAAGTATGAATAGTTACTTGAGAGATATTAACATAATTCAAATTACAAACTACTTAGGACTAATCTTTAAGAAATTAAACGAGACTAATTATTGAAAGCCCCTTAATTCTGTAACTCATTTAATTTCTTTTGATAAGAACATTTAAGAAATCTAATAATTTATGAACTGATATTTAATAATTACAATGACCAAAATGGTTATTATCATAAAAATCAACGTTTTTCTACAAACATTAAAAAAAAAGACGACAAAAAATACATGACCAATGCGATATTTTGACATTTTTCATTTAATAAGTCTGAAAAAAGCTTACAATTAAGTCGAAAGGGACCCTTTAGGCTCAATTTGGCCTTTTGTTTTTATTTTTATTTTTTTATATTTGTTGTTTTAGCTTCAAGTTTTTATAAATTATTAATTCGTCTAAGATGAATTTAAAAGTTTTAAAATTATATTAAAAAAATTAAAGAATTACTAAAGGCAGCGAATAAACACTTTTTTTTTATTTTTCAGGTTATTTTTGTTATTTTTCAATTTTTTTAAATTTAATTTATTATTTATAACTTTAGACGTACAAATTATCTGAAAAAATTGAGAAAGGAAAAAAATTTCACATAAAAATAAAAAAATAACCAAATAATTAAGTCAAACCCATCTATTTGAAGAAAAGAAAAGAAAACCGTGGTTTCTGGACTCGTCCGATTTTTGTTAGCCCTAGAGGGCTTAAACCCATGAAAAACCCTTTGTAAATCTGTCCTATCTATCATCGTTCCATAGAGCACAATCTTTGTTCAGAAGACTTGCAAATGTCGATTTCTTTCACTTCTCCATTGTTCTTCCCCCAAGTAGCTTCTTCATCTGTAAGTCACCTCTCTCTCTCTCTCTCTCTATATATATATATATATATATCTATCTATCTATCTAAGTGTGATATTGAAGTGTTGATATACATGTTCTGTTTCAGAAACCGAGGGGAAGTAAAAGGGTTTCTGGGTTATGTAGAAATACACATATTGTGAAGAAATTTTTGGTGAGAGCTGGGCCAAAGAGGATAGCCTTTGGCAAAGAATGCAGAGAGGGCTTAGTAGCTGGGATTGACAAGCTTGCTGATGCTGTTTCTGTTACCTTAGGTCCTAAAGGTATCTGGATTCTCTCTCTCTCTCTGGTTGGTTAATTTACTGTACTTTCCCTATCAGGATTGAATTTGTTTTGTATGTTTTTCCATTACGAGATAGCATTGAGGTTGTTGGTATCAGTGCTGGGTTGCTCTAGTTTTCGGATGAGAATTTCAAAATTATTAGGATCTTTTTTACTGTTACTGTTTGATTTTTTAACATTTATTTTCACTGGGGAAGGAACTGGAAGCTTCCTTGGTTTGCCTGTATGCTACTACCAACGAAGTTGTTTCACTTTCAAGTTGTTTGTGGGGTTGAAATCCTCAGAATCCTATCTTTGGGGATTGAACTTCTGATGGAGTATATATTACTATGGTAATCTAATTTCAGTTCGTTTGTGGGGTTGAAATCCTCACGGTTCTATATACATCAGTTTAGTAAATCTAGACCATTACTATATGGTTGTAAGTTTTGCTGCTGCTTTTCTAGTTTCTGTCTTAAACTTTAGCTGCTAGACTTTGTTTCTTTTTGTTTTCCCTCAGTTATTGTCAATGGTCGCCAAATTGTGGAGCCTAGAACCCGGTGAACCTTTCCTCTGGATTATCTGAACTGAACTTCTCTTTGCCTAAGCTGCAAAAGAACAACCAATTAGTGCCGACTAGCCGAAGGTAGCCGGAGGGCACTCCTGTATATTTTAGTCTTGTACATTGCAAGGGAGTCCAGTAATTTTCAGGCGCCACAGTTGGCGAATCTGTTGGGACTATACTAACTGAATTTTGGCTTTTTCATTTTTCCAAATAATTTTTTTCTAAACGAGTTATCTTTGGTTTGTTACTAACATCATCTTTTTTTATTTGCTTTAAGGAGCACATTTTGCCAAAAATAGGGCCTAGGCATATTGTTACTAACGTTCATTTTGCATGACATTGGCATTGTATATGCCTGAAAGGGCTCTCTCCAGTATTTTTAAATAACTTGACAAAATTTTAGCGTACACATTACCACATATCTCAACTCTCTTCTCAATCTCCGTTCCTCTGTTACATCTTTACCTGTAGGTTAGTCAAACCTCAGTTAAATTTTGCGTTGTATGTTCAAACATGGATTTATGTATGTACTGAAATGTTCAGATGATGCACTTTCTCTGTGTGTGTGCATGCATGCATACATATATAGGTAGATATATATGATCTTGGATGATGTACGAGGTGATTAGGTTTATTTCCCTTTATTCAAGTGCAAATATGTGAGGGAAATGGAGTACTTGGACTGCTTGTGCACCAATGTTCCTGCTACTTTAGATATCAATAAGCCAAACAGTTATTGAATAATTAATAGGAAGAATATAGGAAAATTATTGCACCTTCACATGGATAATACTAATATGTGAAGGGTCTTGTCGTTGGTTCTGTACTAGTCTAATACATCTGGTAGTTTACTTTCAGGGTCTTGGCACTGATTCCATACTAGTCTAATATGTCTGGAAATCTACATTCAAGTCTAATATGTCTGGAAATCTACATTCAAGAGTCTTGTCACTGGTTTTGATGGTTTTGTAACTTTAACATGTGGTTTCACCAGCTTTATTGTGGACAAGGTGAAGTTACTTAAATCTATTACTAGAAATCCAAGTAAAATATTATGTAAATCTTCCACCAAAGAAAAGAATAGTTTGAGAACTCTACTGTTAATCGTCTAGACTCTAGAACTCAGTAAGTAAAAAGTATTTATACGTAGATGGATAATGGAGGCGGTGATTCCACCATTTATAGAACTCAGATCTTAGTTGCAAGGAGTTTCAACTTTTCGAATTAAGACGGGAAAAAGTTCCCTTTCTTCCCTACCATTCCGTAATAACATACATATTTTTTGACTTACTCCAGGTTCCATATTCACCTCTCTTACGATGAAAGCTTCATTCATATATGGACACAGTCATGGTTTATAATTTTCTGCCATGGTGACAAATCTTATGAAGGATAAGATATCGGTTGGCCTAACACCAAAATTCCTGCAACTATATACTATTGTTTCTTATTGATTTTGGAGTAGTTGTATTCATAGATATGGCTATCATAGTTATTCCATGTGACTTTTCAAGCTAAATCATACAGGGCGCAATGTTGTGCTTTCAGAGGATGGGAAGTTAAGGGTTATCAATGACGGTGTTACGATTGTCAAAGCCATAGAGCTCTCAGATACAGTTGAAAATGCAGGAGCAGTGCTAATTCAAGAGGTCATATATGCTGTATAATACTCTTTTGCCTTTTTCAAAGGATTTACTGCTTAAACTTAATAGATTAATGATGTTTGCTTCTTTTTTATATGCCCTGTTAGCAGGTTGCTTCTAAAACAAATGATTTAGCTGGTGATGGTACTACAACCGCAATCATATTGGCTCGGGAGATGATTAAAGCTGGGTTACTGGCTGTTGCTTTTGGTGCAAACCCTGTTTCTTTAAAAAAAGGAATGGACAAGACTGTAAAAGAATTGGTCAACGTTCTAAGGAAGAGAAGTTGTCCTGTAAAAGGGAGGGATGATATAAAAGGTCATTTTCTCTTGTTCTTTTTAGTTGAATTATGCTAGAGAATCCCATAAGCCAAATAAAAGGTCGCACAATGATTGAGCTAAAGAAAAGGCTACATTAGACAGACTTGAAAAGGGGCTGCACTTGAGGGTTGTGTTAGAGGATCGCACCTGTGCTGGGTATGGAACGGGATAAGACTTAATTTAGCCTTTACACCTAATAACTTAGGTCTTCAGTTTGGATACAAAAAAATTCAAGTTATACTTAATAAATAGAAAATATAAACTTCCGTTTCTTTTTTGCAGCCATAGCTACAATATCTTCTGGAAATGACGAGTTCGTTGGGAACTTAATCGCCGACGCTGTAGATAAGATTGGCCGTGATGGAGTAATCACTCTTGAATCTTCCTCATCTTCTGAAACCTCTATTATTGTTGAAGAAGGAATGAAGGTAATTCATATGATCAATGTCAAGGGAGCTCCTTAATTGATAGTCATTATGATAGTCTTCATATGATCATTTTTAAGGGTGCTTCTTAATTTTTCGAGTATTATGAACTTTTTTTCTTGATAGTCATTGTGAACTACACAAATATCAGTTTGATGTACGGATACACATTGCGATCAGAACATGATATCTCGGTATGTGAAAATGCTGGGAAGATGAATTACTACACACTAATAAACTATGGTGGGATTTTTTTATTTTTAAAAAAGAGTAGGCTAAAATCTTCGCTATCCATGGTCAGTAAGTGGTATTTATGGAGTTCTATAGGTTTGAAGTCCTAGGAAGGATTATTTCATCTGCCAAATCTCTTTTTAACCATTCTTTGTGGTATTTTTTAGGTTACATTCTTCTTACATTTCCCAACATCCTAAGGATGTGGTCTTTATCGTTTGGCTACTGTACTACCAATTCTAGATATCTATGACAAATTGGACTGATTTATTGGTAGTTTGACATCATTGCAGTTTTAGGTTACACTTTTTACCTTCTTTCTATTTCATTTTCATTTCCTTTTGTGTGGAATCATCTGGTCCTTCTTTGTTTTTGTGTCTTTAATTTCTATTCAGGTATTCTTTCCCTGCAGATCGACAAGGGATATATGTCACCCCGAATTTATAACAGACCAGGAAAAATCGCTAGTGGAGTTTGAAAATGCTAGAGTCCTAGTGACTGATCAACCAATAACAAGTGTCGAAGAGATTGTTCCTTTACTGGAAAAGACTACCCAACTGAGCGTCCCGCTGCTAATAATTGCTGAGGAACTCTCAGCGGGAGTATTGCAAACGCTGGTTCTGAACAAAAAGAAGGGCATGCTTAATGTTGCTGCTGTGAAGTGTCCAGGACTTTTAGAAGCAAAGAAAGGTCTGTTGCAAGATATTGCCCTCATGACAGGTGAGCTTATGTGCTTTCCACTTCTAAATAAGATGTTTCAGTCTTAGGGCTCTTTCATCCAAGTAAATAGCACACGCTGTTGTGGGGAAGGTATAGATTGAGTGTTCAGGGGTTGTGTCAGTTGTAAGTGCTGAAAAAAAAGTACAAGAAATTTTAAAAACAATGTAAAACAAAAAGCAAGTAATGTGAAATTAAATGCTTCATTTATGAACACTTATCCCTGTTAGGAAAAGGATGAGGTAAAAGCATTAGCACCCTACATATTGTTCACCGTGTTTCAACATGTTTAATCAGCTTTGGCAGACTTTGTATGTACAGCCAAAGTATCTAATAGTTGGCTAGCACATTTTTTAAACAGCATTCCAGGTGGTTTGACCTAGGTCAATATTCAAGAGAATGTTGAAGTTGAACATAAACAAATTGCGGGAATCGCTTGAATTTGAGTATGGGTTCTATTTCAAATGGAACCCCTAATCTTTTGTGGAGTACGCTTGTAGTTGAACTGGATAACTTTTTTTTGAATCAAATGTACAGCTTGGTTTGGTATGTGTGCCCTTTTGCGTATGGCAGACTTTCTTTTTTGGTACAACATTTCAAATGGGCAATAAGTATGAATACAATTTAGCCACTGTATTTCAAATTCTCACCTGACAACCTATTTCTTTCAAAATTCTATACATTTAGGAGTTCCACCGGTTATTAAGAACTGGTCTTTCATTGGCCACTCCAGTTTAGTTATCTCTTCCAACTCATATCTGCTTACTCATTTTTGTTGACTTTGTTATATTGCATCAGGTGGTGATTTTATCTGTGGAGAGTTGGGCCTAACCACTGATGGTGTAACCTCGGATCAACTTGGTATTGCACGAAAAGTAACCATAACTAGTAAATCAACAACTATTGTTGCTGACCCTTCTACAAAAGCTGAGGTTCAGGCAAGAGTTTTGCAGATGAAGAAAGATCTAGCTGAGTCAGGTAGCAAACGTTTGTCTGGACAGCTCTCTCAAAGAATTGCAAAACTCTCTGCTGGTGTAGCTGTAATTAAGGTCTGCAATCCTTACAGTTGGACCCCAAGATCTTTTTGTGCTCAATGTCTACACTGCTTGACGGTTCTTTGCTAGTTGGCATTATTGAAAAGGGCCTATTTATTCGTTGTCTTGTTGATTTTTCCTTTCTTGCTTCTCAATTTACAGTCAATGCATACTGCATTGAACAGTGGTATTGAAAATTGGTATAGAAAATGTGGCGTAAGAGAGGCTTGCAAAATTGATCTTTTTTAAAAGAAATGGTTAAGCTGTACTTAGTGACATTTTTCCAGTGGAATGGGAATAAAACTTAATAGAAAGGAAGTAACGGGAATCGGAGTTGGACAATCGTGTAACTTTTAGTAAATGGCTTCTCTTTCCCCCCCCCCCCCCCCCCCCCCCCCCCCCCCAACACCAACACAACAACAAACACAACCCCACACCCCCCTCCCCCCCGGCCGCCCTTCTTCTCCTCCCCTCCTCCTCCTCTCTCTCTCTCTCTCTCATAAAATCAACTCAACTTATCTAGAAATAGAATCATCTGAACTGAACAACGGGCTTGGATTTAGGTAGGAGCACACACAGAGGTGGAACTTGATGAGCGCAAGCTAAGAATTGAGGATGCAAAAAATGCCACATTTGCTGCCATGGATGAAGGTATAGTACCTGGTGGTGGAGCAACCTATGTACACCTCGCAGAACAAATTCCAATCATAAAGAAGTCCTTGGAAGATCCAGATGAGAAGATTGGTGCTGACATTATTGGGACGGTATGGTTCTTAGTTGCTCTTTCCTTTGCGTGGTCTATCTTTTCTTTTCTTTTATATAGAGAGAATATGTGTGTGTGTGTATATATAGAAAGGTACACTAAAAGGAAAACACGCATGTGAAGATACTCTCCTATTCGTAAGGTAGATGTGTACAACACTTCCTCTCAATTACCATCACCCTTTGTCTGAAGTCTGGATAAAAATTTAGGCCCGTAGTTGCTGGATTATACTACGTGAACTCTTCGCAATTTATGAAGTACGGGGCTCAGACACTTAAAACACTTGGGTGGTCTCTTTGCGTGACATGCTTAGTTGGACGTTCACCTTGCAAGCATGTTTGGTATTAAATTTACCAAGAACTATGTATGAAACTCCTATTATACATGAAATGCCTGACGTTACCTTATAAGCTTCCTTTATTGTTGGAAGTAAAACAAATATAGTAGCGAATGCCAATTTTGTGGCATGTTCCTGTGTCCTTGAGATGGAAATTAGATGGATTCGAGACCTGGACAGATTTCCACACCGGATACTTGTACCTTCGCACATATAGTTACTGGTGCATGCAGTTGCTTGAAAATGAAGACTCTGTTTAAAGGCAGCATGCTGGGTAGGTGAATTTTCTATCAAATAATATAGAGTCCACCTCGTTCATGATAATTGAAGACTTTGAATGTTTTGAGTTTGACGTTAATTTTTTGGGGAAACCACCTTTTTTGTAGAACGCCTGCATATGCCCAACAAAACTTTTTATTGATGGATTTCAGGCACTTCTTGCACCTGCAAAATTGATTGCAAATAATGCAGGAGTTGATGGAACAGTGGTGGTGGAGAATATTCGGACTAGTGCCTGGGAAATTGGATATAATGCAATGACAAACATATATGAAGATCTATTTGTTGCTGGGGTGGTGGATTCTTGTAGGGTTTCAAGGTGTGCTCTTCAGAATGCAGTGTCTATTGCTAGTGTGGTCCTAACAACTCAAGCTGTATTGGTAGAGAAAATAAGGAAGCCTGAACCGCTGACTCCTCATATTCCTGGAATAACTGATCAATTTTAACCACTGTTATTCTGCCATGGGTAAAATTGAAGATTCCAGTCCGAGTTTGGTTGGTATGCACATTTGGAGACGACTGTCAGAGGAAAATCAGCTTTGATTCAGATTTTGATTCGGATTTTTGGAGCATGAAATGCCTTCTCAGATGCAGGACCATAATATTGTTCAAACTCAGGTTAAAAGATTGAAATTCCCTGAGCATCTGGGAAATTTTGGAGTTGGATCATGTATGAAACCTTTTGTGTCCTCAATATCGAGTTTGGAGATGTTTTTCCTTGTTGGCAAAACTTTATATAGGAATATGAGATGACGAGATCCCAACTTAGATGAGGTTGCTTTCACAAAGTTAGAAAAACCTATGTTTCATGTGGGCATAGTCAATTTCATTACTATAGTTTAGGCACAGGTGTCTGGATTGTGTGCATATGGGAAGTTGGGGTTCCTTGAAAATGAGTACTAGTTGCATGATCACTAATGAGAAAAAAAAGAAAAGGAGACCCAAAATAATACTACCCTTTGGCCTTTGGTAGTAGTGAGGTCATCATCAAACAACTACTCTTGCTGCTCCTGGCAATTGTCTGCTTTTAAAAAGTATCCAACAACTATTTTGTTTAACAATTAGAAATGGGAAACATATATTACACTATTTTGACTATAGTTAATCTTAAAGGTGTTTTTTGACATTGCAGGGTTACCTACCACCAAGAAGAGCCCATCATGGGAAACATATATTACACTATTTTGACCATTGCATGTCAAGAGAATATTTTATTCAGCCTTTGTATGATCGTCTTTCTTTTCCGTTCATCTTCTCTGATCAGGTAGTTCTGCTTTCGCGTCGGAAGAGCGAGATGGGATATAAGGGTAGTTTCATATGTAGTTTTTTTTTTTTTTTGGAGAATGTTACTAGGTAGAATTTGACAAATTTTGCGTCTAACTTAATTGATTCATTGAATACGAATTAAGATACACGCTGACGACTAATTAATTATGACATAAGCTTAACTTGATTTAATTGCCATAATATGCTTACAATCCTTCATAAGACATGTTTTATATGTGCTTGCAATGATGCTGGCTTGGTCTGAAAGCCAAGTATGTCCTCCACAATCTGGAAGTGGAGCTTTGCACCCATTAAAGAAAGTGATTTCATCCCTGGAGACATAAGTATATAGAATCATATGTACCACCACTGTTTTGTGGATTTGATCATATGCTTCTACTACAATCATCAATCATGTTACTTCACTTCTAATATGAGACCAAATCCTTCCACTTCAATTTTAAATCTTACGTGTTACAGATTTTGACACTTTATTTGGCCTTTGGTGTTTATTGATGTATTAGATTATTGAATTGTGATATCTGAAGTAGAACTTAATCCAATCGATGCCGTTTGGATTAAATTATTTATTATTTTGTTTGACCATAATTTTTTTTCTAAAATATTTAGCAGGGACAATCCAAAGTATTTCGGAGGAATTTTTTTTTGCTATGTAATAATAGAGAGTTTTTTTTATTCTTGCTGTGGTGACCACCCCTATTGCCTCCTCCCTAGTGGATGGTCACACATCAAAGTTGTCAATTTTGTACTGGCGAGCGTATCATTGTTTATATTGTTACAGTACGTATCGGTCATTTTGTGTACCAGCGTTATGTTTTAAATTTATCGGTAAAAAATAATGTACCTTTTCCAAATAGTATTTTTAACAAAAAATCGTATTTGACATATAAAATAAAATTTCACAACTTTAAATATAAAAGGGAATGATTTTAATTTCGTGTAATTATTCAAAAAATCATCAATTAAAAAATAAAATAATTGTATTGTCCGGTATGGTGCATGTTGGAACACGTCGGAACAGACCAATACAATGCCCGATACGATATACGAGTGGGTTAGTATAATAGTACCGTTACGAGGTCGGTACGATACGTAATGATCAATATCGGTACAATACAAGGCATATCACTATGTCATGAACTGATACGACTAGAAAAATACAATGCCATGAAAAACGAATAACATATTTCGGTTTTTGATCTTGTGTTCTTGTACTAACGAAAAGTTTCGTTTGTGCTATTAAGATAATGGTAGATCTTCTTCTTTTTATTATTTTTTGTTCATTTTAATTTCTTTTTTAGCGGTATGGTTTTTTCATAACCTAAGATAAGACTACGTTTGTTACTGATATTAATTTTTTTCCAAATTTATGACTTTTGAGATATGAAAATTAATGAATAAAATTTTCATACCCAGGTTATGCTAACAACTTAATTGCAGTTGATTGTATAGTCAATCCAATTTTTTTTTTCTTGCCATTGTTAACATTAATTAGCCAATCATAATTCTAAAATACATATTTTTGCTAAAGCAATTGGTAAAGGTTTGCGGGTGCATAATATTGTTTTCAGGATTTTTTATTTTTATTTTTATGTGATTTAGGTATTTATATTGAGATATTTAGAGTTGACATCTCGTTAGCTTCTTTTTTTTTTTTTTTTGATATTTTTATTTATCTACCAAATAGAAAGTTAAGGGGTAGGTTGTGTTTACGTAGAATAGCAGCACTACGAGGGCCTATGTTCACTCTTCGAATCTTTTTTTGTGCGATTTTCTTATCTATTGTGGTATTTCATATTTTTATAATTATGATGTATTAAATTTCTTTTCCCAATCAAAGAAAAATTTATTAAAGGTTATTATATTAGCCAGAGATATTTTTAAGAGTAGTAATTTTGCGAGGTAATTTAACATTTGTTTTAGACTTAAAATAAGTTTCCTGTAAAAATATTTTACAAGAAGAACAAAAGGGGAGGGACTTTTAAATAAGATAAAAAAAAAACCGTAGTAAAAAGTAGGGGTGTATATTGTCCGGATTGGACCGGTTTTGTAAAAATTTAGGAACCAAATCATATCTAACAGTTTCAAAGAATTGAGAACTATAATAAGACCGTTACACATATAGAACCAATTCAGAACCAAATCATTAGACCGGTTTTGTTTGATTCCGGTTCTGATTCTAAAGTATGTTAGTATTTAAAAATTATCGAAAAAATATGAATAAAATAGTACTAATTTTTTAAAATTGTGAACAAAATAAACATGTGATAAATTTATGAAAAATAGAATTACATTAAGAGTGAAAGAGTTTTTGATTTTGAAGAGTTGTGATTTTTTTGGGCTGGTGGAAGAGTCGTAAAAGTTTTATATGTGTATATATACACACACACACACATAATCGGTTTGGTCCGGTTCGAATCACAGTTTATAATTATAAAATTATAGACCGAACTATAACATTCAGTTCTCATTTTTTGAACCATAACTAATTTACTAAACCATAGAACCAATTCAAAAAGAGTGGTTCGGTTCGATTTAGCGGATTTTTCGTATTTTTTTTTTAACACCCTAGTAAAAAGAGAATGGGGGGCCTGTAGTGGCTCACTACATACGTGGAGTGAGTAGATCCGATCGTCTATTTTGGCAATGGACAGTTCAGATTTAAATAAATATTTATTTATAAAAATAATTAATAAATACTGATTTAAATCTGAACCGTCCGTTGCCAAAATGGACGACCGGATCTACGCACTACACGTATGTAGTGAGGGGCTCAGTACAGGGCTCCCGTGTCCAGTAAGAAGAAAGAAATTGGCTTGAACGTTGTCATTAGACAGGTGGCCAATCAAAATGTAGAGCTCATGAGAAGAAGCATGAGGTCGCCCTCACAGTAGACTTGCTCATACTAGAAATATGTACGGTCATGCGTGCTTGTTTTCCGTCGCTTTTTTTGAGTCCCCCCCCCCCTCTCTCCCTCTCTCGGACCAAAAAAAAAGAAAAACCGAAACCATCAGTCTTCTCTCAGCATGATGGTAGAAAAAACCAGCTCAAGAACTATTTCAACTATCAGCCTCCCCTACTCTCTCTCTGCACTTTCTCTCTCTAAATTCTCTCCAATCTACTCTCTTCTTTCTGAAGCTCAGATCTGAACTTCAAGCTCGAATGGCCACGAGTAATCTACTTAGGTTCTGAACTCTTCTTCTAATTTCAACGGTACTTTCTTTCTCTGTGTGTGTGCGTGTGTGTGTCTCTGTCTGTCTCTCTCATCTATCGGTTGAGGTAGTGGAGTGTAAATTGATATGATTTGAGTTTTGTTGAGCATTGTAGTTGAACACTGATGTTCGTTATTTTTTTGATTGAATCTGGAATTCATAACCTAAGAAGGCTTAGAATGTAAATTGTATTGCATGCCTTCTCATATTGTTTTTGGTTGATTGCGGAAGTTGAAATGTGGACTAAGCCCATCTCCGGCCCTTGACTCAAAATCTGTTATATTTCGGCGGAGATAGTAAAAGTTTCAGTCCAATAGGCAAAGCGCAAACACTCACTTGAGCATAAATTTTGAGTTAAACCTTCAATGATTGCATAGTGGCAAATTCGAAATCCACAAAATGGCCTTCTATAGTTTGAGACTTTTGAGTTAGAAACGACTTTCCTTACTTCAAACCTCATTTTCTCTAGGTTTGGGTCATGGAGTGGAGAGATCTTATGGGTTTTCTTCACTCAAATTTTAATTTGGGGCCGCATTTGGGTAAGGAATGAAGGTGGTCTAATAGAACTTCCTGAGCTGTTGAAGTTTTGAGTTATTGGATTCAAAGGTTTGAATAATTCTTTTTAAAGTCTTGAACCTATATTTCTGAGTGCTATACTTGCTTCAGATTTATTGGGCAGATTAATCGCTACAAATGTCAAAGCCTGGCCAAAGTTTGTCAGCACAAGATGCACTGTCATCATCCCCCAGGTCGAGGGAATGGGAAGGACCCGCGAGGTGGACAGAGTATTTGGGTCAAGAAATGACCTCTACAATGACGTCAAGAAGCTCTAGAAATGCTGGGTCTGAAGGGATAGTTCAGAGTTCTAAGGGGTCCCACAAGGGTTTGAACATGCAGTGGCTGTATCAGCTTACTGAAGTTGCTGAAGGGCTAATGGCCAAAATGTACAGACTGAATCAAATTCTGGACTATCCAGATTCTGTTGGTAACATGTTTTCTGATGCATTTTGGAAGGCGGGTTTGTTCCCAAACCATCCAAAGATTTGTGTCCTGCTCTCTAAGAAGTTTCCGGAGCATCACAGCAAATTACAGCTTGAGCGTGTAAGAATGATACTGTTTTTAACTGTTATTTTTTGTTGTTGGTCTTCATGGAAATAGCATTCATTTTGTTGGGGAACATTGGTGTAGGTTGACAAGGTTGCGCTAGATGCTTTGAATGACAACGCAGAAGTTCATTTCCAAAGCTTGGAACCATGGGTCCAGGTATGGTGTTGCTTTACTTTGTTTTCAGTCATGACATGTTCAATGTTTTGTGTATTGTAGGTATTAGTAGTCTTAGTAGTGGTCTTAGTAGTTTAGTAACTAGTAAGGGAGAGGAAAGCACAAAGTCTTTAAGATGCTTCTTTTGATCTTTGAAAAAGCAGGCTCAACAGTCATTTCAACAGTCATCTCGAAGTAGTCGTCAAATTCATATTAGACACGGCTTGTGTTTCTAGAAAAGTGAATACAGTGACTAAACAAAAGTACAGGCCTCATACAATAGCTAACAAGGTCCCAAATCAAAGAGAAAATTCTATTAAATAGTTTTCCGATAAAAAAAAAACAATGAATTCCAGAGAAAATTGAAAGTGAAACAAAAAGGTACAAGAATCTATGTATAGTTCTGCATTGATTGTGGCACCCTTTTCTTTTCAACGATGTTTACTTTCTCATAAACTTAGATTTTCCGAACCAAGTGACTACACCTTGATAGATTCTCCAAAATACAAGTATAGTGGTTACTACAGTCCTTGCGAAACACTTCCTAGACTTCTCAGTGATTAACAGAAATTAGAAATCAAATGATCCACTAATTCAGCTTTTTCCTTTTTCTTTTCTTAATTGAAAAATTCTTCATTTTCCTTCCACAAAGTTGTACGGGTTTGGATATTCCACTTCCGCCTGGTCTAATCATTCATTGGATTACTGAGCTATTAATCGGAAGAAAAGTCTACGGATCCCTAATAAGGTGTTGATCACCTTTGCTACCTTCTTTCCCTTCTTACGGACATTAAGGTAGAAAAGGATTACTTGAAGGGTTCTCTGCCCACTATCACCTCATCGTAAAAATTTATCGTGCATCCCTCTTAAGATAGTGCCGATTAAAAGGTATATCTGTTCACACTCCAAAGTTCACACCATTCCCATCTTGGTGGCAAAGATGTTGGAGAAGATACAGTTGACTTATTGTGGGGTTTTAGTGAGGTGTTTAAATATCACTTGTTGATGGGATACGGTTTTGTAGCCAAATCAGGGATGGAGGTTTGGGAATTAAGAGGGTGGGCCATTTTAATAGAGCTCCCCGGAAAAATGGTCCTGGAGTTTTTCAAAGGCTAAGTTCCGGAGGAGGGTTGTAGTGGTGAATTATGGTAGTAGTAGGGTGATTAGGTCACACGCAATGGTGTCATGTACTCATGGTTACTTTCGAAGGGGTGTTTTGGGAGGATTTCTAAAGTTGACGAGCTTTAGTGTTGGTATGGGGAATAGGGTGAACTTTTGGAGATTTAACTGGTGCGATGATCAACTGCAAGATAGATTTTTCATAACCATCTTTCACTATCGGTAGATATAGAGGCTTATGTGGCTAATTACAAGGTCGATTGATGGAGTCTTTTGGGATACTGGCCTTAAGAGATCCCTTCAAGACTGACCAGTTCTTTTGGTTGATGGCTTTCTCTATTAACAAGGTGGGTTTAGCATGAGCGAAGATAGCTTGGTTTGGACTGGAAGAAGTGGAATGTTTCATCCTTCTACCACCATTTGAGAGATATTGGACGGGTGATTTTTCCATGGGAGGTATTTAGAGAATAAATGCACCTACAAGGATAGCATTTTCCATGCGGGAAATTGTTAACAATTGATGTCTTAGTTACTAGAAGGAGTATTCAAGTTAACTAGTGCAGTATGTGCAAGAGTGGTGCTCTCCCATCCTGCTTATTCATCACATGATGGCTAGAGTCAGAGAGTTCAATTTTTAATCTGTTTGGGATGGCCTAGGTACGACATGGAAAAGTGTTGGGGAGGCTATGGCTAGCTGGAGAGTAGGAAAGCAAAATGAGGCAGGCTTGGTAGCTTGCTCTGCGATCTCAGATGCTTCATTTGGGTGGAGCAAATAAAAGATATTTTGAACTTGTGGAGGAGTTGATTCAGCGGCTTAAGAGTTGGATTTTTGTCACACTTCTAAGTTGTGTAGCTGGGTCTTGGGGTCTTGCTCACCGTGCCCTGATGCTTCTGTGAATTTTGGAATTTCCCTTCATTTGTAGTTTTGAGGGGCTTTTAGTTGAGGGTAGTCTTGCTGGATATAGCTGGGTATAGGTTCCTTTTGCTTTTTACTTCGGTTGCATTTTCTGGAGTACTCTGTTTTATGCAATTACATTATTTATAGAAAAGGGAAAAAGTCAGTGTACCCAAGCTTCCAAGCAACCCCTTTATCAAAATATTTCCATATATTACTCGGACTGGTTCTTGCATCCTTGTGCCCGAAAGGATGGGCAAGTTAATTTGAGTGTATTTACTAAGGTCTTAAAGTACAATTAATGAAGGAAGTAGCGTTTGATGAGCTTTATGATCATTAATTGTGTTCGGAGATATTTTTTTCTTTGTCTGCATACGAGGTTTAATTTGAGATATCTGTTGTGTTTTACCTGAGGTAATTTGTCTCCGAAGCGTGAAATAGTTAGGAATCCGTGGAACTCTTGAAGTGATTTTTCATACAAATCACCTTCGAGTTGTGAGAAATACTTTTTCCCTGTTTGTCATTTGCAATACCTTTGTAGTGGAAGTGGTAGGTCTTAATGTTTTTGTAAGGCAATCTACCATACATTAAGAAAAGGGACGTGTGCATCTATCAGGTTTTAACTTCCTTTTTTTGAATCAGCTACTTCTTGACTTGATGGCATTTCGGGAACAAGCTTTGCGGCTCATATTGGATCTAAGCAGTACAGTAATTACCTTATTGGTAAGTATATTAAGGTGCAAAAACTGGAACATCGATGTATTTTAGCATGAACGTGGAGTAAGGTATAATGGATTGACAAGCTTTATATTGGTTCTATGTGTGATTTAAACACCTGCACCCTTTATTGGAACTATCTTTCTATTTATTTTTTATTCAAATTGGTCAGTTTCTCCCTTTTCAATGTTTGGTATTTGTATCATGTGCATGATAATATGTCTGCTAGGCATACCGGTAAAATTCATCAACATGCAAGAAGGGCTAGAGTTGCTAAGTTTTAGGTCAAAGAGGACGACATAATGTTTTTATGTAATCTCTGATGTCCAAGTGAACTTTATTTTGCAGCCCCATCAGAACTCTCTTATACTACATGCGTTTATGGACCTTTTTTGTGCCTTTGTCCGGGTCAATCTTTTTGCGGAGAAGGTAAGACCATAAACTGTGTTCTTCTTCTCTGTTTTCCAGTTTGTCTTTGCTATTTAACTAACAAGTTTAATTGGTTTATCCAAGTCCAAGATATATACTTATAACTTCTGTAGCTTTTTTTAAATGTGCCTTTAACTTTAATACAATAATTTTGTTTGATGCCTTTATTGCAGTTACCAAGGAAAATGATGCTGCAAATGTACAACCTTTTGCATGCCATATTGCGTAATGATCGAGACTGTGATTTTTATCATCGGTAGGGACTTTTTCCATGGTTATATTGATTAGCCTTTCTAGATGGTCAGGAAGTTCGCTGAACTTCTTTTAGATCTTTGTGTGATTTAGTGGTAAAACGCACAACATACTCATGCGGGATAGTTGAGGAGCGCTTGTCTTCTTTTCCACTTGAGCTGATGCATGAAGAATGTGTCAATCCATTTACATAAGAAATGCTGATGGTGGTTCTCTGTGCCATCAAAAGACATGAATAACAAAAGTAGACATTTTTCTTGTAATAGTTCTTCCTTGTGCTCTGTTAATGACTTAATCAATAAAACCTTTTTCCTCTCGCTGTCGTGTTTCTGTTCTCTGCTGTGTTAGTACATACATTCTTTCCGTGTTTATGTTTTATGATCATTCACTGGTTGAAGTGTCACTGGAAATCATGTTGCAGCAAATTTGATGCCAAAATTACCAAATTGCCAAATAGCTAAATTCTAGTTTTATCACGATATAATAGAAAATGTTTGCAACAAATTGATTCCAAAAGTACTCAATAGCTACGTTATAGTTTTTTGACAATCTGTTGAATTATCGCAGAAAATTTTGCTAATCAGCTTGCCCGTTTTCCCTCCTTGTGATTATTTGATGGTCCCGTAGTATAGGCAAATATCGACATGACATATACGCCTACTGGGTTGCTCTTCAACAAGCACGATCCGAGATTCTGCAGTGAGTTTAGTCGTTTAAGAAAGGGAAACATTAGTAAATGGGAGTCCAAGAATTTGAGTTACTATTGAAATACTAGATAGCTTTTGCAAACTTAACACCTGTGGTTCATTTGTTGTGGACAGCCATAACGACTTTTCCCTGATAGGCTATTAAGGACATTGTCATGCTATTGCTGATGTTTTGGTTTTTCATGAATAACAGGATGGTTCAGTTCATTGACTCTTATGATCCACCACTGAAAGGATTACATGAAGACTTGAATTTTGTCAGCCCTCGCATCGGAGAGGTTTTTATCTCTCTTGGAAGTTCAATTCCTACTTTATTACAATCAGCTTGGTCTGATCAAATGTTGGATTGAAAATGTACAGATTTTGTTAGCATCTTTCAGTAGGAGCTTTAGTAGAAGTTTGGGGTTCCCATAGAACTCACATGGTACTGGTTAAAGTTGATTCTACTTCCAAAGTACTCTTTGTCAGTAACACAATGACATTAATAACATATGGAAATGCTAACAAGTTCCCTTAAGGTGGTGGATAATGTGTAAAGGTTACATCTGTATCTGTTGAAAGAGTTTTGGAAAATCTGTGAACTAGATATGTAAAATGTGTATTGAAATTCTTACTTACCTGGCATTGTTTGAGTATTATCCACCGCCCATTAGCAAAACCGATAATCTGTGATTTTGTATTGATACCTGTGGAATGTGTATTGAAATTCTTACTTTTTTGGCATTGTACAAGTATTATCCACCCCCATTAGCAAAACCGATAATTTAAATATGTATTGAATAGTTCTGACAAAGTTGGACAACTCACTTCCCCAGTCCCAAGAACTTTCGTTTTTAGTTGTGGAACTCATATAAATAGTCCTGTCTAGCAAATATGCTTATACGTATGAATGTCCAAAGCTACCTGAGGACAAAAGATTCCCATTGGAGGTGTTGCTTGAAATTGTTTATGTGCCTGCAGGAAATGATTGAATGCACTTATTTGTGTATAGGGCTTTTTTTTTAATTTCTTGCCATCTAATTTCTAGATTCTGTACTAAAAAGCATTAACTCACCAGCTCTTTGCTATTTTCATTTGGACTAAAGAGCCCATATGCTTTTGCAGGTTTTAGAGGCAGTAGGACCTGTAATATTTCTTTCTACGGATACGAGGAAGTTAAGAAATGAGGGTTTTCTAAGTCCTTTTCATCCTCGGTATCCTGAAATACTTACAAATTCAGCACACCCAATGGTAAATATCTTTTAATTTATGCCAAAAATCTTGGGCGTCCTCAACTTAATGAATTCTCAGTGATCTCTATACAAATAACTATGACTTGTATTAAGCAAAAAGATAGTTCAGTGTATGTTATAAGCATATTGCAGTCTCGTGTCATCTTGAAATTCTTTTAATTTGCTTATGCAGAGAGCGCAAGACTTGGCAAATGTTACTTCTTATAGGGAATGGGTATTGTTTGGATATCTTGTTTGTCCTGACGAGCTTCTAAGAGTCACCAGCATCGACATTGCTTTGGTAATCTGAGGCAGCTACTGTTTTTTTGAATCTAATTGTCACTTGAAAGAGTGTGTTTAAATTTACCTATACAGTGGTCGAAGCAGGCATGTGAAGAAGGAAGACTGGCATTGTAAGAAAATGTCACCACATGAAAGTGGATGACCCTGATATTGATCTGTCAGAAAAACTTATCAAACTAGATTTGTACTTATAATCTGCCTGCAACATGTTTGCGGCTTCACAAAATGTTGCACACTTGCACGGTTGCACCTATCATAGTCTATGAAAATACTAGATAGGAAACCAAATATGCTTAAAGTCTTGAAGATACTTTAGTTGTCTTTGTGAATAGGACATAAGACATGGCTGGTTATTATATCTTACATGATGTAAGAAGGAAGACAAAGAAAAACAAATTAAAAATGGAACGGTCATAACAAACTCACTACTGTTGTAGCTGATACTACTGGTCTTGCTGTTAGCATATCTTATTTCTGTTTGCTTTGTTTCAGAGTTTGTGTGTGTCAAGTTATAGTTACATTCAAATGTATATGAAACAGAACTGCAAAATTTCTGGTTCGTTGTAATTTTGTAAACATTTTACATATACAATATTCATATTAGGAGATAAGATTCATGGGCAAACAATCACAAAGTTGTATTCTGATATGTTTCCTTATTATGTGTTTTAATTTCCTTGTAGGATCTTATGCTGACATAAATTGACTTTACCTTTTGTATTTCTGTATGCAATTGTTTTTGCCTATGTATTTTGAGGACTTCCAAACATATGTAGTAGTCTACTTGATGACTGACCTCAATGCTGTTGCTAGCAAGTTGAAGTATCTTTTCTATAGGTCAGTATTATATTCGATAGAGTACACTGACACCCTTTGAGTACTTCTGAAATATCTTCTTTGCTTTACAAAATAGGGTAACAATTAGCCCCTTTTTTGTTCAATCATCTGTTGAGTCGTTGACACAATTGAAAATCTCAACATCAGCTAAAATATGCATTAGCATGCCAACTTTACCCTTTTAATCTCTCTCTCTCAGCCCCTCTCTTTTTCTACTCTCTATCTACTCTATCCTGGTAAATTGGGTTGGGTTGCCTCTCATGGGACAAGCTACATTTTGACTCTCTGATCTGATCAATTTCCATTTACCTCTACTATAGAACCATTCTTTTATTTCTCCTGTCCTCTTCTGTCTCTCAACAGTGACTGTGCATCATTTTGTGCTCATTTCCCCTAACCGCGTTATTTTCCTAGCTACAATACACAGTTGTCTCCATGGGCATGCTTGCAACAAGGTAGTTGCCAAAGAGCTGCAGCGGCATCAAGTGATGGTTTGTAGCGGTGGCATTATTGATGACTCCCAACCACACTCAACGTCTTTGTCACCAAACGCCAACACCCATAATTGCTCCTGCTTGGGTGGCATCATCTGTGATTACCAAGAAAATGAGTCCACGGAATGAGTTGAAGAAGAGAGTGGAGAAGGGAGAAAGAGAAGGGAAACTACCACTCGCTGATGGTTATTGGCGTAGAAGTATTTTAGTGATATACGATGAAGAATGACTAAAATGTTGTACAATAATGTTGAAACCGAGATGGTGCATAAGACGTTACACTGAATGCAGTTTAAAGTTATCAAGAATGAGAAACCTTCCAACTCTGAAAGGAGACTTGGGGAAACTTTTTGATCCATGCCTTGAGAACAATTGAAAAACCAGACCCAGCATATGTGAAGAGGTCGAAGGACTTGTTATCCCTCGATATATTAGCCAACCGTTTGATTCGATGTAGTAAATCCGAAGTCATTAGCATGTCAGATTTTATTGATATACTTCAAATGTATTAAGTAAGCAAGTAAGCATGGATGTTTCAATAACCGTACCCTTTGCAATATGTTATCAACATAGTTTAATCTTTTGTTGCCCTGATACATTTGTCTATACCATAAATATGTTCATTTTTTTAACCTATTTTTCACATAGGCTAAAAATCTTAACACTCTCGGCGCGATAGGATACAAAATTCAGAATAGAAAAACAATGCATGATTTGGATTTTGGTTTAACGACTCTTAGTGTAGTACAGTTAGGTGATAGTTTTGTTCGCTCTTTATTGTATGTGGTTGTACCCTCTTTATGCCTTTGGTCATAAAAGTACCCTGTTAAAGATATCCATAGTTCTTTTTTATTGTTTTGTGTACCATAATGTTTCTTATGTTGTTTATGCTGTAGTTTTAACATGTTTGTGGTGGTGGTTTCAGGTTGTACTGAAGGAAAATTTAGTTCTTCCATTGTTCAGAGATGAGGTGAGTTCTGTCAGTTACTACTACAAACCTTATCCTTAATGAGCCAGTTGTCATACAACCTATTAGATGTGCTTGCGCAATATTTGAATCACTGCTATCTACTAAATGTGCAGTATATGCTATTGCATGAGGATTATCAGTTATATGTATTGCCACGGATACTGGAGTCAAAGAAGATGGCAAAAGCTGGACGTTCAAAGCAAAAAGAAGCGGATCTGGAGTATAGTATTGCAAAGCAAGTTGAGAAAATGATAAGGTAGTAAGTCAGAATAGATGTTATCCTACATAGACCAAAGCCTCCAGCCTTTCTTTGTATATGTTCCAGGAATGAGGAGATTATTGCCACTGCCACATCAAAATCATGCACAATATTGGTGCACACTCTTTATCTTTCACTTTGTATAGTAGTACTGTCATAAAAGTATCATGAGTTAGTAACTTAGAAGCACAATTGTCCAGAGAGGTCAGGTGGAAATATGCACTATATCTTATGACACTAGGATATGTATTATAACAGAAGTTGGATTGGTAAGTCGAGGTAAATCTAATGTTTCAATCAACACATAGTCAGTAGTGTGAACTTTTTGGCTACATTGCAAGAATTCTGTCCACGTGTTCAAGGATATTGAACTCCTGCTAACTCTTGACACTTGACAGGCTGGTTATTGACTATAGCACTTGTTTTTGTGTCATCTGCAAACTCTTACAATTCTCAAAATTTTATACAGATTCACTTCAGTTAGTGAAGCCTGATCTGCCTTGTTCCTTCTTATGCTTTGCATTATGAAGTTTTTGATGATTGCAGTGAAGTACACGAACAAGCATTACTATCTTGTGATGCCATACACCGAGAAAGGAGAATATTATTAAAGCAAGAGATCGGAAGAATGGTGCTTTTTTTTACGGATCAGCCAAGCTTGTTGGCTCCTAATATTCAGGTAAATGACATTTCACAAACTTCAAATTTCTAAGTGATTTAAATGTTTGAACAATATTTCTTCTTTACAACTTTTAAAGAAACAAGAAGGTAGTTGAAAGCTGATTGTTTGGTGGATTTTACTTTCAAATCTTTCTTCTATGGGTCTGTTAAAGGTGAATCCTCTACATTATTTAGAAGAAGACCACTAATCAGTTTGAGCATAAAACATTTGGAACTGGGCCATCCGGCAATTCATGTTTAGTGAAGAGAGGTAGATGTATCTCAACTTTGGTTGTGAAAAGACAGCCATGTTTGAACGGAAGTCAGAAGGTTTTGGAAGCTATGGGATTAGTGGTGGCCCTGGTGGGAATTTTTGACACCACACACATTAACACCACTTGAACTAATGATAAGGTGGTTGTCGGCTGGAGACACTCTGGTGCCCTGTCAATAACTCTGTACTTAATTTTCATTAGAAAAGACCTTTTAGATAAACTTGTAGTTCATAAGTATTGTGTACCACTGAATCATTCAAAAGCTTTTGCTGCTAGCCTGTTGCTGACATTTTAACCCAACCTCATGAAAGAGCTTTAGCCATTACAGAGGGTCTCACTTGTTATGTGGATTCGTCGGCATGTGTAATGCATTAATCATGAGATGTTGTACTAGTTTATGATGCATTTTACATTTCATCAAATGAACTTCGATGAAGCAAGTGTTTCTTTGATAACTAAGGAATTTATTATCTCAGTGTCATATCAGTGAATACTAGGCTAGTAAGAGCATATGTACCCTTCGGATGGTGATTTGCTTAGTTTGTAAACTTGTCATATATTTAAATGGCAATGTTTTTGATGGTTTGAATGTTCCTACAGATGGTATTCTCTGCCTTGGCATTAGCTCAATGTGAGGTTATATGGTATTTCCAACACGTGGGAATCACATCATCAAAATCTAAAGCTGCTCGAATGGTTCCAGTGCACATAGTAGGTCCAAAGTTTATTCTCTTGTGTCTCAGTAAACTTCTGTTGGTATTGTGGATTGTTCATGCAGCTTATTTGCTGCTTGTTTGGTTTTAAGGCCTGTGAAGAATTACTCGACTTTGATGGGTTTAAATTTTTTGCAGGATCCAAGTGATCCAACTATTGGATTTATACTGGATGGAATGGACCATCTTTGCTGTCTAGTGCGCAAATATATTGCAGGTTCGGTTGAGTCTCAACCATTTTTCCAAATATTGGAAGCATAATATTTGTAGCTGTGATATAAGTTCGTTGACTATGAAGTTCTTGGCCATTCAAAAATTTTAACTAGATCATCCACAGGAAATAATCTTCTATTCTCCCAAGCAATGTTCTTTTTCTTCTGAGTTAGAGCAGGGAATGCTAGCAATTTCTATGTCCTTGTTTAATATTGGATTGAGTGGTGTGGTTTTGCCTAGGAACTGAAACTATGAGAAATAAACCATTGGATGCGGCATCAACATTTTTGTGTTTCTAGAGATACTGTGCGAAAGTCAATACTTTGTCAATTGCAAACAACTTTGCTTGGTACCTTTTAATTACTTTCGTTGTTGTTGATAATTCCATAAGATTTCATTACGCCTACTCATAATATGATGTTTCTGACTTAACTGTATACATTTATTGCACTTCCTGGTGCCTGACATGATGACTAACGTTTGCAGTATCATTAGTCAGGTGCTCAGATGGTGGTTTCCGTGCTTTTTTGTAGTGCTCAGATGGTGGTTTCCGTGCTTTTTTGTAGTATGGGAAAAGACTCGAGATTTCTTGTGTCTTAACCACAAAGGGTGTTGGACAAGTCACACTATTTGGACCTTGTAATGCTAGTTTCTTTGTATTATAATTCGAGAGAAAACCTCTAATTTATCTATCAATGTACCTCGGAAAACTTTCTCTACTTGTCGAAGTCATTGATTTGCCATAGATTTTTGCTTTGAAATAGTTATCCAGTTTGCACTTGTCATGCATAGTTGCTTTGTTCAGTTGTTTCCAAAGTAACTAATTTCTGTAATAATACTATATGGTCTTATGGAACATTAATTATCTTTTGCAGCAATTAGAGGCTATGCATTATCTTATCTATCATCCTGTGCCGGTAGAATCAGATTTCTGTTGGGAGCTCCTGGGATGGTGGCTCTTGACTTGGATGCGACCTTGAAAGTACTTTTCCATCGGATTGTTCAACATCTTGAAAACATACCAAAACCCCAGGGTGAAACTATATCTGCTATCACATGCGATCTATCCGTAAGAACTTCTGTCAACCATGTTCCATTATTGCTAGGATCTCCCTAATTTTATTTAATATAACTTTCTGATCTACTGTTAGTCAGCATTTAATACGTGACCCTAGCATTCATGTTTTATTTTCTTCTTCTTTCTCAGTGCAGCTGTTTTGTGCATTTAATGCCAAAGGTTAGGTTTGTTTCCATAGTAGGGTTTAAACTAGGTGATTTTTTCCCCTTAGTATCTGGTTTAATGGGTTGTACTTGCATGAATTCTAAAGTTCAAATTTCTTTTTTCTTGGTGATGGTGATTATGACACGAAAGCTCAAGAACATATAACTTTGAATGATCTGTTGTCTCATCAATAACCATGGGAAGGTTATGCAACATTCTTATTATCTGGAATGCTTGACTGCATGTTTTGCGCTGAGTTTCTTGTGATAGTACTCCCTTCTAGGTTTGAGTAGCTTTGTGCAGTCCATCTATATATCTACGTCTTCTTGACAGATGGAAAATTATGTCCATTGTTTCTCGACCGTACTGCAATTGGGTAGCTTACTTATATGTTAGCCACTAAACTAATTAACAAATAACCTACTTACAAACACCAACTTTAGGAGTTGGAAGCTGTCACAATACCTTGTGCACATTAAGGCACAGCTTTACTGACTACTGCTGCTCCCCTAATCTGAGGTTATGACTTCTTAAACTTGAACCAAGTTGGGTTTTATTTTTCTATGTGTACTGTACTGATATAGGACACTTCCACATGCATGAATGTTCAACTAATAATCTATAAAAGTCCAATCCACTAGCCTCTATGACATACAGGTGATTAACGCGCAGAGCCTCGTTATCCTTTCCTGGTGGAAAATGATGGTGAAACGAATATACATATCGGCGATCTTGGAAAACAAACGAACACGCACAGTTCAATCCATCAGAAATATAGTCTGATGTGACTGAGGATTCTTTTCACTTAATTCTTGTAACTTATTGTCTATATATTTGTTCTTAAAGTGTAATCTCGAATCACTTACCTTTTGCATTGCTCTTGTAGTTTTTCTTTGCCTTTCGATTTAAGCATAAAGATCTTTTTATTGACAGGAGTTGCGCAAGGATTGGTTGTCGATATTGATGATTGCAACTTCTGCTCGGTCCTCCATAAACATTAGACATTTGGAGAAAGCTACAGTATCTACTGGAAAAGAGGGCCTATTGTCAGAAGGAAATGCTGCATACAACTGGTCCAGGTGCTGTCTCTTACTTTCCTTCGATTTTCTGGCTGATTATGAATATTCCTGCAAAAAAATGTTCTTAGCTTTAAAAATTACTCAACTGTGGCAGGAAGAATAAAAACTCCTTGTAGGGATGTCCACGTTCTCTCTCTCTCTCTCTCTCTCTCTCTCTCTCTAGGATATCACTGTACTCCTTCCAACTACTCCCTTGCGCATTTCTAGAGCCACTGTCCATGTTTCAATATCCAACTGGGCTTTCTCTAAGCCCCCGCTAAGTAAGGTCCAGACCTGATAACCCAGAGGATTTAGCACCATGAAAGGGACCAGATTTGGCAGTGAACAAAGCTATTGAAATTTATATAATCCTTGGTTAGATATTCTTTGACGAACCGGGGATGTGGTGGTGAACGTTTGACCCCATTTGCATGGTATCTCTCTTCTGCAGCAATTAAAGAAATTGTGGATATAAATGTGTTTGATTAGGTTGTTTAGGATCCCACTCAAAGCAATAGATACCTCATCGATTCTAGTAAAAGAAATAAAAGAAGATACTAAGTGCTAGTCGGATCGAGATTCTACGGAACCAACACGGGTTTGTGTGTGATTTTGCAAGGGTGCAACGTAACAATTTCTGTGCTTCTGATTTTTAGTTGGAGATTGCTTCTGTAGACAAATCACATGGTCTTTAACGTGGCCTATTCCATGAGGCATTTTATCTCCTAGCTGTAGAAAGTTTAACAAATGCTTGGCTATCGCAGAGACGTTCATGCAATTTTTGTTTACTTTTTTCTTCTCTTTGGTGGGCTGCGAGCCGTTCTTGAACATCTTTGTTGCTTTTTTCTTTTAGTCTGACTAAAATTCTCTTGTTGCACTAAAAAATAAGAAAAAGGACTACTCTTTGAGCAACAATGTATTACAAACCATAGGCTCAGTGAAGAAGTTATAAATATCGAAAAACAATATGTGATTGCCAAAATTTGTACGAAGACATAATGCATATTAATGCAGCACAAGGTTTAGGAAACATGATCCCTATTACCCGATTATGGATTTATTGGAAATATTCAATAACTTGATTTTTAATAATGAGGCCAATAATTCATTTTGTGTGCCGTTCTATAAAGTTACTAGTGCGGTTGCTAAATCTGCACAATTTCGCCCTTCATGTAGGGATGGTTACCTGATGCCATGGAGAGGCCTACTTCTATATTGGCTTTAAAATTTTCGTAACCAAATTAAATAAACAAATGGATAACTAAGTAAAATAAATCCTAAGTTAGATCACATATGCACTGGTCTGATGGAAGAACGGTGAAGTTATTTCAACAATGTTACATGGACTCTTCTACTTTCCCCACACTACTGTGTCTGATAGATATGAGAAAGGTGTGGGATACACGTCCAAAACCCTCACCAATTAAGACACTTAGATCATCTAACTGTGTAGTAAAAGAAACTATCGTTTGCTAGAAAAGAAATAACTTTTGCCTTTCATATGGAGTGTTTGACACTTGGACACGCACCTGTACCTGCAACACAAGCTGATACTTGTGTTTGAATACATGAAAGGTAGATTGTCAGTACCTAGACTAGTTTCAAGGTGGTATCTTATTGGCAGTGTTGTAGTTGTTAGATTACCCATTGTCCCCAAAACTTAAGTCTATGAAGTTTTCCAACACGTGGAGAATCTGGTTATTCTAACATCCATAAGTTGAGGTAAACAAAATGCAAAGGGGTGAAGCCGAATGAAAGAGGATAACAAATCCAAATAGAGAGATGTGAACCAAGATCTGTCCCCGCCTGAGCTTTGATGCAGTGCTAGACTACCAATTGGCCCTAAAGCTTAAGGTGCTAGGAAATGGACCCATTGTATATCAAGTTATCCAACATAAGGTGACATCGCAAATGGAGAAAAATTCACGTGTCTTATGTGCTTGGGAAGTCAAGTATCGGAAGGATGATCATTGGAGGTCTATATCGAAAGAAGGCTTTGCCTGCAAGGTAAGTAAGACGATCGATTGGAAGAGTCCAAATCAATTGCCGCCAAGTTCTACATCTGTCAGATTGGTAACTTTTCTTTTGCTTATTAGGTTATGTTACCAAGTTTATCACAGAAAAAATGATACTTGCTGCATGCTTGAGTTTCTGAAAAAACTCACCAGCCAACTTTCATGTTGTGTTGTAATTTATTACCGATTTCATAAAAACAATGGTTTACTCCAAGTTGCATACAAGAGTTTTTGAATAAACTCACCTTGCAACTTTCCTGTAATAAAGGAAAAGGTGTTTTTAGGGTTTCAAGAAGCACACCTAATAGGCATAACATGTACAGAGTTAAGTACAAAAGGAAAAGACCAAGCTACCCTAATTCCCTAATACTAAACATTATCATATCTATATATCTCGCACTTCCCCTCAAGCTAGGACATAGATATTGCACAGACTCAGCTTGTTACACGATAGCTCCAATTGTAGCTTGCACAATGGGTTGGTGAAAATATCAGCTAGTTGAGCTCTTGTCGACACAAAAGGAGTAGCAAAACACACCACTATTTACTTTTTTTTGGAACAAGATGGCAATCCACCTCAATATGCTCGGTCCTCTCATGAAAAATTGGATTGGATACAATGTGAACGGCAGCTTGGTTATCACAGTACATATTCATGGCAACTGAACACCAAATCCTATCTCGTCAAGGAAGTACCGTACCAAGATAATCTCACATGTAGTGTTAGCCATATTACGATACTCAGCTTTTGCACTCGATCTCTCAAGTCTCAACAATTGTTTGTTTCTTACTTTTCCAAGTAACTTGATTACCACTTAGGAAACACAATAGCTAGTAGTGGATCTTTTGTCCAAAGGTCTATCCAGTCCAAATCAGTAAATGCCTCAAGAATGACCACTGACTCGATAAAACAGACCTTGTCTAGATGAGCCTTGGGATACTTAACAATACGAAAAACAACCTCCCAATGAGGATGTTGAGGTGTGTACATAAACTGACTCACCAAACTAACTGCAAATAAAATATCAAGACGTGTGATTGTAAGATAATTCAACTTACCAATTAATTGACGATATTGGTCAGGATTGGGAAGTAATTCCCCCTGTGTGCCTTGCGGTAATGATTCCTCTGGCATTACGGCCTTTATCACAATGATGCTGTCCATAGGTCAAATTATTTCGTGGATTTGATTTCGCTTGATTGTCTTTGGTTCCATTGTGTGTGCTCGGGTTAGAAGTTTTTTTTCGTATCATATATTAGATTGAAAAACGAATCAAGAAAATCTTCTTCATTTCCGATTGCTTTTAAAAATGTTGACATTGGGATCCATAAGAGTATCCACATGTCTCAATCCCAATAAGTTAGTCTCTTTTAAAATATCTGGAACATACTTGCGTTGAGACAAATTAATTCCGTCTTTCCTTCGATTGAGCCACCTCAATACCTAAGAAGTATTGTAGTCTGCCCAAATACTTGGTATGAAACTATTGTTGTAGGAACTACTTCAGCTCGACAATGCGTTGCTGATCATCACCCTTAATGATATTATCAACATAAACAATCAGTAACATTTTATCTCGGTCAGATGTGAGAGAAAATACCGAATAATCTGACTGACAGTGGCTGTGCCAAACTACAAGAAAACCTTACTAAACTTATCAAACCAAGCTCTAGTGGAGTGTTTGAAGCTATGCAGAGCTTTCTGAAGGCGACATACCTGAGTGCACTCCCCTTGAGTAAACTCAGGTGGTTGCTCTTTGTGTATCTCCTTAGCAAGATCCCTAAATGCATTCTTAACATTGAGTTGGAACAAGGGCCACCCAAGATTGGCAGCAAGAGAGATAAGAAGCCGAACAGAATCAATCTTGGCCATTGGAAAAAAATTTGTAGTATAGTCAATACCGTAGGTTTGAGTGTAGCCCTTGGCAACGAGTTGGGCTTTGTACTGCTCAATGAAGCCATCTGGATGAACAGAAACCAATCGTGGTCTTACCATGAAGAAGATAAACCAACTCCCAGGTGCGGTTGTGATGAATAGCAAACATCTCATCTTCCATAGTTGTCTGCCACTCAGAAATGAACAAGGCCTCCTGAACAGTGTTAGGAATAAAGACATATTCAACAGAAGTAGCAAAGGCACATAGCGATAGAGATAAGTAATCTTAGGAAACATAGTGTGTAATGGGATGTGAAGTACAAGTACGAGTTTTTTGCGAAGTGCGAAGGCAGGCAAGAGATGCAGTAGGATCTGGTGATAGTGAAGAAGATAGAGCAGACGGCTGAGGCGGAGCGAGCGATACTTTAGAGCGGTGAAAATACTCCTGCAATGATGGCGTGGAGGGAATTGAGGTGAGTATGTGGTGAGACGGGTTAGCAGGTAGAGAAATTGAGAGAAAAGGTAAAGACTCGTTAAAAGTGATATAAACATAGACAAAGTGACAACGAAGAGAAAGAGAGTAACACTTGTACCTCATTGAGCGCGAGAGTACTCCAAAAACACGCATTTGATTGACCGAGGATCAAGTTGGTCCTAGTTGAGATTAACACATGCACCCAAAGACTTTAGCCTGTAAGGAATGAAGAGGGCAGTCAAGAAAGAGAAAACTGTAAGGTATATGACCCCTAAGATTGTATATGGCATCGAGTTAATAAGATAACTGACAGTAAGAATTGCATCGCTCCAAAACGACTTAGGTACTTGCATTTGAATAACAAAGACGTGTGACCTCTAACAAGTTTCGCAACTTGTGTTTGGTAATGCTATTTTTGTTGGAGAGTCTGAGCAAGAGGACTGATGAATAATAATGTGGTCTTTAAAAAAGGTTGATAAAACATTACGAAAATATTTCAGAGCATTATTAGACTTAAAAATACGAATAGGAGCATCAAATTGAATTTTTATTTCCACATAAAATGATTTAAAAATGGAGTGTAACACTCTTTTATAAGATAAATGTAAGTAATACGAAAGTAATCATCCACAAGCATGACAAAATACTGAAAACCAAGATGCGAGGGAACACGGATTGGACTCCAAATATCAGAATGAACTAACTGAAACAAACTTAACACACTGCGACGGAATGAGACACAATGGTGTTTACTAAACTCTCACACTTCACAAAGAAGGACCTCTACTTTACCACAAGATGTGACCAACTGTTTAAGGTTGTGTAGCGATAGATGACTAAGCATGTAATGATGTTGATATGGTGTAGGAGAGGACTGAAGAGCGGTGAGCATGCAAGGTTAGCATTACCATATTAGCACTACCGGCTCTGTCACCAATCTTCCTCCTCGTTTTAAGATCCTGAAAAACACAATAATTAGGGGAAAGAGTAACTGAGCAATTCAAGACTTTAGTAATTTTACTGACAGATAGAAGACTAAAGGGAAAACATGGAAGATATAAAACAGAGTCTAATGAAATTAATGAACTCAAAGTTATGAAACCCTAACTAGCTACTCTGATGTGGAACCATCATCTAAGGTGATACGGGAAGGGTGGCCAGATGCTTGGTGCGACACCTGTCATATGGTTAGAAGCACCGGAATCGATAATCTGACAAGTAGGAGTAGCGAGACAGGCAAGAGGTTGACCTTTCTAAGCAAACGTTTCAGTAGAAGGAGAGCATATGGGATGTATGCGCGGAAACTAGGTGACGGTACTCCTCATTTGGAATGATAACCACACAAGGTCCTGAGATAGATAAACTAGGAGGCTGGGAAAGCTAGTGGCTATCATCCTTTGAATGTGTAACATGGTATACAGATGGGCGATTGGGAAGATCTCAAAAATACTCATTGCAGTGGTGATAACTCAATGGTGTGGTTATCACCATTGCAATGAGTACAATGGCAAGTCTCACATCCACGCCCGCAGCCACCACCCCTAGATGCACGGCCTCCACGACCAAATCTACTGCGGCTACCTTCCCCAACTGACAACCACTATGACCAGAACTACCAGAAATAGTAGTGGTCAAAGCTGACCGTGACGAATTCTAACACTCCCTTGCACGTGCGACCTCTGACCCGCATGTGGATAGGTAAACAATGGATTCGTAACACATGGATCATGACGAAATAAGGTGCTTTTAAGACACAAACAACGGGACAATCAACCAAGAGAGTCTTGTTCAAAAGTGTCCAAAACCCTAGCTCCGATACCATGTAATAAAGCAAAAGGTTCGTGAACCACACCTTTGTACACACATAATATATATAGGGTTGAGTACAAAGGAAAAGAACTAAGCTACCCTCGTGCCCTAATGCTAAACATAACCATATCTATATATCTAACATTCCCTAGGACGCTTACCATCTGGCACTATGGTAATGGTTAATGCGAAGTTGGATGCATGATTTTCTGGATTCTGGTTCAAGCACCCAACAATGAACATTTGCATTAACTGATTTATAGTGGCAGATAGATGTGCAGCTTTCCATGTTGTATTGTATTTTATTACCAACTTTATAACAGCAATGCTTTACTCCAAGTTGCATACAGGAGTTTCTGAATAAACTCACCTTGCAACTTTCCCTATCAGGCTTACCATCTGTCACCATGGTAATGGTTAATGCAAAGTTGCATGCATGATCTTCTGAATTCTGGTTCAAGTATCCTACAATGAACTTTGCACTAACTGATTCGTAGTGGCAGATAGATGTGCAATTGGCATGTGTAACATTTGTTGTATTTGGCAGTACAGATGTGTTGATGAACTGGAATCTCAGCTATCAAAACATGGAAGTCTGAAAAAGCTTTACTTCTATCATCAGCATCTTACAACTGTGAGTTCTTGCTTTTTGTTTGTATCTGGTTTTGAAAGCCCATCCATTGCCCACGGCAGTTTTTAGATTCACTACACTTGCAATTCCTAGTTGTGATTTCAACTTAGCCAAAAACAGGTTTTTAGGAACACGATGTTTGGACCTGAAGGGCGTCCTCAACATTGCTGTGCATGGCTTGGTGTTGCTAGTAGCTTTCCCGAATGTGCTTCTGCGATTGTTCCAGAAGAGGTATTCAACCATCCTGTTACTCATTTAACTAATTTGTTTGCGCATACAAGTTAAAGAAACTACATATCATGACAAAGATTTCCATATGGTTCGAGAACTCTGACACATCAGGTCATCGACTTGTTTTGTATCAGAGTAGTTTTCATGCTGGAAGAAGAGATGAATGTCGTTACGACTGGATTATGATGTTGAGGAAAAATTTTGGCAACTCCAAACATTTTCAAAAGAAATGATAATCGATTTCTAACTTTCCAAATTTGTGAAACAAAAAATTGTAGTTCATTTGGTTTCAAAACAAGTTTAGATTCTCTCCTCCCTCTCCCACCACCTCTAGGCACCCACCATCTCCTGCTACTCCCTTGCCTCCTGCAACCTCTCTGGGAACTGTCCAACCTCCTGCACCCACCTCCGATGACCCTCCACCAAATGCTCCACATCCAGCTGCCAATTTTGACAACTCCAGCCACCTCCTCTAGTGACTCCCTTTCCCCGAGCAACCCCTCCAGCCACCCTCTCACTTAGTTTCAAAACACATCAGTGCATCGTTTGGAACCCTAACCCAGACCAGGAAGGGAACTAGATCCTTGATCCAGGTTAGACTATCACAGACGAAACTCGCCTGGCATTTTTGTTTTTGTTTTTTGTTTTTGACAATCAACAAAAACTTTTCTATTGTGAACAGAAGCCATAAATCTGAAAATTTCACGTAAAAGGACCTAATTGTTTATGATAAACTATTGCATTTACATGGAAGCAGCTCCAATAGAGTGACAGTTAAATGTCCACCAAATTAGCTAAAGATGGGACAAACTTCCTATTTCAGGAAACCTACATAACCAAAAACCCGCTGTCTTGATACAACTTATTATACTTGGATAACATGATTGTTCTGTGGAATGACAGTTACTTAATCAATGTAGGTTACTAAATTTGGTCGAGATGCTGTCCTATATGTTGAGTCCCTTATTGAATCCATCATGGGAGGACTAGAAGGATTAATCAATATTCTTGATTCCGAAGGAGGTTTTGGCTCTCTGGAGATGCAGGTTGATACTTATTTGTTATGCTGTTAAAATTCGCATGTTAGGATGTCAGTTATATTCCATTAAACTAATTACATCTTCTATTTTAGCTTCTTCCGGAGCAGGCAGCTACTCTCATGAATCTGACATCAAGAGTTTCAATCCCTTCAGCAAAATCACCCAAATTTGTATCTGGTTTTCATTTCCCAGGCTATGAGAGCTATCCGGAGAATAATAGTTCTATAAAAATGTAAGGCATTTGAATCAGATGCCTGTTGTCTCGGAGTTAATGGGATAAAAATTAATAGTCCATTTGGTTTTGTTTGGATGGCAGGTTAGAGGCTGCAATGCAAAGGTTGACAAACCTCTGCTCAGTTTTAAATGATATGGAGCCTATATGTGTTCTAAACCATGTCTTTGTTCTCAGAGAGGTAAAGCACTCTGTTTGATTCCTGGGTTAGATGACAGTGAAGTTGGAGTCTGTCTCAGTTGCCCCGCCCCCCCATCCCATCCCCCCTCCACACACACACCCCCCCCCCCCCCCCCCCCCCCCCCCCCCCCCCCCCCCCCCCCCTTCTGATTGACCGGCTAAGGGGAGGTAGAAGAACACTTATTTATTGATACTTTTTGTCTGTCACACAGTTTTGTCATCCACTCACCATACTGCAAATTACTATTGTCTCCAATGCTTTTGTTTCTGGTGGGTAAAGAAGTCCAAAAACTTCTTGTCATTTACCAAACAAAATCACAATTCAACTGCTAGCGTGAAAACTGACAAATCACTACCTGCTCCTTGTTGTCACTGTATCAACCAACCCAGATATTATCCCCTTGGCATGTATATAACTAAGTAGAAGATCTTGCACGCTGACCATCAACATAAATGGCAATACTAACTTGCAGCAGCATCGCATATTCTCCCCGTCTCTCAACCATGGAATCCCAAAGCAACTTGACTGTGGTCAACATCGTCTTGTTCATATGATCAAACCCATCTGTACCATAGTTCCCCCTCGCCGAACACTCGCCCCCGAGGAAAAAAAAATCCTCAGTACCTTGTCAAACAAAAATACCTATATACTGCTCTACATAGACGTTTGAACATAGTTAACCCAGAAGGGATTTGTGATTGGTATTTGCCCAGGATTGCCGTTGGATTTCTGATACTGGCGAACCATTACTAAGTGGGTGGTGATTGGTAAAAGATTGAGAAAGAGGTGATTCTGGTTGTTCTACTGGCTATCACCCTAACTAGTTGTGGTCTAGGATTGTCCAACCTTGGGTCATGGGGGTGGTGATGGTGAAAGTGGAAGATCTAGAAGGGGTTTTTGAGGCGTTTTTGGGTGCAGTAGTTGGAAAAAAGAGACAGTTAATGTGTTTGGTTGGTTAGTGACGCTGTAGATATTGATTGGGTGTTACTTGTAGACTTCTAGTATTTCTGTTAGCCAATGGTGATGTGGCAAAATGTCCCAAGGCAAGAACGTCTTTAGTTTTCATCTCTGACTTGTAAGTTACCTGTAGAAAATTCTATTCAAGGCAACATTGGCATATTATGTTGTTACGATAATAATGTCAATGTTCTCAACCATATCATTAGTGGTTTGTTAAAGGGGGAAAGATTCTGCATATTGCTACTGAAAGTGAAGTAGTACAATGTTAGGTCAGAAACCACATGGATCTTAATGTAATTTACTCAAAAAGGAAAAGAAATTGCTACAAAGTTCAGAAACGTAACATAGACAGGGAGAGAAATTTTTATAGGTATAATACCTCTGAAACCTGCCAGATGTCCACTTTTACAACCCCTGCTGGAAGCTAGATTGGAGAGTAACAGGCTCAAAAAGCTGCAATTGTCTTCATACCACCTTGTGCACTCAACAATGCGTAGGTTTGTTTGAATCTGTATTACAGGACTCGAGCACAATTGTTGTGTTCATCTAATTCCTTTGCTTAAAGACAGATGGACACCTCATAGTATCCATATCACCCAATATAATTCTTTTATTTTCCAGCCTGAAACGGTTATTTTGAGGTGCAATAATGTTGTTAAGAAACAAAGTATTGCAGAACATTCTTGCGAGGTGGATCTCCAACCACTCATGTTGGACAAACACCATTATCAACTATAGAGTGTCCTATGTGATAACTCCATGCAGATGGAGTCAATGTAACACAAGTATGAATATAGAATCATTCATTAGACAGAAGTTTGTACCGATGTTTCTGGTTGTTTTACGAGTTCTGATTGCTTGGATAGCCTCCATCTTATCCTCATATTGGAATGTATTGCAATATCTCTATGTTTTCTATCTCAGTCAACTGGCGCCAAAGGAGAAAACAGGTCCTACAAATTTACTAGGTCAAATGTTTCCCAATATTTACTGCAGAGTATCTCATGGATTTAGATGTAGGTAAATAGCAAGCCCATAACCATTGCATGTGAAAACAGTGAAATTAATGTTTTTATATTTCTTCCCTCACATGCAGAAACATATTGGTCATAGAGATAACATGTCTATCCCTACGCTGCTTTCTTCTGAGCACCTATTATTATGATGCAGTACATGAGAGAATGCATACTCGGGAACTTCAAGAGAAAACTACTTGCAGTACTGAAAACTGATAATGATCTTCAGCGCCCTTCTGTTCTGGAGTCCCTGATTCGTAGACATATTAGTATAGTCCATCTTGCGGAGCAACATATTAGTATGGACCTGACACAGGGTATCCGTGAAGTTTTACTCACAGAAGCCTTCTCTGGTCCAGTTTCTTCTCTGCACTTGTTTGATAAACCTTTGGAGCAGCACACCGGATTGGCCGCTGAAGCTGTTTGTAACTGGTACGTTGAAAACATCGTCAAAGACCTATCTGGTGCTGGAATCCAGTTTGCACCACTTCGCAGGTGTTTTAAGAGCACAAGGCCTGTTGGGGGTTATTTTGCGGAGTCAGTGACTGATGTCAGGGAACTGCAATCCTTTGTTCGTATTTTCGGTGGATATGGAGTTGACAGGTTGGACAGAATGATGAAAGAACACACAGCGGCATTGCTAAACTGTATTGACAGCTCATTGCGCGCAAATAGAGAGGCAATAGAGGCAGTTGCTGGAAGCATGCATTATGGTGACCGGATAGAAGCAGAGGCAAATATGAAGCAGGTTGTTGATATGGAAACAGTGGTAGGGTTTTGCATTCAGGCGGGACAAGCCATAGCTTTTGATTGCCTTTTAGCAGAAGCTGCTGGAGCAGTGCTTGAAGAAGGTGTGCCTATAATACACTCATTGCTATCTGGGGTTGTTAAGAATTTACCTGATGAAATACCAGAGAAGAAGGAAATTAGGAGGCTGAGAAGGGTGGCAAATGGTGTTGGCGTAATCAGCGACCATGATACTGAGTGGGTAAGATCGATTTTGGAAGAGGTTGGAGGTGCTAATGATGGTTCATGGACCTTGTTGCCATATTTCTTTTCCATCTTTATGACATCTAATATTTGGAACACTGCTGCTTTCAATGTTGACACGGGAGGCTTCAACAACAATATCCACTGTCTGGCAAGGTGAGATCATGTAGGCCCAATTTCCAGGTTTTATGGGAAATGAAATCCAACAGATAATTCTTCCTAGCCGCAAAAGTGGGATGTGGTCCCCGTGGATTTATAGTGCTATTACTAGTCAAACAAACGGGGTGGTACTTTCAAGACACCTGTAGTAGTTATGGAATTCAAGTCATGGTGAATACTCCTTCCCTCAGATGGGAATGAAACAGGAATGATGATGATCTCTTGTGCACCTTTATAAGTACATCTAGTCCGACTATTAGCTTCATGGGAAATCATACCATTTATCCGTTCTTTCAATATTTAGTAGGTTGAGGAACACATCTAACTGATAGGAACCCTAATCTCAAACAGAAGGTAAAACTCAACAGAGTTCCCTTTCTTTATGTGACGTATTTTGTCGTTTTCTTTTCATAATTTCAAGGAATGTAACGCCATACTTTTCTTCATATCTTTAGTCTACCAAGCTCTATGGTGACCTTAATTTTACATTATGCGTTCTCCACTGGTTCTAATTTTGGGATACAGGGGATACTCAAGAAAATACCTTACTATACTGGACAGCTAAACTTTTCTCTGACTTTCATACCAAAATTTCGTCGTTTAGGTGCATTTGTGCTGTGATTGCGGGAAGTGAGTTTGTTAGATTGGAAAGGGAACATCAGCAGAGACAGTCTTTTTCAAATGGCCATGTTAGCGAAGCAGTGGATTCTGAGATACAGAACCGTTTGTCAGCCGAAACAAGTGTGAAATCCACAATGCAGCTCTTTGTCAAGTTCTCTGCGGGCATTATCCTTGATTCTTGGACTGATCCAAACAGGTAGTAATTATTATCTTCTGGTAATGTACTGGAAACTGCTCCATATCGCTACGCAACATTGGTAATAGCAATCATGCCTTATCAATGTAGCCCGTTATAAGTTTTTGTAATGTGTGCTGATTATTTTCGTTCACCTATTGTTGCCTGCCTCTTCCTTTTTATCATCTTTTTCTTTGTCCATAATTTTGCTTGAAATATACAAACCATCTAGATACCTTTTGAACTCTAGATTTCCCACCTTGTAAATATAAGAGCAGAAGGGTACTATGGTTATTCCATTGGTAGGTATAGTGCACAAGAGCATATTTGAGAATACTTCAGCTATTATACGTTGACTAGAAACCTCTAGGCATGTATCTATAACGTGTTTTCTACAAATTGTGGTATTATTAGACTCCAAACGTTTCCCACACATTTACAGTTCATCAATGGTTGTAGCGGTTGCTACGAAATGATAATGAGGGCAGTTCCGGTCTATAGGAACGTAGGAAATGAATTAGTTTGACTTGTATACATGAGAGGAAAAGAGAAGCAATGAGCCAGAGGATAAAGAGGGTGAAGGCAATTCATGGTGGGTTGCTCAATTACAGATAGAGAGTAGAGGAGAAAAAAGGATGGGCCTGAAACCACCACCCCCCATGCGCGCGCGCACAAAATCATTTTCTGTTATTGAAACGAATATACAGAAAAGCTTGGAAACATGTCCATTGTCTGCCCAAGACATTCTAGTATAGTTCTTCATTCCTGAATTTAAGTGTAATTTAAACTACCAAAGACAGCCACGAGAAGATATTCCGTTGTAAAATTCATTATGCACAATATTCTCCAATCTTATAGTAACTGCATTTATCAATGCTCTTATATTTCAACTTCATACAATCTGCTAACTGTTAGTATCCTTCATCTTTGCACAGGTCTCATCTGGTGGAGAAGCTCATCTTCCTCGACCAACTGTGTGAGATCTCCCCATACCTTCCCAGAAGCTCGCTTGAATCCCACATTCCCTACGCCATTCTGCGTTCAATATACAGCCAATACTATTCCAATTCTCCCTCCACACCACTCTCTTTACTCACTATATCACCGCGCCATTCACCCGCCGTATCTCTGTCACATTCCTCTCCAGTAACCAGGCTGCCTTACGGCAACTCAACTCCTCAGTCAAGTGCAAAAGATTCAGGTTATTTCAAGCCCTCCTCAACACACAGTCGTGATCAAGTATATGAGATGGGAAGTGGAAGCGTACGAAGTGTGCAGAAAAAGCATCATCGGAATGTTAGGCGATCTGGGCCGTTGGATGATGGATCAAGCCAAGTGAATTTTGTAGAAGGATCATCATCAAGGAGCACAGGTCCCAGTCCGTTGCCAAGGTTTGCAGTCTCAAGGTCGGGTCCTCTATCGTATAAGTAGGGAGGCAGCCTAAACTAAAGAGTAGTACTGTAGGGGAGTCCTTTATAAATCATAACCAGCTAGTTGTAGGTTCATGTAATTATCACTGAGCTGGTTTATATAAATTTTGGTGATATTTATATTCGAGCTCATCTTGCAGCATCCTCCTTGTAACTTTGTCAATTTTGGGGGGCATCAACGAGCTAGGCCACATGAGATGAATGGATATATAAACCATTAACACCGATATATACTGTTTCTCAATTACGTACATAGTCGTGAATCAATCTGATTCTTATGGGTTAACAAGTTTGCAACCATTCGAGAACTACGGATCATACTCCTGTAATATATTTTTTTTGGAAAGGATGATATTATTTTTATTGGGATTTTCTCTCTTTAAACCAATGAAAATGAAGGTAATAGTCACCCTCTTTATATGAGGTATGAGGGTGAATAAAATCAAATTCGTTGCTACCCTGAAGATCTTTTCTTTCTTAGGTTTGTTCAAGATTAAACTAATTCCCTGCCCAAAAAATTTAAATTAACTTGCTGTTTTATTGCAGAGCTATTGCTTGATCGTGCCTATCAAGTGGGAATCCAAATCATTTTTGTTCTGCATTAGAAATTCGTCTTGCAGATCTAGGGCATGATTTTAGAAAGTATCAAAGAAAATTGTTTCACATTTGCGGAATCACAGGTCATCTTTCTGAGCTCTAGCTTCGATCTATCGACACATTTACCTCTTTGTTTTCATTTGCATTTTGTAGTAAATTTTATGAAGTTAATAGCTTCTGATGTGAGTGATATAGAAACGAACATAGCACATAGTTTCTGTAAGTTGTTAGTGTCTTGCCAAACCTTTTTTTTTTTAAGCCCCAAATAGTCATAGCTTATTGCCGCGGCGAGAGATGGGGCCATATAGTAAGGGGCTCACTACATGGGTGTAGCGAGTCCATCCGGCCGTTCATTTTGGCAATGGACGATTCAGATTCAAATTAGTAGTTTGCATCGGAAACCTACACCACATTTATTAATTATTTTTATAAATAAATATTAATTTGAATTTGAGTCGTCCGTTACAGAAATTGACGGTAGTCGAATGAGCTCACTATACCCATGTAGTGAGCCCCCTCACTATGGGCCCCCAATTCCCTTCTCTCTCTCTCTCTCAAACCACTCATTAAAGCCATGACTCATCTCTTCCCGCTGTTGTTATTTGTTGCCAACTCCGACGTATATTAAATGTTTGTGATTGAATATCAAAGCACATTTAGATCATAATTTCTAGTAACAACCATAGCCATAGGTCATCTCTTTCTCCCCTTTTCTTTCTTCACCACCAACCGTAGATATAACTCGTCTCTCTCTGTCTCATTCCCACTCTCTTTCCCTCTTCCCTCAACTACCCATTACAACCATGGCTCGTCTCTCTCTTCGTCTCTATACATTATTCATAGCCTACTCCGACATATATTAAATGTTCGTGATCACATTTCATAGCACATTTAGATTACTGTGAATTCTAATTTATAGTACGACCACTAGATTAGTATGCTTCAAATCATGTTGGGTCATAACTTCTATTATGTTATTATAAATCATTAATGATTTCATATTCTTTGTAACGTATTGTTTGTCATCAAGGCATTAGTTTGATAATAAGGGGAAAAAAAACACATTATATTACCAAGCGTATTTTATGTTATTTTTATTTTGTATACAATACAAATTAATATAATCAAACATGTTTTTTGTTTTTGTTAAAAATAAACGAAATTATATTTTCAATTTTTTATAAACAGCAAATAGAAAACTAGAACATTATAAAACAGACGTTTTTAAATGAGAATTTAGAAGAACCATAAGACAAGCATCATATTTGTTCACTGATTAGGTATATATATATATGGTTACACTTTCTCGGTCATAACCAATTAACCACTTATACATATCTATTTACGGAACCAGGGGCCCTGCTGTGCACAGCGCACAGCAGGGCGTGCTGTGCGCCAAAACAGCGTCGTTTTGGCGCACAAAACACTGTCCGAACAGTAAAAAACTGACCGAATAATTTTCGGTCAGTATTTTGTGCGCCAAAACGACGCCCCGCACAGCAGGGCCCCAATTCCTCTATTTACAGCATATATCAAGCTACCAACTTGGCTCAACTCCTCACAAATAGCTGCTGTGACCAACTCAACGGAGGTGATGCCTGCAACACAAAACTCGAAATGAAAACACATTTGTGTGGCAAAAAGCAAATGGTAGAACATATCACAGCATCAAACATAGTGTGTGTGTGTGTGTGTAGTGAAAGTGGATGATGCACAATATTCTCTCTGTTTTTTGAAATAGAATTTACACATCATGCAAAATTCCACATCAACACTACCATTCATCTTCCCTGTTTTCATTTTTCTGTGAAAGATCTTCAAACTTCCTTTCAAGGTCAATTTTTTTTTTTTAAACATAATATTGACATTTTGGATGTTAAATTGGACAAAAGGTTATGCTTGTATGTGCATAAGCAAATGGTAAAACAAAAAGGAAAACCTCAAAGTTTCTTTTGTTCCTCGCCGGATTTTACAACGTATGGTTGGGAGGCCAAGGCGTTGGTGAGCTTCAAATCTGTGACAACCAGAGAAACCTGTGGAGATACAAAATGGAAAGGATGAACTTGTTTCATGTAGGAGCAAATCAGAAGGCCCTTAATCCTTTTTCTTTTTCTTTTAGTTATGATAGTCATGCTCTACAGGAAGTAAAACTATTGGTTAATAAACTGGTATTTAATGATCTGCAATTGGAAATTAAATCAGCACGTACCATAGTATACTCCATCAACCTCGAGCACATCAATCTGCAATGTGAATTACATACAAAAGTTCAAATAACCCTTTGTGGATCATGGTTGTAGGGAAAAACGATTCAATAAGACAAGCGAAATCCAGCAAGGAGAGACGACAAAAAACTGCAAACGAAAGAACGTACGTTTACTCGAGAATTCTAATAAAAATTGCTCCCTGGTTCTACTCAACTTATACCACTCATCTTGTCCACTGGTTCATCTATAAGATATAGCACCCCTCTCATCTGGTCATCTTGCTGTCACGTGGTACTATAACTAACTTAGCTGTTGCAATGCCTCTTTCTATACCTTTTAGTTTCACTTTCTCATTAGAAACATTCTTCTATCTGTTGTACTAAACCATTCATAATGCTTTACTAACTGATTCATAATTCTAAAATTGACAAAGCCGAGGGAAGCCATTGGATACAGAATCCTACATTTCAATGCCAGGAATCCACACATGCCACATGGACACAATCCTCAGACTTCTTTCTGTTATTATTCAGAGGAAAGGGTGAAGTTCACCGATGATAATGTATACAAGTGAAAGCAAAAAATAATCTCAGCGAGCTCAAGATCAGGAACCAAAGCGGACCAAGAAGAAAGAAGGAAGGCTTCATCTGCTCCAAGCCCCTAAAAAAGTCAAGGGCGACAGCCCTAAAAAAAATGGAAAGAGTTCAATAGTAGAAAGAACAAAGAATGGTCCTAGTAAGCATATGAATCTCGAAAATTAAACTGCTAGGGCATTAGCTTTCCTTAGTAGTATCGCGAATAGCAAACATCAAAGCAAGACATACAAAAGTTTAACTGGTGATGTTAGGATATACAAAACCATAAGATCATGAAATGATTACGAATTGGGTGACACTATCCAAGAGAGAAATTTGCCAGGTCTGGACATATGCTTGATCCGTAATGCAAAGAGGGAGAATCAAGAAGAAACAAATGGCAAAGCATGTTGACATCCCACTTAAGGCCATACACTCGGGGCCTGTTTGGTTTGGCGTCGTATTTGCTTAAAAACTAGTTAAATCTGGACACCATGACCAGATTCAACCAAGTTTTAAGCAAATAAGATGCCAAACCAAACTTAATTTTAGTGGACTGTACATTTGCACATTACAGTTCAATAATTTGATACTTCCACTTCTCTCTACTTCAGCTGATTAGATCACCTATAAGCATCAAGTCTGCTTGATTATTTCTAGGAATCCTATGTCCCCATACTATTGCCTCGAGCAATCAAAAATCCCGATAAGTGCAGAAACTTTATGCAAGGTCACCATTTGAAATAATCACCAATTTTATCACAGCGTAATGAAGAACTTGCGTTGGATCCAAGTATAATTTTCGATATTGTACCAACAAGAAGTCTAAAAATACCCCAATAGATGCTTAGCTCCTTTAGCATTTTCTCAACCTCACAGCCATTCCAAAAGTAGAGAATTTTCAGGATCCAACTAAAACTAATGCAAGTAACCCTCAATCAAACAAAGGGCAGTTTAGGATTTGCAAGCAACTCTTGGTATGATAAACATCTGGTATTCGACTCTGAGGATTCAAAATACCCTCTGTGATGAATGACATTAGCAGTTTCTCTCCAGACAGAGTATATTAAGGATCCTATTACATAAATGCAAACAGCCCCAGACCAAAAGAAGGGAATTCTAAGTTTCTTTGGCTTTACCGGAACTTGAAGGCCGATTTGGGAAATGCTGTCCATGAGTTCCTTCACCTTTTGAGGATCGTTGGATCTTGTCCGCAGGAGTGGCCTTCGGATTTTGTCAAGGGGAATTTCCAGAACCACCGGTCCTCCTTGTTGAGGCACACCAGAAGGAGCACCTAAACCACAAATCAACCCATCATACATATGTTCTTCTATGACAGAGACAGTAGTCATATAAAGAGAAAAAGCAAGAGAGAGCTCAGTTTTAATACAAAATAACAGATTTGATTTCCATTTAACTAACTCAAAAAACTAGTGAATGTCTAGTTTGAACTGAAAATTTTGAGAACCCAGAATTGATATCTACTTAATCGGACTTTACTTAAGTATAGTGGGGCATAAACCCATGGAGAGAACACAATTTTAACGTACAATCTTGAGAACCCAGGATATAATTTTCACCTAATTGAAACTATACAACCATATATGTATGTACTAATAGATACGTACAGAGAGAGAGAGGGAGAGAGAGAGGGACCATTAGAAGAAGCTGAAACAGAGAAGTTCCTGAAGTTGATTGGAACCCGCAGCAATAAACTCGCCATCTTCTGGACACCGTCTGTATTTCTGTTTCGACCACATCTAAAGCCAGGCAAAGGAAGGAAGTAGAAAGGGGGGGAAATACTATGGTAGAACCGGTAGGTAATTCACTAAATTGCACATGGGTGTGAAGCATATGGCAACGCTTTGCGCCACAGAAAAAGAATACCTTGTTTAACGAGAGCCGTCCATCAAGAAGTCAACAAATCAAAGATGGCGTAGGCCATACTTATACAACAAACTCTCTCACACTTGATCACCTAAGTTTCTATTAATCCCAGTCTCCTGTACTTTTGTACATGGCTGCATTAACCTCCTCCGCCATGTTAAGGTTCTCTCTCTCTCTCTCTCTCTCTCTCTCTCTCTCTCTCTCTCTCACTCATTTGCACAAACACACTATCAGTTCTGTGTCTTAAATTCAATTGGTTGTTCACTGCACCGCATTGAACAGAACAATTCCGAAATTGGGGTTTTATGTTTCGAGGCAGGATTTCCGGAAGTATAAGAGCTTTGGCGACAATCAAAGCAGTGGGAGTAGGACCTGAGGTCCTCCAAACTCAGCGCCTCTTTCATCTCCCTCTACAACTTCGCAGGTAGATAGGATACACTTATTCTAACTCATACCCAAATCTATTAGCTTTATTTATGTTTTTATTTGTTTGATTGATAAATCAATTTTTGAGCATTCTTGTGAAGAACCTGTGCTATCTGCTGAATATTGTTGCAGAGCTTTTGAAATAGACTAGTTCTTGATTATCATTCTTGGGTTTTCTGATAGAAGTGTTATTATTGGTTATAAATTGGTAAGCATTAAGCAATATCTTAATTTTTTGAATTTGCAAGACAATGTTTTGGTGGTTTTCCATCTCTTCTGGGGACAACTAATCATCATATCCACTCCTCCTATTTTTTGCATTGTATATGTGGGTAATTTTGTCTTTGCTATGAAATTGCATTGGATTAATGCCTTTAAACTACAAAACCATTTTCCCACCTCCCTTGTAATCTTTTCACAAGCGCAGTACCCGTACCATACATGAAAATTGAGGACCTCTTATATAAAGTTATAGTAAGAGAGGAAGTTTGAATGTAAGAAAAAAGAAGATTTTTTTTTGTTTGTGAGTGAAAATGAACAGAGAAGAAAGAGAAATACTAGTGTTGTTTGAATTTTTGTATGGTCTTTAATTTTTTTTCAAAAGAAGGAGAGAGGGCTGTCAAATAGACTATAGTCTAGATGGAGATGTAGAAGTATAAATAGTTTGATAGATAGATAGGGTAGCTGCTCACCTTCACATGGTGGATTTATTGAAAAATTCTGTATAGGTATATCTCCTCAAGAAATTTGAGATCACTGGCACCAATTTTATGGCATCATCAAAGTAAACAAAAAGAAAAATAGAACCCAACGTTAGGCATTTCATCCCATATGCAACAACTACAACACAGGGCTAACAAAACCAATTCAGTGTGATTGTTTACCTATATAGTATTTTCTTTTCTCTTTGTATGTTTATTCATTTTCATCACTCTCAAAACAACTGTAACTTTATGCATTCATGTATTTTCTGCTGATTTTATCTTTTGACAGATCTCTCTGTCATGTTAGTGCAACAAAGGATGAAGAGGCGTCCGCAAGAGCAGCTGCAGCCAATGCTGACACTGGAGCTCCCACCATGTATTGTGATTTTTCATTGCTCATATTTTGCACCAACATTTTACTTTTGTTTTAGTACCATCAAGTTAGATTTAATTACTTTAGAATTAATGGATTTGACAGACCTCAGTGAAGTTCAGATCATTCACACTTTTGGTAAGTTTCTGGAACATAGGAATGCAATAAGAAGATTTTTTGTCAAACTTAAATTCTGGAAGATCCTTAACACAGTACTTGGAGTGAAATTACCATGAACATAGAGTGACTTACCAGAAGGACAATTTTAAGAGAGTTCCTTGCTGGCTGCTGTAAGAGAGTAAGAGAGAGAGAGAGACAGAGAGAGACAGAGAATGTGTGTGTTTGTTTGGAAGTGCTAATTTGTAGCCAATGTTATGGTAGAAAGATAAGAAACCCATTACACGAGAAAACTTGAAATAACTTATCTCAGACAGTTTCGATAGCGAGCATGCCTCTATCAGTTATTGATACATATCCCAAAATGTTGGCAAGCACTTGATTGTGTTTTTTTATCTGTTTTTACCAACACACGGAATACCTGAATGAATATTCAGTGTGCCATTGTCAAATTTCTGATGTTTTGACTAAACTTTCTCAGACTCTGCATTAGTTGGCTTTACGTGAAGTCATAATAGCAGCAATCGGAGGAGTTATGTATGTTTGATTTATGTTATCCTTGTTTCTGTTCCAGATTTGACAAGATCATTGCTAAAGAGATCCCTTCAACTATAGTTTATGAAGATGAAAAGGTCTTGGCGTTTCGGGATATCAACCCACAGGCTCCTGTTCACGTTTTAGTCATTCCTAAGTTTAGGGATGGATTAACGCAGCTTGGCAAGGTCATTTTACTTATATATTTCGCGTTTTACCTGTTTACTTGATTTCAGAATCAAATGATCTTAATGATCGCCTGTTTTATCTATTCTATGTTACACAAACTCTTCAAAATGTTTGAAGTTTCTTATGCCAAACATTCCGCACTTGGTGAGGGTACAACATTTGTTGGTCATGATTGGTTGGACATCCACCTATCAAGATTTCAGCAACACGAGCTTCCCACATAACTATGCATAAAACTACATGTCATGCATGAAATGCTCTATTGCACATTGGAAACACCCTTTGGCCCTAGATAAAAACGGAATATGATGAAAATTTTGTATATTTTGCGGTACTGTGTGTCCGTGGATACAAATCAGGTACCAGCATCCGCTCGTATCCCATTCCAGGTAACATTTGCCTGAGGGATGTTTAGACTTGTGGAAAAAGTTGACTCCATAATTGTTGTGTTGATTTGCATCTTGTGGACAAGTTGACTATTTGTTTTAATGTTTGGTCACTTGTTCTGATATGCCTTGTGGGCTATGAAGCACGGATACACCGAAACTGGTCATGTACGCGTATTAGATACTTCTCGGATACCGATACTCATCCGAACGTCCCAATACGTATCGGATATACCAAACAAGTATCCAACATTAAAATTAAATCATTTTAATTTTGGATACTTTTCGGATACGCAGTAGATACTTCTAAGATATAGCCGGATACTTTAGAGATATGGCGGGAGATATATTTAATTTACTTGAGGGTGCCGGTATACTTGAAGTTGCTAATCTTTTCTTTGATGAGCCGGATATGAAAGCCGTAATATTCATCGATGAAGCCGGTACGCGTATTGGTTGTTTTCTTTCTATTTTGAATGACTTTTGAAAATTGACTTGTGCTAAATGATTGGTATAATGTATTAGCAATTCAACTACTTTTTTATTTCTTTTGGCTCATTTTTATGCATAATACATAACTGATAATTACAATAAAAAAAAAAAATTATAGCCGTACACCCTACGTATCCGTATCCTATTTTTTTACAGTTTTTTCGTACCATACAGTATCCGTATTCCGTATCATATCGTATCCATATTCCGTATCATATCGTATCTGTATTCCGTATCATATCGTATCCTTATTCCGTATAAGTATCCATGCGTCCTAGCTTGTGGGAAAGGACAAAGAGGAGTTTGGAGTTGGCCACTACCTAAGTGGTGCTCTTTTCTCAGTGCAAACGGCAAGCTAAATTTACACTTTTTCTTCGGGAGCATGAAAATAGCTGTATGTTTCGTAGGGTAACTCGTTGTGTTACTTAACAAGTAAGCTGTCTTGTAAAACTCCTGATTTGAGGTAAGGGACACAGTAGCTGTTGGTCTTGTGTTAATGCTGTTGGCATTCATTCACTGACTTGCTTCCAGTAATTCCGCAAAGTAAACGTATAATCCTTACGCATTGTGCTTCTCAAAGCAGAAGCGCTAGCTAAATGATCCAACTCTTTACTCCATTCGAGGTCAAAATAACAGCGTCGTAGGTGGTGATGGCGTATCGTCGACCAGATTGTGTCATTATAATGGTCACTTCTTGTTATTTTTGTTCAGGCTGAAGAACGACAACGAGACATTTTGGGAGAACTTCTGTATGCTGCGAAAGTAGTGGCAGAAAAAGAAGGCATTCTTGATGGATTCCGTGTTGTTATCAACAGCGGTCCAACAGCATGTAAGTTGACAACAATCCCTTGTTTTTCTCCATTTCCAGTTATCTTTTTCCCAGTTTGTTGCCAAAACCCTAGTCATTTGCTACCTAACCACTTATAAGTCATGAGATTCAAGATTGTGTTAGGCTTTCTTGAAAATCAAATGAAGTGTAATTGCTTCCTAAATTGCAAAACCATGTTGACACCATCTCTCTCTCTCCCCCCACAGGTCAGGCAGTTTACCATCTTCACTTGCATGTACTTGGTGGGAGGCAGATGAAATGGCCACCTGGTTAGATCGGTATCAAAATGTCATGCGATACTTTTGACTCTGTTGTCTTGTTTTGCTTCTTCCTATCAAAGACAAGTATTTTGTATTTTCGAGGATCCATGGACAACTAATAAAATCTCTGGCATTATGCTCACTATCAGGTTTATTTTTTATCCCCCGTGTTTTCCCTGTTTCTGAAATCACCAGAACATCTGATTATTGCAATCTGAGTAATACTAGTTAAGCATCAAACCACCCACCAGTTCGGAACCCTGCCCCAAATCATTGTCGGGTTGTAGTGTCCGAGGTCTGAGGTTCATACTGTAGGGTCATGTAACAAATTGTTCAGACACAAGTAAATGCTCTAGTTTTGTTGGAAATATGCCCCTAAGGCAAAATCAAATTAATAGCTCTGATCTCTAGTACTGTCATATACATGCCAATATGTAATTACAAGAACCCTGACGTCTAGCTATTATTGTCTGAATACAACAAATCGGAATCTTCATTCTACGGCGAATTGTACTTCTCCATATCTTGAAAGAATGTACTAAGACGTGTGCATCGCACTGCTGGATGACCTTGAGTAAAAAGTAGAAGCTATCCGAAGAACATTTTCCAGCCATTATACACACATTAAAGTTTTTGTTTTCCCTGAAAGTGTATTTAAAAAAATAGCATATTAATTACCCCTGGTGAGAAAAGAATCTTGAAACTTCCGTAATCGCCATAGAATCCCCCAAAATAAGCACGACACCCCCAAAAAATTATCATAGTGTGGTACGTTTCCCTGATTGGTTCGAACACAGACAAGAGCAGTCTGGTTCAGGCAATTCCCTCTTCACAAGACGTTTGTCACGATTGATCATTAGTTTGATAAGGGGTAGCTTTTGAGAGACTTGACGCCAGATTTCATTAACTGTTCCATTTGGATCCTCGTACTCAAAGTATCGCTTCACCTGCATTGCGTAATTGAAATTTGAGAAAAGTGATTTTTCAACAAATATTTCCTAAGCATGCAACAAATCATCTGCAGAAAGGCAACATGAGAATAAAAGAAAGGATTGGGAACAACTCGTCACAGTTATTTCGAAACCCATCTGTATATCAATCAAACTGATTCTCAACGATTGGTTTTTGGTCCTCAAGCACCCACCTCACCAAATAAAGATTTGTATCATAGAACTTAAAAGAGAATGTAGCACCTCGTTAAACACATTTCACTATAGCATTCAGCTAGACAAAACTCGCGTCTGATATGGATGTCAGCGTCCACACAACAATGGGAAGATGCACGTCTAACATAAATGTTTGTGTGGAGAGAGAGAGAGAGAGAGAGAGAGAGAGGAGAAGGGCAGGGGATACCTTTTTCAGCTCCTGTTGGAATTCCAGAATTCTCTCCGTGCTTACTCTCCTGAGCAGTTTAATTAAGTATCCCGACTTTACAGCTGAGTTTGTATCTACAAAAACTGCAATCTTTCTATAATCTATGACGTCTTCAAAGGGCAACTCAACATAGTCGCTAACTATAACCGGAACACACAAGCTCACGATGGCATCAAAGAGTCGACAGGCTGATGGAGTATCACCAGCAGGATGTAAACAGAACTTTGATGTATGCATCCCTTGTGAAGCTGCACGCCGACTCTCTCTGGATTGTGCACCATGTTTAATAGTGACACCTTCTTCATTCTCAAGAATTTGAAAAAGCATGTCACGGACCTTGCCACCCTACAATTCAAACATTCATCAGCTTTATATAGTCCGAAGAAGAAGATGCCAAACACCTCTCCCTCCCCCAAGTATGTGTAGAAGCACGCAAGCATGCACACTCGCGCGCACACACACCCCGGGAGAGCAAATATACACACAAAAAATAAGCAATTCTACTCTATGCAGTTTGCAGCAATTTCTAAGTATCCACAATATTTTACTCTTTTACTTAATGTAATTTCTAGCAAATTTACCAATACAGTAACATCACAAAGTTGCAAAAACAGATATACTTCCACCAAAGATGAAGAGAGAAACAAAGAAAATCATAGCAGTGTAAACAAAAGTTTAAGAGTAAGCATTTACACAACCTCCAAGATCATTTTCTGAAATATAAAATTAAACAAATCTCGGATTGTCAGCACATTCAGAAACAACTCAGATATATCTTTACTTGAAAGGAATTGGTCACAGATATTAATAAACAAGAGATGGCTCTGACTGGCAAAAAACTTTTTGGGTTGAAGTAACCAGTACTCCTTTGCACCAGGTTGATTTTATACCTCAGATAGGGCATGAATAAACAAAAACCTATAGCCTGTAGGTACTTGACTAGGGCTCAAATTGAAACTCAATCATCTTAGAAGCTGTCCACAATTAAAACACAAGGTATTGTATAATAAGTACTGCGGAGTTCATTCTCCTACAATAAATATTGTGTTCTCCTCTATTTACATTCCTGAATAGAGTAATAAAGACAAAAGAGACATAATACAGATACAAGGTGTTATACAAAAAATCATAAATAAAACAGAGATTAGTACACCTAAGTCCTAACTCCCTCAAATAGAGATGATGAATAACAGAAAAGCTAATAAAGAGAGACAATAGCATGATTCCGAAATGGAAAATCCAAAAATACTAGAATGTGATGAGGTCATGAATAAGTTCTAAGTCAATAATATAATGACAATCAGGCACAAGATGAACTTTCAGTTATGATTTACATCAAAAGAAAGCTGACAAAAGAGAGAAAATTCAACAAACATGGTTTCAATCTGCACATAGCGAATCAAGCCATCTAAATCATAGCTGCGATTGAGAGATCAATTTCAATTGCGCTAAATGATAAGACAAAAGGCAATTTAATGCAACCTTTATTCCATCGATCACATTAATCCTTTGTCATGATAATCAGCTGAAGCCCTGAGAGCTTACATCCACATGCTAATTTTGATTCTAAATATCAAACATTGGCCTTTAATGAACTCCTCCATTCTTGGACAACATAAGTATGCATATAACAGCGCCAGCAACCACATCAACTGATGGTTTTAACCAAAACCATACGCTCTAATGAAAAAATCAAGTGAACCCGGGCTCTAGCCTAAGTGGTCGTGGAGGACGGCCTTCGTGTCCATGGGAGGGGTCACGCATTTGAGTGTGTTTGAGTTGATGGAGGAACATCAGCCTGTCGCTGGAACTCATTAACCAATAACATATACTAAATCTATCACTGTGGGGAAATAAAGTATCAACAGAATCATAAACATTTACAGTACCTCTTTCGGTTGAAGATTTACCCATGATTTATCATATTTTCTTTCATACAGGCAGGGACAAGTTCATTTTTGGACAATAAGGACAAGCTAATTCTACCCATGATTGCTTCTTTTGTCTCTGTGAATGTACATGTACTTCAACTCTATACAAAAACAATCTACTTACAGAATCAAGTATACCCAATACGAAAACTAATCAGAAGCATAGAAAATTTACCTCTTTCCGGTACCGATTCCCCATAAAAAACAACAGTGAGTTCCTCGACTCAACACCAACATCTCCACTAAAGGTTTTGATCCGATGCGAATAGGGCAATATCACATCCTTCACCAACGAGGCCTGATCACGGCCCAACCTTCCGAAATCCGAAACAAGCAGCACCCCACTCTTCACTCTATCCACAACCTTGTATAACGCATTCGGGTCCTGGCACACGAACACGTGGTCCCACCCATTGTTCCTCTTCCAGTACCCCTGCCCCTCCAACCACTCGATCAAACCCTCCTGCATTTCCTCGTCGTTGTAAACAGGGCCGTCTGTTAAAGTCGTCACCGGCCGAATCGGGTTCACCACCAGGCTCAACGACGAGAAGAAAGGCACATAGAACAAATCTGCCTCTTCCGGATCAAAAACCCGAGTCAGCGGCGAATTGACTCGGTCTACTCGGTTCATGTCGGCAAACAAGTACCACTCGGCCGAGTGCTGGTTACCCGGGTAGGTTAACAACGAATCATCATCTACTGGACCTTTGATACCCCCTCTAGCCATCGCATAGCTCTCTATCACTCCGTAAGTAAATTTTCTCGGTAGATCATACATGTAGACCTTCACCGGGGCAGAATTTCCGGTAGAATTGGGGAAATACTCTCGGGAAACAAAGGGATTAGTTGAGGAGGGATTTGGGTAGATGAAGGTGATGAAGAAAGCATAGGAAGCTAAGAGTAGGAAGAGTGTGGCTAGGGCTGGTTTGAGGATGGATTTGCGACCCATTTTCGAAGCTATGGTAAGGGTTTTGACATTTGAGTGTGGTGGAGATTCGGTCGTGGTTTTTGATGTTGTTCTAGGTTTTGGTCGGAGGTTCGTATGAATCATTTCGCCTGCTGGTTATGGCGTCGAGGGCGCATTGTTATAACGTGCGCAGTGGGGCAAAAAAACAGAGTTGTTAGCATGGTGAAACTGAGCTGTCCAAGCCAAAGTTTTTACAAAATAAAAATGTATATACATACGAAAAGATATATTCGAAATTATTAGATGCACGTGAGTTTATGTGTATCTAACGGTTTTGAACACATCTATGATAGGAACATATGTGTTTCTAACATTACTCAAGTTTTTAATTTTTGCATCCGCAAGCCTATGTGTTAATAATATTATACGTGTTTACATTTATATATTTGATATATTATTTTAAATTTATTGCTATAATGTAATGTAATAGCGACATAATGTATATTTTCTTTTAAATATTATTCATAAAAGAAATATATTAAAAAATAAAATATAAGAACTTTTAAATTAATTAAATATGAAAAATTATAGGATTCCATTATTTTCAAAAGACCAAACGCATAATAGACATAGCCAAAATGAACAACTAAAATTTTTTATGCTTTGCATATAATTGGTATTGAAAGTAATTTTTTTTATTAAACATAATATTACATAGTTCATTTTGAGAATAACTATAACAAAGTTAATTTTACATTAATTAAAAAATCAAAAAGATTGTACTGAGATTCGAAAAATGCCCTATACGATCCGAAATGTCCTGTACAAAACTGGTACATCTGGTATTGCCAAATGCCAAGTATTCAGAGATGTACAATACATAACGGTAAATGCCCCTTTTTGTGATCGGTATGGGACAAAATTCATAGTACATAGACTCTGAAGATCGGTAGTATTTTCTTATCTTTACTACTTGAGCACTTTCCATACTTTATTTTGGAAATAGACGGGTTTTTTATTTTGACTTTTTTGAGTGAATTTCAATTAGTTAATGGCAGAAAGGAAGGAACTATTTGGCTCACTAGAGGAAGACTGAAAAGGATTCTATGACTTGAGGGCGCTAAGTCTTCTTAGCTCTAAATCAATCGAATACTAGGAAGGAAAAACTATAAGTGAGACTACCTTAAAAAACAAACAGTGAATTAGTAGAAGTTAAGCCACATACTTCTATTAGTTGTTATGCTCGTCCCTCTTGTGAAGATTCTTAAACCTTAGAGTTCTAAGAGCAGTAAAGAAAAAACATTCCTTGAGGCATGATTTTGGCACTGCTCTTCGACTCAACCCTTGACCTTGAACCTCTTCTAGGTGGTTCTTCCTAGCTGTTATATGACTTTCAGGACATTGAAGGCGTAGCTTTGTCTTCTCTTTCCAACTATTCCCCTGTCTTTTCTCTTATTATAAAAAGAAAAGCAAGTAGCTTGTCTACTAGAACAAAATCTGTCTCTACTCACTAGCAAGCCAGTCTCTCGTCTACTAGCAAAGGTAGAGTTTGATTTATCACAACGAGCTCGAGAAAAGGAGAGAGGGGGGATTGAGGGGAACCCAAAAATAGAGTTATTGGAGTTCTCTCGTAAGCCAGTAGTTCCTATCCTTGTAGGAGGGTAGCTTCTTTCTTTTGATATTGCTTTTTCCTCTATATATGGGCTAATTACTAATTAATAAAGACAAGCTACCTAAGGGAACCACCTAAGTAATAGAATGACATTTCCTTCTGTTAGAACTTTAAGCGAAATATCTTACCTGAACTTGTATCGCTTTGAGGAATGATGCTTTTACCTGTCCTAGTTGCTAATAGCATAGGATCTAGCGACATCATTATAAGATGTTGCGACGGTTAGTTCTTGACAGAGATTTGAAGGAAAGACTTCTGAATGGGATAAAGTCCAACCCTCTCCTTTAGACTTGCTGTTGTTTATGTCTTTTGTATCTCAGTTGCTAGTGGGGAAACTGTCTTCTTATTCAGAGACAGAACATTGGAGGATTAGGGGCTGAAGCCCTTCGCTCACTTGTTTGTTCCTTTTTGGATGTTCCAAACTACCTAAGCAATAGTACTTGAGGTAAGTAGCTACTCGAATATAGCCTCTATCGAAGAGGTTAGGATAGATAGAAGCACGGATGGAAGCCAGGAGAATATGGATATCTTTCTTGTAGTCTTACTGTAAGTTTCGAATATGTAAGGCCAAAACATCCTGTATGAGGTATTTGTTGTTCTTTCTTTGTTGTTGGCTAGTGAGCTACGGTTCTTTCTATTGCTAGGCAAAGAGGTAGTAGAATAAAGAAGATATCTTAGTATTATGTCTCCTCTTGTAAGCCACTGGTAGTTGAGCAAGGGGAGTGTAAGGCATTCCCTTCTATCTAGAGTGAGGAGCCTAAGGGCAAATAGGCAAAGAGTAGCCAAAATTCTTCGCTTAGATGGAGGTTTTTGAATTCCCTTTCTTCTCTAGGCCCCTGTTTTCCCATCATTCATGTTTAAACCGATTTGAATGAAGTGTCTCATATAGTCTATTCATCGCCTATTGACTGATTTTACCTTGCAAGATGAACTCACTCATTTAGGCACCTTTTCGCGACTTAAGACTTAGACTTTCTCTGTTCTTACTATCCTTTTGCGCACTTGTACGAACAAAGAAAGGCCACTCATATCTAGTATAGTTGGTAAGACCTGGCCTATTGCCTTTTTCTTTTCTTATTTATTACGGACTTTGTTACATGCAATCCTCGTAATTAGAGCTTGGAGCGTGATAACAAGAGTAGAAAGTGAGAGCTTAGCCGTAGGTTTCATTATCCATAGGTGCCTTCTTTTTGTGCCTAAGTCGCTCGGGGATAAAGCCATTATTGGCAACAGAAAGGGCATCTTCTGTGCCCCAAATCACTTTTCTGCTGATAAAACTAAATGTGGCGAGATTCACATGAGAATGACCTTTAGCGCAATCTCGAGGACGGGAGTCTGATACCTATACAATATAATGTCATAGAGTAATATTTTATAATTTTGTGAGAATAATATGTGTCATTAGTTTTACATTAAAATCATAAAATACAAAATTATTATTGTAAGATTCAGTATGTGTATGAAAAATATATAATTCAAATTTAGCCATGACTTATATTAAATGTTAATTTCGTGACTGGCCTCATAATCTTTAAATCAAATTCGTAAACTTAGTAATATAAAAATTTATTTTATTGTCTAAAATTCTTCATTGGTAAAATATTTTAGATTAATTTAGTTTTTCATTTTTGATGGCCAGTACGTTCTTGCTTTTTTCAAAATAAAATTAGACGTAAAAGAGATAAAAATAGCAACATATATATGTGTGTATGTGTGTTCGGGCGCACACACTAGTATTTTTAGAGGGAGTTCTATACAATCTATTACCTTTTGGTTATGAGTGTCTGCTCATAGCAAGTCATCTTATACGGTGAAACTCTCTCTTTCTATCCATACAAGTTACTTTATATGTATAAATTGAGTCAGGTGACGTGTTTATGAATAAACTTAATAGAATCTCTAAAATTAAAAACCTTATGAATGATTGTGCAATGGTACATAGAATGTCGATCTCGATTTAAGTATTTCTTGTGAATTTTGTGATACTAGTATTATTTCGATGACACGCTAAATAGGAGTAATGGTTATTGGGACCATAGATTGATATCTTAGAATGAAAAATAATATCATGACATAAATGATGAAATTTAATTTGTTATATGATAATATAACAAAAAAGACAAATTGCTAGAGTTTATTTTGTGTTCAATTAAATTAAAAATTGCTTAAATTTATTCGACTAGTAAATAAACTAATACACTGATTTGTGTTGTGTAAATAAATTGTTCAGAAAAGCACTGATTTATCGGTCCTACATTCTTGCTGTCAAATTCCGGTAAAGCTATTTTATTGTCATATTTAACAACAAAGTTGGCATTGTCATTTGTCATTGAATGGCTGAAAAAGAATTTTTTTTTTTTTATAACCAAGGTATCCGGTTAGCTTGAATCCAAATTGGAGTAAAGTTTGGGAGAGTTCCTACTTAAATTACTAATTAGTCCTCGGGGCCTGAGTGAAAACAACCAAACAAAACCCCAAGTGGTCCTAAGTATTAAGTTGTCGAGTTTCGACAGAAGTATGTTTGTGTTTACAACTCATCTACTCTACCACTCGGACAAACCCTTGAGGTTGGCCGAAAAAAAGTTAGGTATCATCTTACAGTATACAACAATAATATTATTTATATGTGGTGCGTTGTTACCAAAATAACATTGTTTTATATTATACCCCCGCCACACACACACATATACGTATATGATGTCTCTATCACCTTGTCTAATATCGTTGTCGATATATATGTAATGTCTCTATCACCTTGTATCATATCGTTGTCGAGGATTGAAGAAGAGAGAATATAAATGGACAAGAAATTAAGTTGAAAATAATTAATTTTTCTTCCATTAGTGAAAACGATTGAAAGAGCAAATTGGCCTAAAATCAATTCAATTAGTAATTTTTGAGGTCAATTTTTTAAGGGAATGGGAGAGTGATGGAACAAAGTGGGAAACGTCAACCCAACATTAATATGGCTTGAATTACAATCCTAATGAAGACCACTTGGTTTTGATCCAATTGATGTGCCCTCATCCTCAATAAAAATAAGGCCTCGTTTGGTTTCGTGAATCTTAAGAAGAGAGAAATGAGAGTGTACTGCTATAAGATCAGACCGTTTAATTTGCTCTGGTGGACATATCGTGGTCCGTGACGGTACTTGCATAAAACGATTGTGTTCTGTATGGGTATTGAGTACGTATCGAATATCGATAGCGTCCAATATGTCCTAATACATATCAAATATGGCAAATAAGTATTTGAGTTTAGGATGAATGTTTTTGATGTCTGGTACGTTGAGGATCCTGAGGGACACGACGGGACACTTTTCAGATTCATTAATGGTCAAAATATTTTATTTAAAAGTTGAGTGATAATTATAGAGGCAAGGAGTAATTAAATTATATATACACACACACACATATATAGAGAGAGAAGAAAAAAAATCCTAGGTTGAGTTCGTATATTCAATCATTTCAATTATCTCTCTCCTATTGGCGTAAATCGATTTATATTCAAATAGCAAAATATTGGTACTATATCATTATATTTGCAAATTGCAAACCGAAAAACATTTTTGATTTGTTGTGATGTACATATAGTATACTCTACACATTTCATAGCCTTTATTTATTTATTTTTGTCTCTTCTTTATGTATGGTAGAAGACTATTATTATAAAAATATTTTATTTTTACAGACATATTCTCAACGTATTTATAACCTGTTATTGTGAATTTTGACATATCATCGTATCTGTATCATGTTGTATCTGTTTTGTTGATTTCTTATTTAAACTAATAATTATTGCTGAATCAAAATGCAAATGCACAAAGAACAGGATTATACAAGACATAACCAAAACAACACTAGGTAGAACACTCTTGAATAATGCTCTACCTTCATAGAGAACCAGCTGCAATTAACCAAGGTTTCAATTGCTCTACTCCACAGAAAAACAGATATTATTAGATAAAAACAGCAAATTTAACCAACCGAAATGACCATCTAAGACATATGAGATTACTCGAGATGTGCATAAGTTGACGTCGACATAGGAGATTATCAGTAGGATCTTTTCTTATTTCAGTGTTATGTGACCCACTTAACATCTCCAAACAGTAACTGAACTTCAACAAAAGCAGGACTAGGACTAAGTTAGGAGAATTTTTCTTCCATTTGAAGGTTACCTTGAAGTATGCACTTCCATTCACTTCGCTGAAGACATGCTTCATTTCCGGCAGTAGCATCACCACCACAAACCTGCAGTCAGCAAGTAAAGTATTTAGCACGTGAAGATTGTTTCGGTCTTTAAGAAGTTGAATCACACGAGCAGGCATCAGTGTTTCTACAATCACCGGTGACAGCCCTTTTGGTTGAGAAAGCTCTAGCCCATCCCAGATCGAGGCCCCAAAGTTCAGCTGCAATGCCAGTTGTGAAGCCTATGTTTCGACGAAAGAAGTGACCCATTTCCCTGCACTCGCTCTTATAAGACCAACAGCAGTCACTTGCTCCAAGTTCTCTTTGGAAGCACCATTCTGGTTGAGCTTATGCTGACCTTACTTGAGGTGGTTCCCAACCCACAGAAGCAGTTCTCCCAACTTGCTGTTCATAAACTCAACACAACAGTGCTGCCACTCATCAGCCTTGCTAGTAACTGACTTTGTATCGCATTTTCTTGCACAATCGACATCCACAGAACTCCTTTCAAAATGAAAATTAAGTTCAGTTGAGCTAAATGGCCAAACAAGTGAAGGGAGGAGAGAACTTCAGTGGGAATTGCCATTTCCCCCGGAGTTCCATTTTTTGGCATAGCATTCTCTCAGACATGCTCAGAGGTTTCCTTAACTAGGCATCCTAGTTAGGGCTAAAAAATTATCAGGGGTGACTTTGCGAAAAAGGACGAAGCTTTTGGAGCTAATTCGGGCCAGCGAAATGAACAGTCCGTAGTTCCTCTTGCTGATAACCAAACCACACTAAGCCTTGCGTTCAAATTTATAGGAGACCAGTTTGGAATGCTATTTGAACAAGACTGGCTTTGATCAAAGTAGCTCAGTACATAGTTCCTTGTGCAGTAGCTTGTATTTCTCTCAAAAAACAAAAAAGACTTCAGCTACTATCCCCTGACTAGTTACTCTCAATGAACATAACCGTACTTCAAAAAAAAAGGAATCATTGGCATGTATGGAATTCAGCTAGTGAAGACTCATGGAGCATGACCGGTTGCTACCAGTAGCCTGGGTGTAAAGAGCAACATAAATGGAGCTTCACAACCACGGAAGAACCTATTTAGCACTTCTATAGAAACATATGCCTTCAGAGAGAGATCCATGTTTGCCGACTTTTCAGCACCTAGCTTCAAAAGTTTTGTTTTCTTCAAATTGCAAACAACATGAAAACCACATGAGTATCGTTTGAGTTGTTGTAACACCATGTGAGTTTCCATTAGTAACTTTTGATTTATGTATTCTGAGCTGTGTCATTAGGCTCCAACGAGTAATTAGGCCCATATTCTACATGGGGTGCTACAGGAAGTTTCTTGTGTACCAAGAAAAAGGGACCAACCATATGCAAAAACTTAACAGAACATCAACGAAAAGGAAAGGAAAGCATGACATAGTCTAAAAGGAACAGAACAATAGACCAACATTTATTGAAGCCACTGCAGCACAATGTCACAATAAACCAAAAATATAAAAAGAAAAATTCAAAGAAGACAAGGCTGATAAACTCCCAAGAAATCCAACACGTTATAGACCATAGTTATCTTTTTCTCTCAATTGGAGTTCCACGTGAGAACAAAAGAAAAAACACCCAGAGTTATCGCATGCTTTAAAGTCTTTCTTTTACTGTTCTTCAGAAGATGTACACAATGGAAACCAAGAATGAAATAATACGAGCTAGGTGTGATTGAATGACATCTTCTTATAACCAATCACTAATAAGTGATCTAAGGATGAAAAAGATACTGGTAAAAAATCATGCGAAAATGCATTGAGCATAAAATAGAAAATTAATCCGAAACAGATCTTTCAATATAGATCGAAATGCATACTTCAATCAGCACTGAATATATTAAACTAACGTCTCCAACTAAGTGCATCTACTCTGACTCACTGTACTAACATAAACACCTAACAAGTAGGGAGTTCTCACAACAAGCTGTCTGCTTTTGTGGGCAACCTTTTGAAGAAGTTAAATGGCAAAGAAGGCAGCTTAACGCGCAATCTTGGATGCCTCATAACATAAAAGGCTGCAAAGCCACATAGCACTTGGATATTAGTGAATAATAGCAGCACCGCGGTGACCAAACAGAATACCAGGAACAAAGCAGTGGCTCTCGGATCTCGCCAGCTCAGCAAAAAATGGAACCTCTCCCCTTGAGTTGCCAAGTCTCCAAGCACCGTTTGCACCCGAGCAGCAATACATCTCAACCTGTCATACCTTGCTTTTGCCACATCAGCATGCCTAGAAGATGGAAATGTATCAAACTCTTCATCTAACTCATCGGCACTCGCGGTATCCGCAAGAGAAAGTCTAGCATCCATGTGAAGAGGGTGTCTTGGCCTCTTCCTATAGTTCAAAAGCCCAACTGCCAAAAGAGACAATAAAACGGTGATAAAAATGAGTATTGGTTGAATCACCACTATCAAGCACCAGATATGGACACATATAGTGTTGAAAGGGCTTTTCCAACTGCATATATCATCAACCAATTTGCAAAAAGTGTTCAAACCAGCTAAGACCTCAGCTACCCTGCGAATATTAACCTTGCTTCTTCTCATGCTCCACATGTGTGAACCCACGTCAAGCATATACTCCACAACCTCTTTCCTTAATGGTGGCTCAGCACGACACATCCTGGTCGCAATGATTTGAGTAGCTTGGTGCCTTAAGCTATCTTGTTGAAAAATGGTTAGTGGGTGAAGATAATGCATTTTTGGCAAAAGAGGTTTAGAATAGGTCTGGAGCAGATTAAGCAGAGATGAGTAAGAAAATCTAACAGCCAACTGAATTTCCCCCATCTTCTTCACCCCAGAAGGATGTAAGACTATGAGGGGGTACGAATGTGTGTAAACTCGATTGGCTTCAAGCGTGGATAACCGAATCCTTACTTTCCCAATTCTGGAATCCTTTTGTCCTCCCCCATCTTTATCTACACCTTGTAAATGACAGTTATCAAATACAACAAATGTAATTACAGTGCAAGGATCAAAAACCTCCCAGGTGTATTGCTCGTTCCATGTTGGATTAAAGCTGTCAATGATCGTCCTTGTACGAATCCATTTCTGCCCATATTTGGCAACACAGTATGCATCGGTGGTTCCTCTGTTATCCTTCTTTTTCATTTCAGTCAACCCTTGAGCACCCAAAATCCCCAATTCCAAAACCCCAATGCTAGGCTTGCACAACTGCTTAGCTGTTGCCCTAAGATCACTACTGTACTGAGTCAATTCATCAAGTACATGATACCCACCATCGAAACTGATCCTCATATGAATTTTTCCAACCACCTTAATCTCCTGCTTCTGTCCACCCTCTACACCCACATGCCTCTCAAGATTGTACCACCTAGAAATCACCTCTTTACATTCTGGCCTTTTCTCCACATTCTTCAAAGGAACCCTACACCTACCCAGAACTTCATCCTTGTTGGGTCCCACTTTGTCCTCCACACTCAAAACCAACTGGTCTTCAAAAGGCTCTGAAACCACAAACATCAAATCCTCATTCCACATTGGATTCACACTCTTGCTTTGAGAATTTTTGGTTTTCATAATCAAATTACCAATCAAAAGCCTAACGAAAACTTCAGGTGGCCTAGTCTTGTCAGTAGGCTGCAAGTCTTGAGCCTCAACCACATTCACTCTAAGATACCAAAGTTTCGGTGATAGATATACCTTTGACCGGATATTCGCAACGCCATCACCACTAACTCCAATGGCATCCAGATGCCAAGCTTCTGGAAAGGCCTCATCAGCTTGAGTCCCCATCCAAACAGCGACCATCAACTCTCCTCTCACCCTTTGCCCTCCTCTATTCTCCAACCTATACCATTGTGGTGCCAAAGGGCTATCAGGAGGAACCCTTTTCGGTAAATCACAGACTTCAAACGCAAGTTTCCCAATGAAGTCATCCCTCCCCATATCTTTATCTTTCACGATAATATCAACTGACGAGGAATGAATTCGATCTTTTAAGAATGCATACACCTGGTTCCATTCTGGGTTTGTTTTGTGTTCAAAATGCTTTGTCACGCCCTTATAGTTCCCAAGTTTGACTTCGACATAAGGGTCGCATGACCCATTAGCATCCTTTGGAGGTAATTCTTTGGCCTTGACCACCCTCACATAGAGGTACTCCATTTGCTCAACAAGATCAAAAGTCGTAGAAACTCTTTCACTGCCCGGAACCCTTCCCCCACCTAGATTTGGTGATGTCTCCTTCAGATTGAAATCCTCAGGTGGGTTTGGATTAGAATGAGGATTTTGAGTTTGGGTTTGATTTTGATTTTGATTTTGCTTTTGTTTTTTCGGGGTTTGGCTCGGCATTTTGTAAAACCTGAAAACTGGACTCAGTGGAAAAAGAAGTCCAAAATGAACTGCTCGTAGTATATTTGCCAAGAGATGGAACTTTGAACTGTGAGGGATTTGAAACTCCCAACCCCTAGAAGGACGGAGCGTGCAATCAAGGATCAATAATTATAGAGCCGTTACCAACTTGTAGAGCATCCCTATTTCTCCGGTCACAGAACAAATAGGCAACGAACCAACGTCCATTGAATTTCCAAGAGGATTTCAAATGTTCAGGGAGAGAGAGCGTAGATTATGCGAGGACGCTCTGTATCAACAGAAAAAACGCAATGCTGGATACAAACCTGAGACACCCAAATGGTAAAAGAGCGAAACATACGAATCCTCTGCAACTCAACCATACATACGTACATACGCATGCATTTGTATAGATAGAAAAGACTATAGAACAACAACAAAGCAGAATGCAGAGCCGGTGGAAAAACTGGAGATGAAGAATGGGTGATACTAATTCCTCAAAAGAGAAAGATTTGGTAGAAATGCACCAACCCTGAATTTTACGGTTTGGTCAGTTTTGTTTAGTCAGAGAAGGAAAGTAGTGGGCAGTTACACAAGGAAAGGCGTGTGCAAAGTGCAAACGGAGCAGAAATTCGAATGTCTCTGTGTGTGAGAGAGAAAGAGAGAAGAAAAAGCTGTTTCCGCGGGATTTGCATTGATTGTTTTGCCGTGGATATCCCTGGTTTCTTGCCTTGGTAATCAAGGAAGGCTTAAAATTCCTTTATTTCCGAAACAATTACGGAAGAGAAAAGAAAGAGAACGGAGAAAATAATATTCTCTTCTATATTTAGGGTCCATTTGGCGTGGTTATTATTGGATTATTCACTGTTTAGTTTTTTGTCCTTATTTGAAATTTTTTTTTAATTTTTTGTTTTTCATCAATTTTTTGATGATTGTTGGTTCGTCTCGACAAGAGCTTTCAGAAAAGTTATCAATCATCGGCTACATTTGAAAAAAGTTCAGAAAAGACAAAAAATAAGTCAAAAACAGCGTCCGTGTTGGCTTATTTTCGTCTTTAGTGATTTTTTTTTAACTTTTGGACATAATTTTATACTTTTTAGATTCCTTTCATCGATACGAACCAATAATCCACGAAAAAATGACATAAAAATAACAAATACAAAAAAAATTTGAATAAAGACAAAAAATAAGCCAAAAATTTTTTTTTAGCCAAATAGGGCCTTAGATTCATAAATAGGTGAAAAGTAGTGAGAGAATGTGTGGAGGGGTGAGAATTGAAAATCCCTTAAAATTTTTATTTTTATTTTTACTAATTTTGGTGAAATTTTGTGAGAGAAGAAATTAGGAGAAGTTTAATTTTTCATGTTGCCAATTTTATCTCTTTTTTTTTTCTAGGATAGTGATTATAAAGCGTATTTTAGTAAAATAAACATGACACATTCATTTATTTTGTCTCATATATACTAGTCAAACAACATAAATAAAAAATTGAGAGAAATCACACTATCTCATTTTGTCTATCCGAATGAGGTAGTGAGAATTTATATTATTTTTTTTTTCTTATCATTAAGAAAAATAATATTATCTTTTTTTTGTTTCTCATCTTGGTAGCCAAATGAACTGTTAGGCTGGTAACACTTCACAAGTCATCTCATCTTATACTGCATTGCATGTTTAGGTGGTAAATAGTAATGGAGTGTTCAAATAAGTGGAGAATGTTCTAATTCTTTATGGGCATGTTTGATACCCGAATTAACAATATCTGGATTGGACCATTTTATTTTAGTCCGATTCAAGCCGTTGTTTAATTGTAATCCGAATAGGATTATGAAGTCCATGTTAACCAACTTAATTAGTTGCTCATTTGTGGGATAAAACAATCCCACCTAAGGGGTGGTATTATTTTTGGAAGGTAAAACACAACTTCGGACTAAACAATTTTTTTACCAAATTACCCTCAAATTTTATCAAGTTTTTAAATCCTATATACATGGTTTTTTTTGGATCGTGTATAGATAGAATTAATTTAATGTTTCTTATTTAATGTATATTAATTTTTTTATTTGCTCGTTTTAGATAATTTTTAGGGGATTTTTCACTACATATGAGAATTCAATTGCAGAAAATCACAAAATACAGAATGCAATAAAAATAGGCTAGCATTTGGGTTCCAATGGCACGAAATAAGAAGTCTCACTACTTTTCTGCATTTGGGATATGTAACAAGCAACAATCAGTATAAATTTAATAAAAGTAGTAGTTAACTATATATGTGTAACGCCCCCGATTTCTCGGTACGTTATTTACAATCGTCTACTCAATTATTTGATTAATTGAAACATAAATCAAAGAAATGCCTTTTATTATTTAATTTAAAATAAGAGAAAATAAGATAAATCAGAGTTTTAAAATGCGGAAGTGAAATTGATAAGAATACTCTTGAGATTTATATTTTTATTAAAAATAAATAAAATAACAGAGCATCTAAAGGTATGACAACCAAAAGCCGCTACAGTCCTCCAGCAGCTCCCGATTTCTCCTACTCGAACAGATTCTGCAACTGCTCTTCGACATCTGGTATGAAACACCAGGGGCAGAGAAGTTGCACCAATGAGTTTATAAAACTCGGTAGGAAGGTTTATCCGAAAACCGAACCCATAGGTAAAAGCACACATATAACAGGAGATATGACATAACAGCAGAATACATAAAATAAAGCATAACAACAAAATTTAAAATAACAAATGCGAATACATCAAAAACTGTAAAGTAACGTTTAAGTGTATTAAGTCCATTCTTCTTCCTTTTTTTTTTTTTCCTTCGGGACGACGCCCTGTGGGAATCAAACCCACGTATAACATGACACGACGGTCAATGGGAATCTAACCCACCTCGGGAATCGAACCCGGAATACAAAAATAGAGGGGAATCGAACCACCAACTATCTCGGGAATCTAACCCGGAACAAAAGTGAGAAGGGGAATCGAACCACCAATCACCTCGGGAATCTAACCCGGAACACCAATCACATCGGGACTTTAACCCGGAACAAAAGTGAAGGGGAATCGAACCACCTATCACATCGGGACTTTAACCCGGAACAAAAGTGAAGGGGAATCGAACCACCAGTCACCTCGGGACTTTAACCCGGAACAAAAGTGAAGGGGAATCGAACCACCAATCACCTCGGGAATTTAACCCGGAACACCAATCACATCGGGACTTTAACCCGGAACAAAAGTGAAGGGGCATCGAACCACCTATCACCTCGGGACTTTAACCCGGAACAAAAGTGAAGGGGAATCAAACCACCAGTCACCTCGGGAATTTAACCTGGAACAATCTCGGGAATCTAACCCGGCAAAAGAGTGAGAAGGGGAATCTAACCACCAACCACCAACCACCTCGGCAGCACGACAACTGTAATTAAATTATTTTCACTTTTATCACTTGTTCAGGTTCTTACCAACACAATCAGAATTTTCCATCAACTATCATGTTATCACAAACAAAATTCATGTACACCAAAACAACATCAAAGGTCCATCTAACGATATTTTCGCTCATACGAGGTTCCATGGGAACTCAAGAACATAAGATTAGTACGTGTATACTTGTGCACAATGTACATATTTTCGGATTTCAATTAGATAGTCGAATCCTAAACCCTTGGGCTCAAACAACAAGTTAAAGTATTCTAAGAACTTTCTGAATTATAATTATTGATAGATTTCTAAACACCAAAAACTGCATCATCAATTTTAAACGAAAAACTGATTTTTCTCAGGTAAAAATAAAATATAAAATTCACATATTTTTGAAGTTCCACGTGTCTAGTTTCAGATAAATCAAACGGTGCGCAATTTCGACACCCGTGGTGAAAGTTATGGCCGTTTTCCTAACGTGTGTCAAACCAGTCTGCACAGTGACGAATCCGCAGCAGCTTGGTTACGGATTTTTATAGAATTTTATATTTCGAGTTAGGCTTCGAAATTTTTACCCAATACAGAAGACACATAGAAGAATCTTCAATAAAAATTTCAGAAATTTTAGAGTCTTCGAACAATTTTAACGAAAATTCTCAAAATCAGATTCACAACAAATTTATATTCTTTCAGATTCGTAACATTCTAGTGTTTACGCTTCCTAACATGAATCGATCAAAAATCACATAATTACTAAAAACTAAACATGAAATTGTATCACAAATATATTTCTAAGAATTAGTGATAACATTTTTCTACTAAAGAAAATACTTAAACCAATGGTCGGAGATAAACAATCCTACCTCGGTTGAAATTCCGGTGAAGAACGACGATGAACGACATGAGTTTGATTCCAATAGCATCTTCTCTCACTCTAGAACTCTTACTCGCTCTCTAACCCTTTGGTGCGGAAATAAAATTAACAAAATGAAGGGAATAGACTTGGTTTCTTTTGCTAATATAATATTTAAATTATATTAATTATCTACCATGAATTCTATTATTGCAAGTAATAATTCCAAAGGGGTTATGACTCCAAAGGTTTCAATGGTTGAGGAGTTGAGAGAAATTGAAAAGCCAAAAGTCACTTAATTGATAAAAAAAATAAAAATAAAATAAATTTTGTTTCGGTGTATCTCGCTCTACTACGATATACATCACAAATAATCTCATTCGTTTAACTTTAATTGATCTTGACCGCTCATATAACAAAAATAACAACAAATTTATAAGTGACTCAAATACAAGTAAACATAAAGACAAAAATAATTTTAATTAAATATTAGCTTTAATTTTTAATACATTAAAAATTTCGGGTTATTACAATCTACCCCTCTTAAAAGAATTTCGTCCTCGAAATTTCACGGAATAGTCTATGTTGATGATTCGATGTAGAGTCCAAAATTTCAATAAGGACGTTATGCGAAAAAAAAATCAGATAATTATATGCGAAGAATTATTTCTATGATAGAAGTAACTGAACTACAGTAAGAATGATGTTTTAAAAAAAATACGAGATTAAGTATGAAAAACTATTTCGAATATTTTTTAAAATTACATCCGCCAAATGCGTTTTAAAACAAACATCTGAATCTAGTTTTCGGTAGAAGTGTCAAATATAGAAATAATTCGAGGGGACAAAATCTTCACCAATGAGATACTTTTGATAGAATAACTGTATGAGAGTTTGGAATATACTCTTTTCAAGATTTCACATCTTAAAAGATGAAAAGTACTACAAAAATTGAGTGAGTGCTATGAAAAAAAAATCCACTCAGTTGTGCTTGTGAATTCAAAGTTCTTTAAAAAACATACGAGTGTTTTGATCGTGATCTCAACAAATATGGTTTCGTCAACTAAAGGAAAAATCAGAATTTTTTTTTTTTTTTAGAATATGTTGTCCAAGACAGAGAAACGTCATGAAAATGGGTGTTAAGGTAACACGAGACTTTAAATAATTCAATGTCAAGCTTGATTCACAAATTTCGATATCGGGTTATTTCAAAATGCATATTAATTAGATTAAACAAAGGTTAAAGAAATAGATAACCACTCTTTTCACAAAATTTGATAAGTTTGGAAGGATAATAAATTAATATAGATTGAAGATTTTGAAAAGACAAACATGTAATAAATCAGTATAGCTTGGAAAATTCAGAAAGATAAGTTAATATCCAATCAACATAAATTATAAAATTAAAAGATAAATACAACTTATCATACTAGGAATGATAGAATAATTAACAAAAAAAAAAAATGTTGTCCATAATCTAACCTATCTCTCTTATTTTGAAGCAGTCTCCTCACCGAGTAGCATCGCTTTTTTTTTTTTTTCTTGATGATGTTGTTGACATCCTAATTGATAGGTTCTATTCTAAGGCGTAAACAGTTTTGTACATGAGGATTTTTACTTATCGAGTTTTCAAAATATTGAATTTTTTTTTTATAAAAAAAAAATATACGCATATATGATCATATAGTATTTTATCACCATCTTTCCACAATCATGAGGGTCGAAACCTCATGTAGAAAGAGTACATACCACACATAATGTTCTCTAACTAAGCCTGATTATCTCACCGTTGCATCTGATTCTCCTATCCTCACTCTCTTCATATTCAAATAATCTCGAAACTCGTCTCACCTCTGACTCGAAATTCAAAATATATAATAGACTTATGTATACCGTACATTAGTAACTAGAAAAGTCTAACGGACAAACTCTCGAAACTTGTCATCTACCCATTCTACCCAAGGTCGCAGTGGTGAACCTATGCTCTGATACCATTTGTAACGCCCCCGATTTCTCGGTACGTTATTTACAATCGTCTACTCAATTATTTGATTAATTGAAACATAAATCAAAGAAATGCCTTTTATTATTTAATTTAAAATAAGAGAAAATAAGATAAATCAGAGTTTTAAAATGCGGAAGTGAAATTGATAAGAATACTCTTGAGATTTATATTTTTATTAAAAATAAATAAAATAACAGAGCATCTAAAGGTATGACAACCAAAAGCCGCTACAGTCCTCCAGCAGCTCCCGATTTCTCCTACTCGAACAGATTCTGCAACTGCTCTTCGACATCTGGTATGAAACACCAGGGGCAGAGAAGTTGCACCAATGAGTTTATAAAACTCGGTAGGAAGGTTTATCCGAAAACCGAACCCATAGGTAAAAGCACACATATAACAGGAGATATGACATAACAGCAGAATACATAAAATAAAGCATAACAACAAAATTTAAAATAACAAATGCGAATACATCAAAAACTGTAAAGTAACGTTTAAGTGTATTAAGTCCATTCTTCTTCCTTTTTTTTTTTTTCCTTCGGGACGACGCCCTGTGGGAATCAAACCCACGTATAACATGACACGACGGTCAATGGGAATCTAACCCACCTCGGGAATCGAACCCGGAATACAAAAATAGAGGGGAATCGAACCACCAACTATCTCGGGAATCTAACCCGGAACAAAAGTGAGAAGGGGAATCGAACCACCAATCACCTCGGGAATCTAACCCGGAACACCAATCACATCGGGACTTTAACCCGGAACAAAAGTGAAGGGGAATCGAACCACCTATCACATCGGGACTTTAACCCGGAACAAAAGTGAAGGGGAATCGAACCACCAGTCACCTCGGGACTTTAACCCGGAACAAAAGTGAAGGGGAATCGAACCACCAATCACCTCGGGAATTTAACCCGGAACACCAATCACATCGGGACTTTAACCCGGAACAAAAGTGAAGGGGCATCGAACCACCTATCACCTCGGGACTTTAACCCGGAACAAAAGTGAAGGGGAATCAAACCACCAGTCACCTCGGGAATTTAACCTGGAACAATCTCGGGAATCTAACCCGGCAAAAGAGTGAGAAGGGGAATCTAACCACCAACCACCAACCACCTCGGCAGCACGACAACTGTAATTAAATTATTTTCACTTTTATCACTTGTTCAGGTTCTTACCAACACAATCAGAATTTTCCATCAACTATCATGTTATCACAAACAAAATTCATGTACACCAAAACAACATCAAAGGTCCATCTAACGATATTTTCGCTCATACGAGGTTCCATGGGAACTCAAGAACATAAGATTAGTACGTGTATACTTGTGCACAATGTACATATTTTCGGATTTCAATTAGATAGTCGAATCCTAAACCCTTGGGCTCAAACAACAAGTTAAAGTATTCTAAGAACTTTCTGAATTATAATTATTGATAGATTTCTAAACACCAAAAACTGCATCATCAATTTTAAACGAAAAACTGATTTTTCTCAGGTAAAAATAAAATATAAAATTCACATATTTTTGAAGTTCCACGTGTCTAGTTTCAGATAAATCAAACGGTGCGCAATTTCGACACCCGTGGTGAAAGTTATGGCCGTTTTCCTAACGTGTGTCAAACCAGTCTGCACAGTGACGAATCCGCAGCAGCTTGGTTACGGATTTTTATAGAATTTTATATTTCGAGTTAGGCTTCGAAATTTTTACCCAATACAGAAGACACATAGAAGAATCTTCAATAAAAATTTCAGAAATTTTAGAGTCTTCGAACAATTTTAACGAAAATTCTCAAAATCAGATTCACAACAAATTTATATTCTTTCAGATTCGTAACATTCTAGTGTTTACGCTTCCTAACATGAATCGATCAAAAATCACATAATTACTAAAAACTAAACATGAAATTGTATCACAAATATATTTCTAAGAATTAGTGATAACATTTTTCTACTAAAGAAAATACTTAAACCAATGGTCGGAGATAAACAATCCTACCTCGGTTGAAATTCCGGTGAAGAACGACGATGAACGACATGAGTTTGATTCCAATAGCATCTTCTCTCACTCTAGAACTCTTACTCGCTCTCTAACCCTTTGGTGCGGAAATAAAATTAACAAAATGAAGGGAATAGACTTGGTTTCTTTTGCTAATATAATATTTAAATTATATTAATTATCTACCATGAATTCTATTATTGCAAGTAATAATTCCAAAGGGGTTATGACTCCAAAGGTTTCAATGGTTGAGGAGTTGAGAGAAATTGAAAAGCCAAAAGTCACTTAATTGATAAAAAAAATAAAAATAAAATAAATTTTGTTTCGGTGTATCTCGCTCTACTACGATATACATCACAAATAATCTCATTCGTTTAACTTTAATTGATCTTGACCGCTCATATAACAAAAATAACAACAAATTTATAAGTGACTCAAATACAAGTAAACATAAAGACAAAAATAATTTTAATTAAATATTAGCTTTAATTTTTAATACATTAAAAATTTCGGGTTATTACAATATGTGTGTAAATATCGGGACAGGTCGGGAAACATATAAAAAAATATTGCATCTCAACCGTTAAAATCAACGGTTAAAATTAAAACACTCATTCTTCTTTCTCTTCTTCTTTATACTTTAATCCTCCCTCTTTCCCTCCCCCTATTGAGTTCTCTCTCCCCTCCTGCCACACCTTTCCCCTTCCCATCTCCAGTAAACCCAACTCTGGCAAAACCCAACTCAGGCCAGAGCTCAGTAATTGTACAAATTAAGGAGTGCGTGCTTAGAGGTTTATGATGACAGCTTAAAATTGAGATTAATAACAATAACAAAGATAATTTTAAAAAAATCGAACAAATCGATTGATGCTTTCTTCTCCGACAAATCGAACTCCGTTCAGAGCTCGGTAATCAAACAAACGAAGGACTGCGTGAACCCACATCCATTAAAAACCTTGGCATGAGGGTTGTGAATAGCATATAGGAATCTATAGTGATAAATCAGTTGATGCTTTCTAGTGGAAGAATTTGAGAAATGGAATCCCGAAACGGGCGACTGTTCAAGGAAATTACATGGAGTTCTCCTTATGATTTTTAGCATTTAATGGATCTTGTATAAGCGAATTTATTTGCAGTGTGTAATTTAATGGAACTCTCAATTTTTTTTGTAAAACACTTATACCAGACAATATCTCAGAGTATTTCTTCTCAAAAAATTATTTCAAAAATACTCAACTGAATATAGTTTTGAACTGATAAGAGTAGTATGGTAAAAACCATTTAACCCTTCTCAACCAAGCCAAAAAGAAAAAACAAGTAATAAACTACTATGAATAGTGTAAAATAATTTAGCCCAATTGTGCTTTTCAACTAATGGATTAATCTCACAAAAAACTAATAATTTAGGTAAGCCAAATTGTTTTCTTTGGATTCGTATATAGATAGAACTAATTTAATGTTTCTTATTTAATGTATGTTAATTTTTTATTTGTTATTTTTTTATATTTGCTCGTTTTAGATAATTTCTTGTGAATCATCAGCGAGTCACAATGAGGAATCAAAACAGTTAAAAAAATAAAAACAAACTTAAAAAAGTCAGAAAAATAATTTAAAATTTTTATTTACTTTTGTTAGTTTTTGTTTCTGGTGAACTTTTTAAAAATTTGGTTATATTTTTTTACTTTCATTTTCTTGTCAAGATAAACTAATAACTTACAAAATTTTGACACATAATTAATAAATATAAAAAGCTACTTAAGAAATTAAGCTAGCCCAAAACATATGCGTTATGTATTTTTAAAATTTTAAAGTTATCACGCAATCAAATGTCTACTAAAATTTCAAATAGATATTTTTATTTTTGAGTTATCAAGTGACGACGTTCAGAAGAAATACTCGTCAAACGTACCTTTGGAAATTGAATAATTAGTTTCAACGGTGATTAAAAAAATAATCAATATCAAATAGAGTACTTTTTTTTTAAACAATCAATATTTTGATGAAAGGTATTTCAATATTATGGCCAGGGTAAAATAAGAAATGTAAAATTTAACTTATTTTTTATCCCGACAATTAGAAACTAAACAACTCACATATTCTTTATACTGCAATTAATATTGGATCAAATCAAACAAGAGATAACTTTGTTTTTAATCCCTGGACTAATAGTCCGAGACTAACTTATTCTTCACTAATTAGTCCGACAATCAAATGTGTTATATGATAATAAAAATTGGATCACAGTTCTTTTGCAAGCGTGCGTAAATTGTCTTTGAAATTGTTTGAGTCACAAGATAATAAAAAATGGAATTTGATATTCACACCCCTTTTTTATCCATTTGAACTTTTTTTTTTTGTTTCTATTATACTAATTTACTAAAATACACTTCTATTTAACCACAATCCTATTGTATACATTAGATGTTTTTTAAACACATTTTAATTAAATTTATACACGATCCTCGGTATAAAAACGACCTTCAAACATTTTGTCAACGTCAAGTATTAAGATCGTTGTTTTCGTATATTTTGAATTCATATAATTAGTAATAGGAAGCAAATTCGCATCAAATATCGGTTTATATAATTCACATTTATTCATTTATTTGCACTCTACGCAACTTACCAGAAATGCATGAGTTGTTAATTTGTTCGTTACTGTTTTTTTTTAATCATGAATACATATACATGATTATGTTCTGAGATGGAATGAGTCAAGTTTTTGAAAATCATAAATTCCATAAATAAGGCAACACTTCTCAAGTTTTTCTTTTAGGGGATTTTTCACTACATATGAGAATTCAATTGTAGAAAATCACAAAATACAGAAGGCAATAAAAATAAGCTAGCATTTGGGTTCCAAATGGCACGAAATAAGAAGTCCCTCTACTTTCTGCATTTGGGATATGTGTGTATATATCGGGACGGATCGGGAAACATATAAAAAAATATTTCATCTCAATCGTTGAAACCAACAGTTGAGATTAAAACACTCACTCTGATCTTTTCTCTCATTCTTTACACTTTAATCCTCCCTCTTTCTCTCCCCCTATATATCAACGTTCTCTCTCCCCTCCTACCTCACCTTTTCTCTCTCCATATCCAGTAAACCCAACTCAACAATAAAAAAGATAATTTTAAAAAAATCGAACAAATCAATAGATGCTTTCTTCTCCGAGAAATCGAACTCCGTTCAGAGCTCGGTAATCAAACAAATCAAGGACTGCGTGAACCCACATCCATTAAAAACCTTGGCATGAGGGTTGTGAATAGCATATAGGAATCTATAGTGATAAATCAGTTGATGCTTTCTAGTGGAAGAATTTGAGAAATGGAATCCCGAAACGGGCGACTGTTCTCTCCTTATGACTTTTAGCATTTAATGGATCTTGTATAAGCGAATTTATTTGCAGTGTGTAATTTTCTCGCTATTCGTAGGTACTTTTGGAAATAAGATGGTGTCTGGTGGTAGTTATTCTTTAGCTAAATTCTACGTATTTAAGTACTCTTCAAAATTATTTTTTTGTACTGTTATTAATGTCAATTTTAAACTATCATCATAAACTTCCTTAATTTGTTTGATTACTGAGCTTGGCTGGAGTAGGGTTTGTCGGAGATGGGGAGAGTAAAGGTGTGGGGGAGGGGAGAGAGAGAACACCGCTAGGGAGAGTGAAAGAGGGAGGGTTAAAGTATAAAGAAGAAGAGGAAGGAAAGTGGGTGTTTTAATCTCAGCTATTAGTTTTAACAGTTGAAATGAAGTATTTTTTTATGTGTTTCTAGATTCGTCCCGTATATATATATATATATATATATATATATATATATATATATATATAGTTAAATTATCAATTCGGTAATAGTATAACTTCCAAATCAGTTAGAGCATCCACACCAGTCTCCCTATTTTTTTCTCCAAATTAGAGAGAAAATTTCACTTTTCTATTTTAGGGAGTCATATTTTGTAATGTCTCCTGCATCAGACTCTCTATTTTATCCCTATTTTATTAAAATATTCTTTTTTTCCATTTTATATTTACTTCAAATGTTATAAGAGAGGAGAAAAAAATTTTAAAAAAAAAATGTTAGGAGTGAATAGTGACACCCTAAAACTAGGGAGTCACTATTCATTTTGGAGAATAGGGAGGAGAAATAGAGAGGCTGGTGTGAGAGTTGTTAAGAGAATTTGCTCCTCAAATTAGGGAAGGAGGGAGTTTAGAGAGGTTGATGTGGATGCTCTTATATATTACCAAATGGGTATATTATATATTTAATATTCCTACCTATGTAGACATATCTATGCGTGCGTGCACGCACACATATATGTATAATACTAAATAGGATGCTATGTTTGGTTAGGTGTTTGGGAGATTTTCTCCCAAACAAGTTTTTGGAACAAGTTTTTCAAACATTTTCCCAGACAATTTTTTCTCTCTATAAAAAGTGTCTCTGAAACATTTTTCTCCCAGACAAGTTTCTGAGACACTTATAACTTCTGAGACACTTATAACCAAACAATGTCTCAGAGTTTTGTTTCTAAAAATTGTTTCAGAAACACTCAAAACGAACATTTTATAATTTTAAACTGTTCGTTCAGTTCGAATAACAGTTCAGTTTAAATTTTAATTTAGTTATTAATTTAAATCATATCCGAACGAATATTCCTCGATCACTATCATATTTGTATCCACAGAAAAAAAATTTAGTTACAATTCTATTAAAAAAAAAATCAAATCTATTCGGTTATACATGCAAAATGCCATTGCTAAAGGGATGTGATGGAATGCCACATGAAATTATATAATTTTCAGAAAAAATAAGGAAAATGCTTTTTTATGTTATTCATAGATTAAAATCTAACTACACAAATAAAATATAACACAGTTCAAAACGATTATTTGAGGCTTTTTTTAAAGAAAAGAACTCCAAGGAAACAACCCCCCTGCCATTGTTGCGATACCCCTCCCCCTTTGTCTAGTTTGCCAACGCCACACGACGGCAACCACCCGATGTCTTCTTTCCCCAACTCTCCCTCCCCGTCCACTAGTCAAAGAGAGAGAGAGAGAGAGAGAGAGTTTTGCGACCACCACTCTTTCAACCTCGACTTCTCCATAAATGAAATATATATTTAAAATACATTTTAACATAAGAACACAATATTTTGATGTTTATGTGTGTTGCAAGACTTCATACACACATATTCATCTATACATACGCCAATATACACACAAAGAGACAGGGGCGGACCTATATTGAGGGGGGAGGTGTCAGGTGACACCCCCCATATTGCTCCACTTAAAAAAAAAAAAAAAATTTTAAGGTTTAAGAGTAATCAAAAGCTTATCGCATAGCATTGTGACACCCCTATAATCCTTTTGTTCTGTCAAATTCTTCCAATTTGGTTAATTAAATTTGAACACCTATATTTTTTAATTATTGAATATAAATTTTATTCTTATTTATTTATTTATTTTGATAGTGACAACCCCAGGTTCAATTCCTGGGTCCGCCCCTGCAAAGAGATGGGGGGTAACCATGAGGGAGAGCCACCACCGTCAGAAACAAGAGAGAGAGGTAACCACGGTAGTGATTTGGTGGTGTGGCGGTGGTGGTGACGAAATAGAGTGGGGTCGGAAGGGGGAGGGGGAGAAACTGTTGAACGAGGAGTTTGTTGAGAGTTATTTCTTTTTAAACAACCCAAGATGTCGTTGTTTTGAACTGTCTTATGCTTTGTGTTGTGTTTTGTGTTTTGTGTGTAGCAACATTGCATATATTAACAATAGAATAAATACAAATCCACTTCATTTTTTTTTGTCTTTATCTATTTTTTAGTATTTATTAGTTTTACATACACATATATATTTTTTGTTATTGGTTCATCTTGACTAAATGAATTTAAAAAGTAAAAAACTATGTTCAAAAGCTAAAAAAAATCTAAAACAAACATATTCATTAATTATTTATCTTTTTTGAACTTTTGTTAGCTTATGTACATAAATTTTTACTTTTTTGAAACCTTTCGTCGAGACGAATTTTTAATGTCCCGATTTCTTGAAACATTACTTAAAAATTTTTATTCAATTATTAAATTATTGATTTATGAATTATAAAAATACCTTTATTTTATTAAAATAACGAAAATAAAAATAAATCAGAGTTTAAGTGCGGAAATAAAAATAACATAAATACCCCCTTAGGGTATATATTTTATTCAAAATAAATGGACAGAGCTGCTAAAGATAAGGTAGTCAAACGCCACGGTTGTCTTCTTCGGCAGATGTCGATTTTTCATGCTCGAGGAGGTGCTCTGGCTACGTTGCAACATCTGGCATGAAACACTAGTGGTAAAGAAGTTGCACTGAATAAGTTGTGACACTCAGTAGAAAAAAATTACTGAAAAACCAACCCACATATATAGATATATAGTAAGTCATATAGTTTATGAAAAACGTTAAAGTGTGCAAGTAAAATCACATAGGTTCATTATGCTCTCGTTCTTTAAAATTTCTAAGAATACCATTTTTCTCTTGGTATTTCTTCTTACCCAATTGTCTAGCATAGAGTACTCGGTTAATATTGACAAGTCCTTACTGAGGCAAGCCATCTACTTGAGTCAATACCTACTTCACTCTAACTAAATTCGATCGAAAAAATGGCTTCGCCGAGTCAGGTACCAATGATCCTTAGCTGCTTCTCCTTTACCGCCTCAAAGTCGCCTAAGACAAGGTCGTCACTCTCTCGGGGCCCAGAGCTATCAAATAGACGCATTCAAAAATCACCTCCAACCGAATACACCCATATTCTAGTTGAGGTCTTTATAAACAAATGAGAAGACGACCCATGGGACTCAAACCCATATGGAACAACACTTGGCACGATGCCCAGAAACACATTACTAGGCACGACGCCCACAAATTCTATTTATCCATTTAAACGTACCCATTGTTCACTACATATTCTACTACTTTATAATGTTCACCTAACACCTTCTACTCCCGTGTTACGCTGTCATTCGAATCAGTGTCTCTAACGTAAATTTTAAATTATCACATAATCACCAAATCACACTATGATTCACTATCTACGTTTGTATTCATGTCAACCCATCTATGTTCAGTAGTTGGCACGACAACCTCAACAAACTATCGGCACGACGGCCATATCAACATTGTTTAGCACAACAGCTCATACCATATCCCACTTATTAATACACATTCCCTTTAACACAACTTTTTATCGTTAAACACATTTGTTCTATCATTAACATACGACATCATATATTCATGGTCAAAGTTCGGTCAAATGCGCACACGAAGCTCCATGAGAACTCATGATCATACAAAATATGTTCATGGATGCTTGTGCTGTGTGGACATGCAAAATAGGTACATCGGCTGGATCTACTGCTTAAAGGCCAAATAACATTATGTAACTTTTTGGATTTTGGTAGGTTGCTCGAGCGGTCTGTCTAAATGTCATGTTTTCTGGTTCTAGTTGAAAATTGTCAGAATCTGACAGAAATTAGTCAGGTCGCTCGAGTAGCCTAGAACTCGTTCGAGCAAGCCTCTTTTTTCAACAGACTCCGATTTTAGGGTTTTTATTTTAAACTGCACATCCAAACCTCAGAATGATGATTTTCGACGTAAAACTGAAATTAACACAACATATAGAGAATTCATACATTATAGATCAAAAGCCCCAAAATTATTTCACAAACCGAATATTGACAAACAAAACGGATTTGATGCTTTCAGATAACAAACCAACCTTTAAAACAGAAACCCTAAATCACGCTTTTATACTTGCAATCTACTATAAATCTTAACCAAATTGGTAGTGGTCTCCCCTACCTCGGTCTTGAAGATTAAACACGTAAATGACATCGGATCAACAGATTAAGAATTGACAGCACCTCTCTCCTCAAGAATAACCCAAGAACACTTAGAACTTTCTCCCCCTTCTCTCTCTCAAAACCTTCTGAAAAACTTGCAAATGATTTCGTGTAACCTCGTAATACTTCTAACTATGTTTATATAACAAAAATCGATATTATTCATGACATAAAAGCCATGATTTTTCGTGTAAAAACGATCAAAAATGGATCCCTCCATCAATGCCATAATCGAAGCAGTTGTTGAGATTCGGAATTCGAACAAGTCGCTAAAGTGGTATCGAGCTCACCACTCGAGCAGTCTCCCAATTTCAAAGCTAAATTAAAAATACATAAAACTTTAAACTATTTAATATTTTTTTATTATTAATTTAAATTCATGGTTATTACATAATCTATAATTCATAAAAAATTGACACAAAAATTAAAAATTAAAAAAAATATTCAAATAAGGAAAAAAAATAATTTAAGAGAAAATTTAGGCGTAGACAATTGAACTTGTATATCTGGTGTGATTAAATATTTTGGTGTACGATACATACCTTTCAAATTAAACGCGTATAAAAGTTGAAGCCATTTCAATTGACTAATTTATTGATTTATTTTTTGTGCTCCTCGACAAGAACAATGAAAAGAAAATAAATAAATCAACTTTGATAAAAGTTTTCTAGATGGAGAGACTGAGGAGGGGGATTGAGAATGAAATAAGATTTGTGAGGCGTAAAATCATCAGCTTGTTTCATCCTTCATGTTGACACTTGACATGATTAATTTGTCACGTAATTGACGGCTACTTAACGGCAGAGAAATAAGAGAGTCGACAACCAAAACAGAAGAGAGATAAGTGTAATTTTAGAAACTATATGGAGGTTGCCTGCAATTTGGTCGCTCTTATATATATTCATTAGTACGAGTCTAGGGTTAGTGATATAGTGCTCCACTGCTCCTAGGGTTTCACTGAGAATTTTCGTTTGGAGAGTGGAAAGGGAAGAGAAGGTAGAAATGGCCCCAGAACAGAAGAAGGCTAGAGTGAGCAGAAACCCAGATCTGATCCCAGGGGTGGGCAAATACTCCCGGTCTCAGGTGTACCACAAGAGGGGTCTGTGGGCGATCAAGGCCAAGAACGGCGGCGTTTTCCCCCGCCACGACAAGAAGCCGGCAGAGCCGACACCCGCCGAGAAGCCGCCCAAGTTCTACCCCGCCGATGATGTCAAGAAGCCGCTCGTTAACAAGCGCAAACACAAGCCTACCAAGCTCAAGTATGCCCCCCACACACCTGAATATGTAGAGATACGTATGTGTACGTATTGATTTGTTTATATTAATCTCTATGTTGTATGAGTAGGGCTGGGCTTACTCCGGGAACAGTTGTGATTTTGTTGGCCGGGAGGTTCAAGGGGAAGAGAGTTGTTTTTCTGAAGCAGCTTCCATCTGGGTTGCTTCTTGTTACTGGTGAGCTCATTCTTTTTAATTCATTATCGTGCTGTGTCTTTTATCGCCCACGGATTTATGTTGGTTTTGAAAAATTAAATGCTGTGATTCGTTCTCGTATGTTTTTGATTTATCATAATTTGCCTGTTGTTTGAGCTGATTTATCATGTGGGTATTGGGTGTCAATTTCTCTGTAACCTTAATAACTTTTGTTTATAGGTAGTTAAATTTCTTTGACAGAAGTTCTTTTATTTCTATATTTGGGTCCTTTACACTAAGATGTTAAATGGTGTGTTATTAGTTCTATTTTGACATTTTCTCCTGGTAGATTGAATGTGCCTGTGTTAATCCTTATTTTGATTGTTTTCAAAAGTATCAAACAGAATGAATTGAAAATGGATGGTGATTTTGAATAAAATGTAAACCTTTGCATTGAGTGGGATTTTCATGATTACTATGAAACATTATGAAGGGCCTTCTAGTTATTTAATAGGTTGCTCCCTCGATATTTTTTATTTGGTACCTCTGCCAGTTGCTTCTGTACGGTATATTATTATTGATGGGTAAGTTGGAAATTGCAATGATGTGTTCAAAATATCGGATGCATCAAGATATGACTTATCAGTGCCCTGAACTTCCTTGTCCTTGATGAATGGTGATTTGTTGAGTGCTCATATGTAGTTTGTGACCTTATCATATAGTTTTACCTCGTTTCTGCTCTGGACTTAAGCTTATCAGTGTGATGGCTTCCTAGGAGGTGTCATACCACTCGAGCCATAATAATTTCTTGTGGTTTGACTCTGAGAATATTTGCTTGAGGTTAATCTAATGCGCTGCAGTAGCTGGCTAACCAATAGCAATGCCTGTCTTCTAGTATTTTGGTCATTTGTATGTATATATGTTCTGTCGATGCATACTTTTCAGCAAAGATTTTTTTAACACAATTGAGCTCTTACTTTTTGTTCCTACGTGGTCTATCCTCAAGACCCCTAGCATATGCTACTCCTTCATCCCCTCATATTTCATTTGGTTTCATGCTATATTCGCAAGTAGATGTGTGGACAACCGTCTCATTACTTATTTACCGTATCAGGACCATTCCAAATTAATGGTGTTCCTCTGAGACGTGTGAATCAATCTTACTTGATAACGACTTCGACCAAGGTTGATATTGCTGGGTCCAATGTTGAAAAGTTTGACGACAAGTACTTTGCAAAGCAAGTTTCGAAGAAGAGAAAGAAGGGAGAAGGCGAGTTCTTTGAGGCTGAGAAAGAGGTTAGTTGTCCATCCATTGTAGTATTTTGGAGTAAGTTTTAACTAGCGTTGTTTGCTCTGTTTTGTTGGCGTGTTATTTATGTATGTTCTCTTGCAAAATGTAGGAGAAGAATGTTCTCCCACAGGCGAAGAAGGATGATCAGAAAATTGTTGATGCAGCCTTGTTAAAAGCCATTGAAGCTGTTCCAGATTTGAAGACTTATTTGGCTGCAAGGTTTTCGCTCAAGGATGGCATGAAACCTCATGAGCTCACCTTTTAGACGAGGCGTTTATGAAATTGTTAGGACTGAGATTTTACTCGTCGGGTGACTGTTTTGTTTGAACTTGTTATAGTCTCTGTACGCTTCTAAGATTTTATTGGTGGATAATCATCTAAATTTTTGTTTATGTTAGGCAATGTGTTGTGGAAGGGATTTCCTTACGATTTCAACTGTTTTCGTATTGGGGTGTGGTGTTTTTCCTCTTATTGCTGCACTTTGGGTATATTTAGTCAATCTGTCATTCTAATGCACGTTGACACTCTGTTGGCTGGTTTGTCCATTCCTTTTTTTTTTTTTGGCTGTGCTACAACGGTAGAGGTGCGTATCTCTGTCTTCTTGGAGTGATCGTAGGACTTCATAGAGATCAGAAGTGGATCTCGGAAGAGATTAGTCACACACACACGAGAGTTATTTTCCTTGGCTTGCTTCTCTGTTTTTGGATGTGCGATTTGAACTTGTGATTGCTTCTGGTTTGCAAATAGTGTTTGCTGTGATTTCTCCACCAGCTTATTGCTATCTTTACTCATTAATCAAGTTTCTGCACCTTGTTGCTTCATATCTACACAGGATGGCGAAGCATATATAATCCGGTGATTAGTGCAGCCACTCCAAATTTTTTAACGTGTGGCACTACTGCTGCACAGAAACAGAACACATGATTAGACTGGTTGCCCTTGGGTATCTCCAACTCAAGAGGTACTCGGGTCTTCCCTCTTATGCTGCCAAGTCTTCCCCAACAGTTTGAATTCTGTCAGCCACTCTTCTCAGCCTGTCATACCTCATCCGAACTGCATTATTTGGTTTGGAACTAGGAAATGTGTCAAAACTCTTCATCTGGAACTAGAATGAAAGGTGTCAAACTCGTCGTCGAGCTCATCTGGGTGCACTGCTTCTGCCCATGAAAGTTTGGTGTTCATGTGAGGAGGGTGCCTAGCTCGGAACCTGTAGTTCCAAAGTCCAATGAGGAACATTTAGAGAAAGAGAGTAGGAAGTATTATCTCTGGGGACCAGAAAGAGCATGTGGACTAGAACTGATGTGATAGGGTTCCCAGTGACAAACGTCCCCAACCTAACTGCTCATTGATATCATACCAGAAATAAGTGACATTATCCGGAAGAAATTGGCTTTACTTCTTCTCATGTTCCACAGGAATGCACATCCAACATGTGCTCCACCACCACTTATCTCAGCGGAGGTTCAGCTTGGCTGAGCCTTACTGCCACGATATTCATCGCTTGATACCTCAAGTTGTCAACTTGGTTGATGGTGAATGGATGTAAGTAATGCATTTTGGGAAGCAAGGGATGTCCATATATGTGTATCATTTGAGCTAGTTATAGGGTAGTGAGGCCAATTGCCAATTGCAAAATGAGAAGCGAGTAAGAGTGGTTATAAATTCGATGAGCTTGTCGGGTTGACAATCGAATGCTTACCTTTTCAATCCGAGAATCTCGCGTTGCACTAGCACGAGAACTATTTTGTTCTCCCTCCCAAAAGAGAGGAGAACATTATCTCTTTTCTTATTGGTCCTTGCTAACTTATGGGATCCACTAAACTTGACCATGGTTAGCTAAATAAGGTCGGGATTCTTTTTGTAAATTAATCTGGAGTGTTTCACTCTCTCTCTCTCTCTCTAAGAAAATCACCTAAATCTCTCTATGCCTAATCTGTTATTTATTTATTTTTTCATTTGTTATTTTTCTCTCAAATTTTTGATGATTATTAGTTCGTTTTTAGGAGTTTTTTTTTAAAAATATACAATTATGTTCAAAAATTAAAAAAAGTTCATTACAGATGACGAATAAGAAAAAATAGATCATGTTTTTTGTATTCTTTTTGTATTTTTTGAATTATTTTTCAAATTTGGTTCATTATTTATAATTTTTCTGAACCTCTTGTCGAGATGAAATAATAATTCATAAAAAATTTACAAAAGATAAAAAATTATATATTTTTTACTTAGGAAAAAAAAATCCAATAAAAAGTATCAGTATCATTTATTTGTCATCTGCCATAGGATGGTTTCACCTTCCTTTTAGTAGTGCTGACTATTTTCAAGATTATTCAATTGTTTTGAAAAAGAATTCAGCTCTATTTGGTTTGACTTATATAGTTAAATTATTTTTTTATCTTTATTCAAATTTTTTTATATTTATTATTTTTACAGTTTATTGGTTAATTTCAACGAAAGTAGTCTAAAAATTATGAAATTATGTCCACGTGTTTAAAAAAATCATTAAAGACGAAAATAAAACCAACCAAACATTGTTTTGACTCTTTTTTTTTTAAAGTTTTACAAAATATTTTTATAGTTTTTTAAAATTTCTTATCAAGACGAATCAATAACTATCAAATAATTAACACAAAATCAAAAATTACAAAAAAAAATCCTCATATGATTTAGTTTGTAAAAGAATCCTCACGGAGAGAGTGACAAATTAGAGAGATTTAGTTGATTTTCTTAGAGAGAGAGAGAAGGGGAGAGAGAGATAGTACGGGCTATTTTACAAAAAGAATCCTCACCTTTTGAGAGAGTGAACAAAATAGTTCTCCAATAGCACTGGGTTTCTTGAATCCCAAGTGGCAGTTGTCAAAAACTCCCAAATTGATCACAGTGCAAGGGTCAGACACTTCCCATGTGTATTGCCCGTTCCGTTTAGGACCAAAAGCATTGAGAATTGTCGTTCTATTTAGGACCAAAATCGTTGTGATTCGTACTCATTTTTGTCCATACCTTGCAACAACAAATTAAAAGCGTCGGTGCTCCCTTGCCCTTCCTTCATTTTCATGCGCAGAAGTCCTTGCGTGCCCAATATCCCAACTTCTAATATGCCAACAGGTTGCTTCCGGGATTGGTCCCACAGAGATTAGTCGAGGCACGCGTAAGTTGACCTTGATACTCTGACTTATCACAAAAAAAAAAAAAAAAGTAACAGGTTTGCTTCCGGAGTTATTGCATCGGTCACTTGTGTACATAGTTGACTCATCTCGTACATTATATATCCACCTTCGAGGCAAACTCTAATATGTATCCTACTTGAGAATTTGAGCTCTTTCCTCTTGTCAACTTTCAAAACACTAAATCCGAACTTCTCTAGGTTGAACCAACTAGAATGAACTGGCCTGTGGTCAAGCCACTTCTCAAAAATGTTAAAGAGGTATTCTCCCTAAAATCTGAGGCCTACCTGATCAAATGAATTTTGGAAGTGGTGTTGGAATTTGTGGGATTTCAGTTTTCCTAGAATCCACAGAGACTTAGCTATTGTGACCAACTGAATATTCAACGCCAAGAACTAATATAATCCATTTCCACCCAAAAACACTAGTACAAATGATGGACTCTAAATCTTCAAAATTCAAAATTCTTAAGTATAAGCATATAATTTTGAACCAAACTAAAATGAAGGCTTATAAACTTTGAATGGAGACAGAAGAGTAATGATAGGTACACAGACCTTACGGACACGTTCGAATACAGATGTGTCTGGAATCGTTGGATGAACGTAGGATCCTCAATAATTCAAGGGCCTCACGTGCATCAACGGTTTTGAACACATTTGTGTCTGTAAAATCAGTGTACCAAGACTTTCTAATTAGGACAAATCAAAGGGCGGATAAGTCAAATTGACACCTACGAATCAATTTTTTTTTATAGAACTATAGTAGTTTATTTTATCAAACTTCAAAACTTTGAAAAATTTAACACCTACCCATTCAAATCCTTTTGAAATATTAATTACCCCATCCTGGAATTATAAAAAGATATAACAATATTTATATTTTTCCTTTAGAAGTAATATGAATACACAAGATTATATGCATTTCTTCTTAAAAACCTTGCCGATTCTCTCTCTCTCTCTCTCCCGCTCTCTCTTCCTTGGTTTACTACTACTATGCAAGTAGAGGGGCGGAGCTATTCACATGTTTTAGGTCCAGTTTTTGTTTGAAGGCCCAATATAAATGGCCCAATCTATCTTTGAAACACGCAGTCCATATAATTTTATAATTTTTAGATTTCTTTTATCGAGACAAATCAATATACTAAAAACATTAATGTAAAACAACTAATACAAAGAAAATTGAATAAAAAAAATTATTATAGTGAACATTATCATATTACTCTGATGTCTAGGGTTTAGAAATATAGAGCTCTTAGGGTTTTACTTTCATTTTGAGAGGAGAGAGGGAAGAAACTAGACAGCAATGGCCCCTACACAAAAGAAGGTAAGGGTGAGTAGAAACCCTGATCTGAGATAGGAAGAGATGGATAGATGTGGTCATGTGAGGAAGAGAGAAGATGATCTGTTTACTCCTTAATAGTACGCTAGTAAGAAGAAGACACGTGGTGTTAATCAGTGGACATGCATGTACACGATCAGAAGACGTGAGTAGAAGACGAAGTGACATCATTTGAACTCTATGAGCAGTTATTAAACGAGCTCCCATTAACACACATACCCATGATCTAGCCCTACTTCGAGGGTGTCAGGTTATTTAAATTCAAGCAAAAAACAAAAGACTAAAGAAATCGAACGCAATTATTTATAAATATGAGAGGCGATCAAAGAAAAAAATCCCTGAAAAAGCACATAACTTCATAGAAGTTTTTTCTTTATTTTTTGCATAAGTGTTTCCCTAGTTGTTAGTCTTATAACAACCAATAGTCATAGCCATAATTATACTTAGTGTTCATCAGTAGTTGCATCATTTATGATAGGAGATAGCTTTGTTCAAAGCAATTGGATCGTATCACAACTTTATGGATGTATTTTGAATGTAATTTTCTTATCAAGTTTATTATTTGAAGAAATGTTTCATATTACTATTTTTTTTACTCTTCACATTCTGATTTTGGTATTTTTCATCCACGTGTCCACACTTAAGAAAAATTATTTTCGTTGAACTAAAATAATAGATAACACAAATGTCTAGTAGTTTGGTAGTTGTTGGTTATAAACTATTTGTAAGGACCCGGAAAATTTGAATTTTAAAAAAAAAATAATTATTTGAAAGTTTAATTCGGATAAATAAATTTAATTAATTGTGTTACGTATCGGATTGTAGTTATAGGACCCGAGCCCGGAGTCCTTTGTTTTATTTCGTGCGCGTATTCTTATTTGGCTTTTACGTGGATGCCCTTGGGGGGGTTTAGAAATCAGATTTTAGGGGTTTAGGAGAGAGGAGCTCCCATTTCCCCCAACCTCTCTCTCTCTCTCAAGCCTTGCTCTCACTTCTCTCTACCATCTCCACCCATCCAAGCCACCATTTTCCAAATTCCTTGGAGGTTTGGGAGACTTGCATTGTGCTTGACAAGGAACCGAAGCCGGATCATGGATAGAAGCTCGGGAGGCGCGGGTTCAAGCCTTGGAGGTCAACCAAAGCTAGGGCTTCATCCTTTGGACCAAATCATCCACATTGAAACTTGAGGTAGGGATTTCTACTTTGTATTATGTGTATGTGATGTGTTTTGGTGCCTATTTCGTGGTTAGTTTGCTGTTTTGGTGTGATTTGGACCAAGTGCGAAATCTGCGATCGCGCTGTTTTTCTGCAGATCGCGTCGGGGCGTCCGGACGACTGGCCCAGGAAATCAGACAGAGAGGTAGTGAAATTGGCGTCCGGACGGGAGTGACCGGCGTCCGGACGGAGCCTGCCCGGCGTCCGGACGGGACTGGACGGGACCGGGCGGCTGTGCATTTATGTGCTCTGATTTTATTTCTGTCACGTATTATGCCGTGAAACATTGTTAATTGATAGTTTGACGTGAAAGTGGACCGTTGAGATTTGTTATGCATGATTGAGATTATTGAATGTGATACGGATCAAATGGACTTAGCATAAGTTGTGTGTGAACGATAAATGTAATACTAGCCTCCGTCGGGAGTGGTGCTAGGAAAATGATGAGACTAGCTCTCGGTTGGGAATGTGCTAGGAGACGCCATGAATCGGCATTGGCTAGCCTCCGTTGGGAGATGTGCTAGGACATATGTATGACCATTGTTTTGGCACGACATGATGCATTGTCTAGCCTCCGTTGGGAGAAGTGCTAGGGTATAGCCTATCTTGACTTGTGTGATTGTATTTGATTGGCATTGGATGCGAGAAATGGGTCGATTGCGGGATGTGGTTGTTATATGAGTATTGGCGAGTTGTGTGTAGTTATTCGTGTGGTTGAGTATGATATATGAAAACGATGCATTGTTATACCATGATCATTGTGCATGCCATGCATCTCACCTGCGCATATTCTTGGCATAGATTTTCCTACTGGGCTTGTAGCTCAACCCTTCCATCTTTCAGGTACCGTAGCGGAGGAGTAGCATGGATTGCCTGGTGTGACATCTTTTGGATAGACTAGTGGAAGGAGTTAACTCACATCTGCATAGACTTATTTTTGGGTAGATGTACTATAACTCCTCTATGTATTTTGTTAACGCAAAGTGAACCCTCTCATCTTTTGAAAATCATGATTATGTACCTTGGGCCGGTAGTGCCCCTTGACTTTGAAATGGTATTTGGTGAGATTATGGATATTATTTTGTGATTTTATTATATGAAAATTTGGGGCGTGACACTATCACATTAAAATTTTTTGAAAAAGATAATTGCAAAATTTTTTTATGCTCATGCGTAATTTTTGTCCTCAATAAACATTTGAGCCAACATGATCATACTGTTCTAAAGAAATAATTTAATTTATGTTATGTACATGAAACTCAGTCATGACTTTTGGAAAAGACGATCATTTGACCGGTTAACAACATACCATATTACAGGTTAAGCTCATTCTTTGTATTCCAATTATGTACATGTTTGGACCGGTTAATAACATGTCATTTGACAAGTTAAGTTACTATATGTATTCCAATTATGTCTTAGTATACTTACTCCAACCTGCTAATAACATACCATTCGACAGGTTAAGCTCACTCTTGTTGTATTTCAATTGTGCCTTAGAATATGTACTTCGACTGATTAACAACATACATTTGAAAAGTTAAGCTCACTCTCAGTATCTTAATTATGTCTTTGAAAATACACTCCCATAGGTCACACTACACCATCTAATAGGTCACTCTATACTACTAAAACATGAACTTTGAACCTGTTAACTTAGGAACCTTAAATAATGTACTTAAGCCCTCATTCGATCTCCTCATGCGCGTCCTTCAATGTTCAATAAGTAGGATGTGACACGTAAGACTTCGATGATCCCGACACCCACATACATAACTTATTTGGTTTAATTTTTTATCTCGCATGATTATTTAAAGACTATTCTGCAAATTATGACATCCTTTGATGATTATTATCATTGAGCATTTGATTAAAATATTTAGTCAATGTTATATTACTCGGATTAGTAAATGATAAATTAATATTGAACCAAGTACTATCAAGGCACCATATATTACATCATGATTACATGCATATTTGGACATCATGCTATCATTATAATATTAGTATCCAAATTTGATGAAACACTTGAAAATTATGAATTGACTTGGACTTAGGGTCCCGTAAAATACTCAACCGTGATGCATGAAAACATAATCCTAGGAAGTGGATTGTCATAGTAATAACTTTTATTTTTTGTTTTGTAATGCATGAAATGTTTACGCTGTGAGTACTTCAAACGTTATTACGGTAGATTATGACATTGCCCCTTATTCAGCAATGTATGCACACTTAGATTATGATTTATGATACATTTGATGGACCATAACATGGTAATTATTACACATTGCACGGGTAATGTTTGTGATGACCCGAGATGCAACACTTGTGTAATCTGAATTTGAGATATTTATGGGAAATGCTTGTGACGACCCAAAGTTGAGAATTATTGATGTGACAATTATCACATGCTTACGCTATCGGTGCCCTAATTGTGAGAGACAGTGCACTATGACATGCTTGATTGATTACTAATGGATATTGTGAAACGTTGTCGGTGCCCTGATTGTAGTAGAGACAACGGACTCTGACACGCTATTGAGATATGTAATCGACTCAGAAATTACTCTTGAACTCGTGTTATTATTTCAATTACATTTTATTTTTGTAGTTTTTTATTGCTTCCACTATTCCTTCCATGTTCATTCTGTACATGCATACTCTGATTTGTCACATAGATTGGGACATACAGATAGGATTATTTACTGAATCTCAGCATTCATGGTGTAATTTATGTGTTCTTGGCATTTCACGTTAGGTACTAACGATGGACAAGAGGAACTTGAGATTCAAGTCATCGACGACATCAATCCGGAAAAGATTCGATAGCATCATGTTTCACGTAGATTAGATTTTAGTGCTCTGTAATCTCATTTCAAAAATATACTTCCATTTATTTTAGTATTTTGTTTATTAATTAGGAAATGAAAAATTTGATTGTATTTAATTTAGTTAATCTATTTTAATTAACATTTTTAAAATTCAGTGCGTTACATCAAATATTTTTTGCTGGACATGTTTTGGGAGAAAACTAATTCCACTGAAAAAGTTAGAAACGCAAGTCCCACAGCTTCCTTGATAGATGAACACATAAAAAATGCATGAAAGTTAAATTTCTTGTACTTTTCTTTTCTTTTTCACTAATTGAACATAATCTTAAAATAATCATGGCATTTCTATTTACACAAATTACCATGCAAAACAATTATTTTTGTTTGTAACTCACAAGTCATATATGTAATATCCAATTGTTCTTAGAAAGGTTACCATTTGGCTTCACATCATTTATTTATTTTTTGTAATTGTTAGTTTTACGTATAGATTTTGTGAATTATTAGTTCGTCTTAACAAAATAAATCTAACAAGTTAAAAATTATGTTTAACAACTTTTAAAAGTTTACTAAATACGAGAATAATTAAAAATGAACATATTTTGTTAGATTTTTTAAAACTTTCTTTAGCTTTTAGACATAATTTTTTTATTTTTCTAGAATTTCTCATCAAGATGAACTAATAATCCATACAAAACTGACGCAAAATAAGAAGTATAAAAGAAGTTTCAAATAAGGACAAAAATAATCCAAAAGAAAAGTTTGGCAAACGTATGATTAAATGGTTTAGTGTACGATGTGTACTCTTCAAGTTGAACGTGTACCAAATTTGGTTTTCAGGTTGATTGACGAATTTGTTCGCCCTTTTTTTTCTACTCCTCAACGACAAAAATTAAAAAAAAATAAAAATAGATCAATTTGATAAAAGTTTAGGACAAACAATAAAAGTTCAGCATCATTTTACTCAAGAAAGAATGAAATAACATTTGTGAGGGGATAAAATCGTTACTTTAGTGCATTTTTTCGTGTTGACATCATCAATTTCGTCACTTGATTAACGGCTCCTTAACGGCAAAGAGGTAAGTGCAGCCAACAATTAAAACAGACTAAAATCTGAAAAACTACAGGGGGATTCGGGAAGGTAAGTGCAGCCAATAATCAAAGCAGAGGGGAGATAAAGTGAAATTTGGAAAAACTACAGGGTAGCTTTCGTAATCTCATACATATATTGCTCGGCTTCTAGGGTTTGTCATATCTAGGGTTTCGTCTTGAGAGGGAGGAGAGACACTAGGTGGAAATGGTGAGCAGAAACCCAGATCTGATCCCAGGGGTGGGCAAATACTCTCGGTCTCAGGTGTACCACAAGAGGGGTCTGTGGGCGATCAAGGCCAAGAACGGCGGCGTTTTCCCCCGCCACGACAAGAAGCCGGCAGAGCCGACACCCGCCGAGAAGCCGCCCAAGTTCTACCCCGCCGATGATGTCAAGAAGCCGCTCGTTAATAAGCGAAAACACAAGCCAACCAAGCTCAAGTATGCCCCCCCACAAACCTGAATATGTAGAGATACGTATGTGTACGTATTGATTTTTTATATTAATCTCTATCTTGTATGAGTAGGGCTGGGCTTACTCCGGGAACGGTCGTGATTTTGTTGGCTGGGAGGTTTAAGGGAAAGAGAGTTGTTTTTCTGAAGCAGCTTCCATCTGGGTTGCTTCTTGTTACTGGTGAGCTCATTCTTTTTTATTCATTATCGTGCTGTGTCTTTTATCGCCCACGGATTTATGTTGGTTTTGAAAAATTAAGTGCTGTGATTCGTTCTCGTATGTTTTCGATTTATCATAATTTGCCTGTTGTTTGAGCTGATTTATCATGTTGGTATTGGGTGTCAATTTCTCTGTAAGTTCCAAAGTTAGTTGTTATGCGGCAATGGCAAGACAATCATTCTACTCAACGTGATTGCCATTGGTTGTATTATCCGTGTATCAATCGTGTATCAATTGTAATTGGATTGTGAGAAAAACCTGAATAACCTTTTTTTTATAGGTAACTGAATTTCCTTAACAGAAGTTCTTTTATTTCTATTCTTGGGTCTTTTACACTAAGAGTCAAAATGGTGTGTTATTAGTTCTATTTGGACATTTTCTCCTGGTAGATTGCATGTGGTGCCTGTATTAATCCTGATTTTGATTGTCTTCAAAAGTACCAACGCAGGAAACCAATTGGAAATGGATGGTGATTTTGAATTGAGTGTCGGATTTTTTTTCATAATTACTATGAAACGTTATGAAGGGTCTTCTAGTTATCTAATAGGTTCCTCTCTCGATATTTTTTATTGTTTTCTCTGCCAGTTTCTTTTGTATGGTATATTATTATCGGTTGCAATGATGTCTTTGAAATATCGGTTGCATCGAGATATGACTTACTGGGCTTGAACTGCCTTGTCCTTGATGAATGGTAATTTGTGAAGTGGTCATATTTAGTTTGTGACCTTTATATCATATAGTTTACCTCGTTTCTGCTCTGGAATTCACCTTATCAGTGTGATGGGTTCCTAGGAGGTGTCATACAACTCATGCCATAATAAGTTCTCGTGGTTTGACTCTTCGAATATTTGCTTGAAGTTAATCTAATGTGCTGCAGTATATGGCTAAGCAATGGCAATGCCTGTCTTCCAGTATTTTTGGCTATTTGTATGATGCATACTCTTCAGCAAAGATTATTCTAACAAAATTTAGTTTTTACTTTTTGTTCCTATTGTGGCCTATCCTCAAGACCACCAGCATATGCTACTCCTTTATCCCCTTTTCATTTGGTTTCGTGCTATATTTGTAAGTAGATGTATGGATAACCGTCTCATTACTGATTTACTGGATCAGGACCATTCCAAATTAATGGTGTTCCCCTGAGACGTGTGAATCAATCTTACTTGATAACAACTTCTACCAAGGTTGATATTGCCGGGTCTAATGTTGAAAAATTTGACGACAAGTACTTTGCAAAGCAAGTTGCGAAGAAGAGAAAGAAAGGAGAAGGCGAGTTCTTTGAGGCTGAGAAAGAGGTTAGTTTTCCATCCATTGTAGTGTTTTGGAGTAAGTTTTAACTAGCGTTGTTTGCTCTGTTTTGTTGGCGTGTTATTTATGTATGTTCTCTTGCAAAATGTAGGAGAAGAATGTTCTCCCACAGGCGAAGAAGGATGATCAGAAAATTGTTGATGCAGCCTTGTTAAAAGCCATTGAAGCTGTTCCAGATTTGAAGACTTATTTGGCTGCAAGGTTTTCGCTCAAGGATGGCATGAAACCTCATGAGCTCACCTTTTAGACGAGGGGTTTATGAAATTGTTAGGACTGAGATTTTACTCGTCGGGTGACTGTTTTGTTTGAACTTGTTCTAGTCTCTGTGCTCTTCAAAGATTTTATTGGTGGACAATCATCTAAATTTTTGTTTATGTTAGGCAATGTTTTGTGTTTGCGATTTCCTTATGAATACATACTCCATGAGTTTCCCTTCAACTGTTTTCCTATTGGGGTTCTTATTGCTTCTTTTTGGGTATATGTGTTCATCCCTTTTCATTCTAATGCACATCGACACTATGTTGGCCGAGTGGTCAGTTCTTCTTTTGCTATGCTAAAACGCTAGAGATTCATATCTGCGTCCTCTGGGAGTGACATTGGACTTCGTAAAGATCCAAGCGCATCAGAGATTAGTCACACACGGGTTTCTATTGTGACAGTAGGTGTGAGTTTTGTTTCAAAATTTCATGTCTGTTTCCAGTATAGAGGTTGAAAATGAAGAATTATGCTGCTTGACTTACTTCTCCGTTTTCAGATGTGCAATTTGAACTCGCGAGTTCTTCCAGTTCCAAATAGTGTTTGTTTTGTGTTCTCTCCACGTGCTGCTTTTCTGAATCTTTACTCGTTAATCAGTTTTCTATACATTGTTGCTGCATATCTACACAACTAAATAGACTAAAAGAAAAAAAAATGTTGCTGCATATCATATAAAATCCATATTGACAAATGGGTCTTACAATCATCAATATGCTTCGACACGAAAGCTTAATCTCTCAGATGAATCTTCTTTATTGTAAGGAAAAGTTTGCTAAATACAAAGCATTCAATACACAATGTCAAATAGCAGAAAGGATCAGAAGACAATATCACTTAACAACCAGTGTTTTAGAGCATGCTGTCCGTTCGAGCGGGCAATCTCTTGAAAAAGTTGCTGGGAACCGACGGCAACTTGCTTCTAAACCTAGGATGTCGAAGCATATATAATCCGGCGACTAGTGCAGCCACTTTAAATGGTGTCACGTATAGCGTAACTGCTGCACAGAAACAGAACACTATGAATAGACTGGTTGCCCTTGGGTCTCTCCAACTCAAGAGGGACTCAAATCTCTCCCCTTGTGTTGCCAAGTCTCCCACAACAGTTTGAATTCTCCCAGCCACACTTCTCAGCCTATCATACCTCATCCGAACAGCATCGTTTGGTTTGGAACTAGGAAAGGTATCAAACTCTTCGTCGAGCTCATCTGGGTGCACTGCTTCTGCCCATGAAAGTTTAGTGTCCATATGAGGAGGGTGCCTAGGTCGGAACCTATAGTTCCAAAGTCCAATGAGGAACATGTAGAGAAAGAGAGTAGGAAGTATTAGCTCAGGGTACCAGATCAGTATCAGAAAGAGCATGTGGACTAGAACTGAGGTGATAGGGTTCTTCCAGTGACAAACGTTCTCAACCCATCTGCTCATTGATATCATACCAGAAATGAGCGACATTATCCTGAAGAAATTGGCTTTACTTCTTCTCATGCTCCACATGTGTGAATCCACATCCAACATGTACTCCACTACCTCTTTTCTCAGCGGGGGTTCAGCTCGGCCGAGCCTTACTGCCACGATATTCATTGCTTGATACCTCAAGTTGTCAACTTGGTTGACGGTGAAAGGATGTAAGTAATGCATTTTGGGAAGCAAAGGGTGGCCATAGATGTATATCAGTTGAGCTAGTGATAGGGTAGTAAAGCGAATCGCTAATTGGAGCTCACCCATTTTCTTAACCCCGGAAGGATGCAAAATGAGAAGCGGGTAAGAGTGGGTATAAATTCGATAAGCTTCTAGGGTTGACAATCGAATGCGTACCTTTCCAATCCGAGAATCTCGTGTCGCACTGGAACCGGGTTTCTCAATTCCCAAGTGGCAGTTGTCGAAAACTCCCAAAGTGATCACAGTGCAAGGGTCATACACTTCCCACGTGTATTGCTCGTTCCATTTAGGACCAAAAGCGTCGAGAATTGTTCTGGTTCGGACCCATTTCTGCCCATACCTCGCAACAACATAAGCATCCGTGCTCCCTCGCCCATCCTTCATTTTCATAGGCAGAAGTCCTTGTGCACCTAATATCCCAACTTCCAATATGCCAACAGGTTGCTTCCAGAGTTGTCGCGCCGTTGGACGTTGGTCGCTTATGTACATAGTTGACTCATCTAGTACATGATATCCACCTTCGAGGCAAACTCTAATATGTATCCTACTTGAGAATTTGAGCTCTTTCCTCCTGTCAGCTTCCAAAACACCAAATCCGAACTTCTCTAGGTTGAACCAGCTAGAATGAACTGGCCGGTGGTCAAGTCGCTTCTCAAAAATGTTAAGAGGTAGACTTATCCTCCCCAACACATCGTCTTTCGAAAGGTGCACTCGGTCCTCAACTGTAAGGACCAGGTGCTCCTCAAAAGGCTCCGCAGCTACAAAAACCATATCTTCATTCCAAAGAGGATTCATTGTAGGAGTAGGGCATGTCTTAGTTTTGAGCACTTGGTTCCCCACTTGTGCTTTCACAAAAACTTCAGGCATGCGGCTTTTGTCATTTGGCACGACGTCTTGAGCTTCAATAACATTCACTCTGAGGTACCAGAGCTTTGGCGAAACATAGACCTTGGAGCGAATGCTAGGAACACCCTCTCCTTGAACAAAGGCAGCATCCGCATGCCAAGCGTCTGGAAAAGCTTCATCCGCTTGTGTTCCCATCCAAACAGCAACCATGATATCCCCCTTCACCTTCCCTCCCCCATGCCGTTCTTCCAATCTATACCATTGAGGAGCAAGAGGGCTATCAGGTGGGACTCGGGTTGGAACCTCGTTCAAGTCAAAAACCACCTTCCCAAGATAGTCATCTCTTCCCACCATCTCTCTATCCTTTACAAAAACTTCCAAGACCGAAGATTGAATTCGATCTTTTGAAAATGCAAACACTTGGTTCCACTCGGGGTTCATCTTCTTCTCGAAATGCTTTGTCCTTCCTCTATAATTTCCAAGCTTCACTTCCGCATAAGGATCACAGCTACCAGTAAAGCTTGGGGGAAGGTCTTTGGCCTTCACAACGCGAACATAGAGGTAGAACATCTGTTCAACTAGGTCGTAGGTTGGCGTGAACCTTTCTCCTCCACTCATCCACCCTCTTCCTCCATATCCTCCTCCCCCAGTAGGCCACCGCTCCCCAAGCTGGGGATTAGTGTCCTTCAACTCATAGTCATTTTGGTGGTGGTCTTGTGGATTGACTTGTTGATGCATTGTTAAGAGGACACCTTCTGGTCTCTTCCCCGCGAATAGACCTGGTTGGCGTTGCACTTGGTTTTTATACACTTGTTGATTCTTCTCTACGTTAAGAGTCTCTTTGATTGCTTCCTTCTCCTCTTCTTCGTCTGCGGCACTTTGACTAGAGTAAGGGCAAGCAGATGTTTCTACCACAGAAACCGTGGAAATTTCTTTTTCGGGCTCTTCTGTGATAGCTTTAGGAGGACTAACGACAGAAACTTTGGATTTCGTAGTTTCTGATATAGGAGAGTTAGGAAGATCAGAAGGTCTTGATTGCAGGGTTTGTGGTGGTGGAGGCAAAGAAGGAAGAGAGTTTAGGTCGGATTCCGTTGAGAGATAGACTTTGAGGCCTATCTGACCTTTGACATATGAGAAAAACCACTTGCTTTCTAGTTGGAATGTTTGATAAACTTCTTCACCTTTCTTGACAATATTTGAGCAAGGAATTCTCACCCTCCCGAGAAAATTTCTTGCGGATATAGGCCTCCTCTCGTTGTAAACAGTGATTTCGATGTATTGGTGATGGTGGTTTTTGGTTTTGTCGAAATGGAAGAAAAGTTTTTGGTTCCAAATGGGGTGTAGGTTCTTATGGACAGTTCGGGTTCGACTCAACTGGTTATCGAAATCAACTTGTACAAAAGGACTAGCAGAGCCTTGGCCGTCTTTGGGCATAAGATCATGAGCATCCACTACTTCCACCACCAGCTTCATGCTTTCCTTATTCCTTCACTGCTGCAGGAAGCAACAAGGAAATGTGTACTCACAAGAAACCTTAAACTCAATTCGGAAGCAAAGAGGGGGTTCCAGTTGAGAAAGTGAAAAGAAAAGAATGGTTTGATGAGGAAGCTGTCTACAATTTTCTGCCGATATGAGGAAGAGGGAAATGGAGGGAAGGCATAAACTTTTGTTCAAAAGTTTAAAGAGTGAACATGAAACTGTGTTGATCAGTTTTTCTTACTGTGAAGGAAAATGAAAGGTAAACTTGCTACATCTTTAGATTTGAGTTAATAGTTTATTGGTTGAGAAAAGGCAAAAAGAGATTTTTGCACATATAGATACATGTATCTACACATATATAGATAATATATAAATATCGGTACAGTTGGGTTCGGTTTGGCCGGTGTAATGAAAAAAATTGGATAACCAAAATCGAACTGAAAAATCGAAAAAAAAAAATTCCCAAGAAACCGAAACCGATTGAATTATGTTTCGGACCGACCGAATCACATTTTTTTTGGGTCGGTCGGTTCTGTTTTTTCAGGTTCGCTTACACCCCTCTTAGTACTTTTCAGTCAAACACACCCTTAACAACCGAAATCAATTCGGCATTGTTTTGTGTTAAACCATGCTGTTTCAAAGCGTAGCTTGGGCAGTTATGCGGGGCTGCACACTAGACCCCCGCATGGGGAGATCGTCATTTTTGCACAATTTCAACTAGTTACTGCATCTTATCTCCCATTGTCTATGCAAGCATAAATAGTTTTTGCTAAAAATAGGTTAAGATCTTATGCTCTGCCAAACATGGCCTTTTTCACTGTTAAAGAAGGTGTCATTGCCTCTGTTATACCTCTGCTTTTTTTTTTTTTTCCTTTCATGGTTTCCAAAGCTATACATCTTTGTTAAAATAAGATGTGACACCCCAGCCAGGCTGTAATGCTGGATGTGAGGTCGGCGTCCAAGAGATGGAGTCTCAGTGAGACGTCCGGATGGGTGGTCAAGGGCAATGTTCTGAATACCGGATCGGTTTGCGTACCGGTTTTCCTACTGGTACGGTACGTACCGGTACCGGTCATGTACCGGATACCGTACCGGATTTATCGCAACTATCAATATATATATAAATTATAGAGAGAAAGCCAAAAAAAAATTAATTTTTTCGCAATTCTTAAAAAAAATTAAAAAAAAAAATCCGGTACCGGCCGGTATTCGGCCGATACGGCCGGTATTCGCCGGTACGGCCGGTATCCGGCCGGTATTGAGAACGGTACGGTACTAGAGGTACTTGGTACCGTTTTTTTGCCAAAACGGTACGTACCGGCCGGTACCGGCCGGTACGGTACGGTATCGATAACATTGGTCAAGGGTCCCACATTGTTTGGTGGATGTAAGTTCGATGGTATTTATAAGATTATGAACTTTCCTTGTACAAGGCCTTTTAAAGCCATGATGGCACCAACACCAAATGGAACTTCACAGTTAAGTGTGCTCATTCTGGAGCAATTCAGGGATGGGTGACCTACTGGGAAGTCCATGGGGTTTGGGCGGCAAAAGCGGACAGTATTGTACAGGGCGGGGGCGGGTCGTTACAATTTGATATCAGAGCTTAGGTTTGACCTCCCTGCGACCTTGGGTAGATGGGTAGCTCACAGTTCTAAGGGTTCTTTCCCGCGCTAGTTAGTCTTTGATTTTGTTAGATAGTATTGATTTATTATTTTATTAGCTTCAGTTATTATGTGATATTAATGTAAGTCTAATGTATAACTATTTTTTTTTTAATCAGATGTCTGATGTTGGATCTAACAATGTTAGAGAGGTGCACCTGTTGTTTGGGGATAACCCCTCAAATCATGCTGGGTGGATTGAGGATCTAGTGGAGGAGTTTCCTGAGGAGGCTCTAGCAGAGGCAGTACCTGTGTTTGGCCCACCTCAGCAGCCCTTTCCACCACACCATGCTGCCATACTTGCTGGTTGGGCGGATTTGGTTGATCTGGAACCTGTTTAGGAGGAGCAGGATCAAGAGGAGGAGAATATGGAGGAGGTTCTTATATAGGTTATTCCCCCGCCGGCACCTGAGCCGGAATGGGATAATCGGTCTTGGGGGTGAACTCGTACACCGATATACCCCACGGGGACGATGGTATATGCACGGATTTCACCCAAAATTCGGTGTCGTTTCAAAGCACTAACAGCTCCATTCTATCTTGGCCCTATCTACATTTATGGACGCTTAGGACAGCAATATCGAGTGGATGTGCCCGAGGGCTTTAAATTTATATGGGGAAACCTGGTACCTATAGATTGGTGCCGAAAGGAAAAGCCAGTGGATGGACATAGGATAGTGGCCCCTCATGATGAGTTAGACTTCACTGACATGGACACTTACACTGAGACTCCGATTGAGATCTTAGAAATTGCTGCTCGGAACCAATGGGAGCAGAATGGTATGTATTGCAGGGTTAAGTGGCGTTGTTACGGAGTAGAGGAGGAGACTTGGGAGAAAGAGTGGCAGATGCGGGACCATTACCCACAACTGTTTGCTTAGGGAGTGAGTGAGTAAGTGGAGAATAGGGTATAATAAGTGTTTCGACGGTGAGAATGGCTAAGGATAAGAAGAGAACAACTTTGTGTCTTTTTGTTTTTTTCCTCGCATGTACTTCATCGTTTGTAAACACAAGTTAATGAATAAAAGATTAGTTTGTTTTCTTTTTATATTTTGTGTTTATGTCCTACTTATGAACCCATGTCTTTTATATTAAACTGTATAGTAGATCTATCCCCTTTAAATTTTGAATTCAAAATGTACAGAATGACATCTCAGGGTGAGATTAATGGCTTGAACAATAATGGTAACGACGGTAGAGTTGTCAATGAAGTTCATAGCAACACACAGAATGTTGGAACCGATAACACCGCACCACCAGTTGCTAACCCACCCACTGGGGTCTTGCCTAACATCAGGTCCGGGGCTGAACAGTTGGCTCAGCTGTTTCATGCTTTTGTGACTGCTCAAATGGCAACACCGCCATTACCACACGGACCACCACCACCCCCATCTCATATGCCGCCACCATCACCACTGCATATATCCCAACCTGAGATGTCAGAACAACAACATCATGCACTTAACCCACCACCACCTGTGGCAATCTATCAACAAATGCCATATTATCCTTATCAAATACCATACTCACCCCAAATGCCAAACACTTTACCAAGAGCTCCTATGACCCGGAGCATGCTGTTATCTGAGTTTAACAGGCAGCGACCGCCGGTGTTCAGTGGAGAACCCAACCCCGCAGCAGCTGAAATGTGGCTCAAGCAAATGGAGAAGTTGTTTGAGACCATGGAAATTACCGGAGACGATGACAAGGTAGCAATGGCCGCTCACCAGATGCGTGGAGAAGCAGATTTCTGGTGGGATGTTGTGAAAACAACTCACAATGTGAGGACCATGGCATGGGTTGAGTTCAGAAGATTGTTTTTGGGCAAATATTTTCCAACTCCAGTTAAACAGGCCAAGTTACAGGAGTTCATGAATCTTAAGCAAGGTAGCATGAACGTGACTTAGTATGCTGCCCGTTTTGATGAATTGTCGCGGCATGCAGCAGCATTTGTGCCCACGGATGAAGACAGGGCTAGGAAATTTGAATGGGGACTAAATATTGCAATTAGAGGCAAGGTGATGTCTCAAGATGGTGCAACCTATGCCAAGGTGGTAAGTAGTGCCTTGACATTAGAGAGAGAATCATTGGATTCCCGACAAGTTTGGGATCAGAAGAGGAAGACAGGGCAGGGGTCGGGAGGACCTGTCCGAACGGGAGGAAGTAACAACCAAGGTTTTGTACAAAGCAAGCCCTATAGTCAGCAACAACAGAGGACTGGGCAGACCAATCAGTACAGAAACCAGTTGTCAATAGGCGGAAACAATTTGGGGCAGTTGCAAGGAACTGCAAGGAACATGGCTGACCTGACTTGTTACAATTGCAACGAGAAAGGCCATATGAGGAGGAATTGCCCTCATCCTCCGAAGCCACAGGGCCAGCAAGATGGATCTAGTAACTTTGGGCAGAACAGATCGGGCAACTGGCAGCCTCAACCGAATCAAAATGCTGGAGGAAACAGGGGAGGCAATCAGGCCTCAGGTGGAAGGGTCTTCGCTCTTCAAGGCCAAGAGGACGAGTATGACCCAACTGTCATACAAGGTACACTTGTGTTATTCAGTATGTGTGTGCAAGCATTATTTGATTCTGGTGCTTCACACTCTTTTGTATCTACTGCATGTGCACAAATATTGGGACTAGAGACCGAGAATTTGAACATAGCTATGCATGTCACCTCACCCTTAGGAGGACAAGTAACTGTGGGTAGGATATGTCGAACCTGTGACATAGAGATAACGGGTCTTCGATTAAATTGTGACTTGCGAGTCATTGAGATGGAAGATTTTGATGTCATACTGGGCATGGACTGGTTATCAGCCCATAAAGCTGGGATTGACTGTCACCAAAAGACTGTGACTGCCTATTCGACTAACGGAACCTGCTTCAAATTTAAGGGGGATAGGCAGGACCCAACTTCGAAATCACAATCCAAGTGGCACGACTGGCTGACTGGATGGTTAGCAAGTCTGAAGCTAGAAGAGCCAGATCGGAAGGATTTGGGTCTGCCGAGGATAGTATGTGAATTTGCAGATGTGTTTCCTGAGGAGATACCAGGATTGCCACCCAAGCGAGAATTGGATTTTACGATTGAATTACAGCCAGGAACGGGACCGATATCCATGGCACCGTATCGAATGGCACCAGCTGAATTACAAGAGCTAAAGACTCAACTTCAGGATTTGCTCGAGAAGGGGTATATCCGGCCGAGTGTGTCACCATGGGGTGCACCGGCTTTATTTGTAAAGAAGAAAAAGGGTACATTGAGAATGTGTATCGATTATCGACGACTTAATCAAGTCACGATAAAGAATAAGTACCCTCTACCTAGGATAGACGATTTTTCGATCAGTTAAGAGGAGCGACGTGTTTCTCAAAAATTGATCTAAGGTCTGGGTATCACTAGTTGCGGATTAAGGAGGAAGACATACCAAAGACTGCGTTCCGAACACGCTATGGCCATTATGAGTTTGTAGTTATGCCATTTGGACTGACAAACGCACCAGCGGTATTCATGTGCTTAATGAATCAAGTCTTCGCACCATACTTGGATCGATTTATAGTTGTCTTCATCGACGACATATTAATCTATTCACCAACGGAGCAAGAGCATGAGAAGCATTTGAGAATTGCACTCCAGGTTCTAAGGGAGAATCAACTATACGGAAAGGCTAGCAAGTGTGAGTTTTGGCTAAAAGAAGTCAAATTTTTGGGCCATGTTGTGTCAGGAGAAGGCATATCAGTCGACGATAGTAAGGTCCGAGCAGTGATGGATTGGAAACAGCCGACTTCAGTTTTTGAAGTTAGAAGTTTTCTGGGAATGGCGGGCTACTATAGACGGTTCATTCAGGACTTCTCGGCAATCGCAAAACCAATGACACGTCTTACTCAAAAGGGTGTCAAGTTCGAGTGGAGCAAATCATGTGAGGAGGCATTTCAGGAGCTCAAGAGAAGGTTGACCAGTGCACCTATATTGGTTATACCAGAACAGGATGTGGGCTATACAGTTTATTGTGACGCATCCAACGAAGGATTGGGATGTGTACTTATGCAAAATGGGAAAGTGATAGCCTATGGATCGAGACAGTTAAAGATTCATGAGAAGAATTACCCTACGCACGATTTAGAGTTAGCTGCAGTAGTATTTGCGCTAAAGCTATGGCGTCACTACTTGTATGGGGAGGAATTCGAGGTGTTCACTGACCATAAGAGTCTCAAGTATCTATTCACGCAAAAGGACTTGAATATGAGGCAAAGAAGATGGTTGGAATATCTCGAAGACTTTAAGTTTACCCTGTCATATCATCCGGGCAAGGCCAATGTGGTGGCTGACGCACTAAGTCGGAAGTCAAGAGCAATGGTGGCGAGTTTGGCAGTTCGAGAGTGGAAGATGATGGAGTCAATGAGTGAATTTTTCCTACGACCAACAGAAGGATCGGAAGGGGCTAGCTTGAATGCATTGATTGCAACGCCAGAATTACACCGAGAGATATTACTGGTTCAAGCATTTGACCAGGAAGTGGCTTTTGTAAAACACCGGATAGCTACCAATGAGGTAACCACAGGTTGGACCATCGGGGCTGACGGGGGATTGAGATACCGGGAGAGACTCTTTGTGCCGAATATTGGGACATTGAGGGAGTCAGTATTAAAAGCATTTCACCAATCAAGCTTTGCTATTCATCCAGGAGGTAACAAGATGTACAAAGATCTCCGAAGACAGTATTGGTGGAGTGGCATGAAGAAGGATGTTGCCAAATTTGTGTCAACATGTTTGACGTGTCAACAAGTAAAGGCGGAACATCAGAAGCCAGGAGGAACGCTTCAACCGCTACCTATTCCAGGATGGAAGTGGGAACATATCACGATGGACTTCGTGACTGGCTTACCGCGGTCTATACAGGGTCGCAATGCTATATGGGTCATTGTGGACAGACTGACCAAGTCAGCACATTTCTTGCCGGTCAAGATGTCCGATACAATGGAATCCTATAGTCGACTCTATATTCGAGAGATCATTCGATTGCATGGTGTGCCAGTTACAATTGTCTCGGATAGAGACCCTCGTTTTACGTCGATCTTCTGGCAAAGTTTGCAAAAAGCTCTAGGGACGAATGTGCACTTGAGTACAGCTTTCCATCCTCAGACTGATGGACAATCTGAGCGCACAATTCAGAAATTAGAGGACATGCTAAGAGCTTGTATGTTGGACTTCCAAGGACATTGGGAGCGACATTTGCCTTTGGTAGAATTCGCTTACAATAATAGCTACCAGGCTAGCATTGGGATGGGCCACACGAAGCATTGTATGGACGACCATGTCGATCGCCAATATGTTGGACTGAGATCGGTGAGACTAATCTTCTAGGACCAGAGTTGGTACAGGAGACTACCGAGAAGATCAAGGTCATCAAGCAACGATTGTTGACGGCTCAAAGTAGGCAGAAGAGTTACGCTGACAAGAGAACTAGACCATTGGCATTCAATGTGGGCGATCATGTGTTTCTAAAGATCAAACCGAGAAGGGGCATTACTCGCTTTGGTAAGAAAGGGAAGCTAATGCCGAGGTACATTGGGCCATTTGAGATTCTAGAAAGAATCGGAGAGGTTGCCTACCGATTGGCATTGCCACCTCAAATTGACCGGGTTCATAATGTTTTCCACGTGTCAATGCTAAAAAAATACATGGCATTGCCAACGCACATACTGAAGTGGGAAGATGTCACGTTGGATGAGGACACAACATATGAAGAGAAGCCGGTACAGATTCTTGAACATAGCGAAAAGAATCTAAGAGGTAAGATCATCAGATTAGTCAAAGTTCTGTGGCATCATCGGAATCTGGAAGAGTCAACCTGGGAACGGGAAGATGTGATGAGAGTCAATCACCCCGAACTGTTCATTTCTGATCGTACTGTGTAATTTCGAGGACGAAATTATTTAAGGGGGATAGGTTGTAACAACCCGATAATTTTAATGAATTAAAAAAAAATCTAAAAGTTAATAATTAATTGAGTTAATTGCATTTTTTTTTTCTTCTTATATATGAATAATCAATGGATGAGATTTTATGTTGTTACGGAACGAGAACCACGGAATAACTTATCTTCTCCTCTTCTTTATTGTACTATTATTATTATTTATTTATTTACTTATTATTATTTCTAACATTAGGAATTTGGGGCATCAATTGTATAGGTAGAATAATGAGCTTTGATGGGTTTTCATTTGGGGTTTTGATTAGAATATTATGTGTGTTTAATGGAGAGATTATCCTAGAGGCCTATAGAAAGGAGGCACCCATATTCTCACTTTGTTCTTACCTAATTCCCGTGAACAGCAACTTTTAGAAAAGAAGGTGGATTGGTTTTTTTTTTTTTGAAGTTCTTGGGAAAGAGATAGAAGGTTCTGTTCAATTCCAATTTTACCAGATCACTTTTGTTCTTCATTGTCTTCAACAACCGAGGTAGGCTTCGTTATCTACCAACCCTTAGACTATGTACTATTAATATTTTTTTTTGGTATGAATTACTACCTTCAATCCTCTCGTTTTCATGCTTTACGAACGAATTGCGTACGAATTTGTCTTTATAAAGTAAAGTCCAATGCTGTTACTTTTAACCTTAATAAAAATTATAGAGAGTTCTTGTTCAATTCCTTCTTCTTGTAGAATTTTCTCTTGTCATTGCAAAACCACTGTTATGGTGAGAAATTTAATCCTTGTCATGTTTCGCACAAGATCTCGGCACAAACAATTTATTTGTTGGGCAAATTGGAGGTGGGTTGCTTTTATTTTGGGAATAGATATTCCATGGATGGTGATCTTGTTTTATTTATTCATTTATTTTTATATATTTGTTAATTGGAAGATGGGGTACCTTATGTACAGATAACAATTCTCATGTTGGGGATTAGTTAGTGTCATATTTAGAGATTATATTTTATAAGTTAACATCTAAATAATTAGTATAGCAAAATTAGTCATATCTCATGTAGGGGTTTAGTCAGTGTTATAATCAGAGGTTTTACTTTATAAATTAATGTCTAAATAATTAGATTAGCAAAATTGGTCATATTCCACCAACATCTAGTGTACTTCCTTCACTGTTATTAATTTATTTTTTTTACAGTATTCGCTGATGTAAATTATAACCACCATTCTGTAGGGAAATTGAGATATAAAAAGAAAAGAGAAGGAAGGATATAATATAACAAGAATGACTAGTTTGGTGGCCTTAGGAAACTTTTAAGAAACCGGCTATTGGATTTGGAAAAGTAATGATATTTATTTTTCTTTATTTATTAATATTTAACCTGTTATAATGTTGTTTAGGACCTTGAGTTAGTGATCTACCGATTGCTCCTGAACCTTACCCACGTACACTACCACAGGCATACACTTACACTTTGATATACCACGGGTTTCCGTGGGGCTCCGTGTGAGTAAGATTACCTCGAGAGACCATGTATCAATATACGTATTTTATCTTGACATAGTTGGATTATCATATCATTATTATGTTCGACTATGTACGCTTATGATTGATCATGATTGCTGGATATTGACATGTTTGATAAGGTAAGGTGTAATTGAAATTGCATAATTTGGATTTGTGTTGGAAGTGGTTGGTAACGTGCTATCCGAGGATATAGTTGAAATTATAGTCTTACGTAGTCGAATTTATCATAGAGATTGTTGAACTAAGGTTAGATAAAGACATATGTGATAACATATTGTACTTGGGGTTTCGTGTGGGAAGAAAATCTAGAATCTACGTTAGGGACACTGGTTCGAATGTCACCTGTAACACGGAAGCGGAGGGTGTTAGGTGAACATTATAATATAGTGAAAATATGTAGTAACAAATAGTGACGTTAATGGGAAAGATGAAACTGATTAGTGTTGCCCAGCGTGGCAAGTGATGTTGTCAAGTGTTGACTAGTTATTGTGAATGTATTTTGGACTTCAACTAGGAGGTGGGTGTAGTCGGTTGAAGGTTCCTTGATAATAATGGAAGGACCCCAACTAGGAGGTGGGTGTATTCGGTTGGAGGTGACTTTGGGGCCGTCTGTGAGTGCAGCTCCGGACCCCGAGGGAGTGACGGCCAGTGTCTTAGGTGTCCTTGAGCCGATTAAGGAGAAGCGGCTAAGGTTCGTTGGTATTTGACCTGGTGAAGCCACGTTATTGGTCGGATCTAGCTAGGGCGAGGTAGTTGTTGACATGAGTGGACGGTAGAAGGTCCCTTCCTTATCGGGTCAGTATTTTAGTCAAGTACGCCCTGGTAGGTAAGGCCTTGTCAATATCAACTAAATGCCCTATGTTAGATAGTCGGGTAGGAGACGGAGTTTCTCGATGGATCTCCTAGAAACATAATAAACGAAAGCATAATAAACCTATGTGTTAGATTAATTGTTCAGCTCATTCCAGTACCTGTTATACCATGTTGCATGCTTGCTAGTCTTTTGGGTTCGGTTTTTTTTGGGTAACGTCTCCTACTGAGTTTCATTACTCATCGAAGCAACTTCTCTGCCCCTGGTATTCATGCCAGATGGAGTTGTGCAGATGGAGATTCCACCGCACGAGGAAGAGCCGGCTCCCATAGAAGAGGAGCTCACTACTTGGCTGCCTTACCTTTAATTTCTCAACTCTGTTATTTGATTAAAATAAATGTAAACCCAAAAGGGTATTTCTATTTTCCATTCCAGACTATGTACCTATTTTCCATTCCAGACTATGTACTTATTTTTACTTATTTTCCTTTCGCTACAATAAATGCGTTTATCTTTTTAATTATTTTGATAAATAAAATAATATTAAAAAGGATTTAAATAACGTTACCGAAAGTCGGGGCGTTACAATTCGGGGCGTTACCGAAAGGCCTTTTAAAGCCGTGATGGCACCAACACCAAATGGAACTTCACAGTTAAGTGTGCTCACTCTGGAGCAATTCAGGGATGGGTGACCTACTGGGAAGTCCATGGGGTTTGGGCGGCAAAAGCGGACAGTATTGTACAGGGCGGGGGCGGGTCGTTACATAAGATATCCTGCGTTTGCAGGGACACAGCCGAGAAATTAACTACGCGGGGCGAATATGTATTTACTACTATTTCAAATTTTTTTAAAAAAATATTTAGCAGGGACGAATCTATATACTTCATAGAAAAACTTTCTTTTTTCTATATACTAATAGAGGTTTTTTTTTCTTTCTTTCAGGGGCGATTGCCCCTACTAGCCTCTTCCTGGCTCCATCCCTGTCGGCGTTTGGTGTCCTCCAAAACATTTATTTTCTTAGATATAAGTAATATCGTATTGTTAGATTGCAGTAGTCAATTTTGCAGAAAACTTTTAATATTTTGTTTTGAATACTCTTATCATTTCCTTTCTTGTATCGTAAATATGAAAACTGCAGTTCATTTCGGAAATATAAAAAAATAATTTTGGAAATATGAAAACTGCAATTCATTTCGTTAGAATATTTTTGATTTTTTCCTGAGTTCTAAGACAGGGTTATATATCTAACCACAAAATCCTAATGAATTATCATTTTCTAATTTAGAACGCTTGTTCTTAAACATGATAGATTTTTGTACTTAAATAATCTGAATTAAACCCAAAAGTTTTTTTTCCGCACTTATTTCGTTAAAGATATAATAGGAAAATAAAATATAATGAGGATCTACTATGGTTTAAAAGTTGGTCTTATTACTCCATGAAATATATTTTTGTCATTAATTACGAGCGGATATTCTTTTTAAAGGTCTAAGCGTTAAAATTCGGCACAGAAACCTATCTCAATGTTTAAAAACTTTAAAACTATCGAGTTTGTTATTTCCCTTTTCGTTTCACATGTCCAAATAATTTGCAGTTCCCTAACATTACAGTATTTTCTTACCTAAATTCAACACCACTCTTAATTGACAAATTTTTAATTATTTTGTATTTAGAAATATATCGAGTCTCTAAATAAATAATAATCCGAAAAATAGTGAAAGGGAGAATATTTGATTTTAATTTGACCAATGGTGTGCTAAGCATATTCTCTTAATTTGTGTTTATCTTGTGGTTCTAATACTCCCACATCTAACAATCAATAGTTAAGATATAGAAAAAGTCTTGACATCATAATTGCTTTGTTCTCTGTTTTGACTTAAATTATTTTTTATTAGTAGTGAGTATTATTTAATGTTTGATAATTTTTTGTGTAGATTTTTTCTTAGTATTGCTTTTTATTCCTCTTCACAAGAAGAATAAAAAAAATATAAAAATGTACACAAAAATTAAAAAAATCAGATAAAATGATGCTAAAAATACTAAATTTTTTTTTTTTGACTTTTTTCTTGAATTTTTTCATCAAGACGAATGATTAATATAAAATAAATATTTATAAAAAAGCATTAATAATCATTAATTTATACCACAATTAGTCTCCATTCTATGGAGAATTAGAGAGTTGTGAAAGGCTTATTACCTTACTCTCATGGCCCACAATTTTCTTAGAATCCAGAAAGACATTGCTATTGAGACCAACTGAATTTTCAACGCCAAGAAAAAATATAATGCATTTTCCAAGAAAAACATAGACAAATGATGGACTCTTATAAATCTCCAAATGCACTAATTATTAGAAATTCGGCTTCTTACAACTATCCTTGAGGAATATATATATATATATATATATATATATATATATATATATATATTCGAAATTGAAGTGTCATAGCTCCTCAATTAAAGTAATTATATGCTTAACATCAAGCATATTTTATTTAGTTACTACATTCAATAAATTCTTCTAGGAAAAAAGCATATCGATATCTCGACGGGCAAAGATTCCCGACCCGTATGTAGAATGAAACATATCAACCAAAAGGGGAAACTGCAAAAATGCAAACAATGTAACTGGCACACAAGCTGTTAGTGCTATAGGGATGACAACCCATGTCAGCTGAAGGCTAAGGACAATGAAGAAAGTTACTGTAAAAGCTATAAGCATAGATGCTATGGAGAAGAATAGTGTTGTAAGACCAATAATCAATCTCTTCGGTAATGTCTCGAGAAAATCTTCTTCAGCGTAGCGGGAAGTGAGGATCGACAAGAACATTAGTATGGAAATAACCGAGGAGAACAATGCGAATGCATCAGTTATGGTGAAGACAATGATTGACTTGTTTTGAAAGAAAACTGGAGTATGTCGTCCTTTATCGCCTTCTGGTATTGTAAAAATCGCGGCAAACACTACCGTTGTAATAAGTGCAGCAACAAGCATGCATGATGAGGCAGTGTCCTTCATCCACCTTTCTCCAGCTTGCACTAAACCCTTGTGCTCCTCAGTGAACAACATTTGTGGCGTTTGACCATTCATATCCCTCATCTCCTTGTATGATGGTTGGACGTTCTTCTCTACTTCCTTTCAAAATTGAAAACAGTATAGAAGTTAGGGAAACAAACATACATAATATCCCAAAATTAAGAAGCACGGAAACGCCTACCGGCTTCACCTAGTTGTTCGAGACATGTCAAACACAGACACATCTAAATTTGTGCCACTTTCTGCATTATAGTTTTACGTCAAGCATCTTGGAGACACGCTTAGACACATTGATGACAAGCTAGGCACACAATAGGAGATCATAATACACTTTAAAAGTTGAATCAGGGTCGAAAATTGTCATGGATGTTTCAGTTCATGAATACTCATTTAGTGACTATTGTTCTTCCTAATCATACCATCACGTATTTCTTATCCTAATTGATGGAAATAGAAAATAAAAAATAGGAACCTGTATATCTCATTTTCAACGTATCCTTAACGCGTCTATGTCCTAGTTTAAACAAAAAATACCTACCTATAATAGCTATTATGTTGCGTCCATGACTCGTGTCCAGTGTCTTTGTGTTTGTCCTTCTTAGTTCTTAGATAACAAAAAATTAAAAACTTTTGAAACGAACTTTATACCTTGAACCATAATAGTTCCCGTTGCATCTGAAGTGCGGCGCCAGAGACAATATTAAGTCGATTGGCAGGAGCCAACTTGGCCGCCAAGTGTAACATGTTGGTATTGTTTTTGTCTGTATAAGCAGTAATCAAGTCTTTGTGTGCTCCGATGTCATAAATAAGGTTGAAGATCTTTTCTTGGCGATGCATGACTGCAATGTGAAAAATGCTGCGACTTTGATCATCAACCTTCCAGATTAAGTCAGGATAGGAACGAAGGAGCTCAACAACAAACTCAAAGTTCCCAAACTCAGCGGCGATAAAAGTTGGTTGCAAAGGGCTTCTAAGTAAGTTGGCAATTTGCACATCATCTAACCAAGTTATTTGTCCCCAAACACGTTTCACCAATTCTACAGGTTGTGCGTCCAATATTCTTTTGCCCTGAAAGTCTTTGATTCCTAGCACAAGGTTAAAGTTATATCTCTATATATTGTTCAAGACAAGTCATAGATGGAAAGATAATAGACTTTATGGCATACCTAAAGCTTCATTTGCGTGCCAAAGAAGTCCACTACGAAAGAAAATATTTGCAGCTGAAATTTCAATCACAAATCCAATCAACATGCATGATTGCAAAACATTAGTGGAATATGTAGATTATATTTTCCCTTTCCGCAATCATATACTTGTATATGCATATGTACATATGTGTTATGAGTATATCAATACGAGAACATAATAACAAAAAGAAATGTAGAAACTAACATGAATTGCATAATCTCTGCAAGATTCCAAGCTCACTTTTGCAAGAAAATGCTGAGGTCTTTCGAGCTAAAACATGAAGGGCTGTCTCCCCATTTGAATCGCGCTCAATGGCCATTTGGGGTTGATTGTCAAGTATGTGAAGGGCTACATCTACAAACAGTATGAAAAGATTGCTAAGTTGTCCATAGATGTTCCTTTAAACAATAACCAAACACGTGCAATATCATCTTACCATACAAATCTGAACTGATGGAGGCAATAAGTAGTCCAATGAAATCTTCTTTCGTGAGATATTCTTCTTTAGTCACCGAGTAGAGAAACCACACCATGTCTCTGTGACCTAATAAAGCAGCCATGTGGAGTGCTGTCACCCCCTTACTACCCCTTATAGAGGGTAAGTTTTTGTTCTTTTTCACCATCACCTTGGCAATTTGTGTGTTTCCTGACGCAGCAGCAAAACAAAGGGCAGTGTTATCAAATTTGTTCCTCAATTCCAAATTCCTTTTATCCATCAATTTGACCAACTCTTCCACAAATTTGGCCTGTTTGGCTCCAGCTGCAATATGGAGAGCTGTTTCCTTTCCCTTTGTGATCCTAGCAGACAGTGAAGATGGATGCACACGAATGAATTCATTGGCCCTTTTCCAGTCGCCCTTGAGTGCAGCTTGGTACAACGGCATGTACATGGTACGGTTTATGTTAGATTTGGTTCCTGCCAAATGTTTTATGAAAATGGGAATCAACTCAATGTATATAAATACACTTGGCAACAAAAAATTAGGTTTCACATCCGTAAATAAAGAAACTTCAAGAAATTCCATTTAGCTACCGAGAAAATAGGTGGGACATAAATAGAAACTATTTTCAATTTAGTAATCAATGAGATGATCTGAAGATACAAACTCTTCAATGAGATGCTAAACATTAGGCAGTTATTAGATTGATGTTTTGCTCTCAGTATTCTCTGGTCTATAAGTTTGAACCTTTATGTATTTTGTGGACAACCTGGCCTGATTATGGGATTTCCACAAGGTAAGTTTTCCGGAGTACCCAAAAAAAAAAAAAAAAGATGTCCCAAATCATATTAGTACTAAAGAAAGGCATATGATGCAGTAGAAAAGAAAGTATAGTACGAAGTCACTTAGTCGTCTATCAGTAATAATGATGCAACGATAAAGGAAACAAAGTTAACGCTCACGAAACAGACATAAAATAAGCATCGAAGAATGATACTTAGCGGTAACGTCGAGGGTGTAGGCCTGGATTCAACTTTAGGACTTTGAACCTCATTAGGCATTGCCGCAATTGCAGGGACGTCAGTGAGCAGTAACGAAAGACGTCGAGCTGAGGGAGGTAACTGTGCTGAGTTTGTTGTGGGAATGTCAATCGAAACCACTGGTTCCACATCATATTCTTCAACAGGAGATGATCCAATACAGAGCCTCTTTGTAAGGAGGATATTGTTGGTTTTAGGTGGTTGTTGAGTTGTTGGAGAAGTTGGCGTTCCAAGGCTTGACCCTGAAACTGGAGTAGATCTTGTCTCTGGAAAACATGACTGGATTGAAAGAGTAGGTTGCCCTTTGATAGCACTTGTCATGTTTCTACAATCAAAATTGCAACTAAAGCAATTGATTTACGATATGTTGAGAAAACCATCACAGATTTGATATTATTATACGCCATGGAAGTCAAGCCAAGTCAAGTCAACTGGAGGATAGCATGGATATTTCCTGCAACTTGATGAGAAACGTGTAGAGATCGGAAGCCAAGTCATTCATCTTTGCTTTCTCTATATACCGTAAACATCCCTTGTAAATTGATGGGAAACTATACAGAAGAAAAATAAGTTAAAACTTAAAAGCTAGTGTTGACGTACAGTAGTGTGTCGACCTTAAGTCAATTGGAGGATATCATGGAAACTTCATGCAACTTGAGAGTGTAGACGTACAGTAGTGTTGAGCTTCTTGGTATTTGCACAACCCCCAACCTCGACAGAGTAAAAAAAAATTATGATCAAAAGCTTAAATCATTTCCGTATAAATAAAAATAATTTAAAATAGATAGATTGTTTGAATTATTTCTGTCGTTTCTAACTTATAAAATTTTGTTCGTATTTTTTATTTTTCTTGTCCTAACGAACTAACGTGCACCAGGGACTAGAGCATGCCGTGAAAGAAACACACTGGACGGACATACTTGGACCATGTCTATGGGGCATAGTACAATGTACACATCATGAAAGCGAGGTACAATATACCGAGTCATGAAACCTGGGCAACCACTCCAATATGTGTCAATCACATGTATTTTTTGTATTGATCATATTTATTTATGACACAAAAATATTTCAAAAGATATATTTTGTTTTTGGTATTTTTATTCACAAAATTTATTTTTGTTAATATTTCGTCAAATGTTTGTGCTTGTCGGGGGGCAGTACCATGTGTAGATTGGGGGGACTCCGACTACCCCCCACATCCCCCCTCCTAGAAAAAATATATTTAGGAGGTAGGTATAAATTTTAAAAATAATAAAAAAATTATATTTCGGCCCTCCAAATTACATTCGGCCTCCCTATCTTTTCCAAAAAAATCTCGGCCCTCTCAAACTCCAAATCCTAGTTCCGGCACTGGTGCCTATTAGTTTGCTGACAATAGAAATAAAAAAATTAAAGAAATACAAACGAAATTATAAAAAGTTTAGAAAAGACAAAAATAATTTATTTTAGATTATTTTTATTTGTAAGGAAATAATTTAAGCTTTTGATGATAATTTTTTCACTCTCGTCGAGAAGAATTCTTAATTTTAAATATTTGACGCAAAGTTAATACTACAATTCAAAAAATAAGTAAAGAAAAATATTCTGGGAAAAGATCACATTTTCTTCTTTCATTTTTTTTTCTTTTGTTTTTGAGGTGGGGATTCCTGCAAAAGGCCAAACGAGGAGGGCCCCCCTTTTGTGTGTGTGTTTTGGGGGGGAGGGTGTGTGGCGGGCGGGCGGGGTTGGGAATTTTCAAAGGCAAAAGGGGCCCACCAACTGGACCAGTGGGGGTTTCTATGCAAATAGTTTTTGCGAAAGGGAATGTTGATATTACAAAGAGAGGGGGGGGGGGGGAGGGTGTGTGGCGGGCGGGCGGGGGTTGGGAATTTTCAAAGGCAAAAGGGGCCCATCAACTGGACCGGTGGGGGTTTCTATGCAAATAGTTTTTGCGAAAGGGAATGTTGATATTACAAAGAGGGGGGGGGGGGGGGGGGGAGGGTGTGTGGCGGGCGGGCGGGGGTTGGGAATTTTCAAAGGCAAAAGGGGCCCACCAACTGGACCGGTGGGGGTTTCTATGCAAATAGCTTTTGCGAAAGGGAATGTTGATATTACAAAGAAATTTACTATGGGTACATACATTGTGCAAGGGCCCAGTAAGAGATTAAAGAAAAAATATTTGATTTTCATACATTTTTTTGTCGATTTGTACTTTTTTTTTATTATATAAAATTACTAAAATATCTTTATATTAAAGAATGCAAATGGAACACGAGATTATAAAGGTATTTGAGGTATTTGTACCCTTTAATAGAAGGGTATTTTAATAACTTTGTATAATATGTTTAGCAAAAAAAAACTTTGTATAATATGAAGAGAAAAAATTATAAATAAACAAAAAGAATGTGCGAAAATCAGTCTCCAAAAAAAAAATATTTACGTGATGAGTAATGAGTATTTGGTTTTTGTATTCTCTATTTTAACCCTATGCGAAAGATTCAACTCCACTACTTTTAAAACTTTTGGAAGTGTTTATTAGTTTTTCATCACATCGACTTTTAAAAGTTATGTTTTGATTTTTTTTTTTTTAAAATACCCAAATTACTCTTATTTGCACAATTCAAGTACTCAACTCCTAAAAAAAGGATACTTATCAGTTTAGACACCAAGCAAAACCTTAGATCACTAAATCATGGTTTGGAAAAAATATTTTCTATGAGCCCAAAAATCTCTCTTCCTAACTCACTGCAAAATATATATATTTTGTTCTTTTGCGATGATAAATTTACAAATTATGTCAAATTTCTGCAGCTCCAACATATTTTGTTTTTCTGCATTGGTAAATTTACAGATCATGGTAAATTTCTGCAACTCCAAAATATCTTGTTATTTTGCAATGGTAAATTTACAAATTATGATAAATTTCTGTAAAATTCATCGTATAATGTTCGACCAATATCATCCTAAACATATACTACAAATAAGAACAATAATAAAAGAAACTTTATTCACTGCAAAATCCGAACTGTCTTTCATAAATATTATTTAGGCTTGACGAAGAAATCTCTCCTTCTAACTCGCAACACTCAGGTTCCGGTGAAGAAGAATAGAAAAATTGACAAGTCTATGTCATACAAAATGATGAATATAAGAAATTTAGATTTAGAAACACAAACAAATGAAAAAGATATGATTTCGTGCAAAGATAATAAAAAAATCTGGTAAATCACTAAAATAAATTTCGTGGAAGTGATATATTAACAAATTTCGATGAAAATAAATGAAAAAATTATTACAACTGTTTGACACGAAAATTCAAATTATTACAACTGTCCTCGACGAAAATATATATATATTTGCTTCGAAATTGAAGTGTCATAGCTCTCCTCAATTAAAGTAATTATATGCTTAACATCAAGAATAAACTTAATTTTATCCCGGCCTTAAATTTCCATTGTCCAACCCAATTTCTTGGTACCCAAATCAAATATGCATAAGCTTATCTTGTACATTATTCCTATTTGACTTTGTAAAGCCTGATTGAATTGTAGCCAAATATTAACATAGGATGTGGGTCCCTACATAGACTACATATACATATACAAACACCGACATATAGAACTTCTAGATCAAATCACCCCAACCACTTGAAATTCTTACTAACCCTTCATCCTGAAAGCTTTGTGCACTGAGTAGCAATTTAATCTCGAATATTTCAAAAAAAAAAAAATCATGGAACAACCAGAAAAAGAATATTTCAATATGACCATGGCTTACCTAATTAGCAAATTCTACAGATGATTTGCGTCAAAAATCAACGACAGGAAACAAAGAGATTGAAGACAACTTGCGAAAATCGATAAGGTTCTAGGCTTATTCTGTTCGGTCCAAAAATTTCCAAACATCTTTAATAGGTTCGGATGTCCTGCTCCATATAACTTCAAATGGTTCAACCAAGACCAACCAAATCTAACGATATCTGTTCGTTGGAGAACTGCGATGGTCGGAGGAAAAGGCATTTTTTTATCTATCTATCTATCTATACTTACTAATAGAAAGGGGCTATCCCTTTTGGCATGAACAAAAAATTAAAACCGTGTCACAAAAATAATTTCTATTATTATCCTTGAAAAAATTTCAAAACAAATCACTCTCACTTTGGGCTATCCCTTTTGGCATAAACAAAAAAATTGAAGCCGTGTCACAAAAGTGATTTCCATTATTATCCTTGAAAAAGTTTCAAAACAAATCACTCTCACTTTAACTACCATGGGCAAACAAGTAAATAGATATTTTAGTAACTACCTACCCTTATCACTACACTCCATGATTTGGTAACTACCTATTTTAGTGATTTTTTTTTAGTTTTTAAACATAATTTTATAATTTTTAATTTCTTTCATCAAGATGACTAATAATCTACAAAATTTGAAATAAAAATAAAAAATACGTAAAAAAATGAATAAAACCAAAAACTTCTCAAAATAATCGAGTTAGGCTGTCGAATGCTCAATTTGAAAAATTAAACACAGCCCATCTCCTTCATCAACTCCGTGGCCACATTTTGATTTTCAATTATCCAACCTATTTTTTTAATTTTCAATTACTCAACCCATTTCCCTCAGGCGTACTATTTGATTTTCAATTACTCAAGCCATTTTTTTAAAAAATAAATACAATAAATTTCTTTAAAAGAATAATAACTTTGTTGACCTAAGATGACAAAACTCTTTACAGGATAATGATACAATCTTTAACCATATCTATAACAACTTGAATTTGGAAGTTTCAATTTTCCTATATCTACTTGGATTGGAAGTCTAATAAAGAAGGACTTATCCATTACCACTTCAACTAGAATTTGAAACTTCAAAACTGATTGGACTCTGAAGTACAAAATTTGAAATAAAAATAAAAAATACGTAAAAAAATGAATAAAACCAAAAACTTCTCAAAATAATCGAGTTAGGCTGTCGAATGCTCAATTTGAAAAATTAAACACAGCCCATCTCCTTCATCAACTCCGTGGCCACATTTTGATTTTCAATTATCCAACCTATTTTTTTAATTTTCAATTACTCAACCCATTTCCCTCAGGCGTACTATTTGATTTTCAATTACTCAAGCCATTTTTTTAAAAAATAAATACAATAAATTTCTTTAAAAGAATAATAACTTTGTTGACCTAAGATGACAAAACTCTTTACAGGATAATGATACAATCTTTAACCATATCTATAACAACTTGAATTTGGAAGTTTCAATTTTCCTATATCTACTTGGATTGGAAGTCTAATAAAGAAGGACTTATCCATTACCACTTCAACTAGAATTTGAAACTTCAAAACTGATTGGACTCTGAAGTATAAAGTTATAAGGTTACCCACAAGTTCTATAAAGTATAGTCTCCTCTCTTCATTCCTCATTCCTCAAACAATGTCGAAATCATCAACACTCATGGCTAAACTCATAGAAACTCATCCAGAGGACTTCCTTCTCTACCCTACATCCACAACAACTCCGGTCGACCTTGTAGGATTTCAGCTTTATGCACTCCTAACAAGCTTCGACCTCGAGGAAGAAGAGCACAAAGAAACACCAAAGCATGAAGTTGCCGCTAAAACACACACACTCGTAGAGGGTTGTTCTAATGATGATGCTGATAAGGAGGAAGATTGGGTCAGATGTGAAGAAACTCATAAGGATTGCAGAGGGAGAGAAAGGAGGAGGAAGTTGTTTGAAACCCATCCAGAGGACTTCCTTCTCTACCCTGCATCTACAACAGCTCCGGTCGACCTTGTAGGGTTTCAGCTTTATGTACTCCTATCAAGCTTCGAACTCGAGGAAGAAGAGTACAAAGAAACACCAAAGCATGAAGTTGCCGCTAAAAGACACACACTCGTAGAGGGTTTTTCTAATGACGATACTGATGAGGAGGAAGATTGGGTCAGATGTGAAGAAACTCGTAAGGATCGCAGAGGGAGAGAAAGGAGTAGGAAGTTGTTGAAGCAAAAACTAGCAAGGAAGAATGCTACAGGCAGGAAAAAATAGATTTTGCACAAAAAAATATGCAATTTTGAATTATATTGTGTTTCCTCAAAATTGCATATTTTTTTGTGTAATTTTGTTTGATCTAATTAATTAGTTTTAGTTTTGCGTTTGGTTCTGTGGTTCTCTTGTTGTCTTGAATGGACTAGCTTGGATTTTGAGTTTTATGTTTAATTTTAGTTACAAGGATTCTCCTTTTTTTTGGGATGGCTCATAAAAGTTTCTTATTTTCTATCATCAGTTCATATTGTTTGTTCTTCATGCGATTCCTTTTCTGGTTCCATTATTTTACCGCCCTTTGTTTTGTTTCATGGGGTTTGCCTTTTGTTTGGTAGTTCTCTTGAATTATTTGCCAGTGGAGGATTTTACCCTAGTGCGTGACTTTTGATTAATGATTTGGGTTTGGAAGATTTTTTACCACAATGGCAATTTTGTTATTTAGGCAATCTCAGATTCTGTTAACTAACAGAATTCGAAGAGTTTGTGATGGGTTTAATTTTGTGGTGAGGTGGCGAGCATGGGAGGGTGGGACAGGAGAGTGGGACAGGGAAGTGGGACAGAGGATCCGGACTCTTAGGGCTGGGGGCCAGTTGCGGTTGGTGGCGGGAAAGTTCTCAGTTTAGCATGACTTCTTAATTGGGTTATTTTTTTATTTTTTATTTTTTGTCGGCAGATTATACGGACTAATAATTTATAAGAAAATTAAAATAAATAAACAAAAATAAAAATTAAGTAAATAGAATATTTTTGCTTTAAATTTTTGTAAATAATGAAACAAATCTAAAAAATATAAAATTATATTTAAAAATCCTCTAAACACGAAAAACAAGTCAAAATAATTTATGTTTTTAAATTATTTTTGTCTTTTGTAAAAATAAACTTTAATTTGATTATTTATAACTTTGAGAAAGAGACAAATTAATAATCTATAAAATGTTGACTAAACAAAAAGAATTATAAAAAAAATTCAAAGAAAAACAAAAGTATAATCTAATAAAAATTATATCAAACTGAAATGAATATTTACCAAAAGAATAAGATCCAAATTTTAATTGTCGTATCGAAAAAACGTTGTCCTATTTGACCTAGCTTGCTTATTTTTAATCACTTTTTGTCTCTATTTATTTGTTATTCCAGTCTCAAACTTTTGTAAATTATGGTATATCTTGACAAAGGAGATTTAAAAAGTATAAAATTATATCTAAAAATTAAAAATATTCACTAAAAATGGCGAATAAGTACAAACAAACTCTATGTTTTTAATCCCAATGGATTGTCTAAGTGATAGAGCAGATGGGTTGTAAACCTGGAGATTCTGCAATCGAAACTCAGCAACTTAATACTAAGACCCACTAGGAGTTTGCCTTGTTTCCACCTAGGGTCCAGAGAACCAGTCGGTCATTTAGGTGAAAACTTCTCCGAACTTTACTCCAATTTGGTTCCAAATCGGCCAAAAACTTCGGTTATCAAAAAAAAAAAAAGACTTTACTTTTAGATTATTTTTTCAATTGTTTTTAATTTTAATTCATTATTTATAATTTTTCTGAAACCTTTCATTGAGATGAACGAATAATCCACATAGGTAACTCGGTTATTTCGAGAAAAAAAATTTCATCCCTATTTATTTATTTTTTACTTTTGTCTCAAATTTTGGTGAATTATTAGTCCATCTTGTCTTTTCTAAATTTTTGCAAATTTAATTTATTATTTATAACTTTTTTGAAACCTCTTGTCGAGACAAACTAATGATTTACAAAAATTAACGAAAGACAAAAAATTGTAAAAAAAATAAATAAGGACAAAAAATAATCAAATAAGAAAGTCAGGTCAAACTGCGCCAAAGATTTTTGGTTCATCTTGATGAGAAGTTTGAGAAAAATTATAAATAATGAACCAAATTTTAAAAAAAATAAAAAAAGACATCGTCTTTAGTGAATTTTTTTTAAGTTTTTAAACATAATTTTATAATTTTTAATTTCTTTCATCAAGATGACTAATAATCTACAAAATTTGAGATAAAAATAATAAATACGTAAAAAAAATTAATAAAACCAAAAACTTCTCAAAATAATCGAGTTAGGCTGTCGAATGCTCAATGTGAAAAATAATATTTAGGTGGGCGACATAAGTGCCAGGCCAAAATTGGCTGAAGAAGAGTGCCACCAGTGGGACCTTTTGGGGGAATCAAGAGATCTCAATGCCCAAGAATCAGACCTTAGAGCAGCATCAAGAGTAGAAATGCATAATCTTACTGGGGAATCTGTTGGCACTTTTATTTTTTGTTTTTTTTAAACACAAAGTAAAGTTAAATGTGCTTTTATGTAAGAAGTAATACATTTTGATAAAGAATATGTAATGTTATTTTTGTTAATTATCTTGGAAACAAAGAAAAGCGTATATTTGAAGAAAAGATAAATATAAAAATAACCACTCAGTTTATTTCTCCTTAAAACAAAAATTTTCAGCTCATTTCCGGTGTTTAATCAACTTTAATTTTTTCATGGAGTCCTCCTATTCAACGAAATTTATAATATAAACAGAACAAATCATAAAGGGCATTATCAAATTAAAATTTATCCGCACGAGCAGTGGAATGAAGCAATTGCCTCCTATTTTATTTATAATATAACAAAGGAAGCACTAGATTACTAGATGAGTGCTACGGTCCCTAAAAATTTTTCTCGAAAATATTTCCAAATTCAAATCAAAGATTTTGATTCATTTGGATTCAAAAGTTTACACATTAATTCAAGTAAATCTAGTACATTCATTTTGAATTATGAAAAGTTTTATGGAACCATAGACTTTTCCTGGGGACAAAATCTATTTAGGATGTAAGTTAATTTTCATTTAAACGTAGAGTAAAAAAATTAACGTAAAAACTTCCACTTAGAGTGATTTAATTTTATTTTTAGAGCCATACACAAAAAGTCAAAACTTATTTAAAAATAGGGATTCAAAAGTATGTCACGTATTCAGAGGTGATTATAAAGTATAGTGCTAATCATCTCACCTCATCTTCCTTCACAAAATCTTTCTTTCTATTTTCATTCCTTCAAAATTCAACTATTTCACCTCCAAAATTTGAAATACTTTCATTTTTTTTGTTAAGTATACGTACTATTGATTAATTTTAAAGTACGTACCATCGATATATTTTTCAAAAGTGGTAACTTTGAACAACTTAAATTTATACTTCAAAAATTATGTGTATTCTAAAAATATAAGAGCACTTTATATCCGAACTGTCTTTCATAAATATTATTTAGGCTTGACGAAGAAATCTCTCCTTCTAACTCGCAACACTCAGGTTCCGGTGAAGAAGAATAGAAAAATTGACAAGTCTATGTCATACAAAATGATGAATATAAGAAATTTAGATTTAGAAACACAAACAAATGAAAAAGATATGATTTCGTGCAAGGATAATAAAAAAATCTGGTAAATCACTAAAATAAATTTCGTGGAAGTGATATATTAACAAATTTCGGTGAAAATAAATGAAAAAATTATTACAACTGTTTGACACGAAAATTCAAATTATTACAACTGTCCTCGACGAAAATATATATATTTGCTTCGAAATTGAAGTGTCATAGCTCTCCTCAATTAAAGTAATTATATGCTTAACATCAAGAATAAACTTAATTTTATCCCGGCCTTAAATTTCCATTGTCCAACCCAATTTCTTGGTACCCAAATCAAATATGCATAAGCTTATCTTGTACATTATTCCTATTTGACTTTGTAAAGCCTGATTGAATTGTAGCCAAATATTAACATAGGATGTGGGTCCCTACATAGACTACATATACATATACAAACACCGACATATAGAACTTCTAGATCAAATCACCCCAACCACTTGAAATTCTTACTAACCCTTCATCCTGAAAGCTTTGTGCACTGAGTAGCAATTTAATCTCGAATATTTCAAAAAAAAAAAAAAATCATGGAACAACCAGAAAAAGAATATTTCAATATGACCATGGCTTACCTAATTAGCAAATTCTACAGATGATTTGCGTCAAAAATCAACGACAGGAAACAAAGAGATTGAAGACAACTTGCGGAAATCGATAAGGTTCTAGGCTTATTCTGTTCGGTCCAAAAATTTCCAAACATCTTTAATAGGTTCGGATGTCCTGCTCCATATAACTTCAAATGGTTCAACCAAGACCAACCAAATCTAACGATATCTGTTCGTTGGAGAACTGCGATGGTCGGAGGAAAAGGCATTTTTTTATCTATCTATCTATCTATACTTACTAATAGAAAGGGGCTATCCTTTTTGGCATGAACAAAAAATTAAAACCGTGTCACAAAAGTAATTTTTATTATTATCCTTGAAAAAATTTCAAAACAAATCACTCTCACTTTGGGCTATCCCTTTTGGTATGAACAAAAAAATTGAAGCCGTGTCACAAAAGTGATTTCCATTATTATCCTTGAAAAAATTTCAAAACAAATCACTCTCACTTTAACTACCATGGGCAAACAAGTAAATAGATATTTTAGTAACTACCTACCCTTATCACTACACTCCATGATTTGGTAACTACCTATTTTTTGCTTTAATAATCGACTTGCACACGCCGAACAATGAGGGAATTATCGACGGCAACAACCAAGGCGGTGGTGGCTTGGGTTTTAATCTGGCTTTTGAGTGTGGTGGCTGACAGTTTCATCTGGGTTTAGGGTTGGGGGCGGGAAAGTTCTCAGTTTAGCATGACTTTTTTATTGGGTTATATTTTTATTTTTTATTTTTTGTCGGTAGATTATTTGTCCGTGTTAACAGACTTATAATTTATAAAAAAATTAAACTAAATAACTGGAGATAAAAATTAAGCAAATAAAATATTTTAGTTTTAAATTTTTGTAGAGGACGAAATAAATCTAAAATGTATAAAATTATGTCTAAAAATTCACTAAAGATGAAAAGTCAAAACAATTTATGTTTTTTAATTATTTTTATCTTTTCTGGAAAAACATTAATTTGATTAATTATTTATAACGTTTTAAAATTTCTCATTGAGAGGAATTAATGATCCACAAAATGTTAACGAAAGACAAAAATATTTAAAAAACAAAAATATAATCAAATAAAAAAGTTATGTCAAACTCAAATGAATATTTACCACAAAAAAAAAAAGATCCAAACTTTAACTGTCGTTCTGGAAAAACGTTGTCCCATTTTACTTAGCTTGCTTATTTTTAATCACTTTTTTCTCTATTTATTTGTGATTTTGGTCTCAAATTTTTGTAAACTATTGGTCCGTTTTGACAAAGAAGATTTAAAAAATATAAAATTATATCCAAAAGTTAAAATAATTCACTAACAATGGCGAATAAGCACGAAAAAACTTTATTTTTTTAACCCCAATTGTTTGTCCGAGTGATAAAGCGAATGAGTTGTAAACTCAGAAATCATGCGGTCAAAATTCGATAACTTAACACTGGAGCCAATTGAGAATTTGCCTCATCGTTTCCACCCAGGGTCCCGAAAACTAGTTGGTAATTTAGGTGGAAATTTTCTGAATTTTATCCCAGTTTGGTCCCAAATCAACCGAAAAATTCTGTTATCAACTTCTTTTTTTTATTATTGTTTTTTCTCAACTTTTTTCAAATTTAGTTTATTATTTATAATTTTTTTAAAACATCTCATTGAGTCGAACCGTTAATCTACATAAGGTAACTCAGTTATTTCGAGAAAAAAAAATTGTCCCTATTTATTTATTTATTATTTTTGCCTCAACTTTTTGTGAATTATTAATCCGTCTCAACCAAAATAAAATAAAATTATGTCTAAAAGCCAAAAAAAAAAAAGAAAATAACTAAAGACAAAAATAAGCACAAACATACCCTATTTTTGAATTATTTTTATCTTTTCTAAATTTTTTCAAATTTGATTTATTATTTATAACTTTTTTGAAACGTTTTGTTGAGACAAATTAATAATTTACAAAAATTGACGAAAAACAAAAATTAAAAAAATTAAATAAGGACAAAAAATAATCAAATAAGAAAAAAATTTAGTGAATCAAAGATTTTTGGTTCATCTCTACGAAAAGTTTGAGAAAAGTTATAAATAATGAATCAAATTTAAAAAAATAAAAAACGACAAGAATAATTTAAAAAAAGATTTGTTTCTACTTAGTCATCGTCTTTAGTGATTTTTTTTTAGTTTTTAAACATAATTTTATAATTTTTAATTTCTTTCATCAAGATGACTAATAATCTACAAAATTTGAAATAAAAATAAAAAATACGTAAAAAAATGAATAAAACCAAAAACTTCTCAAAATAATCGAGTTAGGCTGTTGAATGCTCAATTTGAAAAATTAAACACAGCCCATCTCCTTCATCAACTCCGTGGCCACATTTTGATTTTCAATTATCCAACCTATTTTTTTAATTTTCAATTACTCAACCCATTTCCCTCAGGCGTACTATTTGATTTTCAATTACTCAAGCCATTTTTTTAAAAAATAAATATAATAAATTTCTTTAAAAGAATAATAACTTTGTTGACCTAAGGTGACAAAACTCTTTAGAGGATAATGATACAATCTTTAACCATATCTATAACAACTTGAATTTGGAAGTTTCAATTTTCCTATATCTACTTGGATTGGAAGTCTAATAAAGAAGGACTTACCCATTACCACTTCAACTAGAATTTGAAACTTCAAAACTGATTGGACTCTGAAGTATAAAGAGATTTTTTTTTAGTTTTTAAACATAATTTTATAATTTTTAATTTCTTTCATCAAGATGACTAATAATCTACAAAATTTGAAATAAAAATAAAAAATACGTAAAAAAATGAATAAAACCAAAAACTTCTCAAAATAATCGAGTTAGGCTGTTGAATGCTCAATTTGAAAAATTAAACACAGCCCATCTCCTTCATCAACTCCGTGGCCACATTTTGATTTTCAATTATCCAACCTATTTTTTTAATTTTCAATTACTCAACCCATTTCCCTCAGGCGTACTATTTGATTTTCAATTACTCAAGCCATTTTTTTTAAAAAATAAATATAATAAATTTCTTTAAAAGAATAATAACTTTGTTGACCTAAGGTGACAAAACTCTTTACAGGATAATGATACAATCTTTAACCATATCTATAACAACTTGAATTTGGAAGTTTCAATTTTCCTATATCTACTTGGATTGGAAGTCTAATAAAGAAGGACTTACCCATTACCACTTCAACTAGAATTTGAAACTTCAAAACTGATTGGACTCTGAAGTATAAAGTGATTTTTTTTTAGTTTTTAAACATAATTTTTAATTTTTAATTTCTTTCATCAAGATGACTAATAATCTACAAAATTTGAAATAAAAATAAAAAATACGTAAAAAAATGAATAAAACCAAAAACTTCTCAAAATAATCGAGTTAGGCTGTCGAATGCTCAATTTGAAAAATTAAACACAGCCCATCTCCTTCATCAACTCCGTGGCCACATTTTGATTTTCAATTATCCAACCTATTTTTTTAATTTTCAATTACTCAACCCATTTCCCTCAGGCGTACTATTTGATTTTCAATTACTCAAGCCATTTTTTTAAAAAATAAATACAATAAATTTCTTTAAAAGAATAATAACTTTGTTGACCTAAGATGACAAAACTCTTTACAGGATAATGATACAATCTTTAACCATATCTATAACAACTTGAATTTGGAAGTTTCAATTTTCCTATATCTACTTGGATTGGAAGTCTAATAAAGAAGGACTTATCCATTACCACTTCAACTAGAATTTGAAACTTCAAAACTGATTGGACTCTGAAGTATAAAGTTATAAGGTTACCCACAAGTTCTATAAAGTATAGTCTCCTCTCCTCATTCCTCATTCCTCAAACAATGTCGAAATCATCAACACTCATGGCTAAACTCATAGAAACCCATCCAGAGGACTTCCTTCTCTACCCTACATCCACAACAACTCCGGTCGACCTTGTAGGATTTCAGCTTTATGCACTCCTAACAAGCTTCGACCTCGAGGAAGAAGAGCACAAAGAAACACCAAAGAATGAAGTTGCCGCTAAAACACACACACTCGTAGAGGGTTGTTCTAATGATGATGCTGATAAGGAGGAAGATTGGGTCAGATGTGAAGAAACTCATAAGGATTGCAGAGGGAGAGAAAGGAGGAGGAAGTTGTTTGAAACCCATCCAGAGGACTTCCTTCTCTACCCTGCATCTACAACAGCTCCGGTCGACCTTGTAGGGTTTCAGCTTTATGTACTCCTATCAAGCTTCGAACTCGAGGAAGAAGAGTACAAAGAAACACCAAAGCACGAAGTTGCCGCTAAAAGACACACACTCGTAGAGGGTTTTTCTAATGACGATACTGATGAGGAGGAAGATTGGGTCAGATGTGAAGAAACTCGTAAGGATCGCAGAGGGAGAGAAAGGAGTAGGAAGTTGTTGAAGCAAAAACTAGCAAGGAAGAATGCTACAGGCAGGAAAAAATAGATTTTGCACAAAAAAATATGCAATTTTGAATTATATTGTGTTTCCTCAAAATTGCATATTTTTTTGTGTAATTTTGTTTGATCTAATTAATTAGTTTTAGTTTTGCGTTTGGTTCTGTGATTCTCTTGTTGTCTTGAATGGACTAGCTTGGATTTTGAGTTTTATTTAGTTACAAGGATTCTCCTTTTTTTGGGATGGCTCATAAAAGTTTCTTATTTTCTATCATCAGTTCATATTGTTTGTTCTTCATGCGATTCGTTTTCTGGTTCCATTATTTTACCGCCCTTTGTTCTGTTTCATGGGGTTTGCCTTTTGTTTGGTAGTTCTCTTGAATTATTTGCCAGTGGAGGATTTTACCCTAGTGCGTGACTTTTGATTAATGATTTGGGTTTGGAAGATTTTTTACCACAATGGCAATTTTGTTATTTAGGCAATCTCAGATTCTGTTAACTAACAGAATTCGAAGAGTTTGTGATGGGTTTAATTTTGTGGTGAGGTGGCGAGCATGGGAGGGTGGGACAGGAGAGTGGGACAGGGAAGTGGGACAGAGGATCCGGACTCTTAGGGCTGGGGGCCAGTTGCGGTTGGTGGCGGGAAAGTTCTCAGTTTAGCATGACTTCTTAATTGGGTTATTTTTTTATTTTTTATTTTTTGTCGGCAGATTATACGGACTAATAATTTATAAGAAAATTAAAATAAATAAACAAAAATAAAAATTAAGTAAATAGAATATTTTTTGCTTTAAATTTTTGTAAATAATGAAACAAATCTAAAAAATATAAAATTATATTTAAAAATCCTCTAAACACGAAAAACAAGTCAAAATAATTTATGTTTTTAAATTATTTTTGTCTTTTGTAAAAATAAACTTTAATTTGATTATTTATAACTTTGAGAAAGAGACAAATTAATAATCTATAAAATGTTGACTAAACAAAAAGAATTATAAAAAAAATTCAAAGAAAAACAAAAGTATAATCTAATAAAAATTATATCAAACTGAAATGAATATTTACCAAAAAAATAAGATCCAAATTTTAATTGTCGTATCGAAAAACCGTTGTCCTATTTGACCTAGCTTGCTTATTTTTAATCACTTTTTGTCTCTATTTATTTGTTATTCCAGTCTCAAACTTTTGTAAATTATGGTATATCTTGACAAAGGAGATTTAAAAAGTATAAAATTATATCTAAAAATTAAAAATATTCACTAAAAATGGCGAATAAGTACAAACAAACTCTATGTTTTTAATCCCAATGGATTGTCTAAGTGATAGAGCAGATGGGTTGTAAACCTGGAGATTCTGCGATCGAAACTCAGCAACTTAATACTAAGACCCACTAGGAGTTTGCCTTGTTTCCACCTAGGGTCCAGAGAACCAGTCGGTCATTTAGGTGAAAACTTCTCCGAACTTACTCCAATTTGGTTCCAAATCGGCCGAAAACTTCGGTTATCAAAAAAAAAAAAAAAAGACTTTACTTTTAGATTATTTTTTCAATTGTTTTTAATTTTAATTCATTATTTATAATTTTTCTGAAACCTTTCATTGAGATGAACGAATAATCCACATAAGTAACTCGGTTATTTCGAGAAAAAAAATTCATCCCTATTTATTTATTTTTTACTTTTGTCTCAAATTTTGATGAATTATTAGTCCATCTTGACCAAAAAAATAAAATTATGTCTAAATGCTATAAAAAACACTAAAGACGAAAAATAAGAACGAAAAGACCTATTTTTAAATTATTTTTGTCTTTTCTAAATTTTTGCAAATTTAATTTATTATTTATAACTTTTTTGAAACCTCTTGTCGAGACAAACTAATGATTTACAAAAATTAACGAAAGACAAAAAATTGTAAAAAAAATAAATAAGGACAAAAACTAATCAAATAAGAAAGTCAGGTCAAACTGCGCCAAAGATTTTTGGTTCATCTTGATGAGAAGTTTGAGAAAAATTATAAATAATGAACCAAATTTTAAAAAAAATAAAAAAAGACATCGTCTTTAGTGAATTTTTTTTAAGTTTTTAAACATAATTTTATAATTTTTAATTTCTTTCATCAAGATGACTAATAATCTACAAAATTTGAGATAAAAATAATAAATACGTAAAAAAATTAATAAAACCAAAAACTTCTCAAAATAATCGAGTTAGGCTGTCGAATGCTCAATGTGAAAAATTAAACACAGCCCATCTCTTTCATCAACTCCGTGGCCACATTTTGATTTTCAATTATCCAAGCCATTTTTTTAATTTTCAATTGCTCAATCTATTTCCCTCAGGCGTACTATTTTGATTTTCAATTACTCAACCCATTTTTTTTAAAAATAAATACAATAAATTTCTTTAAAAGAATAATAACTTTGTTGACCTAAGGTGACAAAACTCTTTACAGGATAATGATACAATCTTTAACCATATCTATAACAACTTGAATTTGGAAGTTTGAGTTTTCCTATATCTACTTGGATTCGGAAGTCTAACAAAGAAGGACTTACCCATTACCACTTCAACTAGAATTTGGAACTTCAAAACTGATTGGACTCTGAAGTATAAAGTTATAAGGTTACCCACAAGTGCTATAAAGTATAGTCTCCTCTCCTCATTCCTCATTCCTCATTCCTCAAACAATGTCGAAATCATCAACAGTCATGGCTAAACTCATAGAAACCCATCCAGAGGACTTCCTTCTCTACCCTGCATCCACAACAACTCCGGTTGACCTTATAGGGTTTCAACTTTATGCACTCGTAACAAGCTTCGACCTCAAGGAAGAAGAGTACAAAGAAACACCAAAGCATGAAGTTGCCTCTAAAACACAGACACTCATAGAGGGTTGTTCTAATGACAATGCTGATAAGGAGGAAGATTGGGTCAGATGTGAAGAAACTCATAAGGATTGCAGGGGGAGAGAAAGGACGAGGAAGTTGATCGAAACCCATCCAGAGGACTTCCTTCTCTACCCTGCAACTACAACAGCTCCGGTCGACCTTGTAGGGTTTCAGCTTTATGCACTCCTATCAAGCTTCGAACTCGAGGAAGAAGAGTACAAAGAAACACCAAAGCATGAAGTTGCCGCTAAAAGACACACACTCGTAGAGGGTTTTTCTAATGACGATACTGATGAGGAAGAAGATTGGGTCAGATGTGAAGAAACTCGTAAGGATCGCAGAGGGAGAGAAAGGAGTAGGAAGTTGTTGAAGCAAAAACTAGCAAGGAAGAATGTTACAGGCAGGAAAAAGTAGATTTTGCATGTCCAGGGTATATAGTATGACTATGTTAAATTTTGTTTGCGTACTACTTTGAATTTCAGTCCTGTTATTGACAAGAAAATAAACTTTACTTTCCTCCTCTCCATATATGTGTTCAATGTGTATATCTTGTGTGCACTCATATGTATATACATACATGTATACATATATATGTTGTTTGCATGCGCATGCAGATGTATGGGTGCATGTTCATCGTCAATGATTTCTGTGTTCCACTTCTTTACGACCTAAAAGTCAGATTCAAGGGTCTCACTGTTTTGATGTTGAAGTTGTGAGAAAACAAAATTTTGTTTCACGCCAGTGTTAGAATCTGAAACTGATCAGTTAAGACATCAAGGCCATGACTGGTTCCAAGGCCTAAGTAGGAATCTCCAGAATACAAGCAAAATGTCAACCGGAAACCACTAAACTAATACCCAAAACGTTTTTTTCCAAAGATCTGCGACACTTTCTCTTGCTGAGAGGCCCCTATAAGCAGAAATCTGTTTAACTTTTGACTATCCTTTTCTTCGTTATATGTTTCCCAGAGCAACCAAACTTACCTCCCTCAAATTTAGGAACCAAGTTTTGTTTTTCTGGGAAGCTAAGAATTCAAGGGAAAACCATACCGCCCTAGAATTATGTCTGAAAATATGGGAAGTTCAACACCAAAAAAAAAAACATTTAAAAAACTACGACTTTGTAACCAAAAGATCAGCATGAAAAATAGATTTCAAAGTGAAGCAGGGTACCATGCCACAGAATTGACGAAACAGTCAAAATTGAAGAGGTCAAAATCAAATAGACGGCATAATACGTCTATAAACTGCTTGAAAAGTCTGTCCCCCATTCCGTGCAACTTTTTGCCCTTCTTCCGTAGCTGAACTCAAGAGCTTCACAACTGGATCAGCTTCAAGCTCTTCATCCCCAAGAGCTTGAAACATAGGGTGCCCCTCAAATATTCATTGTTAATTAAAATCATAGACAATTCACTTAAATCTCTCATGTGGCATGGTAATCCGAATATAAGTTTTTATCAATTTTAACTTCGAAAAACCCTTCTCTGTCGAAGCAAGACAATCCACAATTTTTGTTTTTCATCTATTTTTGTGGGTTATTGGGTTGTCTCAACAAAAGATTTAAAAAAATAAAAAATTATATTCAAAAATAAGAAAACTTAGAAAATACGAAAAATAACCAAAACATGATATGTTTTAGTTTATTATTCATATTTATTTAAAAAAAGAATTAGCTTTCAGATATAATTTTATATTTTTTAGATTCTTTTTTTGGAGACGAACTAATATTTCACAAAATATGAATAAAAAATAACAAATACAAAACAAATTGGATAAAAAGGTAAATAATCTATTTAAATACAACGATACACCAAGCGGTATAATAACTTTAAATATATTTTAGGATATATTCTATTTAGGATATCATGTTTTCTTTTTACACGGTAGAATACATACCAAAACTATAGTGATACATATGTTATACATATTTAATATATTATAGTCATATATTATATTTTATACAATGGGTTAAAAGTAAAAATTGCAAAAAACTGAACGTATGTTAGTCTTTTATATGTATGTTAGTGTAACGTATTTAATATATTATATACGAGGGAGGCTCAAGGGACCAACACTTTTTTTGACCAATATTAGATCAACGCCTAAACTCTTCATTCCCGATTAAATTTTGATAATCCGAGCCCTTCAATGTGTTTAAAATATATTTTTAAGGGTACCCGAGAGAAATCAGCTCAAAATATTACCGGAAATGGCTTGATCCAAGTAATGATTCAAAATGCTGATAGGAATTGTTTTATGAACCAATGTTTGGATCAAGTCATTTCCGATAATATTTTGAGCTGATTTCTCATGGGTACCCTTAAAGACATATTTTAAACACATTGAACGGCTCGGATTATTAAAATTTAATCGGGAACGAAGAGTTTAGACATTGGTCTAATATTGGTCTAAAAAAATATTAGTTCATATCAAAGTAATTAATCCCGTCCCGTACCGGCCGGTACCTTCCGTACCGGACCAAAACCGGTACCGTCGGACGTCCATACCGTTCCGGCCAGAATACCGGCGGTTCCGGCCGGTACCGGCCGGATCCGGCCAATACCGGCGGTACCGGCCAAATACCGGATCTCGGCCGGTACCGGTTTTCTTTTTTTTTTTTAATTTTTTTTACTTTTTATGTATTTTTAGTTACATTTACATACCTTTGTTTTTTTTTTCATTTTCCTTGTAAATACTTCTAATTAAGGTAGGAAAATTTATAATACAAAAAGAAAAGTTAACAATATTTTTTATGAAAATTAAAAGAAAAAATTAGCATTTTTTAAATTTGAAGTTAACATTCCTTTTTATAAATGTTAACATTCTTTTTTTTAAACTTAACATTGCCTTTTAATTTAAAATAAAAAATAAATGTTAACTTTTATTTATAATTTCATATATACATGAAAATAAATATTTTTTTTTCACTTTCAATACTTTATGAATGTTAATTTTTCTTTTCAATTTCTCTAGACAAAAAAATGAATGTTAATTTTTCTTTTTTCTTTTTTCATACCTTAATGTTAAAATAAATATTAATTTTCTTTCTAATCAAGCATATGCTAACTAATTTTATAAATTTTGTGAATTAAATGATATTGAAATATCATAGGTTTATTGTTGTCCTTTGAAAATGTTATGTTTTGTGAGTTATTTTTAAGTTGTGGGGTTTATTTTATATGTCAAATGTAATTTTTTGTAAAGAATATTAGTTTAAAAAATATATATTATTTTTTAGCGATAAATCCGAAACGGTACCCCGGTACCTACCGGTACCGGTACGTACCGTACCAGTAACAAAACCGGTACCCTTACCGGTACGAGATTAATAACTTTGGTTCATATAGCCGTTTCCATTATGTACATATCTAAGTTCATCTACTATGTTCAAATTTTTTTACAAGATTTGTTTTGGTAAATGAACACACACAAGCATATAGATTTCTTTTTATTTTACTTCACTTCGCTTTAATTTTTTTTAGAACAATTTTCTCATACAACTTTTTTGATAACTGAGCGGAGCCTAAGTGATGTAAGGGCTTAATCGATGATGTGAAGGAAATAGACAACTCTAAAATAATTTTTTTACAAAATAATTAAAAAAAAATTTTTTTTTTTGGTTGCCCCGCGCCGGGGGGTTGCCCAAGCCCCGGGGCTTGCGGGGCTTACCCCGGGGCCGGCTCTGCACACACATCGCGCTAGTTTATAGAAAGGGAGCGACCAAAGAGCATGGGTGCAGGTCTGTAGCGCCGAACAATGAGGGAATTATCGACGGCAACAACCAAGGCGGTGGTGGCTTGGGTTTTAATCTGGCTTTTGAGGGTGGTGGCTGACAGTTTCATCTGGGTTTAGGGTTGGGGGCCGGAAAGTTCTCAGTTTAGCATGACTTTTTTATTGGCTAATATTTTTATTTTTTATTTTCTGTCGGTAGATTATTTGTCCGTGCTAACGGACTTATAATTTATAAAAAAATTAAACTAAATAACTGGAGATAAAAATTAAGCAAATAAAATATTTTAGTTTTAAATTTTTGTAGAGGACGAAATAAATCTAAAAAGTATAAACTTATGTCTAAAAATTCACTAAAGATGAAAAGTCAAAACAATTTATGTTTTTTAATTATTTTATCTTTTCTGGAAAAATATTAATTTGATTAATTATTTATAACTTTTTAAAATTTCTCATTGAGAGGAATTAATTATCCACAAAATGTTAACGAATGACAAAAATATTTAAAAAACCAAAAATATAATCAAATAAGAAAGTTGTGTCAAACTCAAATGAATATTTACCAAAAAAAAAAATAAGATCCAAACTTTAACTGTCGTTCTGGAAAAACGTTGTCCCATTTTACTTAGCTTGCCTATTTTTAATCATTTTTTTCTCTATTTATATGTTATTTTGGTCTCAAATTTTTGTAAACTATTGGTCCGTTTTGACAAAGAAGATTTAAAAAATATAAAATTATATCCAAAAGTTAAAATAATTCACTAACGATGGCGAATAAGCACGAAAAGACTTTATTTTTTTAACCCCAATGGTTTGTCCGAGTGATAAAGCGAATGAGTTGTAAACTCAGAAGTCATGCGGTCAAAATTCGAAAACTTAATACTGGAGCCAATTGAGAATTTGCCTCATCGTTTCCACCCAGGTCCCGAGGACTAGTTGGTAATTTAAGTGGAAATTTTCTGAATTTTATACAAGTTTGGTCCCAAATCAACCGAAAAATTCTGTTATCAACTTTTTTTTTATTATTGTTTTTCTCAATTTTTTTCAAATTTAGTTTATTATTTATAATTTTTTAAAACATCTCATTGAGTCGAACCGTTAATCTACATAAGGTAACTCAGTTATTTCGAGAAAAAAAAAATTGTCCCTATTTATTTATTTATTATTTTTGCCTCAACTTTTTGTGAATTATTAATCCGTCTCAACCAAAATAAAATAAAATAATGTCTAAAAGCCAAAAAAAAGAAAATAACTGTTAGCGAGATGGAAAAGAAAGAGAGAGAGAAAGATAAAAGTGTATTAGGTCAATGTACAAAGGCTCCTATATATAAGAGAGATAGAGATAGAGATAGAGATAGAGATAGGAGAGAGAGAGATAGGAGAGATAGAGATAGAGATAGAGATAGAGATAGAGATTAGGATACATTATGTATCCTAAACTAACTAGGATATATTATTCTAACAATAACTAAAGACAAAAATAAGCACAAACATACGCTATTTTTGAATTATTTTTATCTTTTCTAAATTTTTTCAAAATTTGATTTATTATTTATAACTTTTTTGAAACTTTTTGTTGAGACAAATTAAAAATTTACAAAAATTGATGAAAAACAAAAATTAAAAAAAATTAAATAAGGACATGGTTCATCTCGACGAAAAGTTTGAGAAAAGTTATAAAATTTTAAAAAATAAAAAACAACAAGAATAATTTAAAATAGGATTTGTTCCTACTTATTCATCGTTTTTAGTGATTTTTTTAATTTTTAAATGTAATTTTATAATTTTTAATTTCTTTCATCAAGATGACTAATAATCTACAAAATTTGAGATAAAAATAATAAATACGTAAAAAAAATTAATAAAACCAAAAACTTCTCAAAATAATCGAGTTAGGCTGACGAATGCTCAATTTGAAAAATTAATCACAGCCCATCTCCTTCATCAACTCCTTGGCCACATTATGATTTTCAATTGTCCAAGCCATTTTTTTAATTTTCAATTACTCAACCCATTTCCCTCAGGCGTACTATTTTGATTTTCAATTACTCAACCCATTTTTTTAAAAATAAATACAATAAATTTCTTTAAAAGAATAATAACTTTTTTGACCTAAGGTGACAAAACTCTTTACAGGATAATGATACAATCTTTAACCATATCTATAACAACTTGAATTTGGAAGTTTCAGTTTTCCTATATCTACTTGGATTCGGAAGTCTAATAAAGAAGGACTTACCCATTACCACTTCAACTAAAATTTGGAACTTCAAAACTGATTGGACTCTGAAGTATAAAGTTATAAGGTTACCCACAAGTGCTGTAAAGTATAGTCTCCTCTCCTCATTCCTCATTCCTCATTCCTCAAACAATGTCGAAATCATCAACAGTCATGGCTAAACTCCTAGAAACCCATCCAGAGGACTTCCTTCTCTACCCTGCATCCACAACAACTCCGGTTGACCTTGTAGGGTTTCAACTTTATGCACTCGTAACAAGCTTCGACCTCAAGGAAGAAGAGTACAAAGAAACACCAAAGCATGAAGTTGCCTCTAAAACACAGACACTCATAGAGGGTTTGTTCTAATGACAATATTGCTGATAAGGAGGAAGATTGGGTCAGATGTGAAGAAACTCATAAGGATTGAAGGGGGAGAGAAAGGACGAGGAAGTTGATCGAAACCCATCCAGAGGACTTCCTTCTCTACCCTGCAACTACAACAGCTCCGGTCGACCTTGTAGGGTTTCAGCTTTATGCACTCCTATCAAGCTTCGAACTCGAGGAAGAAGAGTACAAAGAAACACCAAAGCATGAAGTTGCCGCTAAAAGACACACACTCGTAGAGGGTTTTTCTAATGACGTTACTGATGAGGAAGAAGATTGGGTCAGATGTGAAAAAACTCGTAAGGATCGCAGAGGGAGAGAAAGGAGTAGGAAGTTGTTGAAGCAAAAACTAGCAAGGAAGAATGTTACAAGCAGGAAAAAATAGATTTTGCATGTCCAGGGTATATAGTATGACTATGTTAAATTTTGTTTGCGTACTACTTTGAATTTCAGTCCTGTTATTGACAAGAAAATAAACTTTACTTTCCTCCTCTCCATATATGTGTTCAATGTGTATATCTTGTGTGCACTCATATGTATATACATACATGTATACATATATATGTTGTTTGTATGCGCATGCAGATGTATGGGTGCATGTCCATCGTCAGTGATTTTCTGTGTTCCACTTCTTTACGACCTAAAAGTCAGATTCAAGGGTCTCACTGTTTCAATGTTGAAGTTGTGAGAAAACAAAATTTGGTTTCACGCCAGTGTTAGAATCTGAAACTGATCAGTTAAGACATCAAGGCCATGACTGGTTCCAAGGCCTAAGTAGGAATCTCCAGAATACAAGCAAAATGTCAACCGGAAACCACTAAACTAATACCCAAAACGTTTTTTTCCAAAGATCTGCGACACTTTCTCTTGCTGAGAGGCCCCTATAAGCAGAAATCTGTTTAACTTTTGACTATCCTTTTCTTCGTTATATGTTTCCCAGAGCAACCAAACTTACCTCCCTCAAATTTAGGAACCAAGTTTTGTTTTTCTGGGAAGCTAAGAATTCAAGGGAAAACCATACCACCCTAGAATTATGTCTGAAAATATGGGAAGTTCAACACCAAAAAAAAAAACATTTAAAAAACTACGACTTTGTAACCAAAAGATCAGCATGAAAAATAGATTTCAAAGTGATGCAGGGTACCATGCCACAGAATTGACGAAACAGTCAAAATTGAAGAGGTCAGAATCAAATAGACGGCATAATACGTCTATAAACTGCTTGAAAAGTCTGTCCCCCATTCCGTGCAACTTTTTGCCCTTCTTCCGTAGCTGAACTCAAGAGCTTCACAACTGGATCAGCTTCAAGCTCTTCATCCCCAAGAGCTTGAAACATAGGGTGCCCCTCCAAAAAAGTCTTCATCCACTCCCCAAGTTCTTCCACATCCGTAATCGTGTATATAATCCCACCAAAACAAAGAGCATAAGCATATTCATCTAGCAATTGTGGACTAATCACTCTACGCCTGTGATTTTTCTCTTTAAAGTGAGGATCAGGGAAAAGGAAAAACATCTTCGACAGCTGTCCTTTCTGAAAATAATTGGGAATGTATTTCATGGAATTCGTTCGAACCACTGATACATTCTGATACTGACCAGGATTTTCCACTCTCAGAGCTAAAATCCTTTCCTTCACGTATTCTGTCACCTTGTCCCTTAGCTCCATCCCAATCATTAGGGTTTCTGGGAATAGGTTTGAAAGGCTAATTAGAAGTCCTCCAAAACCACAGCCTATGTCTGCAAACTGGATTCTCTTGGAATTGACAGTTTCATCGGATGAGGGAAAAAGTTGAGGGTAATGAAGGGAATAATCAAAATGGTGGGGGGATATAGGCACAGGGAAGTGGGAGTCGCTTAGTGGATTGCTGTGGGCCCTCGCCCGATAGAAATGTTTCTGAGGTAAACGAGTTGTCTTGCTCATATGAGGATTTACCTCATTCTTCAGCATTTTTTCCCCCTAGAAGTGAAATGTCGCAGCAAATCAGAATATGAAGGATAATATGTTGTGCAACTTAAAGTTATTCTGCTGAACTAAAAGGAAATAAGAGGGAACTGAAACTAGAGTTGCCCAATATTTGATATCCAATTGTACCATGCAGGCACCATTGTCATGTATCATGCATCATTGGTTAGATCTAGAGTTAGGTACAACAAATTGTTGTTGACAAAGGCTTCTCAAACAAGTTTGACCTTTTACAGTCATTACTTTACCCATTTAGTAATGTTAGCTCAAAACATATGTTTAAAAATTGGGGTTCCGTCTTCTTATGAGTAATTTGCTGTCGAGACTCTAGTTACATAACAGACCAAACCACACGAAACCAAATTAAGCTGTGTGTCCAACCAATTGGAGTTGGTTACATTATCTAGCGATTCCACTCTACCACATTGTTACATTTAGAAACAACTAAGATCAGCAAATACTGAAAAATTGGAATAACTCCGGCATGTGTGCATCTCCCTCAATTCATTTCTAATAACAAAGTATGGAAGTTTTGATTTGCACACCAAAAATCCTCCACCATCATGCTTCTCCAACTACTCTTTATGTTCCCAACCTGCACTCTTTCTTCCATAACCTAGTTTCTGTTCTTTAAGCACATCAAAACATGAATTAAAGTTACTTTTTTATAATCTTAAGGAGAATTGAACTTGAGCATCTTTATTATGGATGTGACATAAGCAATGACGGTGTCACCACGGGAACCAAAAGATGCAATATTATTTCCCCTTGTGAACAGTAGAAGCTTGCGAATTCTAGGTAGGATATATGACTAAATATTGTCACACAGCTTACGGGTTCTTCCAGTTTAACCAACAGCAGTAACGTACCTCCCAGCGGCGGACCATATTTTGGGCGGGGGGTGACACGCTCATGTTCCATTAAAAAAAAAGAATTAGATTTAATAGTAAGCCAAGACTTACCAAGTAGCACTATGACACCCCATACTACTTTTGCTCTTTCAAACTGTCTCCAACATTGAATGATTTTCGAGACTTAAAAGAATGGAAAGTTCCATTTTGATAAATCGTGGATTGTTGTGGTACTTTTTTTTCTATGTTGATGGACGTCTTAAGTTTTATGGTTGATTAGTTTTTGGACACCTGTATTTTTTGGTTATTGAATATAAATTTTATTCTTAGTGGTTCATTTACTTTGATGGTAACACTCCCAAGTAAAAATCCTGGGTACACCAATCAACATAATCAACTTATTTAGAAACCTCATATGCAATCTTCTGCTGATACATTTGTAAGATGTGTAACCTGACTGTGAATTCTTCATAATCCCACTCCTTTATTTATAAGGAAGCAGTTCATAATTTCAAAAATGACAGCCGGGTTGCCACCTGTATACAGCAAGGCTATGCAAAAGCTCCACGAAACGCAAAAAACTATACATCAATTCTAACACAAAATAAACTCTGCAAAAATCCCGGAATTAATTTCGAGAACTTCATTTTCTGGTTTTATCGGGTTCATTTGTATTGGATTCATTTACCACAAGTGACACAAAATATGCCTATTATCCAACAAGTCCTAATCAAAATCTCAATCATAAAAGGCATAAGCTGGTAACTTTTCTAAGCAATTGAAGGCACTAAGATGAGTCATTGGATTAGGAGATTTTTTCTGATCAAAGCAAAAGAGCAATTTTTTCCAATCACAAATCAGGGCCAGAGTCCATTGCCCCTAGAAAGCCATTGATTCATGCCCAGCAAAAAAACATCCCTAACAAGAAGGGCACTACACTCTAAATAGTTTTATACCAGCCCCAAAATGTATTATGTTTAAGGATCAAATTCACCCATAGAAAACATCAAACATAAAGCGAGAGAGCGAGAGAGAGAGAGAAACCTGTTCTAAACCGTTGCCGGAGCTGCTGAACTTTATACTATTCAAGGTAGAGAATTCAGGGTGGTTCTGATACTGAGCGATTACTAATCTAGGGCAGACGCATATCACGAGTTTTACCTTAGAGTTTTCCATAATTGCATATTTACCCCAGAAAACTATTAAAGTTTGTATTAGATTCTGCAGTGTACCAGACAGTCCCGCCAATGTGTCTCGGGAAAGTCTAGAGGACAAAAATAATGAAACTAATATGACATCATGCAGAGAAATGATGGCCAACATACAGGGCCGGCTCTGAGATTTTGGGGGCCCTAGGTAAAATTTTAAAATGGAGCCCATATATATATATATATATATATATATATATATATTTAAACCAACAAAAAATATTTTTAATGTTTAAATTTTACACTTAAATGTTATTTAGTAATCTATTTAGGCCTATTTTAAAATAAAATCAATATCTAATTTTTTTTTAAAAAAATTTACTTTTTTGGTTCGTATTCAATGGTAAAATTAAAAGAATAAAAAAGCATTGATGATATTAGTAAAATAATGTATTGAAATTCGATTTAAGTGACTATTTTTCTTAAATATGTAGTATTCTTTAACTATTATGATAATACCTTCAAAAGTAAAGAGAAACAAAAAAAAATATAATATCATTTGTTAAACGAAAAAGATGAGAAAATTTATTAAAATAAAAAATAGAAAAATATAATATGCTTATAAATTTTCATTAGCAACTCTAAAAAAAAAACTTGTATAGAATGATATCATATTTAACATGTATTAGACACTTACATCTTAATTTAAATGAGGTTCCTAACTTATATTTTATTAAATAAATTTGGTGGAAAGAATTAAAAAAATATATGAGTGTATTCGGAATAATTTGTTAAATTTCTTATTATTATAGAAGCATAGCTATTCGGTTAGTGTGGTGGTAACATAAGAGTTGTATATGTTTGTGGTTTAGTGTTCCAAACCCAACAAAGCATGTTTTTTATTTGAAGGAAATAAATTAAAATTAGTTTCTCTACGTAACTAATATGATTTGAACACTTGACCTCTTCGTTGAGAGTAGAACTTCCTATCATTGAATCTATATACATTTCTATTGCATAAGGGGTGACGTATAAAATATTTAATACCTACTCAACTTTGGGGGCCCCAAAAATAGGGCCTAAAATAGGGGGCCCAAGGCGGTGGCCTGGTGGGCCTTGCTCTTGGGCCGGCCCTGCCAACATAAGCAATGTGAGTTTCTCTAATACTCTCTCTTGCGCGAAGTGTGCATGTAACGCATATGTGAGGACGGCTGAGGATTAGACTTTAGGATCTACGTGTGTAATGATTACATAACAAACTTAGCTCTAACCCTAAATCATCCTCACATGTGCGTTACATGCACATTTCCTAGCTCTAACCCTAAATCATCCTCACATATGCGTTACATGCATATTTCGCATGAGGAAGTGTGTTGGCGAGTTCTACATCGCATATGTTAGTCTTTCTTCATTTGCTTATAAGCCTTGAACAACCCTCAACTTATAAGTCAATTTTCAAGCTTGAGTTAGGTTCATGGACTTCTAAAGTAAACAATACCACACTTTGGTGAATTTTTTATCTAAATAATCCCGTTTATGTATAATTGATGAAAATAAAATGAGTTTTGAAATGTGACATATAACTTTGCAAAACTCATTGTGAAAATGCAAACACACTATCATAGTTCCACCATATTATCTGTTGGACCAAATAATGTGTCGCGTAAACTGTTGTTGCGTCACATATCATATTAACATGTACGTTGTTCTTATGACAATGGATAATCAATTTCGAAAAGAAAAAAAAAATTGAAGGCATGTTCTGGCTTTAAATATATTGGTGTGGTAGGTCGGAGATGCAGCACGATAGGCTTTCTGTTCATAATTACGTTCGGCCATTTGTGTTGGGCTCGAGTTGGCTAGGCCCAAAAATGGCTCTATCCTTACTCGGCCAAGGGGCTCGACGAGGCCGCTTGATGTGCCTCAATGATTGCTGAGCATGAGACGTGTCGCATTCGACCGAACCTTTACTAGGTCAGCGCTCATCACCAAGTATGAGATCTCTTTAGTTGTCACCTCCGGTCATGTCGCCAGGGGTTCTAAACTTGGCAAAACTGCGTAGAAGTAGACCTCCCATGTTGCAGGCGGTTGCCTGGGTAGACATGGGAGAACCATTTACAGAATATGGAGACGTGCCCCGTCCGATTCGCTGGAGACACATGGTGGAGGCACTGTGATTTCCAGACCACGACGTGATATCTTTGGCCGACGCCCACTACAAGTTGTTGGGCTCTCTCTCTATAAGTACTCCATGGGCACTCAAACCTCGGGTACGAGCACATACACTCAAAAATTTTCAAGTTGCTCTCATTCTTTCTCAGAAACTAACTTGATCGTTGGAATGTGTTTCAAGTACCCAATCTCGATCGGTACTAACCCAGTGTTTGAGTGTTTTTGTAGCTTAACGAAGAATTATTGGAATTCAAGCTGAAAGTTCGAAGAGTGACTTTTAAACTCCACAATTAGTAACAAATTTAAAAGCTTATATTCAAGAGGAATATATTTTTATTGATTCTATTAAATATTGAGTCCATAAACTCTCTCTTACATGACAACATCTCTTGATTTCTTATTAATTTCTCTCCTACGTGACAATATTTCCTAATTTCTTATTGATTAGTTTTTCAAATATATAAAGTCAAACAAAGGCCAACAAAATTGATAGATATTATATTTTGAGTGCTAATAATTATATTTAGGCAAAGTCATCTTGCTTAAAAGAAAGTCTTGAGTGTTGACAATTATATGTTTCAATGCCTAAAACATTCTTACCAGATTGTATCCTCTGCATAAAATAGTTATTTAAAATTAAGTATTATATTTCAATAAATATGAAACATCAGTGGCTCATGGACAATGATTTCACTCAGTATATATAAAATAATTATTAAGATTTTTAATTCAATCAATACATTGCGTCAACTTATATATAAAATAGTTTATGTATTATAATTTGATAAATATAATAAAATAAATGGCCAATGGATAAGGATTTCACTGCATATAAAATAGACATATAGTAACATTATAAGAACTTGTATATATAAATTGATTCGAATATTTTGAATTATAAAAATATACCTTATTTAGCAACTATTTTCATGGATCAAGCGGTGGTGGCTTGGGTTTTAATCTGGCTTTTGAGGGTGGTGGCTGACAGTTTCATCTGGGTTTAGGGTTGGGGGCGGGAAAGTTCTCAGTTTAGCGTGACTTTTTTATTGGGTTATATTTTTATTTTTTATTTTCTGTCGGTAGAGTTATTTGTCCGTGTTAACGAACTTATATTATAAAAAATCAAACTGAATAACTGGAGATAAAAATTAAGCAAATAAAATATTTTAGTTTTAAATTTTTGTAGAGGACGAAATAAATCTAAAAAGTATAAAATTATGTCTAAAAATTCACTAAAGATGAAAAGTCAAAACAATTCATGTTTTTTAATTATTTTTATCTTTTCTGGAAAAAAATTAATTTGATTAATTATTTATAACTTTTTTAAATTTATCATTAAGAGGAATTAATGATCCACAAAAAGTTAACAAAAGACAAAAATATTAAAAAATAAAAATATAATCAAGTAAAAAAGTTATGTCAAACTCAAATGAATATTTACCCCCAAAAAAAATCCAAACTTTAACTTTTGTTCTGGAAAAACGTTGTCCCATTTTACTTAGCTTGCTTATTTTTAATCATTTTTTTCTATTTATTTGCTATTTTAGTCTCAATTTTTTGTAAATTATTGGTCCGACTTGACAAAGAAAATTTAAAAAATATAAAATTATATTCAAAAGTTAAAATAATTCACTAACGATAGCGAATAAGCACGAAATTTTTTTATTTTTTAACCCCAATGGTTTGTCCGAGTGGTAAAGCGAATGAACTGTAAACTTAGAGATCATGCGATTGAAATTCGACAACTTAACACTGGAGCCAATTGAGAATTTGCCTTATCGTTTTCACCCAGGGTCCTAAGGACTAGTTGGTAATTTAGGTGGAAATTTTTTTGAAGTTTATCCCAGTTTGGTCCCAAATCAACCGAAAAATTCTGTTATCAACTTTTTTTTTGGATTATTGTTTTTTCTCAACTTTTTTCAAATTTAGTTTATTATTTATAATTTTTTTGAAACATCTCATTGAGTAGAACCGTTAATCTACATAAGGTAACTCAGTTATTTCGAAAAAAAAAAATTGTCTCTATTTATTTATTTATTATTTTTGCCTCAATGAATTATTAACCCGTCTCGACCAAAATAAAATAAAATTATGTCTAAAAGTCAAAAAAAAAAAAAAAAGTAAAGACAAAAATAAGCACAAGCATACCCTATTTTTGAATTATTTTTCTCTTTTCTAAATTTTTTCAAATTTGATTTATTATTTATAACTTTTTTGAAACTTTTTGTTGAGACAAATCAATAATTTACAAAAATTGATAAAAAACAAAAATTAAAAAAATTAAATAAGGACAAAAAATAATCAAATAAGAAAAAAATTTAGGGCTTGTTTGTTAACCATTTTGTTTTTTGTTTTTTGTTTTTGTTTTCAGTTTTTTTGAATTTTTGGAAAAAAAATATGTTTGTGTTCAGTTTTGTTTACAAAAAACGGAAAATTGTTTCCATTATTTCCAAAATAAGTGGAAACAAGAGAAAGTGAGTTTTCAGTTTTTTTGGAAACAAAAAACGCAAACAGAAGCCGACGCGGAGTGAACAGTGGAAGGGCCTTACCTATGCGCGGGCGCGGTTCGACACTCGGGGGCTGCATTTTTTGTGAGGCGCTTAAGTTTTTTTGTGGGTTAGGGTTTCTACAAGAGGTTTCTACGCGGAGTGAACAGTGAATGGGAACCTGAGTCCCAAATTTGTACTTCATATGAAAAACAAATATCCTTAGATATTTGTGATGACGGATGAGGTCCCTTCGTTTTTGTTTTTCAGTTTGAAATTTTGATTTCTTTTTTTGTAGCATTGGAGAGTCGAGAGAGGGAAGATATGGGGTTGGTCTCAACCTCCTTGTTTTTTCAGCTTCAGTAGCTATTACCAGCACCCTCTTCCCCACTAGGCGGCTCAACCACCACCACCACCACCACCGTCACGGCCCCCACCGCTACTTGTTCTCAAAGTTTGCTTCTCCTCACCTTCCCTCTTCTGTAAGTTTGTTTCAGTGCTATACGATTATCAAAACTATTGCTTTATTTTGCTCTTTGTCATTTCTATTTCCTTTTTTTTGTACTTATTGTTCAGAGTTCTAAATGGATGTTTGTTCATGCTTAAATAATGTTGTTATGTTTGCTATAGTAAAGTCTCTTTAAGAACCAATTTGGAGCTATGACGTTGATGGAAGCAGCAAAATCATTTGAATATGGGTAGGAAGTTGGAACATAGAGCTGATAAAAATGAATGGGTAAACCTCAGCAGGCGAATGAACCCTATCTGTTGGGCATGAAATAAGTATATGGTGTTGTCCCAATAATTGATTCCTCTGCGGCTATGCCCTACGAGGAAAATGCTTTATGACTAAATGTTCTGTGGGTTTGCATCCTATGAAATGGTCCTATTGGAATCTATGTAGCTTTTGTTCTCGGTGCCAGTGTGGGAAATGCAGCTTTTGCATGTGATTAGAAGCTTATGTGGTGTAAGAGCATTAATGTACATTTGGGTGGTCTAAAAGAATCATAGAAATTTTAATGCCAGCAAGTGTCGAAAAACATTTGGAAATTTAAAGCTTACATTACATCTGACTTTATGAGCGCTGTGCATTTGCAAGATTGGACATTTGGATAAATAACTTGGTCTATTCCAAGAAAAATGTACAATCTGATTCCTGCGCATTGCTTGTTTTCTTTTGTCATATTCTTTTTGGGAAACCATGATAGTGATTTGGGATTTTGGGGTGCTTCATAATGATCTTCAGAACTAAATTGTGGCATTCTTGGCTTAGAAACTCCAGAGATTGTTATTCGGGATCTTAAACTTACCAAGGTTAAAAAAAGCCCAACCGTGGCAGGGACGATGAAATTACTCTCTTGATTGCTGATGAAGTTACTCATTCTTACTTTCTCACCTTTTGTGCTTGCTTTCTTATGGTTTTGCCGAATTCATGGTGCTGCTTTGTCCATAATTTCTTATCCAGGCTTATGTACTTATGTGCTCTGCATCTAATTTCCATTGGACAATAGGCCTTGGTGTTCTGTAAAAAATTATGAACTTCCAGATGACAGAGAGAGTTCTATATGCCCTACACTTGAAGAGACACTTTATGCATCAGCTTCACCATCTGACAATCTTGTTGAGCTCTCTCAAAGCTGCATTTTTTTTTTATCATAATCTCAAAGCTGCATTACTTCTACCAACACTTATATAGAATGGAGGTTTTGGGATCTTCACTCTGGCTTATCTTTAGAGGTGGGATACCATTATCAACAGAGGGAAGTATATGGCTGCCGGCTCTCCCTCATCAGGGCATCATCATGAAGATTTTGGTACAAAACCACCAGTATTAGGTGGTGAAATGCACATTTCTAGCCAACCATCTGTGATTTAACGTGTGTAACCGTGAAATTTGTTGCATTAGATTTTAGGTTGGCAATCTTTTTAATACCCTTTTTGTACAATATTTTACCTATTAGAAATAAGGATAGTGGTTCTACATGTTGACAAAGAGCATGAGGAGAGGCATCGTGATTTGTTCGCTTTTCATTTTTGTTTTTTCTGTAAAATGTGTTCTTGGATGGGAATTCATCTAATACATAATGTTGAAGTTGCGTTCTATGCTTGAGGTTGATCATATAAGAGGATTTTGCTTGAAGCAAACACATCGTCTCTTCCCTTTCTATGTTAATGAGCTAAAAATACTTATTCAAATTAGGATTGTTTTCCAATTGTGGCTCAAGGAAGAGAAAACAACACTTTTGACTATATTGCTTCAGTTATTGTCCAGGGAATCTGCAATTCTAAATCCTCATCGATCCTTTTTACATTTTCCCAAATATATGATCTGTAAAGTATCTAGCAGCCAAGTGGAGGTTGAAGATGGTTTAAATGACGAGGCTTGTGAGCTAGTCAGTTAAAGTATCTAGCAGCCAAGTGGAGGTTGAAGATGGTTTAAATGACGAGGCTTGTGAGCTAGTCAGTGGAGTGGAGCTTTCTATTGGGGAGGGAGTTGACACCGTTCGTGCTCATCTCTTCAAAGCAATGAAGAACAACAATGGGACCGGCATATTGCTCTTGTCTGATATCTTTGGGTTCGAGGATTCTTCTACTAGAGATTTTGCCTATCGTGTTGCCTGCAATGGTTACAAGTATGTTACCCCGGCTTTAGAGAACATATACATTTCAAACTCCATCTCTGGTGCCACCAGTTTGCAGTCATCAGATTCCGTTTTCTGATTTTATTTCCAAGAATATGCAGAAATTTTGTGGTTGACTTTATGGTAGAATCGTTTGGTCTCGAAATATAACTCCAACAACATTGCCAAATTCCATTTGTAGCAGAAGATACAAGTGATAGCGGTGAAAATAAAAACTGGGAAATTAGTTTGCTTATGTAATATATTTTGTTATTGAAAAATATTTATTTGTAGTATTATTTTGTTAGTACAAATCGAAAAAAAAAAAACAAGATATTTGGGGGCATACCAAACATGTTTCTGTTTTCAGTAATACAAAAAACAAAAAAAAAAAAGGTACAAACAAACATGTTTTTTATTTTCGTTTTTAAAAACAGAAAACGGAAACTGAAGAATAGAAAACAGAAAATAGAAAACAGAAAACAGGAAGTGTTACCAAACAAGGCCTTAGTGAATCAAAGATTTTTGGTTCATCTCGACGAAAAGTTTGAGAAAAGTTATAAATAATGAATCAAATTTAAAAAAATAAAAAACAACAAGAATAATTTAAAATAGGATTTGTTCCTACTTATTCATCGTCTTTAGTGATTTTTTTTTAGTTTTTAAATATAATTTTATAATTTTTAATTTCTTTCATCAATATGACTAATAATCTACAAAATTTGAAATAAAAATAAAAAATACGTAAAAAAATGAATAAAACCAAAAACTTCTCAAAATAATTGATCACTTAAGACATCAAGGCCATGACTGGTTCCAAGGCCTAAGTAGGAATCTCCAGAATCCAAGCAAAATGTCAACCGGAAACCACTAAACTAAGACCCAAAACGTTTTTTTCCAAAGATCTGCGACACCTTCTCTTGCTGAGAGGCCCCTATAAGCAGAAATCTGTTTAACTTTTGACTATCCTTTTCTTCGTTATATGTTTCCCAGAGCAACCAAACTTACCTCCCTCAAATTTAGGAACCAAGTTTTGTTTTTCTGGGAAGCTAAGAATTCAAGGGAAAACCATACCACCCTAGAATAATGTCTGAAAATATGGGAAGTTCAACACCAAAAAAAAAACATTTAAAAAACTACGACTTTGTAACCAAAAGATCAGCATGAAAAATAGATTTCAAAGTGAAGCAGGGTACCATGCCACAGAATTGACGAAACAGTCAAAATTGAAGAGGTCAGAATCAAATAGACGGCATAATACGTCTATAAACTGCTTGAAAAGTCTGTCCCCCATTCCGTGCAACTTTTTGCCCTTCTTCCGTAGCTGAACTCAAGAGCTTCACAACTGGATCAGCTTCAAGCTCTTCATCCCCAAGAGCTTGAAACATAGGGTGCCCCTCCAAACAAGCCTTCATCCACTCCCCAAGTTCTTCCACATCCGTAATCGTGTATATAATCCCACCAAAACAAAGAGCATAAGCATATTCATCTAGCAATTGTGGACTAATCACTCTACGCCTGTGATTTTTCTCTTTAAAGTGAGGATCAGGGAAAAGGAAAAACATCTTCGACAGCTGTCCTTTCTGAAAATAATTGGGAATGTATTTCATGGAATTCGTTCGAACCACTGATACATTCTGATACTGACCAGGATTTTCCACTCTCAGAGCTAAAATCCTTTCCTTCACGTATTCTGTCACCTTGTCCCTTAGCTCCATCCCAATCATTAGGGTTTCTGGGAATAGGGTTGAAAGGCTAATGAGAAGTCCTCCAAAACCACAGCCTATGTCTGCAAACTGGATTCTCTTGGAATTGACAGTTTCATCGGATGAGGGAAAAAGTTGAGGGTAATGAAGGGAATAATCAAAATGGTGGGGGGATATAGGCACAGGGAAGTGGGAGTCACTTAGTGGATTGCTGTGGGCCCTCGCCCGATAGAAACGTTTCCGAGGTAAACGAGTTGTCTTGCTTATATGAGGACTTACCTCATTCTTCAGCATTTTTCCCCCTAGAAGTGAAATGCCGCATCAAATCAGAATATGAAGGATAATATGTTGTGCAACTTAAAGTTATTCTACTGAACTAAAAGGAAATAAGAGGGAACTGAAACTAGAGTTGTCCAATATTTGATATTCAATGTATTGTCATCCAATTGTACTAACGCAGGCACCATTGTCATGTATCATGCATCGGTGGTTAGATCTAGAGTTAGGTACAATAAATTGCTGTTGACAAAGGCTTCTCAAACAAGTTTGACCTTTTACAGTCATTACTTTACCCATTTAGTAATGTTAGCTCAAAATATATGTTTAGAATGAGTAATTTGCTGTCTAGTTACATAAAAGACCAAACCACAGGAAACCAAATTAAGCCGTGTGTCCAACCAATCGTTCTACATCTTCAAAGTGCTCCATCATTCTAAATTGGAACAACAAACCCCAAATAATTAGTCAAACAAGCTTATATTGGCAGAGAATAAGTCCAACTATTTTGTTCTTGGCACAACATTCCAAAAAACGTTTATAACAAAGTTTCATATAATTGGCAGAGAAATAGGCCAACAATTCAGCCAAAACAGCCAAACAATTAGCACAGCAACTACGAGCTACAGCACAAAACCAAAAATTCTGGAAAAAAAGCCCTAATTTTCAGTCCAAAAATTAGCACAAATCAGCCAAACAATTAGTTTCCAATCAAACCAAGAATACTACTAAAATCACTGATCTAGTATTGTATGTGGAAGTGGGTAAAATTCTAAGAGATATACATGATCTAGTATTGTATGTGGAAGGTGAGTTTATTGTTTAATATCATAGGAACAAGATCGACCACCATCTACCTGAACTACGAACACGCACACGAACAGACCACCATCTAACAGACCACCATCTACACGAACACGCACCCATCAAAGTAGAAACCAAACCTCAAACTCAAACTGAGATGAGAAACCAAAACTCAAACTCATATGTATTGAAAGCCCTAATTTCAAAACCATATACGTATACTGAAATCAGTCCAAACCAGGGCAACAAGTAGAAATCGGGTTCGGACCATACCTGTTCTTAAGCCACTGACTCGGCACAGTGCTCCGGCGACGTTGACGGCGGAGGGAGTGCGACAGAGAACAGAGAGGGAGTCGCGAAGAAGAGAGTCGCGAAGAAGAGAGAGGGAGTCGCGACAGAGAAGAGAGAGGGAAAGGGTTTAAACCCGCGTGTGCGTTTTTTTGCCATTTTATGACCCGAACCCGAACCCGGGTTCTCCCTCCGCGTTTTTAACCCAGTTTCTCCTCCCTACCGTTGGATCTCATCCAATGGTCCATTTTAGAAGTCCGCATTTTCTGCTTCTTGCGGGAGACCACATAAGAAGCTAACTGGTTTTATACTAACCCCAAAATGTATTATGTTTAAGCAGTGCCGGCCCCGACATTTGGGTTGCCCAAACCCCGACTTAAATTGGTTGTCCACTTAATATTATTATGTCATAATAAAGTTACATTACACTTTTAGGTTGAATTACATAAAAAATTCAAATTCAAAATACAACTCCGGTCATAGTGCTTTATAATTAGCACGATCCAATTCAAAGAAAATAACTTATTTTTTGAAACAAATTTTTCAACTAAATCATTGTACTTTAACTTATTCAAATATTCATTGTTAATTAAAATCATAGACAATTCACTTAAATCTCTCATGTGGCATGGTAATCCGAATATAAGTTTTTATCAATTTTAACTTCGAAAAACCCTTCTCTGTCGAAGCAAGACAATCCACAATTTTTGTTTTTCATCTATTTTTGTGGGTTATTGGGTTGTCTCAACAAAAGATTTAAAAAAATAAAAAATTATATTCAAAAATAAGAAAACTTAGAAAATACGAAAAATAACCAAAACATGATATGTTTTAGTTTATTATTCATATTTAGTTAAAAAAAGAATTAGCTTTCAGATATAATTTTATATTTTTTAGATTCTTTTTTTGGAGACGAACTAATATTTCACAAAATATGAATAAAAAATAACAAATACAAAACAAATTGGATAAAAAGATAAATAATCTATTTAAATACAACGATACACCAAGCGGTATAATAACTATAAATATATTTTAGGATATATTCTATTTAGGATATCATGTTTTCTTTTTACACGGTAGAATACATACCAAAACTATAGTGATACATATGTTATACATATTTAATATATTATAGTCATATATTATATTTTATACAATGGGTTAAAAGTAAAAATTGCAAAAAACTGAACGTATGTTAGTCTTTTATATGTATGTTAGTGTAACATATTTAATATATTATATACGAGGGAGGCTCAAGGGACCAACACTTTTTTTGACCAATATTAGATCAACGCCTAAACTCTTCATTCCCGATTAAATTTTGATAAATCCGAGCCCTTCAATGTGTTTAAAATATATTTTTAAGGGTACCCGAGAGAAATCAGCTCAAAATATTACCGGAAATGGCTTGATCCAAGTAATGATTCAAAATGCTGATAGGAATTGTTTTATGAACCAATGTTTGGATCAAGTCATTTCCGATAATATTTTGAGCTGATTTCTCATGGGTACCCTTAAAGACATATTTTAAACACATTGAACGGCTCGGATTATTAAAATTTAATCGGGAACGAAGAGTTTAGACATTGGTCTAATATTGGTCTAAAAAAATATTAGTTCATATAGCCGTTTCCATTATGTACATATCTAAGTTCATCTACTATGTTACATAATATATATATTCCATTATATATATAAGATATACATATCTAATATATTAAACACATACTATTTCTCTCGTTAGTTCAATTACTAGAATGAAAGTATATGTTTATATTGTTATTTATTTAATTTAGTGGACTGCAAATACGTATTTTTTTATTATTTAAACTTGCATGACGATATTTTAATTTTTATGAAATAATTTCATAATGGTTGAAAGGAAATTTTTTAAAAATATATGCTCTCAAAATTAATTTTATTCACAACTAACTATTGAATTCAGAAAAAAAAATATTTTCGGTATTTTTTTTGACAAATGAACAAGTGAATTTTTATTTTTTTTACAAGATTTGTTTTGGTAAATGAACACACACAAGCATATAGATTTCTTTTTATTTTACTTCACTTCACTTTAATTTTTTTTAGAACAATTTTCTCATACAACTTTTTTGATAACTGAGCGGAGCCTAAGTGATGTAAGGGCTTAATCGATGATGTGAAGGAAATAGACAACTCTAAAATAATTTTTTTACAAAATAATTAAAAAAAATTTTTTTTTTTTTGGTTGCCCCGCGCCGGGGGGTTGCCCAAGCCCCGGGGCTTGCGGGGCTTACCCCGGGGCCGGCTCTGTGTTTAAGGATCAAATTCACCCATAGCAAACATCAAACATAAAGCGAGAGAGCGATAGAGAGAGAGAGAGAGAAACCTGTTCTAAACCGTTGCCGGAGCTGCTGAACTTTATACTATTCAAGGTAGAGAATTTAGGGTGGTTCTGATACTGAGCGATTACTAATCTAGGGCAGACGCATATCACGAGTTTTACCTTAGAGTTTTCCACAATTGCATATTTACCCCAGAAAACTATGAAAGTTTTGTATTATATTCTGCAGTGTACCAGACAGTCCCGCCAATGTGTCTCGGGAAAGTCTAGAGGACAAAAATAATGAAACTAATATGATGTCGTGTAGAGGAATGATGGCCAACATAAGCAATGTGAGTTTTGCTAATACCCTCTCTTGCGCGAAGCGTGCATATAACGCATATGTGAGGACGGCTGAGGATTAGAGGATAAGATCTGCGTGTGTAATAATTGCATAACAAACTTAGCTCTAACCCTAAATCATCCTCACATATGCGTCACATGCATATTTCCTAGCTCTAACCCTAAATCATCCTCACATATGCGTTACATGCACATTTCGCGTGAAGAAGTGTGTTGGCGAGTTCTACATCGCATATGTTAGTCTTCCTTCATCTGCTTATAAGCCTTAAACAACCCTCAACTTATAAGTCAATTTTCAAGGTTGAGTTAGGTTCATGGACTTCTAACGTAAACAATACCACACTTTGGTGAATTTTTTATCTAAATAATCCCGTTTACGTATAATTGATGAAAATAAAATGAGTTTTGAAATGTGACATATAATTTTGCAAAACTCATTGTGAAAATGCAAACACACTATCATAGTTCCACCATATTATCTGTTGGACTGAATAATGTGTCGCGTAAACTATCGTTGCGTCACATATCATATTAACATGTACGTTGTTCTTATGACAATGGATAATCAATTTCCAAAAAAAAATTGAAGGCATGTTCTGGCTTTAAATATATTGGTGTGGTAGGTCGGATATGCAACACGATAGGCTTTCGGTTCATAATTACGTTGGCCATTTGTGTTGGGCTCGAGTTGGGCTAGGCCCAAAGATGGCTCTATCCTTACTCAGCCAAGGGGCTCGACGAGGCCGCTTGATGTGCCTCAGTGATTGCCGAGCATAAGACGTGTCGCATTTGACCAAACCTTTACTAGGTCAGCGCTCATCACCAAGTATGAGATCTCTTAAGTTGTCACCTCCGGTCATGTCGCCAGGGGTTCTAAACTTGGCACAACTGCGTAGAAGTGGACCTCCCATGTTGCAGGCGGTTGCCTAGGTAGACATGGGAGAAGCATTTACAGAATATGGAGACGTGCCTCGTCCGATTCGCTAGAGACACATGGTGGAGGCACTGTGATTTCCAGACCATGACGTGATATCTTTGGCCGACGCCCACTACAAGTTGTTGGGCTCTCTCTCTATAAGTACTCCATGGGCACTCAAACCTCGGGTACGAGCACATACACTCAAAAAATTTTAAGTTGCTCTCATTCTTTCTCAGAAACTAACTTGATCGTTGGAATGTGTTTCGAGTACCCAATCCCGATCGGCACTAACCCAGTGTTTGAGTGTTTTTGTAGCTTAACGAAGAATTATTGGAATTCAAGCTGAAAGTTCAAAGAGTGACTTTTAGACTCCACAATTAGTAACAAATTTAAACGCTTATATTCAAGAGGAATACATATTTATTGATTCTATTAAATATTGAGTCCATAAACTCCCTCTTACATGACAACATCTCTTGATTTCTTATTAATTTCTCTCCTACGTGACAATATTTCCTAATTTCTTATTGATTAGTTTTTCAAATATATAAAGTCAAACAAAGGCCAACAAAATTGATAGATATTATATTTTGAGTGCTAATAATTATATTTAGGCAAAGTCATCTTGCTTAAAAGAAAGTCTTGAGTGTTGACAATTATATGTTTCAATGCCTAAAACATTCTTACCAGATTGTATCCTCTGCATAAAATAGTTATTTAAAATTAAGTATTATATTTCAATAAATATGAAACATCAGTGGCTCATGGACAATGATTTCACTCAGTATATATAAAATAATTATTAAGATTTTTAATTCAATCAATACTTTGCGTCAACTTATATATAAAATAGTTTAAGTATTATATTTTGATAAATATAATAAAATAAATGGCTAATGGATAAGGATTTCACTGCATATAAAATAGATATATAGTAACATTATAAGAACTTGTATATAAAAATTGATTCGAATATTTTGAATTATAAAAATATACCTTATTTAGCAACTATTTTCATGGATCAAGCGGTGGTGGCTTGGGTTTTAATCTGGCTTTTGAGGGTGGTGGCTGACAGTTTCATCTGGGTTTAGGGTTGGGGGCGGGAAAGTTCTCAGTTTAGCGTGACTTTTTTATTGGGTTATATTTTTATTTTTTATTTTCTGTCGGTAGAGTTATTTGTCCGTGTTAACGAACTTATATTATAAAAAATCAAACTAAATAACTGGAGATAAAAATTAAGCAAATAAAATATTTTAGTTTTAAATTTTTGTAGAGGACGAAATAAATCTAAAAAGTATAAAATTATGTCTAAAAATTCACTAAAGATGAAAAGTCAAAACAATTCATGTTTTTTAATTATTTTTATCTTTTCTGGAAAAAAATGAATTTGATTAATTATTTATAACTTTTTAAAATTTCTCATTAAGAGGAATTAATGATCCACAAAAAGTTAACAAAAGACAAAAATATTAAAAAAATAAAAATATAATCAAGTAAAAAACTTATGTCAAACTCAAATGAATATTTACCCCCCAAAAAAAATCCAAACTTTAACTTTCGTTCTGGAAAAACGTTGTCCCATTTTACTTAGCTTGCTTATTTTTAATCATTTTTTTTCTATTTATTTGCTATTTTGGTCTCAATTTTTTGTAAATTATTCGTCCGTCTTGACAAAGAAAATTTAAAAAATATAAAATTATATTCAAAAGTTAAAATAATTCACTAACGATAGCGAATAAGCACGAAATTTTTTTATTTTTTAACCCCAATGGTTTGTCCGAGTGGTAAAGCGAATGAACTGTAAACTCAGAGATCATGCGGTTGAAATTTGACAACTTAACACTGGAGCCAATTGAGAATTTGCCTTATCGTTTTCACCCAGGGTCCTAAGGACTAGTTGGTAATTTAGGTTGAAACTTTTCTGAATTTTATCCCAGTTTGGTCCCTAATCAACCGAAAAATTCTGTTATCAACTTTTTTTTTGGATTATTGTTTTTTCTCAACTTTTTTCAAATTTAGTTTATTATTTATAATTTTTTTGAAACATCTCATTGAGTAGAACCGTTAATCACCGTTAATCTACATAAGGTAACTCAGTTATTTCGAAAAAAAAAATTGTCCCTATTTATTTATTTATTATTTTTGCCTCAATGAATTATTAACCCGTCTCGACCAAAATAAAATCAAATTATGTCTAAAAGTCAAAAAAAAATAAGTAAAGACAAAAATAAGCACAAGCATACCCTATTTTTGAATTATTTTTCTCTTTTCTAAATTTTTTCAAATTTGATTTATTATTTATAACTTTTTTGAAACTTTTTGTTGAGACAAATCAATAATTTACAAAAATTGATAAAAAACAAAAATTAAAAAAATTAAATAAGGACAAAAAATAATCAAATAGGAAAAAAATTTAGTGAATCAAAGATTTTTGGTTCATCTCGACGAAAAGTTTGAGAAAAGTTATAAATAATGAATCAAATTTAAAAAAATAAAAAACAACAAGAATAATTTAAAATAGGATTTGTTCCTACTTATTCATCGTCTTTAGTGATTTTTTTTAGTTTTTAAATATAATTTTATAATTTTTAATTTCTTTCATCAATATGACTAATAATCTACAAAATTTGAAATAAAAATAAAAAATACGTAAAAAAATGAATAAAACCAAAAACTTCTCAAAATAATTGAGTTAGGCTGGCAAATGCTCAATTTGAAAAATTAAACACTGCCCATCTAGTTCATCAACTCCATGGCCACATTTTGATTTTCAATTGTCCAAGCCATTTTTTTAATTTTCAATTACTCAACCCATTTCCCTCAGGCGTACTATTTTGATTTTCAATTACTCAAGCCATTTTTTTTAAAAATAAATACAATAAATTTCTTTAAAAGAATAATAACTTTGTTGACCTAAGGTGACAAAACTCTTTACAGGATAATGATGGTGACAAAACTCTTTACAGGATAATGATACAATCTTTAACCATATCTATAACAACTTGAATTTGGAAGTTTCAATTTTCTTATATCTACTTGGATTCGTAAGTCTAATAAAGAAGGACTTACCCATTACCATTTCAAATAGAATTTGGCACTTCAATCGTCTTTAGTGATTTTTTTTTAGTTTTTAAATATAATTTTATAATTTTTAATTTCTTTCATCAATATGACTAATAATCTACAAAATTTGAAATAAAAATAAAAAACACGTAAAAAATGAATAAAACCAAAAACTTCTCAAAATAATTGAGTTAGGCTGGCAAATGCTCAATTTGAAAAATTAAACACTGCCCATCTCGTTCATCAACTCCATAGCCACATTTTGATTTTCAATTGTCCAAGCCATTTTTTTAATTTTCAATTACTCAACCCATTTCCCTCAGGCGTACTATTTTGATTTTCAATTACTCAAGCCATTTTTTTAAAAATAAATACAATAAATTTCTTTAAAAGAATAATAACTTTGTTGACCTAAGGTGACAAAACTCTTTACAGGATAATGATGGTGACAAAACTCTTTACAGGATAATGATACAATCTTTAACCATATCTATAACAACTTGAATTTGGAAGTTTCAATTTTCTTATATCTACTTGGATTCGTAAGTCTAATAAAGAAGGACTTACCCATTACCATTTCAAATAGAATTTGGCACTTCAATCGTCTTTAGTGATTTTTTTTTAGTTTTTAAATATAATTTTATAATTTTTAATTTCTTTCATCAATATGACTAATAATCTACAAAATTTGAAATAAAAATAAAAAACACGTAAAAAATGAATAAAACCAAAAACTTCTCAAAATAATTGAGTTAGGCTGGCAAATGCTCAATTTGAAAAATTAAACACTGCCCATCTCGTTCATCAACTCCATGGCCACATTTTGATTTTCAATTGTCCAAGCCATTTTTTTAATTTTCAATTACTCAACCCATTTCCCTCAGGCGTACTATTTTGATTTTCAATTACTCAAGCCATTTTTTTAAAAATAAATACAATAAATTTCTTTAAAAGAATAATAACTTTGTTGACCTAAGGTGACAAAACTCTTTACAGGATAATGATGGTGACAAAATTCTTTACAGGATAATGATACAATCTTTAACCATATCTATAACAACTTGAATTTGGAAGTTTCAATTTTCCTATATCTACTTGGATTCGGAAGTCTAATAAAGAAGGACTTACCCATTACCATTTCAAATAGAATTTGGCACTTCAATCGTCTTTAGTGATTTTTTTTTAGTTTTTAAATATAATTTTATAATTTTTAATTTCTTTCATCAATATGACTAATAATTTACAAAATTTGAAATAAAAATAAAAAATACATTAAAAATGAATAAAACCAAAAACTTCTCAAAATAATTGAGTTAGGCTGGCGAATGCTCAATTTGAAAAATTAAACACTGCCCATCTCGTTCATCAACTCCATGGCCACATTTTGATTTTCAATTGTCCAAGCCATTTTTTTAATTTTCAATTACTCAACCCATTTCCCTCAGGCGTACTATTTTGATTTTCAATTACTCAAGCCATTTTTTTAAAAATAAATACAATAAATTTCTTTAAAAGAATAATAACTTTTTATGACCTAAGGTGACAAAACTCTTTACAGGATAATGATGGTGACAAAACTCTTTACAGGATAATGATACAATCTTTAACCATATCTATAACAACTTGAATTTGGAAGTTTCAATTTTCCTATATCTACTTGGATTCGGAAGTCTAATAAAGAAGGACTTACCCATTACCACTTCAGCTAGAATTTGGAACTTCAAAACTGATTGGACTCTGAAGTATAAAGTTATAAGGTTACCCACAAGTTCTATAAATAGTCTCCTCTCCTCATTCCTCATTCCTCAAACAATGTCGAAATCATCAACTGTCATGGCTAAACTCATAGAAACCCATCCAGAGGACTTCCTTCTCTACCCTGAATCCACAACAACTCCAGTCGACCTTGTAGGGTTTCAACTTTATGCACTCATAACAAGCTTCGACCTCAAGGAAGAAGAGTACAAAGAAACACCAAAGCATGAAGTTGCCTCTAAAACACAGACACTCATAGAGGGTTGTTCTAATGACAATGCTGATAAGGAGGATGATTGGGTCAGATGTGAAGAAACTCATAAGGATTGCAGGGGGAGAGAAAGGACGAGGAAGTTGATCGAAACCCATCCAGAGGACTTCCTTCTCTACCCTGCAACTACAACAGCTCCGGTCGACCTTGTAGGGTTTCAGCTTTATGCACTCCTATCAAGCTTCGAACTCGAGGAAGAAGAGTACAAAGAAACACCAAAGCATGAAGTTGCCGCTAAAAGACACACACTCGTAGAGGGTTTTTCTAATGACGATACTGATGAGGAGGAAGATTGGGTCAGATGTGAAGAAACTCGTAAGGATCGCAGAGGGAGAGAAAGGAGTAGGAAGTTGTTGAAGCAAAAACTAGCAAGGAAGAATGCTACAGGCAGGAAAAAATAGATTTTGCATGTCCAGGGTATATAGTATGACTATGTTAAATTTTGTTTGCGTACTACTTTGAATTTCAGTCCTGTTATTGACAAGAAAATAAACTTTACTTTCCTCCTCTCCATATATGTGTTCAAATGTGTATATCTTGTGTGCACTCATATGTATATCCATACATGTATACATATATATGTTGTTTGTATGCGCATGCAGATGTATGGGTGAATGTTCATCGTCAGTGATTTTCTGTGTTCCACTTCTTTATGACCTAAAAGTCAGATTCAAGGGTCTCACTGTTTTGATGTTGAAGTTGTGAGAAAACAAAATTTGGCTTCACGCCAGTGTTAGAATCTGAAACTGATCAGTTAAGACATCAAGGCCATGACTGGTTCCAAGGCCTAAGTAGGAATCTCCAGAATCCAAGCAAAATGTCAACCGGAAACCACTAAACTAAGACCCAAAACGTTTTTTTCCAAAGATCTGCGACACCTTCTCTTGCTGAGAGGCCCCTATATGCAGAAATCTGCTTAACTTTTGACTATCCTTTTCTTCGTTATATGTTTCCCAAAGCAACCAAACTTACCTCCCTCAAATTTAGGAACCAAGTTTTGTTTTTCTGGGAAGCTAAGAATTCAAGGGAAAACCATACCACCCTAGAATTATGTCTGAAAATATGGGAAGTTCAACACCAAAAAAAAAAAAAAACATTTAAAAAACTACGACTTTGTAACCAAAAGATCAGCATGAAAAATAGATTTCAAAGTGAAGCAGGGTACCATGCCACAGAATTGACGAAACAGTCAAAATTGAAGAGGTCAGAATCAAATAGACGGCATAATACGTCTATAAACTGCTTGAAAAGTCTGTCCCCCATTCCGTGCAACTTTTTGCCCTTCTTCCGTAGCTGAACTCAAGAGCTTCACAACTGGATCAGCTTCAAGCTCTTCATCCCCAAGAGCTTGAAACATAGGGTGCCCCTCCAAACAAGCCTTCATCCACTCCCCAAGTTCTTCCACATCCGTAATCGTGTATATAATCCCACCAAAACAAAGAGCATAAGCATATTCATCTAGCAATTGTGGACTAATCACTCTACGCTTGTGATTTTTCTCTTTAAAGTGAGGATCAGGGAAAAGGAAAAACATCTTCGACAGCTGTCCTTTCTGAAAATAATTGGGAATGTATTTCATGGAATTCGTTCGAACCACTGATACATTCTGATACTGACCAGGATTTTCCACTTTCAGAGCTAAAATCCTTTCCTTCACGTATTCTGTCACCTTGTCCCTTAGCTCCATCCCAATCATTAGGGTTTCTGGGAATAGGGTTGAAAGGCTAATGAGAAGTCCTCCAAAACCACAGCCTATGTCTGCAAACTGGATTCTCTTGGAATTGACAGTTTCATCGGATGAGGGAAAAAGTTGAGGGTAATGAAGGGAATAATCAAAATGGTGGGGGGAATAGGCACAGGGAAGTGGGAGTCGCTTAGTGGATTGTTGTGGGCCCTCGCCCGATAGAAACGTTTCCGAGGTAAACGAATTGTCTTGCTTATATGAGGATTTACCTCATTCTTCAGCATTTTTTCCCCCTAGAAGTGAAATGTCGCAGCAAATCAGAATATGAAGGATAATATGTTGTGCAACTTAAAGTTATTCTGCTGAACTAAAAGGAAATAAGAGGGAACTGAAACTAGAGTTGCCCAATATTTGATATCCAATTGTACCATGCAGGCACCATTGTCATGTATCATGCATCATTGGTTAGATCTAGAGTTAGGTAAAATAAATTGTTGTTGACAAAGGCTTCTCAAACAAGTTTGACCTTTTACAGTCATTACTTTACCCATTTAGTAATGTTAGCTCAAAACATATGTTTAAAAATTGGGGTTCCGTCTTCTTATGAGTAATTTGCTGTCTAGTTACATAACAGACCAAACCACACGAAACCAAATTAAGCTGTGTGTCCAACCAATTGGAGTTGGTTACATTATCTAGCGATTCCACTCTACCACATTGTTACATTTAGAAACAACTAAGATCAGCAAATACTGAAAAAAAGGAATAACTCCGGCATGTGTGCATCTCCCTCAATTCATTTCTAATAACAAAGTATGGAAGTTTTGATTTGCACACCAAAATCCTCCACCATCATGCTTCTCCAACTACTCTTTATGTTCCCAACCTGCACTCTTTCTTCCATAACCTAGTCTCTGTTGTTTAAGCACATCAAAACATGAATTAAAGTTACTTTTTTATAATCTTAAGGAGAATTGAACTTGAGCATCTTTATTATGGATGTGACATAAGCAATGACGGTGTCACCACGGGAACCAAAAGATGCAATATTATTTCCCCTTGTGAACAGTAGAAGCTTGCGAATTCTAGGTAGGATATATGACTAAATATTGTCACACAGCTTACGGGTTCTTCCAGTTTAACCAACAACAGTAACGTACCTCCCAGCGGCGGACACATATTTTGGGTGCGGGGGGGTGTCTCACTTGACACGCCCATGTTCCATTAAAAAAAAGAATTAGATTTAATGGTAAGCCAAGACTTACCATGTAGCACTATGACAACCCTCATACTCCTTTTGCTCTTTCAAACTCTCTCCAACATTGAATGATTTTCGGGACTTGAAAGGACGTAAAGTTGCATTTTGATAAATCGTGTGTTGTTGTGGTACTTTTTTTTCTATGTTGATGGACATCTTAAGTTTTGTGGTTGATTAGTTTTTGGACACCTGCCAATATAAATTTTATTCTTAGTTGTTCATTTATTTTGATGGTAACACTCTCAAGTAAAAATCCTGGGTACACCAATCAACATAATCAACTTATTTAGAAACCTCATATGCAATCTTCTGCTGATACATTTGTAAGATGTGTAACCTGACTGTGAATTCTTCATAATCCCACTCCTTTATTTATAAGGAAGCAGTTCATAATTTCAAAAATGACAGCCGGGTTTCCACCTGTGTACAGCAAGGCTATGCAAAAGCTCCACGAAACGCAAAAAACTATACATCAATTCTAACACAAAATAAACTCTGCAAAAATCCCAGAATTAATTTCGAGAACTTCATTTTCTGGTTTTATCGGGTTCATTTGTATTGGATTCATTTACCACAAGTGACACAAAATATGCATATTATCCAACAAGTCCTAATCAAAATCTCAATCATAAAAGGCATAAGCTGGTAACTTTTCTAAGCAGTTGAAGGCACTAAGATGAGTCATTGGATTAGGAGATTTTTTCTGGTCAAAGCAAAAGAGCAATTTTTTCCAATCACAAATCAGGGCCAGAGTCCATTGCCCCTAGAAAGCCATTGATTCATGCCCAGCAAAAAAAAATCCCCAACAAGAAGGGCACTACACTCTAAATAGTTTTATACCAGCCCCAAAATGAATTATGTTTAAGGATCAAATTCACCCATAGCAAACATCAAACATAAAGTGAGAGAGCGAGAGAGCGAGAGAGCGAGAGAGAGAGAGAAACCTGTTCTAAACCGTTGCCGGAGCTGCTGAACTTTATACTATTCAAGGTAGAGAATTTAGGGTGGTTCTGATACTGAGCGATTACTAATCTAGGGCAGACGCATATCACGAGTTTTACCTTAGAGTTTTCCATAATTGCATATTTACCCCAGAAAACTATGAAAGTTTGTATTAGATTCTGCAGTGTACCAGACTCGGGAAAGTCTAGAGGACAAAAATAATGAAACTAATATGACGTCGGGTAGAGGAATGATGGCCAACATAAGCAATGTGGGTTTCGTTAATACCCTCTCTTGCGCGAAGCGTGCATGTAACGCATATGTGAGGACGGCTGAAGATTAGACAATAGGATCTACGTGTGTAATGATTGCATAACAAAACTAGCTCTAACCCTAAATCATCCTCACATGCGTTACATGCACATTTCGCGTGAGGAAGTGTGTTGATGAGTTCTACATCGCATATGTTAGTCTTCCTTCATCTGCTTATAAGCCTTGAACAACCCTCAACTTATAAGTTAATTTTCAAGCTTGAGTTAGGTTCATGGACTTCTAAAGAAAACAATACCACACTTTGGTGAATTTTTTATCTAAATAATCCTGTTTATGTATAATTGATGAAGATAAAATGAGTTTTGAAATGTGACATATAATTTTGCAAAACTCAATGTGAAAATGCAAACACACTATCATAGTTTCACCATATTATCTGTTGGACCGAATAACGTGTTGTGTAAACTGTTGTTGCGTCACATCTCATATTAACATGTACGTTGTTCTTATGACAATGGATAATCAATTTCGAAAAGAAAAAAAAATTGAAGGCATGTTCTGGCTTTAAATATATTGGTGTGGTAGGTCGGACATGCAGCACGATAGGCTTTCTGTTCATAATTACGTTTGGCCATTTGTGTTGGGCTCGAGTTGGGCTAGGCCCAAAGATGGCTCTATCGTTACTCGGCCAAGGGGCTCGATGAGGCCGCTTGATGTGCCTCGATGATTACAGAGCACAAGACGTGTCGCATTCGACCGAACCTTTACTAGGTCAACGCTCATCGCCAAGTATGAGATCTCTCAATTTGTCACCTTCGGTCATGTCGCTAGGGGTTCTAAACTTGGCATAACCGCATAGAAGTGGACCCCCCATGTTGCAGGCGGTTGCCTAGGTAGACATGGAAGAAGCATTTACAGAATATGGAGACGTGCCCCGTCCGATCCGCTGGAGACACATTGTGGAGGCACTGTGATTTCCGGACCACGACGTGATATCTTCGCCCGACGCCCATTGCAAGCTGTTGGGCTCTCTCTCTATAAGTACTCCATGAGCACTCAAATTTCGGGTACGAGCACATACACTCAGAAATTTTCAAGTTGCTTTCATTCTCTCTGAGAAGCTAACTTGATCGTTGGAATATGTGTCGAGTACCCAATCCCGATTGGCACTAACCCAGTGTTTGAGCATTTTTGTAGCTTAACGAAAGGTTATCAAAATTCAAACGAGAAGTTCGAAGAGTGAATTTCAAACCGCACAAGTGCTAACAAATTTAAAAGCTTGTATTCAAGAGGAATATATTTTTATTGATTCTATTAAATATTGAGTGCATAAACTCTTTCCTACATGTCAACCTCTTTTGATTTCTTATTAATTTCTCTCCTACGTGACAATATTTCCTAATTTCTTATTGATTAGTTTTTGAATATATAAAGTCAAACAAAAGCCAACAAATTTGATAGATATTATTATATTTTGAGTGTTAATAATTATATTTAAGCAAAGTCATCTTGCTTAAAAGAAAGTTTTGAGTGTTAACAATTATATGTTGCAATGCCTAAAACATTCTTACCAGATCTAAGATCATGCAGAAGTTATGTCAAAACAATCTACAATATAATTTAGTCTGATTAATTTAAATATTTTCTAACAATAGGTTGTATCCTTTGCATAAATAGTTATTTAAAATTAAGTATTATATTTCAATAAATTTGGAACATCAGTAGCTCATGGACAAAGATTTCACTCTGTATATATAAAATAATTATCAAGATTTTTAATTCAATCAATACTTTGCGTCATCTGCAAAATTATATATAAAATAGTTTAAGTATTATATTTTAATAAATATAATAAAATCAATGGCTAATGGATAAGAATTTCACTGCATATAAAATAGATATATAGTAACATTATAAGAACTTGTATATATAAATTGATTCGAATATTTTGAATTATAAAAATATACCGTATTTAGCAACTATTTTCATGGATCAAGGAAAATAGTACTCCAAGACCAAATGATATTTAATGTCCAAATCAAATGTATTAATTAGTTTTTTCTTATCATTAATGTTCTAGAAGATAAAATAAAGAGGAGAGGAAGGCGGTTAATTATCATTAGGCTCTGGAAATACATCCCGGAATAATTTTCCTAGGAAAAAGCTTACATTTTTATTACATTCCCACCCAACTCCTTCTCTCTCTCTCTCTCTAGATCCCCAATTTCCAGATACATACAGATTTCCACCTGAGGTGGAGGTTGTAGAGGTAGAGATAGAGTTCATAGTTCCATACCAAACAGCCATGGATCTACCAGCAGAGGAGCTTCAATTCCTTACCATAACAGACATCCTCAAGGAATCAACCTCAATCCCAAAACAATCCCCGAAAACCTTCTACTTCATAACCCTAACGTTAATCTTCCCTCTCTCCTTTGCAATTCTTGCCCACTCCCTTTTCACCCACCCTCTTCTCTCCCAAATCGACTCTTCCCCAGCTTCTTCTGAGTCTCAATCTTCCCGATGGACCAAGCTCCTCATTTTCCAATTCTGCTACCTCATCTTCCTCTTCGCTTTCTCTCTCTTGTCCACAGCTGCCGTTGTCTTCACCGTCGCATCTCTCTACACCTCCAAGCCCGTTTCATTTACCTCCACCATCTCCGCCATTCCAAGCGTTTTCAAGCGCCTCTTCATCACCTACCTCTGGGTTTCTCTCACTATGGTCGTTTACAATGTTATCTTTCTTGGGTTTCTTGTCCTCCTCGTGATCGCAATTGATACCGAGAACGCGGCTTTGCTAGTTTTCGCCATGGTTGTGATTTTCATTCTCTTTCTTGTCGTTCATGTTTATATAACTGCGTTATGGCACTTGGCTAGCGTGGTTTCAGTGCTTGAACCTGTTTACGGGTTTGCGGCGATGAAGAAGAGCTATGAGTTGTTGAAGGGTAGGACCCGAATGGCCTCATCGCTTGTTTTCGCTTATCTCTTGATTTGTGGGCTGATTAATGGGGTTTTTGGATCTGTTGTGGTTCATGGGGGATTGGATTATGGAGTGCCTGTGAGAATTATTGTTGGTGGGTTCTTGGTTGGGGTGTTGGTGATTGTGAATTTGGTGGGTTTGATGGTGCAAAGTGTGTTTTACTATGTTTGCAAAAGTTATCACCACCAGGGAATTGACAAGAGTGCTCTTTATGATCATCTTGGTGGCTATCTTGGAGAGTATGTGCCCCTCAAAAGCAGCATTCAGATGGAAAACTTGGATGCTTGACAAGTATTGTGAGATATGCTAGCAATGTGTACTTGCTTTTGTATGCGATGGATTGATGCACAAAGTAGATAACTTTGAAATGGCTGGGTTAGTATTCTGTTTCATGGGTACTCATATCTGTTTGTGAAAATAAAGATTGGGGGAAGTCCTTTCTTTTTTTTCCTCTTTTGTTTTTTAGATTTTATTCGGCTGTAGTTTCATGTTATGGTCATTGCTGGAATATGGTGTTTAATGATTCTGGTCCCAACGTCCGACCGATTATAGGCAACCGAATTGATTTTCTTGGTTCAATTCTCGTCGAAGCGATGATACATACTAATATTAATGTTTCTAATTTTATTTATGCTGGTATGTGATTTGTATATCGTTCATCCTTTGTCTTGATTTATACTTCGAAATCTATAGCATATACCTATCTTTGTATTCTTGCAGTTAGGTCTTTATCTTTGTCCACTTCAACTGGTTAGGCCCCCAATTTCCAGTTAATGCATTTCTTAAAGCAACATCACTCTTTAGCAGGAAAGAGGTAAATCAGTTAAGCACACTTGCCATTCATCTAATGTTCCCGGTCCATTGCTGTTGTCAAACTTAAATCACACAAAGGCCTCAAATCTTGGGCTTGCCTGGCAGGGAAAGGGATTGGCTTGAAAGTCCATATTCATGAGCGCTTAATCGGTTAGACGAATAACTATCCATTAATGAAAAATATGAGATTCTCTTCTCTTTATCATCATTATTGGTCAATCGGCTAAAACACCAAAACCAGCTACTACCCGAGTTAATGATGGAGGCAATAACACTTTCCAGCCATGTAAACCCATGTTACTTATGATTGCAGGAAAAAGATTATTATTATTTTTCGTGCAAAATAAAAGCAAGACAGATGAATTTTGTTCCTAATTTTGTTGTTGTTGCAATTTGCTTCAATTATCCTGTAGTATAAAGATCCACAGTTCAATAATCCTGGGATAACATATCTTTACGCCTGATTTTGCTAGCCCCCCCTTTCTCAAGTTTCTACTTGTGCAGAATAATTTAGGTTTCCCTTTGACCACCTTATGCATATTGAGAAGCTCATTGGGTGGTTTCAATCAGTACATTTCCGTGATGCTTTTGCACTCATCTCATGTTAATAGAACGAAATATGGGGAACTGTAAGATTCATACTTGAGATGTATGTAAAGGGGAAACTGTACACATCGTTACATACAACTGATATTCCATGTTTACGAGTTGACCCTGTATTCTAGCTAGTTAATAACGTCTTCTGAGTATTCTTTGGCCTTCTTTTGGTCACGGGTGGCATTTCCTTGATGCATTTTTTATGCACTTCATTGATTAATTTATACAACCAAAAAAAGAGAAAAGATTTCTCATCCTCATCCATAGATTTCTTCTGTCCTTGTCCTTGTCCTCCCCTTAAGCGTGAAGATCTGAACGTTTGGTCCATGTCCTAGGAAGACGAAAGCACGTCTTCACGCTTAAGGCGGGACGCAGAAAGAAGGCGGTTTGGTCGATGGTTCCTTTGATATTGGTGTGAATCATTTGGAATGGACACAGTAGAAAGTACGCTTGGTGGTGGTTAAAGCTGAGAATTATTTTTTGATTGACCATTTTGGATAGTTTTTCTTTTTGCTTTGAACCCTTTTTGAAGTTTAACCATTCCCTTGAAGCAAGGCATGTTATGTATTCTCTGTGTTCCTTGAATAAGCAGTAAGGTGGTTGCATTAGCATGTGTCTTTTTTTATATTACATTCTTGTTTTGTATGCCAAGTAAACCTGCTTGGTTATTCTCGGTTATTTTTCACATGCTATTTATTGATCCTAATTAGCATTTTGAGGTTGAAAATGTGTTGTTCTAGGGGTACTTGCAGCTCTTTTGAATTGTTGCTAGAGCTTGTATGCCGAAACTGTTTCATGGTACTCACACAAAAGGATCTTGATTTTCTTTTTTATTTTGAGTGAGAAGTAAAGCGACAGAAATCAATGGATTCATGAGAAATTTCATGCACCAAAAACAGAAATTGTTAACGATACGATACGATGGATCAGTGAATGATTATTATTTTCTGTGTTCTTGTATCGGTTCACATCTCTGCATTCATTTGATGCGAAGATTATCCGTTATTGTTCGCCTCAGAAATTTGTTTAGTAGCGAAGACACCAGAAATCTCTCTCTGGTGGTAGCTGGGAAGAAAGAAATTTGTGAAAGTAAAAATCAAGGGAAAAATGTATAGCACAAGGGAAGCACGCCTCGATACCCCACCAAAGACTTTACAAAACTCTCATTTTGTGAGCGTAAACTTAAATCCAGAATGGTGATTCCACTCGTGCTATCTTATCGACAAATATCGCTATTTAGAGGAACAGTTCTACTGAATACCAACAAGTACATGAACATGTACTTATATCGGTTTGCTAACTGAAGAGTGCATTTGGACAATTAAACGAACAAAAAATCAATTCCTCATCAAAACCAAACAAATTAAATGGATTTCGTGCCTCCAAATTCCATTTAACTGAGAACGCTGTGAAAAGGATTTGGAATGTTAGCTACAAACAAAAGCGCGTAAGATACCACCATATTCAAAGCTAGGAGACACTCGAAAAAACATTTTAAGCAATCAAATGCTTATTTTTCATATTTGGGGTCGGGACCAGTTCCAAGGTTTTAGTTCAGCACTGATAAGAAAATAAATATACATGATCTTTATTTTGGCTCCTTAAAGTAATGATAATGTCTGGTTTGAAGCCAGAGGGTTCAACCCTCACATAGTAGTACAGCTGCTCCCTTTTTGAGTCCCCCATTTTTACAGGCTACCCCCAATGGATTGAATGAAAATTATAGGTTGAACCCTCAAAGCTTGCTCTTTGGAACCCCAACTGGTGTGTCTCTGGATCTCTTTTCCAAGGCTCGCGAGAGTTGCTTCACTGCCCCTTTCGAAAGATGACGTGGTCTGCTCAACCATAGTCCACCATCAACAACCAATGTTGTTCCATTGATGTATTTCCCTTCAAACAGCAACCACCAAGATGAGATCTCATAACAACTTAGTAGAAAAGAGAGAACAAACAGTAGTTGAACGTGAAGTAAATCTTTATACCAATCTTTTGGGTTGTACACCAGGTCTTAAGCATACATCGCAAAAGCTAAAAATTATTGGGTATGCAAGAAATGAAGAGTGGCAAAATCTTTCGAAAGATTAGCACTCCCGGGATGAAGCTGTCAGAATTAACTTCAAACAAAACTATGATGTCCAAAGACTCAAAAACTTGTCTTTCTGCAGATCCAATAGTTACTGGATAAAAGCTAAAATATTCAAATTCTAAGAGAATAATATGAACTTCTGAATGCAGCAAATGATTATTAAAAAGATGATTGATTCATTAACAAAAAAAGGTTCTACACCAAATAATCCAGGCGAGGATGGAAGAAGCGGGAAAAAAAATTCAGGCCTCATTTCACATTCTTGTTTAGTTTGGTGTTTGAGAGATACTGAAAACACTGGAGCATCTCCAACATGGACAGCATAACAACTCCGCTCAACTTCACAGAAACGGTCATATTGTCGAATCCTCATCCCAGTCCTCATACTGGTAATGCTCCCGTCATCACACAGTCAGAGACTATTAGTTCCTTTTACCAATTTCAACTTGGTAAGGAGAAATGCAACAAAGGCATTCAAAGCCATATCTGGAGGCACCAATATATGTACATATATACTCGTACAATGTGTGTACGGCCATCTAAGTAGCTGAAATTATTCAATACACAGAGAAGCGTCCTAGCACATAAGTAGGTAAAAAAAACAGACCTGCATTAGATGCCAGATAGAGAGCAGCCATAGCAATATCCCATTTCTCACCCATTTTAAACAAAGGGTCATTCTGTATCGACTTTGTCACTGACTCGTCAGGTGCAAGTTTGGTAGCTCCAGTTGTGTCTTCAATAGGTCCTGGTGCTATCCCATTAACTCTAATGTCATAATCAGTCCCCCATTCTAATGCCAAGCTCCTTGTAATGCTATCAACAGCTGCCTGGAAACAAAGGGAGTAGATGAATGTTAGCACAACTCAAAATATAAATTATTTATGGTTTGATAATGTGCGTTTACAAACCTTTGCAGCAGAAACATGGATTTGATACCAAGATGCTGTATAATGCAAAGTTGCACTTATGTTTATAATTATCCCACCACCTGCTGAGTCCTTTCCAAGTCCTCCTTTCTTAAGATACTTTAGTGCTTCATGGCACATTGTAAATGTGCCAACTGAATCAATATCTATAACTGCAAAGACCAACCATGAAATAGAAACATTTCATGAATACCATCCGACATGAATACCATCCGAAAGCATTCAAGAGTGTGTGTGTGTGTGTGTGTGTGTGTGTGTGTGTGTGTGTGAGAGAGAGAGAGAGAGAGAGAGAGAGAGAGAGAGAGAGAGAGAGAGAGAGAGAGAGTTTACACTTACATTCTAAACATGCATAATATAGAATATTACACAGATGCTAGCTTCAGCTTTTACATGGTTGTTTACTTCCCAACTCAAAAAGGAACAACAGCTTTAGCTGTTCTCACAAGTCTCATATTAAGGCCAAACACACATCACCAAGGAACATGCGAAGGTAACTTTGTATGACTTCATTCAACAGCATGTAACAATTCTGTTCTATTTTTACCTACTCTGCGGACGAAATGAACCAGTGACAACTCAAATAAACTAACAGCAACCTATTAACTTCTAGGACATGCAAAGACCCTGAAATTAGGATCATTACGTCCCTACTATGGAAAGTTTAGAAGGATTTTAGAAAAAAGAGTCATATGTGTGCATATTCTGTTGGCTGCCAGTGGACTACAATTTTGCTCCATCGAAGTAAAGATAACCTGTTCGAAATCCGTTAGGGGACAAATCCTCAGCTGGAACGAGGAAATTGCCAGCTGCAGCATTTACAAGGATGTCAAGCTTTCCAAATTGCTTAATAGTTGATTCCAAAACTCTAACTGCATCATCTCGTTTGCGAACATCTCCTACGAGCCCAATAGCCTTCATAGCAGGAGGAGTGCAATTTCAAATCAGAAAACCAACACTTAGTTAAGCACATAAACCTGAAGGAATATATAGCATATAAAGTGACAGATTATGAAGAGATCAGAATGTAGAACTCTGGGTAATACTCAGTCACAACCATTGTACATGTTGAATGGGATCTGAAGTTGGTATTGCACATTTGAGCTGGACAAACTATCATTTTCTTATTTGTTTGGTAGTTCAATCTATCAACAATTAAACTACTTCGATAGAAAAGTTAAGTCTCTGACACGCGTCTCCTACTAATATTATAATTAGTATTCTCTTCTTGGGCGACCAAAATTTTCGTGAGTTCATCCTTTGGGAGTCTGCTGATTTTATATTAACATGCATCATTCATAGTTATAGTTTTTGGAGCATTTCTCAATCTGTTAATGTCATCCTTGTGGTGTGACCATCATGTTCTTCTCTGTATGATACCAATATAGCAGATGTCCCCGAAGGGACTACTTGTAATTACTGTAAACTTGCAAGCTTTTTCTTCAAAGTTATGTCTGCATCGTGGTTTTGCAAAGGAATTTTACTAACCAAGAGAAAGGAAAGTGATAGTGAAACCAAAGAACTAACTTATCGACTTCACTATAAATCCCTCCACAGGTCCATCATCCAAGATTCCAAAGACAGTCTCTTTTTTCATCAACTTGTGGTACTCTCAAACACGATAGAGAAGCAAGAAAACATCAATGAGTACGCAACAAAACAAAATTCTACAAACTACTTTAAGACTATTTTGATGAATTTACGCTTTCTTCATTGTAATCCGCTCGATTCCTACACAGGGATAATACAATTTGGTTAACATCTGTATACATCTGGTTAGAAACCCATGGGCCTAACTCAACTACCATGTTAGAAACCCGTAGGCCTGATTCAACCTTCAAAACTGACTCGTAAGATAAAGGTTTCCAAGCCTTATAAAGGACCAACATAGGCAATGTGGACTCGCTAACACATCTAATTCCTAAAAATCATATGTGTGTGCGCGCGTGTGCTTTTTTATCACCTAATAACTTACTACACTTTCCGTAATCAGTTTAACTTGTATCGCTTTTCTTCTTTGAGATGCTGTAGAATCAAAGTGAATTGCAGCCAACCTTTATGCTTTGATTGTTACTCAAACTTGATTACAGTTTAAAACGTAGGAAGAGAAGAAATTGAACCAAACAGTTAAAGAAAGCGGAAAAACAAACAACACATGCAGTTTAACAATTGTAAAACAACTCTATTTTTCTTTTCCTTTTCCTTATTTTTTTCCTCCATTTTCTGAGCAACCAAAGGAAACCCAAATGGTAAATCGGGATGACCTGGATTCCCTGAGATCGGAGAGCAGAGGCAGCGTCGTCAACGACGTTCTTCCGTCGACCCATGACGGCGATGGAGGCTCCGTGTTTGCCCAATTGAACAGAAATCTCGTACCCAATACCCGACCCACCACCGGTCAACAGAGCCACCTTCCCTTTCAGTATGTCAGCCTTGAATGGTGACTCCATTTCAATCCAGGAAGGCAGGAACAACCCCTCTCTCTCTCTCACACACACACAACTTTCTTGCTATGAATTTATGTTGAAATCTTTGAACGTGGGGATCTTTGAACCGCCGGCTTCAATTGTTCATTCATTCATCTTTATATTACAAGCCTTCCATCGAGGGATGTTTCACCAATTTTATTTTAATTTCTAGATATTAGGTTATAATTACAATTTTTGAAAATCCTTAATTATAATTACAATTTTTAAAAGATAAGAGTGTGAATTTATACAAAGAATCTATAAAACTCTTTCGGAGACTTTGCTCCCCTCGACCAAGAAAGCTCTGCTGTTTTGAATTATTAGACTTTCTTCTTCGTTGTAATCCATAATTACAGATTTTGAAGTGTTCTTCCGAAGCAAATAGGATGATTCAAAAATTCTCCTATGTAGGCACCCGGCTAGTCTTGCAAGAGCCTTGCTCTTCGAGTCTCCAGATCTTAGTTGAAAACCTAAACTCTGTTGAATTTGGCTTTTATTAGTGTGTGTGACATTTGCAATTCCTCGGTGACCCTGGCGGGACCGAATCTATCTCAAACGCTTACGAAGAAGGCAAAGTCCCTGCTCACTCTGCCAACCAACGAATAAACCCAAAGCAAGCCTGAAACAGTATAGCAAGACTTTATATACTCATTTGGGGGAAGCCCAACCAACCTATAATTCATCCCTTTTAATCCTCTCACCACGACAAATTCATATTCTTAACAAACGTACAAATAAATCAACGACTGAGAGACTAACATTGAGATTAGTGTTATGCATTCTTCAATTCATTTTCTAAAATTCATTTTATAAGCTACCTTTAGGCAGTAAAATTACACAATAAAAAAATAACAAAAATATATCTCACAAACATTTCAAGGATACTATTATTACAACTATTTAAATTAAATTTAACTGGATATAAATTAGTTCAAGTGAACATCCATCTGTACTATATAATTATAACAGAAGAACCCTCCACGTAACAAGTGTCACCCCAAAAAAATTAAGAGCAAGACTTTAAAATTTTACTCTTATGTAATTTTTTGAAAAAGCATTCATTGACTATTCATATATGAAATTAAGAATGTGATTTGACAATACACACACAAGGAAATATTACAATTTCACATAAATGTCATTTCCAAAATAATGTATACACGTATTCAATTATGAAAGAAAAATTAGACCATTATATAAATATCTCCTCCAAAGTAAAGAAATTCACACGCCTAACAACAATAAGATTAAAAGAAGTAAATATGGATAATACTCCATGTAACACTCCAAATTTTGACAAAACATTAATCTAAAATAAAGTAACGAAACATTAATAGATTTTTATTTATAAAATACATGTTTGCTCTTACAAAATATAGAATATCAAAATAAAGTCATCCAAACGGATTTTTCACAAAAGACTGTAATTACATGGGGATTTCAGAGCTTATAATCCTATACCATGTAAATCAAGACTCAACAGTGTCCTCATCGGTGATGATCTCGTCATTAGCCGAGTAATTCAGATTTCCTCCATTGCCTTCAATACCTGATGTGAAATGTCAGGGGTATGAAAATTGTACAATAAATTATGAGGCTCAATAAGTTATTATGTCCTTAGTCTCATTGCATGACAATACGAGTATACAATGTGATATGCATAGTTTACATGGAAGTAGTAGTACATAAGTGCGAGATTAAAAATAAGTAAAACGATATTAAAACTTAATAATAAGCCTGATATTAAAGTTTAATAATAAGTACTCGAGTGTTGCGCGTCTAATCTATAACCCAAGTGTTATCCTCAAATGTTATACACAAGTTGTCGACTTTTAAATCAACAGTTCTTATTGTGACAATTGTCGCGTCAAGAACACCACTAATCGCAATAATTGCCACATCATATATATATAGTCAACTAGAAATTTTTGTTTTATGATTTTTCCATCCGATAATGATTCCAACCGCTATGCTAACTATGTTTCCAACGCTAACGTTCATGACCATTATGTTTTTGTCCGTTGTGTTCGTAGATGTTATGTTTCCAAACTTTATGTGTCTCCTATATCATGCTGACATCAAGGTACTTCCTAAACTTTACTTCTAAAACTACAAGACTTTATTGAAAAGGTACGCTACGGCTAAAAAACATAACTTGGCTCGATATATAACTTGACTACACGTATGACATAGCTAAAGACACACCTCAATTTAAGACGTAGCTCGACTGAACACACTTCATGGTTCAAGCCATGGCTCGATTAAAGTCACATCACAGCTAATGACACCCATAAAAATATTCTCATGGAAAATAATCAATATCAATAATTTTAGGGGTAAAAATGTAAACCGGAAAACCAAACCAAATTAGCAAACCGAACCAAATCAACGGTTTGGTTTGGTTTTTTAGTTCATTTGGTTCGGTTTTCCCGTTTTCGGTTTTAGATCCTTCAAACCCAAACCAAATCGGACCGAACCGGTATATGTAAAAAAATCTAAAAATTTAAAAATATAGGTACAATGGTACATCACGTGTAATCGTGTATATGTAAAAAAAATCTAATCGTTTCTCTCACTTTCACTTTTCATTTATCCTCCACCTCCCGCCGCCTCCACTTCTCATTCTTAGTAGGGGTGTAACCGGTCCGGTTTGGTCCTGTTTCTCCTATAAACTCGGACCAAACCGGTTGACCGGTTTGAGAAAAACGTAAATCAAAAACCGGACCGATGGTGTTTGGTTTGGTCCGTTTGGCTCGGCCGGTTTGGCTCCGGTTTGGTCCAGTTTTCGATTTGGGTGGTCTTGGGCCAAAATCATCAAAAAAATGTAAAAAATAACTCAGAAATCAAAAAAATAACTTAGTATATAAACCCACAAATCAAATGTGAAATCAGTAAACAAATAATTCAGAAACATAACTTAGTATATGAAGACCAGAACTCATAAATCACTAAAATAAGTACACGAACTCAATAAAAAAAATACAAAATCAAATGCGAACTCAGTAAAAATGCGAACTCAGTAACGTATATGACCCAATGGTATGGATTGTGGTCCTATAGCTTGAACTCCGTCCGAACTCCAACTCAAAACTCGAACACGAATCAGATCTGCACGCCATTTTCAATAGAAAACTCCAACTTAACTCCGTTCGTAGTTACATGTCAGGTAACGTTTGCATGCCATTTTCGATTCCAGTAAAAAGTTTGAATTGTTTGAATAGCCAAGTCAGATTTTTTTTTTTTTGTTCCCTCACTTGGCTAGCTTGATTTTTTTTTCTTAATTCTTGCCGAAATGCAAGCCTTGAGTTTCAATTTTCAGTCATTAGTTTCTAATTACTTCTGATATCAATCTCTTTTTTTCTGGTCTTTGTTAAGTATTTGACATTCTATTAAACTATTCAGAGAAATGTGAGTATAGCATTTTAAGAATTTATTTTATATTCTATTATAGCATTTCGAGAAGGCTGTGATATTTTTCTTCCAACTCATTCTATAGCAGACATAAAAGGTAATAATACAATACTATGCTTTTGTTTACAACATGCTAAGAATGCTATAAAATAATACATGCTATGGAGACCAGTAAAAAAAAAAATACAATAGTGCCTTACGGCAGATTTTATGGCCTTTCACCAACAACTGTTCATGGAGACCAGTTAAAAAAATCACCACCACGACCACAAACTATGCATATGGGCTCCAAGGCCCAAGCCCTCTCATTGTAACGATGCAAAAGATGTAAGAGTGAACCAAAATAAAGACGTGACATCCATCCCAAGATATTTATTCGATAGCCGAGACTTTTTGGACTTAATCCCATAAAGATTCATGTTATTCATAAAATTTTTAGAAAATAGGATTTAAAACTTGGTTGACCAGTCAAAACACCTCTTGAGAGTTGGGCTTGAAATTGGCCTGTCACAATAGTCCTCACCAGTTAAAATTCTCCAATTGAATTATTTGGAATACACCCTAACTTGTTACAACATCACTCTGATCAGTCAAAAATTGCTACTGGAACTTTCTGAGCCATGTCCTAATTGGTTAGAGTACCATGCATGCTAACCAGTTAGGTTTTGATTATGTAACTTCTGGTCATGCAGTTTGACTGGTTAGGCCCATACTCTAACCTGTCATAATGTATTTTTTAAAAATCTACAAATTCAAACTAGAACATATTCATGATCATGATAAACACCACATAATGCGTAGAATATCACCAAAGTACGGCAAGAAACACATGAAATAACTTTAGTCTCTAGTTTAACTAGTATCCTATTTCAAATACGGTGATCTTCTAAACCCTAGCAAGCTATGATCCTTTTGATTCGCCCTTGAATGCACCAACACCTGGTTCGAACTACGCTTCTAACACCTGGATCAATGCTTCTCCTCGCGTCCTTCAAAATTTCAGAAGATTGACACATGACACATCCACTCGATTAAACTCTCATGACGACTGTAGCATGTAGGAAGGCTCTCTAGGATTTCCGTGCGTTAGGATTTCATGGAATAATATAATGTGACCAAAAATCTATTTTTATATTGAAAAATCGATAAATTATACTTTAATTTCAAAGTTTATTTATACTCAAATTTGATACATAATATTTCAAAATTTACAGTCTTGCCTTTAATTCCTCAAAAAATTTCATTAAATCAAATATTTAAATTATAAACCGGGCATGGTCCCTACACATTCAATCTCTCAATCCAACTAAGGTGGCGTCTTTAGTTTAATCTTGTTTGATATACGTTGTGTTAAGTTTTGTTATCGTATTCATCGTTAAAAGTTTAAGATCTTTGTTGTCAACCATAGAGCTCATGTTTATGTTAATTTTTTGCATCGTTGTTGTCAACATATCAATTTAGCATCTTTTTTGGTATTCATCACTACAATAAGCAATTTTATTTAATTGGTTTACATGTTCATGATAGCTTTCATGCTGATATCTTTCGGAGTCACGAAAAAATGACTCAATTTTACAGGATGGCGCGGAAAATATTATTGATGCTAATATTCAAAAAGGATAACTTTTGTAAACTTAAATATTGTTGATGCTAATATACAAAAAGTTAAATTATTTGATCATTGATGTCTATCTAAACGTGTCAATATTTGTACACATAATGCCCAAATGACGTTATTTTTTGTATTTATGAATTGATGAACGGTCTCATTTTATATCACGTGAGAAATGGTGCTATGGTAATATTTTGGTTGTTCTAATAATCGCAAGTCACATTTTGTATGGATTAAGCTTGGAATCTAAAATCCAGCTCAAAATTCTTAAGGGAGGCCCAGCTTTGAGGCTTCGCCATTCCTTGTCTATATGGGCCTTTGTGGCCGAAATTGTATTGCCATGTTTCTTCAAGATAATTCATTTTTAGGTGAATTATACTCGGCTCTTCTATTTTTAAAATTATTCTTACCTTTGGTAGTTTTGAATCTGTTATGCAGTTACTTTTTTTATCGTTAAAATTAGTCATAGTTAAGCTATTAAAACTTTAAGTTTGGAATTTTGTTTTGACGAAATGAACTACAAAGTAATTTCTACTCCTTTCGAAGTAGACTATGTTAAATTTTTTTAGATTTTTTTAAAGTCAGAATTCGGACAGAGTTTTGAGAATTTTTAGAATTTTAGTTTTAAAAAAAAAATCTCAAAAATTCAAGATAAGCTATTTTGGACGTGATATGAATTATGTTATAATATATTTTGTTAAAAAAAATTCAAATTTGAAGTTTTAATAACTTAACTTACGACATTTGAACCCCAAGGAATTAGCATGGTGGTCAAGGTTTGAAACTTAGAGATGCTCACTCTTAGGTCTTGCGTTCAAAACCTCTCAGGTGTTGTCAACTCTTATATGGACAATTCATATAGATCAAAAGTCCTGACTTCAAATGGGGCCATCGCAAATGGACAATGGGATTCGTCCTCTGAGGACTAGTCGACATTAGGTTGGGAATATTCCTAAAGCTGAATAGATATCTCGGCTCAAAAAAATACTGACAACGTTTGACTGATTTTAATAATAGATTAGATAAGTCCATAATAATAGTTTTAAAAAATAAGAAAATAGAGTAATTTTATGAGGTAGTATTGTATTTGTTAGAAACCTCAATGCAGGTTAGTGTAATTTACCCTTCAATTTTTTTGTTGTATTTTTTGTTTTTCTTATATTATTGTAGGGACCTTCCTTGAGTTTGGGAAAATGCAAGCACCTCCTCTACTTTTTAAACTATTTGATCATTATTTTCTTATCATTAATTTTCGTTAGTTGTCGCTAGTTTTTATTTAAATTTGATCATTTTGTCATTCCTTCACTCACTCCCTTAATATTTTCTTAATAATTTTTTAAAAAAATTCATGCTATTTTTTTCAAATCAAAAGATTAAATGATTTTCGTGCATATTTTTAAAAATTTTGTTGCACCAATTTTTAAAAAATAAGCAAAAAAATAAATTAGAGCCAAAATTTTGCAAAATAAAATTCTTCCGTACATAAATTTTTGAACTTTTAACACCAATTTTAAGATCTTGCTTACTTCTTTGAATTGGTGCAAATAATTTTTTAAAATATGCGCAAAAATACTTTAATATTTTGATCTGAAAAACTAACATGAATTATCTAATAAAAAATTAATTATAAAATATGATAAAAAAATAATTGATCCAGGAATCAATAAAAAGTAAAAATTTATTTATTTACGTCAAATTAGGATTCAAATTAATTTACGTGCACCGCTATTAAAATTTGAAGAAAAATAAAATAAAAATTCTCGTAACTTTTTACTATTATACCCTTATCGAACAAGCATATAAATTTTTGGAACATTTAGCCATTCAATGGTATAGATTTTTCGACGATATATTTGCTATTTCGACGGTGTACTTGCTTTTAGTTGAAAGTATAAAATTTTAAAAAAATCCTCAAAAAATTATTTAAAAAAATAGTCAAATTTAAAGACAAAACTAATAGCAATTAACGAAAAATAACGGCAGAAAATAATAATATAATAATTTCAAAAAGTAAGAAAGGTAATTCATGTATTTTGTAAAACCTCATGAGAGATCTTTGCAATTATTAGAAACTTCAGGAGATGTTCAGTGCATTTTACCCTTTTCATTTTTACATGGATGGCCTATATCTACTCTATTTTCAGGGGTAAAGACTTGTGGGGATAATAAACTATCGTTGAAATTTAAAACTCACACCTTTAGCATGATGAATGTGCATTTTGCCCAACCCAATCAACTAGACTACTACTTTATCTTTGATTTCTCTTCTTAATTTTTTTATTGATCTATTAAAAAAAAGACATCTTTTCAAAAGCCAAAAAGAAATTATTTAAAAAAGGAGCTATGAACACTTATAAAAAAAAGCTTAGAAATTTTCAAACACAAAAATTAAAAATTAAAAAAAAAAGCCCAAAAAAGTCTTTAAAAAAATCCAGCACCCAAAATGAACTGTATACTTAGAGCATCTGTAAGAAAGATGTCAAGTTTTGAAGTGTCAAATTTTTTTTATAACTTATGTGACAATTTGATAAATAATATCACGATTGCCTGTGGTTTGACTGTTCAAGCATAGAAGAGACAAGAGACAAGAGAGACAGAAGTTATATTTCAGTAAGAGATTTTCACAACTGTTATCTTTATATTTCGTTATGTATTATTAATTTGCTGCAAGAGGATTTGATAGGGCTAAATATCCTAGGAATCTAAAGGTTGAGAGAGAGAGAGAGAGAGAGAGAGAGAGAGAGAGGGACTTTGTTCAAAGCATATATGCCAGGCATAGACAAGATATGCCACTCAATTGTCAATATTATTGTTTTTTTCTAAGTGTATTTATCAGAATTAATGGTTAGTGCCATCATTTCATCATTATAAACAAGGTTCAGTCTCAATCTTTTCCCATTATTGAAAGATAAGTAGTTATGATCAATTTTCATTTAGTCTAAAACTTCAATTAATTCAACCATGAAAACTAGCTACATCATCCTAAACCTAATTAATTAATACCCATATCAAGAAACTAAGGTCCCCAAGCTTACATTTTATTTAGGTTTTCATAATATATACTCTCTTCTTTCCCATTTTTTCTCACTTTTATTATTTTGAATCTTTCAGAAATTTAATTATATTTTTAATTTATAATTCTTTTTATACATTATATGAATCTTATTGGTGCACTTATTTTTTTTGTCCTATCTATAAGTGTTTAATAGTTTTTCATCTCATCCAATTTTAAAAAATATGTTTTGGTCATTTTTTTAAAGAAATACCAAAATTATCCAAAATTTTTAAAATTGCATAATTCAAGCACTCAACTCCTAAAAAAAGATACTAAAATTTTACTACTATATTAGTTCGGGCACCAAACAAAATGTGAGATCAATAGATCAAGGGTTTGGAGGAAATATTTTCTATTAGTCTAGAAATCTCTCCTCCTAACTCTCTGAGAAATCTGTTATATATTGTTCGACCATTATCATCCTAAACGGATACTTCAAATAGGAACAATAATAAAATAAACTCCACTCACCGTGAAATCCAATTTATCTTGGATAAATATTATTTAGGATTTACTATAAAATCTCTCCTCTTAACTCGCAACACTCAGATTCCGTGAAGAAGAACAGAAAATTGACAAGTTTATGTCATATAGGATGACAAATATAAGAAATATGAATTTAGGAACATAAAAAAATAAAAAATATATGATTTCATGCAAGGATTAAAAAAAATTCGATGATATTCTCAAGATTCCCGTGAATCACTAAAACAAATTTCGTGAAAGTGGTATATTTACATATTTCGATGAAAAAATAAAAAATATATGATTTTTTTGGATCCTGATTATCGCAACTAAAGTCGCTATAACATATTGCGGGCATATTAACAGATATCTTTTAGTTTTTTTAAGATTCCGGTAAATATCTTTTCCATTCCGATGATATTCTCAAGATTCACTGAAAAGTATTTACCATATTTGATTTCACATTGCAAGCCTAATTACTGCTATGATTTTAAACATACTAAATAAGAAATTATATGTTTTCACTTAAGAGAGGATAAAAGGATAAACTAATACTCAAAAGTAGTGGCAAAAATGTCAAACCATGTAAAAATAGGATGGAAACATAAAAAGTGGATATTATGAAAACTTACGTCATCTGGGCTAATAGGATCCTGATTTAAATTACTTAATCTTTTTATTTGATAGTTTTTATAGGGGAGTGATTTTTCCTTAAACATAAAAGTTAATACCAAAGTTATAACAAAACAAATATCCTCTATCTCCCTCCCCCTCTCTCTCTGTGTGTGTAAACTCCATTATCCATAATACAAGAAATTGCCAAAGAACACTCTTTATCGGTGGCAAAAAAGCACTCTGATGATTAAATTAGTATTTTGAATCACAGATAACTCTTAATATCAAATAGTGTAATAACAATTTACAGTGCAATTTTCACCTCGAGTGCGCACCTCTATTTATAGACTGTCTGAATAATCAACCCGAGTTTTATCCAGTCTCTAATTACTCACTAGAACAGATTTGAAGTACCTTTTGATTAGCTACTAGCAAGACAAGTCCGATCTGGACTCTTCAGACACTTATCTTATATTGTTAGAGCTTCACTCAGTTTTAAATTTTTCATTCTAAGTTGAATTAGTCTAGAACTTCTCGTTCTTATCTGATTTGAACTGTTCCTGAGATAATTCAAATTTTGTCTAATTATATTCCAACTCAATTTTGTTAACTGTCTTTCCCAGGTCGACTAATTCATTATACGTCTCGACAATAAGCATGTGCACAAGAGCATGTTCTTGTTGAGCTACTGGTCTTCAATTTATTTAATTAAAAAAAACTCAATAAGTTCTTATTAAGTTTTATCTCTTTCAACCGCCCCCAATTTTGTCTGCTCCTCGTCAAGTTAACAGAGTATGCAAAACCAATCCAAATCCTCTTATTTCATCCTCAGGTAGATATTCTCTATTCACCTATTGAAATTCGTATTGTTGTATTTAATGCGATAAACGTCTGTTACGTTTGTTCCTATTATTGCCCTAAAATGGGGATCTACAGGCAAAATTCTGAAAACTCCTACGAAAATGGAGGAGTTCTATAGGTGAAGAGTTGAAACCGCAGCCAAACCTAGAGATTTGAAGATTGTTCTAGACTAGATTGGTCCCAAAGAGCAGCATGGCAAAGGTCATGCTCTACGTTGTAACCCGAGCTACTACAACTATCTCGATCATCCTTCAAACATCATTATAGTTGAAGAACAAATCAAGGACCCAATCCCAAAAGGAGTTGCACTCCCCTTCTTGAGAGAATCCAACCGAGTTACCATTATTGCCGCTTTGCGCTGGCCCTCTAACACTAGTTGCAGACTCATCTTCGTCCTTTAATTAATACCCCAAACCTCTCTCCTTGATCTAAGGACTTTCCTCCAGTCCATTCTTCTCCCCATCATTGCTAAGACCCAAGTCCGTTCATTGAAGTTTGTTTGTGTTTTAGTTATTTTTTTTATTTAATGTCTTCGAAATTCGGGGCGTTACAACAACCTTCATACCATGTTTTTTTTTATTTTCTTTAATGAGTATATATTATTCTTTATATGAAAATTCTTTTGGAGATTTATATTGTAGTTGTCTCTAAACAAAAGTAATTGAAATTGAAATAATTAAAATGCATTTTGCTTACGTTGGGAGAAAAAATTCTTTACAACATTGGTTAAATGTATTGAAATTATAATTAATAATCTAAATTTGGTTTGTTGAATTTTATAACTTGTGCCATAATCATACGTAGCTTGAGTTATATGCTCAGGTGTCGGGGGGTTTTCGATCTCGCACCTCTGGCTTTTCTTCAAGCAGTTCCTCTCCGTCGACATCCATCTTACGAGCCACTACTTGCTCCTTCACATGTCCCATAATCAAATCCTCAAAGTTGTCATCCTCATCAAGTTCATCCTTCTCGGGATCTTCATCGTCTACCTCGTCATCATCATCATTCTCAGCATGCCACCCAAATTGTGGTTGGTCATCCGCTAGTGGGGATAAAGGTGCCATGATCTTTAGTGGTGTAATAGGTGCAAGATCGTCAGGTAGCTCGTCCTCCGAGAAGTCTAACAAGATAACGCTCTACTGGGTCAAAGTCTGAATCAGATGACATCTACAAGATATATAAGTATATGCGTTAGACTTATGATATATAATATCGAATAAGAATCATAACGCATAACACTATCTATCCAGAAAACATGACACTCATGGTGTAATCTACCCAATTCTACCATAGGTCTCAAGTAAAGGGAACTTGGGGCTCTGATACCACTCTGTAATGCCTCGATTTCTCAAAAAACGTTAAATAAAATATTTAACATCAAAAGACTAATTTTTTCATTAATAAAATAAGTTTCGATTACATAACTGAAATAAAAATACATAAATATAAAAGGAACTCGACAATATCTAGGTAAACCATGGTGCTATAGTGTCCTCCACGTAAGTGCTATCGTTGGTGGCTCGGTAAGAAGGCTCAGCTATGTTATTGTCGACACCTGACATGAAAAGCCAGGGACAGGAGAAAGTTGCACTATGAACGATAAAACTTAGTAGTAAAAATCTTACCCGTAATTCAATTTGTGCCATAGAATGAATGATGTATGAACAAGTCATGAACAATGATAATGACTAAGCAGAAATAAAATTAACAATAAATAATCGGAGTATGGAGTGCGTAATGGAAGTCTAAGTCTACTTTTTAAGGTTCTCTCTAAATCTTGACACGTTTCTAACCATGATTCCTAAATGTCCAAAGTTTATTTCAAAATCTCAAGTTCAGGCCAACACCAGTGTTGCCCATCATTCAAATTCATTTTCAAAACAGTGTTATGATGTTCCCAACCGATATGGTCCCGACCCTTAAGCTAAATCTCACATCCGACGCATATGTACCCAAACATCGACTCCCTTATCTCATGTTTTCAACCATTATGCTCCTGAGTATTATGTCTCCCATGTGTCGTGCCTCAATAAAAATCCTAACTCCATCGTCATCTACAGTTTTATTTTCAAAATACATGACATGGCTAAAGAACGTAATCCACTTATGACATAACTTGGCTTAATGCATAAAACATGACTGACTCAGCTCCAAGATGTAGCCTGGTGGTACCAGACATAGTTCGGCTAAAAATTCATATCTTGACTAAAGATATCCTAACACAATCTCCCCGAGGAGTAATGCCACATCTTAAACAACAAATCTCAGCATTTTGTCTAAAAATTTCATTTATCATTCCAAAAACACGTGGGAGACGACCATACTCAAAGTGACGTATACTTAGACATTTGTTACTAGGTTTACAAATGCTCGAACAACAATTAGGAGGATTAAAAATATCATAAGAACAACATGCTTTTATAGTGCCAATGTATTATAATAACCATGATTTATGATGTCAATTGAATAAAAATAGAAATCATAAAAGCATAAGTGCAAAGTATTGACAAGAATCACAAACATCAAAATGATAGAAAAATATAAGCCATTCGGTTGGATTTATAATGGTCATCCGGTTGAGTATGATATTGAGATTTGAAAAGTCCAAGTTCATGTTGTAGTATAGACAATAGGGGTAGAATGAACATATTTTAGTTTAGAAGTTTATTTGATCTCATGTTGAAAAATCTGACTATTGAAAAAAATGGTTAAATATAGAAAAATGAATTTTTGAATTTTTGAAGTTCCACATCTATATTTTGGCTTTTTTTTATCTTATTTTTTATTTTTTAAACTTTCAAACATAGTTTTATACTTTTTAATTTCTTTTTGTCTAGACGAACCAATATACTATAAAAGAAATCTAAAAAGTATAAAATTATGTTAAAAAGTTAAAAAAAAATACTAAAAACGAAAAAAGTTTAAAATAATATATTTTGACTTATTTTTCATATTTTTTTAATTTTTTAATTTTTTAATATAATTTTATATTTTTTAGATCTCTTTTGTCAAGACGAACCATTATACTAGACCACGTTTTGATTTTTTTTAAAAAAAATTGATTATTTTTTTAACTTTCCGATATAATTTTATACTATTTAGATTTCTTTTGTCGAGATAAACTAACATACTACAAAAGGAATTAAAAATATAAAATCATATTAAAAAGTTAAAAAAATCATTAAATACAAAAAATCAATCAAAAGGACCATGTTTTACTGGTGTTTTATATTTTAATATTTTTTTAAACTTTCAGACACAATATATATCTTTTAGGTTTTTTTTGTTGAGACCAACTAATCTACTACAAATAATTGATGAAAAGATAATAAATATAAAAAAATCAAAAAAGGACAAAGAAATTATACTTTCGATGATTGTAAAAGTATGAGAAATATTAGGTAACAAAAGAAACAATTAATAAGGATAATTTTATTTATTAAATAACCTAACCTTTTAACACTTTGTGGATAAAATAAAAGACTTTTAATGCTTTAAAAATAATGAACCTTAACTCAAAAAATAAATTAGCTCAGACTTAATGGACAAATTCACCCACTTTATATATATACTTTTCACCAATTTACCCTAAATCTTTTTTGATTGTTCAAGCAGAGAAGAGAGAGAGAGAGCGCGACAAGTTTATACTACACGAGGATTCGATGGGGCTAAATATCCTAGGAATAACGTTTAATTTTTCTTAAAGCACCTTCTACAGTGTGCCGTTTAGTTAGGACAAAACGACGTAGTTTTGTCTCTTTTGTCCTCGAAATTATTCATTTTAACTTGTTAGGCCAATTGTTATTAAAATACATAGAATCAAAATAATATAATTTTAAAAATAACATTAAAAAATTTATGCTATTTTGTCCACACTAGAAAAGTACAGTGTAGCTCCCTCAAATCCCCTTCTATTACCAAAGAGAGAGAGAGAGAGAGAGAGAGATGGATGTGAGAGAAGCCTTTGGAAACGAATATGCGAGGCATAAGACAAAATATGCCTCCCCCTAGTCAATATTGTATTTTTCAAAGTGTATTTATCAGAGTAATTTGAACGGTCGTGCCATCATTTCAGTAATCAATTTTTATTTAGTCTAAGGTTGAATTAATTCAACCATGAAAATAACATCATCCTAAGCACAATTATTGGGCCCAATTTGGCCTAATTAAGTTGCTTATGAATAATAAAGTTTTGTCTCTGTTTAAAAAAAAAATCATATTTGTTGTCTTGGCCTTAATTTTTTATAAATTATTGGTCCGTCTCGATGAGACGAATCTAAAAAGTATAAAATTCTGTTCAAAAGCTAAAAAAAATCACTAAAGACGACGAATAAACAAAAAAAATTATGTTTTTAGATTATCTTTGTCTTTTCTAAATTTTTTTTAAATTTAGTTCATTATTTATAATTTTTCTGAAAGCTCTCATTGACATAAACTAATTATCCATAAAAAATTGACAAAAAATAAAAAATTACAAAATATTTTCATGTAAAGACGATACAATAATTAAATAATTAAGTTAAACTAAACTCAGCATAAGTACCATATCAAGAAACTAATGGGTGGGCCCCAAGTACAATCTTACAGCTTAGTTAGGTTTTCATAATATATACTCTCTTCTTTCCAAAGAAAATTCACTTTTATTATATTGAATCTTTCAGAAATTCGATTATATTTTTAATTTATAATTATATTAGATTGTATCTTTAAAATCATAAGAAGTATTACAAATTTAATTAATATTTTTTTTTATAATTTTTCATCTAATCATTCCTTATCGGTCCTTTCAGCATTTCCTTTTCTCCTCCCTGCCAAATGAGATTATTTGCTTTTTTGTTTGTTTATTAAATTAAATTGAATTTTAAGTTTTAACCAATTAAAATTGGTTATATCAATTTACTTTCTTAATAAGTTCTATGAAAACTTACCTCCTTTCAAATTACTGATAAACAAAAAATAGCACTTACATTAGTAAGGGCGGAACCAAGAATTTAATTTATAAATTCCCGGACTAAAAATAAATCAAGCTAAAAAATATATTGAACTATAAATAATGGGGTAGGCTAAAATTACTTGTACTAAAATTTTACACATAAAAAATCAAAAAAAAAATTTCTCTGGTTCCACCTGGGTTGGAGCCCAGGTCAGCCCCTTAGTGCTTCCGTCTATGTACATTAGCATAATAAACAACAAGATGAATGGCTGCTTTTTAAGATTGAATTTAAATGCCAATCCTAGTCAGCAGTCTAAAAAACTCTTTTCCCTTTTCATAATAATAAGGTAAGTTTCATAACTCTAACCTAGTAAAGAGGTTGTCGCTCTTGTTTTTTATAGTGGATGTTCTTAATTAACTAAACGTATGGCGAGTTGCGAGTGAAAAGAACCAGTCGTAGATAACTAGGCAGGCGTTGGAATGTAGAACCAATTATATTGTTCTTAAAAAAGAATTGTAAATTTAGTAACATAATTTTAACACAAATTTTAGATGCAGCTGTATTTGAAATCGTTTGATATACGGAATATTCATATTATTTTAGAGAGCTCTACTTGTATCGGATAATTTCAAACATATAATTATGTCTAAATTTGGTCTCACCAATTTGAGGTCCCCATCAGCTGAAAAAAAAAAAAAAAAAGGCTAAAATTGAGTTTAAGAAAAAACACAAAACTTCATGTGGTAGGTTCTACAAGAAAGGACAGTCCAATCAGTGCTGGACCCCACTGTTGGTGACAGAAACAGCATTATTATACTCTCAAGCCTTACCCAGATTAGATGCGAAAAAACAGTCAGCAATTATTGAGATATTTTATATTATTTAATAGAATAATTGACTTATCTCGTGACCTAATTTTTTCACGATGTTTTTTCATCATTTTTCTATTGAGATATTATTTATTATTTAATAGCATAATTCATTTAGCTCCTGGCCGATTTTGTTAGGCCTGTCGGCCTAAATTTTTCACGATGGTTTTTTTATTATTTTTCTTAACTGTTATTGTATTTGTATTAAAAAAATTAATCAATCATTTAAAATAAAAATTAAAAAATATGGTCATTCACTAAATACAATTTTTTTTTAATTGAGAATTTTTTATTATCTTTTTTATATTTAGAAGCGTTTTATCTAGATGTTTTCCAATTTAGGTCAATATTTTTTTACTTTTTTTTTTTAATTTATTTGGTGAAACGAATGATAGAATTAAAAAAGTATGAATCACAAAATATCAAATAACACCGACTGTTTTAACGAAAAATAATTTAGTTCAAAACCTAACATTTATAAGCTTAATTGTTTATTTTATTTCTTAATATAGGCACATGAACTCATGTCTATCTTTAAACACGTGTACAATAAAATGAATAAACAAGACAATAAAAAATGAAAAAATAATAATTTGGTAATGTAATAGCAGTACTAGAAATTATCTTGCAATTAACGTAGGTGCGTTTATTTAGCTAGTGGCTTGTTTTTTATTTTACGGAGAAATCTTTGAATTGTCTCGAAAGTTTGTTTAACCTTTTTTTAGCTTTAATTTTTTAGTCCAAAATTCATATTTTAAAATTAAAAAAATAAAACAAAAGTCTTTTTTTTACAAAAAAAAAGAAAAAAGAAAAAGAAACCAGAGACATGTACTTGAAGTGATTAGGACACGATGCTAAGAATAGGTACCTTTCATAAGGCATACTTTCTCTCAAGATTTTTTGTTTGTCTTTTTTAGCCTTGAAAAGCTTCATATTTATGAAGCAATCTAATGCAGATTTTGTTGAGCGAAATTTTTATTGATGGATTTGTTAGAAATTCAAAAGGGTTGTAAATCAAATGAGGACACCGAAAAATTTGACGAGACAACCCAAAAATCTCAGCGGTTACAGTTCCTTCATCCCAGCATTAATGCCTATCAATTGCATCATTTATGCATCAATGATTTTATTAGTCCATCTATTTATGTTTTCAGCTTTTCCAAAAACTCAAGGGTTTTATTTAAATATTGAATCCCGTTATTTGTTTTACATGATTTTTTTTATTTACCTATTTTGTGGAGAGAGTGACAGACATAGTTAATTCGACAGACGATCGATCAGGTGGTGCTCTATAAGCCGAGTAAGCCATTTTATCTTGGGAGATATGCGCCGGTACAATCTTTAAGGTTTGCTATTCAGACAATAAATCTTGGTTTGCTATTTAAGGTGAGTAGGAGGAAAATTCAATTTAACAAACATTTGAGTAGAGAATTTTCTATTCAAACTCAAATTTAAATTCAATATTTTGGATTGCTCTTGTATATATAACAGAATGAAATTAGAAGAATCTAATAGATTTTAGTTTAAGGTTTAGTGAAATGTAAAAAAATGCTAAAATCAGTACCTAATTAATGTGGGTCAACCTTAGGTTTGCATCAGCAATTTAAACTATTAATATTAATAAAAAGTCTACCAAGATTATAGTCGGTGGGAAAAAATTAATATAAGCAATTATATTAATTTAAACAATTAGTATAAACTATTTAGTGATACGCCACGTTTGTTATAAGATCTAGGCAAAGTGAAGTAGTTATTGAGCTGAGTGAATGATAGAAGGTTCCCTTCGTTGTAGAGTTGTCGATAATCTAGTATGGTATATCATATGGACCGCCGGCCCATAGTATGTAAGGATTGGTCAATATCAATTGAGTATCTTACACTAAAGCAGCTTCTTAGAGCAACTTCTTTGTCCCTAGTGTATCGTGCTAGATAAAGGAGAGCAGATAAAAGTCCTACCCAGACAGAAAGAGTCGGGCATTATTGATGAAGGTTTCAACGGCACTTGGTTGCCATATCTAGTAGCCCTGGTCTTTTATTTTGAAATCACATATAAGCTTAGAAGGGTATTTTTGTAATTTCAGTTCCAAACTCTGCAACTATGATTTTTTAATAAATGTTGAATTTCTTTTAATTCTTATTTAAGTTAATAAATTAAATTTAAAATGATTTAGCTAACGTACAAACAGACCGGGGAGTTACAATTTCAATTAATCCATTTTGAGTATTTGGCCAACCATTTCAAAATGCATTCTGAAAGATAACTAGGTAATGCATATTTTTAGAATCGCCTCTGGAAAAACTTTTTTGAGTTATGTATACAAATTTACACTCTATCTTTTTATATAAAAAAATATTTTGTTTATTATCATCCAAACACTTTTATAATTTTTTATGATAATCTAAAAGCCGTATTTTATAATTAAAAATTAAAAATTTTAATATTAATTGACTTCAAACATTTTAGTTGAGTATCAGTGTGAGATTCAAAACAATCCACGTTACCATATATCAGCAGTTATTGCATTCTACAGGACAGAGTAAGGACCTCCGTTTCCAAAACATCGACTTAAAGAGCAAATAATGCACCAAATTGAGACAACAAAACATACTGGAGAGTTATACTAGATTTCGTAATCTACATTACATTTGAACTCATAATCGGTGTTGCTTGTTGGGGAGTTTGTTTGATGTCATTGAAAAATATAATTGCCCCAACATGAGACTCTATTGAATGTCGATAATCGCATGATTGGATAACATAAATTTAGTTTTCGAAAAATGAGACTCAGATTTGGTTATCTATATCACATATAAACTTATAATTAGTGTTGGGGAGTTCGTTCGAAGTCGTTATGAGTAAAATTCAGTTATTCTAAAATGAGACTCATATTGAGATTTGGAATTCCAATAACCAGGATGAACTTTTCGAAGTTCATAGGAAGAGGAATAAGACACCTGGAGAGGTCCACTTCCGATGTTGAGGAATGCATAGCATACTACCCGTTCCTTGTGCTAGGAGTGTAATGTCGGTAATCGCTTGATTGGATAAAATTTATTTAAAAAAATAAATAGTCAATGAATAGAATTGTACCATAAAAAATTTATTTTGATCAATTTTTTGGTCCTTATAAAACATAATTTTTACGACTATAACTATTTGAACTGACATGAAGTACTAAATCAAGCCAACTATCCACACTCACATTTTATCCAAAAACCTCACCTATTCAACTACAGTGTGTGTGCCCAGCCTCAATTTATAAATTAATAGTTTCAATTATTATAATAATATCTCAGAGGATCTCGTTAACTTTTGTAGTATTTGGATGTACTACAAAAATCTACTCTTTGATTTATTCAAATCTTATGAATCGAAATTTTCTTGTATCCTTTGTTGTGTTATATATATATTTTTATCATTGAATTACGTAAGAAGATTCTAAAAAATATATCAAAAGAGAAATATTGAGAAAGAGGATTTGAACTCCATTTTGACATAGAAATGTTTGAACTTTTATTCAAGAAATAAGAATTGATATTTATTATTTACGAGTATTTAATAACAGGGACCATTTTCCAACTATTCGTTGTGCCGCCTGAAGATTTGCTAATGTAATAAACGTGTCGGGTGAAACCTCAAAGACTCGACCCCTTTGCTTCTTTCTGTCCCTACGATGGCAGAGAATGATATGTAGGGAGAGAGAGAACAATCCCTTCTCCTCTCTACGATACCATTGAACGTCAGAGAGAGAAAGAGAGCGGGCGGGGAAGAGTTTGACCGTTGATGATTAACGGATCTCTCTGAAACCCGTTCCGCAGTAAAAAAAACGGAAAACAGAAAGAAAAAAAAAAGAGCAGAAAACCAGCGCGTCAAAACTCGTATTTTTTCTCCTCTCTATGCCCTTATCATTGAATTGGTGTCTTGGGTTGTGGGTTTTTTTGGTTGGTTCTTTTAATTTCAATCTACTCTGAATCATCGTTTCTTGTAGTTTTGCATCATGGGTCGGTGTAATTTTCAGCTGAGTCTGCGGTTCCTTTTGTGTTTAGCTGATATTTATCGACCCATTGAGCTGACTCAGCTGACCCCACTACTGAATTTCGGCCACAGCGAGTGAAATTGTCGCAATCTCAGCTGGGTTTTGCCGTTTTGGGGTATATGATGCGTTGTTGAGCTGTTCTACCATTATTCGTTTCTCTGGCCTTTGTGTTGGGTCATATATTTGTGTGGGCAAAAAACCTTTTCCAGCTTTCAGTTCCTCTTGTGGATGGAAATTATATTTTTTATTTGATTAAGATATTGTATAAATTTGGAGAATTGGGTTTGGATCCTTTTTCTTCCTTTTTTGTTCGGGTTGTTGGTTGCTTTAAAAGAGATTTGGTGGGCGCGGTTCTAGGTTTGATTAATTCAATTTGGAGAATTGGGTATAGATTAGATTTTTGTAAAGATTTCGGTGAGAGGGGTGGATCAGTTGTTAACTCTGCATGGCTACTGGATTGGAAATTGAAGATGAGACTGAAAACAAAGGCAGCATGTGGGTTTTGGAGCAGAAGCTTGACCAGCCCATGGACGAAGAGGCTGGAAGACTCAGAAATATGTATAGAGAAAAAGTAAGATCCTCCTCCCCTCTCTTCAGTTGACTTTTACTCTCTCTTACTTTTTGCCTTGAAAGTGTTATGCTGGCAAGTGTAAATCAATTCCCATTTTTGAGGTACAAGATAATGACTGACTGGTGTTGATGATTTCGTAGCTTGGTCAAGTGTTCTGAAGGCCAATCGATTTTCTATCAAGATTGAATATCAAACTGAGAAAACCCAGATTTCTTCAACTGTGTTTGCAGCACTGGTTTAGATATACCTATGTATGTTTTATTGTTGCATAACTGATGATTTGAAATTATACGTGTTGTCCTCTATGGAAATAGATTGCATGAAATAAGATGTGAATAAATAATCTTTCTCCTTTGGGATTTTCCTCCACTCTTGATAAGTTTAGAGTCCTTTGAACTAAACCCATTAAGATGAAATCAGTTAATGTTTCTGCTTTTATGTTGCATCAGACTGATGATATGGAAAATTGGTGTGTCATATGGAAGTTATCATATTTATTGAATTTGTCTCTAGATAGAGATATGCGTGTATATGTATATATAATCCTTTTTCCTGCGATCTTGTTCCAATTAGGGAAAGTTTAGCTTCAAATGCCAACAACTTATTGATGTTCTTGTTTCGCAAACTTGTTGATATCATGAATTTCCTAGAAACAGATCCGAGATAGCAGATGAAAGAGCTATTTGAGCTGACTAAGCTTTATTGTGATTTTGTTTGGGGTTTCCTTATTGATCCTGCAGAAGTTCTCCGCATTACTGCTTCTGCGACTTGCGTTCCAGAGTCTTGGAGTGGTCTATGGGGACCTAGGAACATCTCCCTTGTATGTCTTCTACAATACTTTTCCTCGTGGAATTCAGGATACAGAGGATGTCGTGGGGGCTCTTTCGTTGATTATATACTCCCTTACTCTTATACCACTGCTGAAGTATGTTTTTATAGTGTGCAAGGCGAATGACAATGGTCAGGGTAAGTTGATCCCATGTTGTTAACATACTTCATTGAAGTCTGGTTTTGTGGAACCATAGAACTGATAGCATGAATACATTGTAAGCATGATTTTATAAGGTCGTATTTGAATGGGGAATTTGAGCAGCAAAAGAGAATGGAATTCAAAAGGAAGAATAGCTGGTCTGATTTTCACTCACAAAATCATGCTGGATCTGGGTAATCCATGTGTTTTCTAGCTCTATGATTGTGTTGCATATTGTGGTCTATCTGAATTACCTATTAGCAGAATTATGGGTTTGAACATGAAAATCCAATAGTAAAAACAACACCCGCGCATGAAAAGGATATAGGACTGATTCTGTGCCAGTATTTTGCCAAAAACTTAATAATGATGTGTTGTGGAATAGGGTGAAAAAACAGATACCGACACCAGAAGTTAATTTCTGATACTGTGCAAGTCTTTGCAAAGAAGTTAATTTCTTGCCTCCCAGCATTCTTTTTGTGGTAGCCAGAAGGTACGCAGAATTCTGGCACTTTTGTTTAGAGCTGGAGAATCTCTCGGGTACCAAAAGCACAGAATATGTTGAGTTGTAGTCTATGACTCTATGGATGTAGGATAGTGGTGTCTTTAAAGAAAGGTGCGGCTTTCGGAGTGAGATGATAGAGTCTAAAGCAGCTTAGACAGATTTTTTGTTCCATCTAAACTACTCTTGGGGTCGTGCCTTTTTCTTTTAATAATTTGCTTGTTCTGGTAAATTGGGACAACATTAAAGGGCTTGTGTAAAACCAAAGTTTTTTTCTTTTCTAAACTAATGTGGCTCAAATGATTTTTGTTGTTTCACTGTTTTGTTCTCCCTATAGAGCACTGAATTAATCAGCCTGCAACTGAGATGATTATGTTGTAATGCATAGGTCCATGTGTTTGCAACAGATGCCCTTATAGTATATGAAATGGTTTCCATTTGCAATTGTTTATGTGCTTTGTTGTATATTCCATTCTCTGGTACCAGTAGACTTATGTTTTCCAATGTGCAGGTGGAACTTTCGCTCTTTATTCACTACTCTGTCGACATGCAAAAATAAAGACGATTCCTAATCAACACCGGACTGATGAGGAGCTGACAACATATAGTCGTAGCACATTCCACGAGCATTCATATGCTGCAAAAACCAAGAGATGGTTGGAGAAGTATGCTTTCAGAAAGAACGCTCTTCTTGTGCTTGTCCTGGTTGGTACTTGCATGGTGATCGGGGATGGAATTCTCACTCCAGCTATATCAGGTAACTTCTTCTTTCTTTCATATTTTTTTGTGAGAAGCAAAACCTCCTTCATGCTTCAACCGATTGAGCGTTTTATGGTTGTTCACTTATCCTTCTACTGATTAGGTACTTAAGAACCTCTATTATATATAATAACTTGTTTTGGGGATTGGAACATACAGCCAATGATACCATGATTGTGTGACAATTAGAGAGTATCTTTTGGTACATAGGAAATACAAGATAAAACAAACAAACAATTGGGGGCTCAAGTTCTCACGGTCAAAAAACCTGCTTTATCAGCTGCTAGGAGGGGCTTCACTTCAGTGGAGGAAGATCAATGATGACCATGCGTGTATCTTGATCCATACCAAAATTAGCCAATCTGTCGACCTTGTTCTGTCTCAAAGAGTAAGCGCAATAGTGTGCCTTGTTCTTTGCTGATTTTTCCTACAATCCTCCATCAGATTAGCTAGTGGAAAATGTCTAGGTGCTCGATCTATCAGCAGATTGACTGCACCATCTTCCCAATTTGCAATTTTTGTAATATAAGGAAGGAGATTTTTTTAGGAAATGATTTTACTTTGGGTGTTGGCTATCCACCTCTTTAACCTTTTGTGTGGACCTTCTTCTAGTTAATTCCCTTTACAAACCCATACACTCCTCTTTTACTCCCTTCTTCCCATTTGTTTGTCCTTTTTGAGAATTCATTTTTGTAAGGGAAAATGCCTTTAAGGCATTCAAATTCAATTAAAGGTATAGATTTCCAACATTGTTGTTTTATCCCCCATTCATGAAATTATATAGAAACCATTTTCAAGTGAGTTTTGGAAAACTACAAGTTTTATGATTTTGACTTTCAAGTGGGCAAGCATTTTAGGACATTGCGGAAGGAAAGATGGACATACAAAGTGGGACAGAGGGAGATATATGTTGTCTTCTATCGCAACGCTCATATTCTTGAAGTATATCATCTTAGCTAGTGTGACATGGATTCTTCCACTTGTACCAAGCTAAATGTGCCCGTCTGAATTGATAAGGATAAGGGTAGATATGTGTCCGCCACCATCCCACATTAGACCCTTCGATCCTCCAGTTTTTTCCTATATCTGAGAAATGAGTATGAAGCACTTCTGATAGGAAAGAAATATTTATGCCCTTTCATGTAGATTGGAGATAGAAATCTGCCTATCGCTACAATTTTTTTTTACGCGTGAGTAATAACGTATTGTCGTGCTCCCTTCGTCCCATTTTGTTTGTCCACTTTTTGAATTTTCAGTGTCCCAAATAATTTGTCCATTTTGAGAAGCCCAAGAATAAAGAAGAATACCCTTTTACCCTTTGTTTCTTATTTGAAGTGACAAGTGCAATTTAAGCTGAACGGAATTATTGGAAATTCAAGATTTTACGCTGTAATGGTTATGTCCCCTTTATAAGTTGGATTCCCTAAATTGGACAAACAAATTGGGATGCAAGGAATATATGTTTTATCTAAATGTTCAAAACGTGTCCATGTGCCATCACTTACCCCTATACAACTTTGATAAATGTCCATGCATCATGAAATTTACCCTTTAGGGGCCTGAAGGGTAAAGGTGACCTAGTCCATGCAATATAAAGATAACTAAATCTAATCCATTCGAATTTAAGACCCAATATGCTGCATAGGGAAAAAAATCTTACTTGTTATTGTTAGTTCTTTTGTTTTATAGGTTTATGCTATTTAATTTGGATCCTAGCAGATAGGATTCCAAGAAAAGGTGACCTCAGTATCGACATAGGTTCATTCATCACTGATGATCCAACGGTCAGCATAATTGGTAGTTCCTTAAGAAAGGTTGTCATATTTTTTGCATCGATGCAATAATAATAGTTTGAGTCTATCATTCTACCACTGATAGTTCTCCAAGTCAATAGCTTTATCGATTAGAATTAGCATGCTTTATGCATTAGAAAAAATCAATTCGCTTTCGGAAGGAACTAAATCTTAGGCATTATAATAGCAGTAAGGAAAGAGCAAACAATAAAAGACAGGTGCGAAGTAACTGATCCCATAAGTCTTAGTATCCTTCAAAAGTACTTTCGAAAGCGAAAACGGGTGGTAGTATTTGCCATTTTTAGTAGCCTAATAATCTCTGCACCACCAACTAGTGCACCATTGTATCACTTCCACTTTTTTTCTTTTTTGGCATCAGCACCATGCCAATGCGTTCTTTGTGGAAAATAGCCTTCTTGTTTGCTGAAGAGGTTTTTTCCATTTCCCTTATTTTTGGGAAACAAAAGAAAAAGGACGTGAGAAGGCATATAAATTTCTCCCTCGTCTGACATACTTAGTTGTCTTTTTCTTTTGTTCCGTCAGAGCAAAGGGGGTGGGTTTTTTCCTCCTTTGTTGTACAGGTATAATTCTGTTGCCATTTTTTTTTTGTGAGATGCTTTTTCCCATCATGAGATTCTTAACCAAGTTATGTTTTACAGTTTTGTCAGCTTCCGGAGGAATCAAGGTAGACCACCCCGAAATTAGTAATGGTAATTCCTTACCTAAATGTTTTATTTGCTTCTCCATCATTTAAGGCTCTTTCATTTGTTTTATAGCACTTCATGTCAGTTTTGTTTTTGTTCTATTGCTTCTCTAAATTGATACAGTTTAGACTCAAATAATATTTATGTTTGGTGGTACAGATATAGTTGTGGTGGTTGCTGTTGTCATTTTGGTGTTCTTGTTTAGCCTTCAACACTATGGTACTGATAAAGTAGGGTGGCTCTTCGCTCCAGTTGTGCTGCTTTGGTTTCTTTTAATTGGAGGTATTGGCATATTCAACATTTGGAAATATGACAGCAGTGTTCTGAGAGCTTTTTCACCAGTGTATATAATTCAGTATTTCAGAAGGGGAGGAAGAAATGCCTGGACCTCCCTCGGAGGGATCATGCTTAGTATCACAGGTGAATTTCCTTCTTTGTCTTGTGAATCTGTGATCCATTTTCTCTCGGAACTTATTCACAATTGAGGCTCTGTGGAAAATATTTTACCTAAAAGTGAATATGAAAAGTACCTAAAAACTTGGTCTTGCTCTTACCAAATAGGAACCCTTCTTTTTGCCCTTTTTTTTTTTTTGGCTCCCTTTCTCACCCAATATGTACACCATGGATTCCTCTTCATCTCAAGCTCTCTCGCCTGTCATCGATATTGTGGCAACATTGCAAAACACATGGCTGTTCTGTGATGGTGATGATGAGTTGAAGTCAATACCCAAGATTACTTACCTAGATTAGACCGGGAACTCATTTACGATGACTTATTGCATTATATTTTATGCGTAAATATTTTCCCAAGTTATATTCAACAAAACATAGAAAACTTGGAAAATATGTTTCTAAAAGAAAATTTACGCTGAAACAAAGGGTGCCTTAGTGAATCTTGACAATGCAATGGGTTGTATTTTGACTTTTTTGTTGTTAAATACTGCAGGGACAGAGGCGCTTTTTGCTGACCTGGCTCATTTCCCAGTTTCTGCTATACAGCTTGCTTTCACAGTTGTTGTGTTTCCGTGTCTTCTTTTAGCCTATTGTGGGCAAGCTGCCTACCTCATAAAAAACAAGGAACATGTCATTGATGCATTCTATCATTCTATTCCAGGTTTGTCACGACATTATTATAATTTGCTTTGTGTTATTTTATTCCGTTTTCTTGGCCTCTGTTTTGACTAAAACAACGAACATGAGAAGTAAACTGCTTTGAAAATTGAAATAAGAAGCACTACTGATGTAGGGCGGAGTTTAGGGCATATCTCAAGAGAACTGACAGATAACAGCGGAAAGCACAATACCCAAATGGGTTGGAAACTTACATTGGTTTGAACAAGTACATATTTTCTTCAATGCATATGAAAGTGTTAAAACAGCTCATGGTTGATGTATTCAAGATGGAGTAGTTATTTTGTGAATTGCACTCGGTAAAAAAAGGGAGCGGGGATAATGTATCATCATTTAACATATTTAAAGTTTATGGCAATCTACTAATTGATGAACTGGATCATGACTGTTTTTACTTCAATGACCATCTGTTTTTAATGACAATCTAGACAATAACAACATAAAAGTTACTTGAGGATACTAAGCACCTGTGTTACTTGGACGTGGAACGGGAACGTTGTACTTCACATTCTCAAAATTACGGTACAGCAGGAGTAGGCTTCTACAGATCACAATATTAAAAATGTAATTATTTCAAGAACAGCTTCCGACAAAATAGAGTACTAGTTATCTAATTATTTGTGTAAAACATGTTTAGTTAGAAGTAATATGACAAATATTTTCTTATAATTTATCCTGCTAAAGCTCCAATCTCTCTGGTTCTTGTAGAAAAAACTTTGAATCTCTAGTTCATTGTTTGAAATTTAAGTTTACCATCTTTCTGAATATGCATTTCAAAAAGGTAACATAGCTAAGGACACAAAAAGCCTCAAACCCACAATTTTGGTATGAAGAAGATGCTTACAATGCTGGAGATTTTATTGTGTGTGCAAAGCTGTTAATCACCCCAACCACCCCCCAACCCACCAAAAAGGAAAAAATAATTAAGACAGAGAAACTGAAAAACCATTTCTCCCATCTTATTGCTATGCTGCCTACATAAGGTGTATTGAGTTGTTGATATCTAATTGCGAAACTCTCTTCCTGGGCAGATAGCATATACTGGCCAGTTTTTCTCGTCGCAACTTTAGCTGCTATTGTTGCAAGTCAAGCCACCATATCTGCTACCTTTTCAATAATCAAGCAGGCCCTTGCACTAGGATGTTTCCCCAGAGTCAAGGTTGTGCACACATCAAAAAAATTCCTCGGGCAGATATATATACCAGACATTAACTGGATCCTTATGATTCTTTGCATTGCTGTGACTGCGGGATTCAGAAATCAAAGCCAAATCGGCAACGCGTATGGTGAGTTTATCCATGTTTAAGAGTTGGCATCTCATGCTTATCATTATTCTTGTGGTTCATCTGCCATGGTTAAGCAACTTGTGGTTATTTCCTCTGTGAATTGAAGTTGTCATCTGCAAATGTTTCTTAAGGGAAAGATTATTTGGCTTAAACCCGAAAATAAGCAAAGATCCAATCAAACTGTTCATAGAAGTAACACTCATTATTGTGGAAGCAACCCCATTATATATGTTGATTTGCTCCATTTCTAGATCCTTCACATGTTCAGAAATTATGTGCAGAGAGTAAGGTAAACTATGCAATAGGAAGCACAATTGGAGGGATAGTTTTTGTTAGAGTTTGTCCCACTTTGATTAATTATTATCTTCAAATCTAGTATATGAGCGTGGACGGCTTTACTCACTGCCAATTGGTTTTGAGGTGGATGCAATGAGTAAGAGTTGTCAAGTTAATGTCTTACAATATGAAGCAGCTTTCAGCCCTTTTGAAGAGAACTATTATGGTCATAATGCAAAGACTGCCCAAGTACATTAGATACTTCTTCGTTCCTGATCAATCTAAGACCTCTAGAAAACAGAACTGTAATATAGTTGGTCATAAATTTTATGGAAAGTTGCAAATTTTATGGATAATGTGTTATATATTTTTTATGATTCGATTCTTCACGTAGTTTTCCCATTCATTTGTTACGATTGTTATGGTTTTTGTTACGTATTGTTTTGATAATGTACGAATCATTATGGTACGGTACACATTGAATTGTTACGAACCATTCGGGCTAGTTACAATTTTTTTGTTGTGTTAGTTGCGAATTGTTTTGGTTGACTTAACGCAAATATTGGTCAAAGTTATACAATAGGCTTCTTCACTGTACAAGTTAATTTTGTTAGCTCTGAAGTCAGGGAAGGTGAAATTGCCAATCCCTTGGACTTCAAAAGGGTTTTGCCGAAAACAAATAAGAAGTTCGAGTTCATTGGCTCCCAAGTATTTGGTTTCCCCATGAAGTTTATAACCATACTAGCCTTCTTTTCCAAAATCTAAATTCCACTTTAACTTTATTTCCAATGTCACTACAGGGACAGCAGTTGTGATAGTTATGCTGGCGACCACGTTTCTGATGACTCTAATTATGTTACTAGTATGGCATTGCCACTGGATCATCGTTGTTATCTTCACCGGCTTATCTCTGATAGTGGAATGCACTTACTTCTCGGCTGTACTTTTCAAGGTTGATCAGGGTGGGTGGGTGCCACTCGTGATCTCTGCGGCCTTTCTTCTCATCATGTACTTCTGGCATTACGGTACGTTGAAACGCTACGAGTATGAGATGCATAGTAAGGTCTCGATGGCGTGGATCCTTGGACTGGGACCCAGTTTAGGGTTGGTCCGCGTCCCTGGGATAGGCCTTGTGTACACTGAGCTGGCAAGTGGGGTGCCACATATCTTCTCTCACTTTATTACAAATTTACCCGCCATCCATTCCGTTGTCGTGTTCGTGTGCGTGAAGTACCTTCCGGTGTATACGGTTCCAGAAGAGGAGAGGTTCCTCGTAAAACGGATAGGACCCAAGAGTTTTCACATGTTTCGTTGCGTCGCAAGATATGGTTATAAAGACCACAAGAAAGACGACGACTTTGAGAAGAAGCTGTTTGATAGTCTTTTCATGTTTGTTCGTCTTGAATCAATGATGGAAGGGTGTTCTGATTCCGATGAGTATAGCTTTTACGGACAACAAACTGAGCGGTCAAGAGAATCTCTTTTGAGGGATGGTACCAACTCAGCTTATTGCAGTGTGGACCCGACGATTTCGACGGTGGACTCGATCGTGCAGGTGAAATCACCGGTGCATGGTAATAATCATAGCGGGGCGTCATCATGTCAGGCAAGCATTCAGACGGAGTTGAATGAGTTGGAGTTCTTGACCAACTGTAGAGATGCTGGGGTGGTGCACATACTTGGGAACACAGTGGTGAGAGCAAGCAGGGATTCTGGCATCTATAAGAGAGTAGCTATTGATTATATTTATGCATTTCTTAGGAAGATTTGCAGGCAAAATAGTGTCATCTTCAATGTTCCTCATGAAAGCCTCTTGAACGTTGGTCAGATATTCTATGTATGATATTCTTTTCATAATGTGATTCCCTGAGAATATAATCATCTTTTTATCACCAGAGGCTTCAAGTCAAGACTTCCTTTATTTACTGCTCTTTTCATGTATATGTATAGTACTCTGCATTTGTTTGCTGGAGGCTCTTTGAGAATATACATTGTGTTATTAAGCTCGAGAGGCGAACCACCAAGTGAAATCGAGACCAATCCCTCGGTAAACAGCCAAAATTAAGGTACAGGCATTAGCACATTACGGTTTTCAGAGTTTTTTATTTCCTTTCTAACTACGAGAATATTATATTTGTATTTTATACTATATAGTATTATAGAGCGACTTTCGTGAGAGCGACAAGTGACGGCGAGAGCTCTAAAACGTTTAAGTTCTCTATTTACCTCACCTTTTTACTCTATCATAGCCTTTGTACAAATATATTTTATTAAATTTACTTGCTTATGGTATTTAATACATGATAAATAATTTATACGTTTTAATGACATAAACTAAACTAATAATTTGACATGAGTTTGTTTGGTGTTTTACCTTTCAAACTATGGATCCATGTACACACGACCCGAACTATGGTGAGTTTACTTTCAACTATCAGAGTTTCTGAATTTGATGTTTTATTTTATATTATTTTAGAGGTGAAGGAATGAATAATTGATCAATTAATGTAGTCTTTGAAATATTAATTTAAATACTTTGCTCAAAAAGATTGAATTTAGAATAAAATATTAAAGATGTTCAAAGTTGCACATATTATGAAAATTATGTGTGTTGCATTGCATTTTTTGCAGTAATTATTAAATTATTAAAATTTTAAAAGAAATATAGTCTGACATGATGAAATGTCCCTCTTTTAATTTTACAAGTCTAGTGCATAACACGAATTATTGCTAGTATAGATAAATAAGGGGGAAGTTACAATAAAATTCGAATACTAAAAGAATTAAGACTCAAAATAAACTAGCATACATAGAAAGTAAAAATCATGGAAAGCTGAAAACTCGGAGTCTAGTTTTGTTCACTCTAAGGTGAACAAAGATTGTCCATCCTTTGCCGTGCGAGACCACCTCGATATTTTACTTTGATGATCAAGATCGTCTATTTTATTTTGATAAATTTATTTAGTTATCACGAAAATACGAATATCGGCAAACTTTTAACATAAAAATCTAATCTTTAAGTTTTAAAAATTATAAGTTCCAAAGTAAAAAACTAAATTTTTAGATCAAACACTTACCGATACTTAATTAAGCTGAATATTTCGTAATAACTAAATAAATAAATTAGAACAAAATACAAGATTTTAACTATCAAGAGAGTTATCGAGGTGGTTTCGCACGACTGAGTGTAAACAAAGTTTGTTTACATTAGGGTGAACAAAATTAAACTCGAAAACCTTGCACCTCTATGCTAAAAAAAAAAAATTCTTTTTTCATTTCTCTAAAACTCTGATCACATTCAAACCCAACTCAAAAAGAAAAAAAACTCTTAAGCCGCACTGTCTAAAACTTTAGCATGTCCCCAGGGAGTTCACATAAACTGCTTATGTAGCCTTCTGTTGTGCCCAACAGGAATGTACAGTCCATAACTAGCCTCCTTGAACTCTCTTTCTTAAGATGAGAAAGTTTCAATTTCGTCCACAATGTACACAAACAAATCACTTTTTCTTCTCCCTCGGTTCTAAAGTCTGATTCGATGAAAAAACCAAGGCCCAAACTTGTATCTAAGCTCGCTCTACGTGATCCAATGAGAGAGAGAGAGAGAGAGAGAGAGAGAGAGAGAGAGAGAGAGAGAGCAACCAATGCAACAAACCAAAGCACAAACTTGTATTTTGATATTTTCCACAGATACAAATAATAGCTTTACACACAGTAACCAGTTATTCAGTTTTACTCAAAAAATATATACTTCTCAATGGTAAAATTCCAAACCAACAACCTATACCCTCAGTTTTCAAAGGCAACCCATCCTCCGTAATCACATTGTATACACCACTTTCACCAGCATAATGGGATTGATATCTTACTATTATATCTCACAACATGTTTCAAAGGTGCACAACTACCACTACTTGGATACCTGGTTTTGTGCCGGATGGCCCTGATGCTTTGTTTGGGACGCAGCAGACATCACACGTAAGCGTCCAGCAATTTCTGTGAACGATGGCCGTGCAAAAGGATCAGGGGCCCAACACTGTTCCATTAGCAATCTCCATTCATGGTCACAGTAGGCAGGCACAGTTGGCCTCAGTGTGTTATTTACAATACCCCCTGAAACCAAGGAGAGAGGTCATCAAATAAGATGAATCAGATCCAATTGCAGGAGTAAATATTGGGTACAACAGTGATACCACATAGCAGTACTATCCAATGAATTTTTTTACTTAACGGTAGGGACCACGACATGGTTGGGGAGACACGGGTCTGAATAGCGTAAGTGTACTTTTATTTGCTAGTCACACCACATAGGAATTCATAATCTTCATGCACAACAGTTTTCCACTCCACCGTGCATGTGTGTTTGAGGTTTATCTGGGAAACGAACTACTTCTCCCATAGTCTAATTAAAATCAGTTCATATCCATCAATAATAAGTGTCCCGTTCTTTTGACACTTGAATGGACTTTGATGTGTTTCAGTGGCGTGAAGAATTTCTCATAAAAATGATAATCTAAAGCAAAAGAATATCAACGAACTTTAAGCATGATTAACGATACATCCTCCTTTTGGGCATAAAGAATAGGAAATTCCAAGGGACAGGTTCAGTTCTTTTTGCTACAAATTATTAGAATTAAGTTCAGTACTTGACAATCTTTTCAGTTTTGTGCTTTACAATGATGATTAGTGACCCAGTCTGCCTACAAAGTCATACTTTACCAGGTCTCATAGCCACCAGCCTTTTCCCGAATTGGTTGTCATGCACATCTCAAGGTTTCTGTTCTAAAGTTAGGAGGGGAAAGGGAAACCACAAACTCCACATATTTATGGTCCATTTATTATCGGCAAATAATAATGACCTTATGCTATCCACTTACTGAAGATTGTAAAATAATAGAATATAGCCTCAGCAAATGACAACTATCTGTTTTTGCTTCCTATGATTGGCTGCTTCTTTACAGCTCTGCACTTCTATTTTCAGATTTCTAATTAGCTACCTTGGCTATTCTCACAAGTATGTACTGTAATCAGTCCTTTTTTGTCAATCCACGTCCGAATTTGTTTTCTTAGTAGTCGTCTAACACTTACCACGTCATAACCATCTACATTCTTTCTTATTTCTAATTTTAATGATTGAAGAAGCTTCTATGTGCCATGTGTTTTACAGGAAATTTGTAGACTTCTACAAGGAACTAATCAACAGTTTGTACTTGTTTTTCACTCATCGGCCAATAATTGAAAATGCCTAACTAGACACGTGATTCCACCTAATAAAGAATCACGTCCAAAGTCGAGATCTGGAATACCGAAACACATTGTGATAATTGTCGAAAGTAATTTTTTCTAAGGAATAATTCACCCTTACGAACCCTGTATTCAGTGTTTGCAGGTATCTCCTTGTTATCATCAATATGTAAACCAACAATAGGTTGAAAGACGTTTCTTCAAAGTTAAAGGAAATAAATAGAATCAATTAAGCATGGACTCAAGCACCTATGCCCTTCTAATCAAGTAGACATATGGAGCAACAGAGAGAGGAGAAATGAGAAAGAAGAAGGTGGGAGCAAGCAAATGAACAGACCTATGATCGCTCCATAATGCATATTGGCATAAGGCTCTTCGCCAGTGAGAATCTCCCATAGGACAATAGCAAAGGAGAACACATCAACCTGCAACCCCCATAATCAGTTCTCTTTCAACTAAAGAAAATATTTGCAAGAACCACCAAGGCTGTGTTTGGATCTTGGATTTGTGAATAGACTTATGGAGGGGATAGCAAACAAATGGGAATATCAAACATATATAAATAGTTTCCTATCTTTGCCCCTCCCCTTTGCTTTTCCCTCCGCAAATCAACACCCAAACACACCCTAAACAAAATCTGGATGAGAGATTTAGAATATGGAACCATTTGAATTACCAACTTTTGTACTCATTAAAACATTTAAGATTGGGAAACTAGTATATAAAATCCATCTTCAATAAAATTATTCTCCTACTATCAAAAAAATAAAAATCTTCTCTTGAATAAAGCTTCATCAAAACAAGATTCAAGGCTGAAAAGATGTCTACACAACAAGTCATGCATCATATTCTGACATGTTTTGAGACAGATCAGTATCATTTAGATATGAATCGTGGGACCTCACCTTTTCTGAAACCTTACTGCTGCTACCATTTAATAGCTCTGGAGCCATCCACGGAAGGGTTCCCCTGACACCCCCCGTAACCAATGTATTCCTTTTGATTTTTGACAAACCAAAATCACCAACCTGGACAAATAATCTATTAGGTATCACTTTGTGGCCTTGGAATTAGGAAGCATGAAAACATCTCGGCCCTTACCACCAACTTAACCACTTTTCACCAAATCTAAGTCAAAACCACGTTCTGTACAAAAGATAAATATATCTAAATTTTGTAATACCAAGCGTTGTTACCTTACAAATAGGTCGTGAGGAATCTTTCAAGTTCACCAGGAGGTTGTCGCATTTCAAATCAAAATGCACAATATTCTTTGAATGTAAATACTCCATTCCAAATGCTGCATCCATTGCAAGTATGAGCCGCTTGCGACGATCAAGCTGTCTGCATGTTTATTAAGGAGAAAGAAGATTAAGGAAAGAGTGCTCACTAAAGCAGGTTTAAGGTTCTTAAGAGTCAAGAAACTACCTGTCCTTGCTAACTAAAACATGTCTAAGAGATCCATTCACCATGTACTCTGTCACAGTGGCAAGTGTTCCTCCAGGCCCATCCTGCACCACCCCATAAAATGCCACCACATTGGGATGGTGAAGCTTTGAGAGAATATCCGCTTCACGCCAGAATTCTGCCGCCTGCAAATATATGCTAGTTATCAAATGTGGAAGTAAAAGAATTGACATTTAAGTCTCAATCCTCCTCAGTAAGAAAACGTTCTGAAAACATAAGAACTTGCAAGGAACTATCCCAAATACCCTATTCCACATGTTGAATCAGAAGCACCATCCTTCCCTACCTAGTTTGTAGTCAACTGATTACGTAGGTATCACGAGTACCAGTTTGCTGGTCTGTAAAACTCCGTTTTATCCATCAAGAAAACAAGACAAAAACATGTATATGATGAGTACAAAGAAGCTCACCAGTCTCTCTTGCTCTGATGACCGCCCTGTAAAACAGCTTTTCTTTATCCGTTTAATAGCAACATCTGTTCCCCTCCATTTTCCATGATAGACAGTCCCAAAAGTCCCTGAACCCAATTCTCTCAACTCTTCAAGATCCTCATTCTTGATGATCTGCTTCAGAAACAAGATTTGAGAATCAGCTACAAGTGACCAAATGTAGCAGCCTCAATAGTTAAAATGAAATCACTTAACATGTCACCACATGGTCATGAATAAAGAACGCGGTAGAACTTCCAACATGGGCTAAAGTAACAAAAGTTAGATAAGCAGACAGAGTTTGGGAAACCACTGAAAAATATTTCCCTAAAGTTGGATTTCAACATAACATTCTACCTTTGAACAGCTATAGAGTTCTTAATAAATTTTCTCACGATGCCAAACATTCCTCCCATAAACCACCCAACGTCTTGATGCATCTCTCATACATGATATAGGAATGAGTCTCAAGCACGGAAGCATCTATCTTCTTGTAGTACTTTTAAGAACAGTGCCATGAAGAAAGGTACACTGAAATGTACGAAGGAAAAGGATCTAACTTATAAACTGTGAAAGTAGAAAGCATCCATTTGATTTCAAAAATGTATGATTCAGGCTACCTATTTATTGCAGCCAAATAAACATATGAATGAGGCTTGCCTGAGTAACTGTTTCTTCACCTTTTTCTATCCAAGGGAGTACGGTGCCTAGGATCACATCAAGACATGACTAACCTACTCAACAGAGAGCACAACTTTTCAAAAGAGAGAAAGGTAGCATTCTCCTGAAATGCTTCTTGCTAGCAAGATATAAACTTCGCGGCCTATTTCCTAGCAGCTTAATCCTTGGGGACACTTGTCAATAAATGTAATCAGTACTCCAGTTCAAGGAGATGCTATGCTCAAGTCTTGTCACCTCTATTTAATCATTCTATTATGCACTTTGTTCTGTCTATATTTTCGCAATTTTTTAAGTCAATCTGTTTTTCTCTCCACGCTCCAAACGGGTTGCAGTGATGCTGAGTTTTGGCTTGATATAAATATTGTTGTGAACCATTTCCTAACAAGTTAAGCTTCGGGGAGAACTGGTGATCTCACACTTATAATATAGACTTGAAGAGATTCTGCCATCCATGAGATTATTCCCTCTCTCGAACACCCAACCAGACAGGTTTGTCACCTAGCTTAGGTAATATAGCACAAATGGTTTCAGTTTACTACAAGAAACAATAGTCCAGCACTGATGATACAAGCCTGGAGTAGAAAGCACAGCACAAACTCTTTGAAACCAAGCAGACAAAGTTCAGCAACAATTGCGAGTTAAGCATTATTAATTAACACTTTTGTTAAGTACTCCTAATGAACAAGAAAAACAAAAAAAATTATGCATTTTATATTGACAGAGAAGATACCAAAGCAATAATTCAAAAAAGCAAAGAAAGGGCAACCAAGAAAATTGGTTGAGTAGCACAAAGAAAATATGTTAGGAAACGTAGAAAACAACCTTGAGCATGCACATCTCATGGTGGCAGAGTGAATAAAGGTGTTTATGGTGGTAATGGGTAGTTGCTTTTCCGGTGATGAAAACAGAAGTATTGATGTAGAGGTAGTGGAAGCAGCGGTCATGATGCAACAGTTATGGTAGGGGTTAAGGTGATACTAGGATAAAACAGTCCAAATTATTGTGCACTGCACTGGAAATGGTTTCTGTGTTTACAGTGGTCATGACATTTGTGGACATTTGTGTTTGGTGGTTGAATGTTCGTTGGTGACATCTAGAGTCTGACAAAGGAGCAAATTAAGCTACACCAAAATTCTTTATCTTCTCCCTTTTTTCTAGTTCTTCTTACTCCCAAAAAAGAAGAAAAACAAAAATACATACTATTAGAATAACCAAGGCAAAAGATATTTTGCTAAAAGAAAAAAGAAAAACACAAAGCAAAAATAATAGCTGTTGTGAATGCCATCATACTCCAAGGGGTCCCATTTTCTCTTTTGATAAGACATACCTGCAAGGTACTGAGATCCACGTCATCCGGGGAAAGATCTACAAGGGGAGCTTGCGGTAACTTTTCATCCTGAAAACAAGGAAAAATACACAGAATAGTAGGAGACCCTCAGCAATTTGACTAATATGTATATCGCATTTTGTAGGAGATAATGAAATAATGCTAACAAAAAAGCACCTTAAAATCAGATTCTGGTCTCTTTGTGTCCACCAAACCATCGAAATGTGATATCTGAGTGCCACTAAACTGGCTGTTTCCTAGATCCAGAGTCATGGTGGTAGGCCCAACTGCACTAGATGACTGAGGCTGAAAATTAGCCTCATAATCTACAGGGGAATCAATGCAACTCACGGCAACTCCTTCATTTTGCAGAGGTGGAAAACTGTAATCTATTGTAGCTCCGTTTTCTTTATTTTTTATTGAGAAATCAAGGTGATCTTGATCCATAAGTGAAATATCTTTCCTAGGTAAATCACTTTGGACCAGTTTTTGAAAGAATGACCAACGCTTGGGCTCATGGTTCTCCATGTTCAAGCTCAAGCCAGTGCCATCGCCATGCAATGGACTAATTCCAACGCTGTCCTCGGAATTTCTAGACTTGGAGAAAACATCAGACAAGAAATCAGGTGGAAATCTATCGTTGATATCAATAAGGATATCGCCCTGCTCTGGAGTACCAATACGAGCAGATTCCACTTGAGATGGAGCTCTAACAGGGTTATCTACCTGAGCAAATGATTCAGCACAGTTCACATTGCTTGTCTTAGAAGTTATTTCACCCCTACGAGAGACCTGTGACCTAGAAGCAGGATTCTCCTGGAGTTTACCAGAAGGTGCTCGACTTACAACCGGATTTTTCACTGCAAATGTTTCTTTGTCGATATCAGACTGATATAGGTAGGTATTCGCAACTCGAGTACTGTCATGGCCATCCACTGGTGTAAGCACTAAAGGCTTTAACCCAGGATTCTCAAACTTAGACTCAACACCCTCTTCAGGAATTGTGGAACTCATTTTGTCAACATAAAGAGCTGACTCATGATAATTATTAGGTTGTGTGGGTCCATCTTCCACAGTTCGAACCATATATGGGGATTTCACAGATGAAACAAACTGCTCTGACTGGGAAGCTATATTCCTATTGTGCATCTTATCCTCTGATTCTACAATCTGCTTTGACAGATCAGAACGTGCATGGTTCAAAAGAACCTGAGGATCAAAAGAATCCTCAGATTTTGACAAACGATTCAGTTCCGCCTGCTCCCTAGGTATCCGCTCAGAATGAAAAACCCTCTGAGGAAGCACCTGCTGTTCAAGACGTCTTAACTCATCAGAATCAGCCTTCAATTCACCATAACCTGGAGCAATCGGTTTCCTAGGTGCATTAAAGTGGTCATTATCGTCAAAAGTGTTTGAGTTCCCTTCATCTAGAGCTCCAGGGGAAACTGCATTACGCACAGGTTCATCATGCTTCTTATGACTTTCTGTGGGCAGCAAGAATGCTCCCATGTCTGCAGTAATTTTTGTAACAGAACTATCATCTGGATGAGGAGAGACAGTTGAGTCCTTTTGCAAATTCAATGTCTTCCCCGTTTCACTCATTTTTTGCAATGAGCTGTCTCTTTTCATTTTTGCCTCTTTCACAAGCACTTCCTTCTCTAGAGTGTGATTTTTCTCAAGTTCACTCGTTGTATGAACTAGGCTCTCTCTTTTCACTTTATCCTCCTTTATTGAACTAGGCAATTTTTCTGTGGGTTGCCAGCCTAACCCCTCCTTTCCAGTCATATGTCCATGCATAGGTGTCCGAACTAAATTTTCCACAACCGGTGCATAGGTAGTGGGATGAGCAATATTACTATATTGCAATGGAACAGATGAAGGAACAGTACTAGGGTGGAGAGAAGGCAATGTATGCAGTTCCCCAGCATGATCCACCATCTGACCATGGTAAGCTTGTGACTTGGATTCATAAGAACTTGAAATTGGCGCCATCGGCTGAGCAGAAATATTTTTTGAAGGCATACTAGCAGTCAAAGGAGAAGGTACAACCCCAGCTGGCTTGACAGCAACTCGCTCTGTCTCCGTTTCCACATTCAAATTCAATAACTCATCCAAATTGTTTCCTGAAGTGCTTCCCAAACCAATTGAGTTCATTCTTGATCCTAGGTCCATGCCGTTCACAGCAACTACATATTGAATTTCAGAATCACCCTCGACACTGCCCAGATCCATCTGAGAATCATCCAAATCGCTGCTGGAAAACAGAAACATCCTGGGTTTCTGAGATCCTCCATCATCGAGCACATTACATTCCTCCATCATATTCTGTAAGTCCTCTTCACATGAAACAGATACCAATGCATCAAGATCCTCTCCTGGAAGCTGATACTTGATTATGCAGGCTTGACTGTAAATAGTCACAACTTTCTGCATTAGTTCCTCCCAAGAAATGCCCTTGTTTATTCGAAGGATTCGGGTTTCACCTCCGACATACCTAAGTTTTCCATCACTGGGACGCGGCATGATTTTACCCCCAAAACTGCAGAGAAACTTGATCTTCTTTGATGAGTCATCGGAAACAACTTCTGATGAAACAGAACCATGACGACCCCTAGTGCTTTCATTATTTGATGAGGTACGAGGTACTGATTGCATGGATTGGAAGTTCCCTTTGTCTTCATTGATAAAAGCAGCCCTCCTTTCAGACTCTTGGATGCGGCCCTGATCCCTTGATGAAACGATAGACAAATCCGATCCGCTTTCAGAACCTGCATGACCTAGTCCCAATACCCCCTTCAGCTCTGTGTAGGTATTTCCAATATTAGAATCACCAGAAGGATTTGGGATGAAGTGCTGCTGCCTTGAATTTACCCTTTCACGCATGAATTCAAGAGCAAACTCCTCACCAGTCTGAATTGAAAAATTCAGCACAGGTCGGGCACCAACCGGTTTATTGAAATCTGGAGGTCTAGTGTTAGTATTAACGGAATTAGATGGATCCTGAAAAAATCTTTGATTTGCAGAGCCAAGTCCCTCATTTCTAGTTTCCACGGAACCATATCGAAGTTGCTCATAGGGCTTATGCGGCTCCATTGTTCTTTTTTCCTGTATTTCTCTCCCTTTTTCCAACTAAACTGTTACAAGCACCCCAACAGCAAAATTATAAATATCATACTGATGCATTAAAAGCACAAAGTCTGTGCTGGTTCCTATACATCACCTACTACAAAAGACAGAAGTTTAGTTCTCATCCAGTGATTCTGCAACAAGGATTGAGGTCTTGCTCATTTCTGCAATCAGTTATCTTGACAGAGTACCCCAGCGTAACCAATCGTTCAGGCAATCAATGATCTTTCACCAAAAAAAGGGCAGGAAACTGCAAAACACATGACATCAGGAAGTAAGAGCATCAATACCAACGAGGAAATATAAGAATCCAGAAATATTTCGAGTAACCAAAATCCAAATATCAATTAACGCAACAAGTTAAACAAGAATTAGGTGATGTATGGATATGAGTCTGTAATTAAAAATGAACCAAACAAACCAAACATTGACTACACTGAAGAGGTTGGAGCTATGTCAAATTTAAGTACCATTGTTTGTTTAACAACATTTTAGGAACTGAAAAAGGCAACGCTCATACGACCTGGAATAAATTTGTGTACATGAAAGAAGATAAAACCCACTTGACGGAAAATTTACACCATAATTGTCAGCTATGTCGTTTAATTCTATCCCGAATAATTATAATTCCAATCTTTTCAGGAATTTGGGGATGGAATCTGAGGCTTATGCTGACATCATTTCGGGTAGGGTTGTTAATTTGGTAACTACATATAGTTAGCCTGATGAACGGTCTATGCCATATCCCAAATTAGATTGGTGAATAAACAACAGTGGAATTATTTTGAAGAGCTCTGCCAACCACTTCCTCTCCCCCTCCTTCTCTCCCCCCTCCCCCCCCCCCCCCCCCCCCTATCTCTATCTCTATCTCGATTGATCCCAGAAAAAGAACAAGAAACAATGTCTCCCTCTTTGATCTTTTTTTGATTTTTTGTTCTATAATCCTCATCTCCTATCTATCTACCTTTCTCTATTAGATCTCTCAATATTCTTTTTCTTCTTTCTATCAAATTAAACATTGAAAACAAATCATAATACTGGATAATACATCACATATTCAGCGAATTACTTGTGAGAGCTAGTGTTCTTTAAAATAGAACTCGTCATGTTGCAGCTGCAACAACCCCACCCACACGCCAACCTTCTTCTTGGTCTTCAGTCAATTAGTTTCTAAAGTTATACCCTTTGTAACCAATGTTAAAGATGGACGCACCATGAGCACAATTTTGGTATTCCAACACAGTCAAGACTGTGTCATACTATTTCAACAAACACAGTAGGGGCAATATTCAAATTCCAGGCCCATTAATGGGCATTTTGTAGCTCCTCTGCGGTTCAAATAAAACAAGTAAAAAGAGTTGAATGTCACCAACAATTATACAGTTAACAGTGAATGCTCCCAATTGTTACCAAGTAAGTGGAAATTTGAAGATGGGCTGCAATATGGTCCGCAGAGGCATATATTCTTTGTCAAAAAATAAACAAACTTATGGAGACATAACACAACATGCGCTTCAGGATAACAGGATAACAAAGTATACGCACATATGGTCTGACATGAATCTAGTATAAATATAGTTATCAACAAAACAATAGAGTACATAATTTTCTGAATCACCAATATTAGTAATAAAATTCATATCAGAAAAACCTCACATACAAACCATGAAAAACAACAAGCACAAGAATAACTCCATGATTGGTCTTTGAAATTCTTTTGTTAATTAAGCACACATGTTTGTGCATACTCTCCTATATTCACATTAAAAGATCAGTAATGAAATCCAATAATTTAGTAAAACCTCACATAAAAACCATGAAATGATGACCAACCAATAACCCCCATCAGAACCAGCTAAACTCCATCCCCGAACGATTAACCAGATTAGCAAACCCATAATTGCAAACACATATACGATCAGATCATGCAAATAAACAAAGTTGCCAAAGCTACTCCAGAACTCTAAGGCTCTAACCGTCAAAGCAGGGCTAATTTCACCAGTCAAAAGCTTGTAATTAAGATCGAAGCACAAAACTGAACTAATCTATTGCTGATCAATTACAACGAAAGGAAGATTCAACAGTCCTGCACTCGAATTGAATCAAATAAATACTCAAAGAATTGGATCGAAGTTCAGATTAATCTCAATCTCAATTATAGTACCTGAAAAGTACTGATCGGTTTAGCTAACAGCAACGTCGATAAGCTTCCCAAAGTCCCAATCTTTATCTCCGAAACCTTCACTTTCTCTCTCTACAAGCTCAAGGGGCTCTTCGTGTCTCTAGCTCCGTCAAGATTTATGATGATTTGCACAGAGAAAAAAATGGAAAACGACGATAATGCTATTGCCAGAAAACGATGGCTCTTGTCAGATATGTACAATCACTTGATGCACAATGTGAAGTACCTTTCTCTGGCAATAACTCTAAACCCTCACTGTACAAACTTTACACTGCGCAAAAAAAAGGTCGGTATTTTAGAAAGTGGGTCCGGCGGTAAGTGAAGATGCTAAAACAACCTGTGTCGTGAATTCAATTACTGAAAGAAACCAATTAAAACGATACACGTGGAAATAAGTGGGTCCGGTGGTCATTATCGTGTAATGCGGTTGGACGGTACGGCGAGGAGTTTGACGAAGCGCGTGAGAGAATTTGGCCCAACAGGTTGACGGTACGGCCCAAGATTCGGCCATTTACAGCCATGTTAAGAATGCACTGCCCAAGAGAATTTTTTTGGTCCGTCGCTTCGATTTCGATTTTATCGTTTATGACCTGAACTGATTATGTTTGTTTAATCTCGTCAGTTTATTTTCTATGTAATTCAACTGTTAGAATCTTTATTTAACTTCTATTAACCAATTTAATCTCATTCGTTTTCTGTAATTTTTTACTTTTAGGCTCAAAACAAAGGCTCATTCAGAAAATCTGAAAAATAGATAATCTTATTGCCAACCCAATCGTAACAAATCCCAGAAAGGGAGGAGAGTCGTGACAAAGGTTCAAGAGTATAGTAGAAAAGGAAAAATGAGGTATGGCCGAAGATTTTTAAGAGTAACTTTTCTTTTTCTAATTTCTTAGAGATTATCCGATCACTAATTTAGGCATCAAAGGGGTGTTGGTCGGCACCACACCAATGTCCCTATTCTTCTTGTAGGTTAATATTGAGGGATCAACGGAGGTGTTATCAGTTGGCGCCATCTGTGAAATTCTACAAACGGATCTAGTCCATCGGTTAATGGCACGTTCAAAGATCCGGATGAAGACATGTGCCCCAGTAACTGCCTGCAGTGGTTTATGTAACTGCCAGAGCGTGCAAGGACAAATGCACCTCTATGTGTCGCCAGCCTTAGAAAGTTGACACGTGCCTTATATTCTCATCGAATAACAACAGTAACTGTAGCCGTCAATATTCAAACTTTTTAAAATTGCTTCCGGGAACTCTGTGTTCGTCATCAAGAGTAGAGGAGTAGCTAATAAATGGAAAATTGACAAACGAAAAGGTCTTCTCAGTTCTATCCTTGTATTCTTCTTGACTTCTCAAAAGGAATCCTATTCGGTTAGAGTAGTGCTTAGACTGGAAGAGTTGAGCCCTCCTTTGTGAGGATAAGGGGCCTAGAGCGGGTAAGATGAGGTTTGTAAAAAAAGACTCCTTTGCAGGATTGTGCCATCTTGAATGCCAACCAGAAGAGATATAGTCCCTATATGGATGGATAAAGATCTCGAAACGACCGGAATAAATAATCTTATTGCCAACCCAATAATCAATATTAATTGTTTGGTCAACAACAACATTGACTTCGAAAGAAAAGGGAAATAGGGCTATGATTATGGTAAGCACTCAAATTTCAAACAAAATATATCAATTTTCTACCATTAAACCTTTGCCATAGATGATTATCATTCAAGATTTTAAATGTTTCTAATTTGGTAGGAAAAGTGATGAGAAAAGAAGAGAAAATAAGGAAGAAAGCGTAAAGGGAAAATTATAGCAAATCCAAAGTTGAAACAAACGGTAAGAGAAAAGGAAAGGAAAAAGTAGGAAGAAAAATTAACTTCCAATATATATATTTACCCTTCTTTTTTCAAATACCAAATCTAAAGAGAGAGAGAGATTTATTTATTTATTTCCCTTTCTCATCTCTTCTCTAAGTTTCAAACAAAGCGTTAGACTCGAAAAGAGGAAATGTAGAATTTACAAAGAGTTTATTTGACACTTCAACCCATTTAAGACCGTTGACTCTTGTAATTTTTGCTTTGAAAAAATTAAGCCCAGCATGCATTACTATCAAAATAACTACTTAGATTTTTAAGTTCAAATTGTTTTTGGGCTTTTAAAGATAATTAAGAATTTATAAATTGCTATAGCAATCTTAACGCAAGCAATCTTCTGTCTTAATTTCTATAATGAAGCTCAATGCATGCTAATTCGATAAACTAAATAACTCAATCATATTTGAAAGGTAAACTTGTTTTTAATGATGTTTGGTTTGGTGACCCAAAATGAATGTGCAACTATGTCAACCGAAATGCATTATATATATTGAAATCCGTGTATTCTAATATTTTAATATATATGATTGGAATATATGTCACCATGAGATTATAGGAGAAAAGAGGCAATTTCTCAGGATGGATATGTGACATCTGGAAGTCCATCTGGCCTCCTATCCGATAGGCCTTCTAGAAAGCCGGCCAAAAATTCGGCCAACCGGCAAGGAATCCAACAGACTCGAGTTTGATTTAAGTAATAGTTTGATTGTATTTCCCCTTATGACTTCTTAGGAATTCTGTATACCTTTTTGGAAGAGTCCTGATTGATTAAATCTGTCATTGATTTGATATATCTTACTATATTTTTAGGATTCATAGCCGTTGGATCTTAACAGGGGAAACAATTGACCACTGCTATGGAAAATCTTTTTACAGAATCAAATCAAATTGAATTCATTGAAGATTTCGATTGGAAGGTTACCAAATCAGTATGATGCTAGAGCGTGCTTTAAAGGACCATTAGAGGCAAAACGAAAGACTCACTGACCTTGCATACATCGTCAGAAAGAGATTACAAAGCAATGCCCACCTCTGAAGCTTATTACTTGCTGCAGTTTATTATTTCAGAGCTTTCTTGAGCCTCTCACTTGTATAGCCTCTTGGATAAATCCACACACCACAGAATCCTACCTTGTGAGAGAGTGAACTTATTCCACTGTGATTCAGTTAGGATTTCTTCACTATTTTTGGTTGTGTTTTTGTTCGGAAGTATTTTACTGAGTGATTTATTGTGAGCCTTGCACTAGTTTATGTATACTAGTTGCGAGGGAAAGTTCTTAGAAGAACTTGGTCTACGTGTACCAAGGAGTGGCATTGATTTGCGCGTATCGATTGCAAAGAGAAGTTAAGTGCTTGGTCTGCGTGTATCAAGTTAGGTGTACCGGTCTGCGTATATCGATAAGAGTGAATGTAAAAGAGGAGTTGGCCTCATAAACCAATCTTGTGTAAGTACTGGATCATAGTGAAAACTGTGATTATTTAATGGAACAATCACTAAAAGTGGACTAAACACATCGCCCAACCATTATAAAAATTTATGTCTCCTGATTTACTTATTTTCAGTACTTTATTTTCATTCTATTATCTTGTTGTGCTTAATTGTTTGTTTGAGTTGATTGAAAATAGAAAAAAAAAAAAAAAAAAAAGAAGAAAGTCCACGTATTCACCCCCTTTAGGTGACTTATCAATATTTGATAGTCATATTAATGGCGAAGAATATAACGTTGCAGAATGAGTAATTTTACTTGCTTAATCGTCATCAAATTATTAATCTTACATAAAAATAATTTAATGTCTTGTGAGGGTAGTTGTAACACGTAATTCCTGGAATGAAGTGTTGCAATGTAAGATGTCCAAAAGTCAAATGGATTCTTAAGTTGCACATTGCAATGTAAAATTGCACGTCGCACATTGCCATTTCAAGTTCTGACAGTGCCATTTTATAATGCCTACAGGTGAACCCTTTGACATTTCAATTTCTATTCAAACACAAACCTTACATAAGTACGTAAAAGATTCCTAAGTTATAACACACAAAGCTTGCAATCATGGAAGGTACAAATACAAAGCCTTGTTTTTTTCATTTTTGACATTAAATGCAGCCAAGAATACTGCTACCAACCGTACAAAATAGAAAATCTCTTTTCAGATTTATTTTTAGTAGTAATATCTCATTTTCTAAATTCTCGTTCCGTTCGGACATGCAGCTCCAGCATTTACGCCGATATATTGTCGTCATCCTTTTGCATATAAGAATTTATCACAATAAGCTTGGTCTTTTGTCTTTCTAACTCTACCTTCTTTGCATTCGCAATTTTAGCATACTCTCTGTCCTTTTTTGCAAATGGATGAGTTTATCCAAGCAAAAAAATTATAGCCATTCTCTGTATGAACAAAGTAAAGTCAAATTAAAATTCAAGAAGTACTTCAAGCAAAAAAATTAAAAGTTTAGGTTTTCCGATCGACCTTTACCTTACAGTTTAAACAACCCAAAATTCTTTGGATTATTTTTGGTTGTTGACATTTGCATTGAAGCTCTATATCCACAATAGCAAAGCACTTCTTCGTATTCTGCGATTCGAAAAGTACTATTGAAGCTTAGAGAGATTTAGTGGAAAGGGAAGTTTATGGGAGGGATTGCAGGAACAAGCTCTGATCCGTGAGAGAGAAAGAGAGTGCAAATGGGTTGTGTCTTAATTTAGGACTTCCTCATGGACATCTTGGAGTTGTACTCGTACTTTTTTCTTCCAAAATTACTTTTCCATTCAATAATCTCACGGTACCCGAATAGATGAGGTCAGAGGGGTACACTAGTAACGTCAGGTAACAGTGACAATTTTTTTTTTTTGAGTAAGTGAAAATGATTTTGAGAAACGGTTCGAGGGTTGCCAAAGTAACTAAGCCAATCCATGGTGTCATTTTCGAACTTGGAACGTTTCTAAAATAAACCAAGATGATTATTTTCCACTAGCAGTTATATTTTGAGCTAAATTCTCTTTACAAATAGCTTTCAGTATGCTTACTTCAATTGTGTTATATTTATAGTCATTGAGGATCTAAATTGTGTGATGAGCAAAAGTGCCGAATGGGTTAAGATTTTGATTCACATAAACAGTACAGTTGAACTTTTTTGAAAAGACAAAAGGAAAAAAGGCTGCAATTGCAAAAGAGGCACACTCCACCAAAACCCAGTGTGGAATTGATTATCCGCGGTTGAGATGAGATGATGAAGTTGGAGAGAGAAGGTGGGAGGAGAGAGACAGGTCTCACATACACTCATGGTACTCTTTCTTCTCTCTCTCGAGGGAGGGAGGTGGAGAATGAGGAAAAGAGAGAACAAATTTTGGAGGAAGTGCAAAGGAGGGAAAAAGAGGAGAGAATGCGGACAAGCGTCCTGGAGTTGCCACGTGGCAAGGCGCCAGTGAATGTGTGCTTTCCGCTCATGGGCTCTCACAACAACACAACTCTTGCTGCGTTGTCAGTGTTAAACCAGTCCTATGACCCCGGCGAGTACGTAGCGTATGCTCGCGCGCACACACACACTCCCTCTATTTATTTCATTTGTCTCCGCCCCACTCTCTCTATGTTGCTGAATCCGTATCTCATCTATAGGCTTTCTATGCCCTAATCAATCCCTCTCCTCTACCCTCCTTATCTGTATCTCAATCTGATGCTTTGCCTCCATTGAGTTCTTTTCTCTATTTCTTGTGGCTTTTTATCCCTTTGAGAGATTGGCATGCTTCTATCTCACCTCAGGGTACTGTTTTTTTTGCTTGTTTTTCACTCATCTGTCAATTATACATGTGGGTTTTGAGATTCCATGCAATTTCAAACTGATTTTGGTCTAGATTGTGATGGGAGTGTTGCTGATTGCTGTGAATGTTGTGCTATCAGTAGAATTGTGTTAAGAAAAATTTGATCCTTTTTTTTTTGGATACTGTGGGTCCTCTGGAATTGGGGTCTGGAACTTATGTCTAATGATACGTTGCTGTAATTGGGTTATGTGCGAGTTGAATGTACTTGTGTAAAGTTTTGGTTCTCTGTTTTTTCAAATTCTTTGGATCCATGTTCTGGTCATCAGTGACTGATAAATCATAGATTTTGTGAAAACTAGAAGGCGTTCATGATTTTTTTTTATTCCCATGATGTTGTTGTTATGTACTTCTATTTAACCTTCAGCCTTTGCATGTTTCAGATTTGTTTTCTGTGGCTCATTTGAGGTGCAAATTTTGAAAATGACTCCTAATGTCATGTGAAATTCACTCAAATATACCTTGCATGTTTGTCATTGATTTGCAACTTTTTGAGCCTGATTGATTGTATCGAAGTAGTTGTAGATGTCGTTGCCACAAAGGATGTTCTTACGTTTTGGAATTTGCATCATGAACATGGTATGCCTTCATTTCAAAAATGCAAATTTAGAGATCGAGGGGAATCCACAAGAGTTTTTTGTATGATTTGCTTAACATGGTCCTTCTGAGAATAAACTCAATTGTTAAGGAACTTACAAACTAGAGAGTGTGGACCTTTGGTAACACAAATTGTCAAAAAGGTTTTTAATTTCCAAGAAGTATTTTTTTTACATGAAAAGGATACAAAGATACTGTTTTATTAGATTTTAACTGCTAAAAAGAAGTACATTCTTGTGTCATAATTCATCTGCACCTATTGTTACACATTCAGGGTGTTCCCTTTCTTGCCATTGTTTCCCACACCTGAACAATGCATGTTGAGGCTGCATATGTTCTGCTTAGGGCAAGTAAAACATTGGAATGAAACATGGTTTGAGCTGCATTAGTTTATCTAAATGGGTGATTGGCATGTTTTGTCATTTCTGATTTCACTAAGAACTTCCATCCATTTTCTCTCTATTAGTTTATCTGAATGGGTAACATTTCAGACTTTTCGTTTCTCGTGACTCATTGTCTAGTTTTGGCCTCTTGTTTGAGTATAAGTTTTCAGTCATGGAAGCTCCCTTGCTGGTGTCTCATAACTATTGTGGGTGTCACCATCTTGTGGTAATTTAGCTACATTTATTCTGTTGAAGTGCTTTTCATTTTGCTGCTCTGGAAAAAAATTGCTTTCTGTTTCAGTTGGTGGATGAATTATTTCTATAGTTCTACCTTTCCGCCGAACTTGTAACGCCTTCCATGGTATCCTCCTAAATGACCACGTTGTAGGGCAGTATTTATTTTGCAAAGCATCTTATTTTCATTGCAGGGCAACATACATCTTATAGCTCATGCTACGTGGAGTTTTACATCCATAAATGCTACGTACATGGAGTTCAAAACTGCGGCATATATATGTGTACATATATATGTATGCATGGATGTATGTATGATTGCACTTCCAGATATACGTTAGTTATCTACTCTCCCTTAGATTGTATTTGGTTGGTTATTTCATCTATCATGCTTTGTTGAACTGGCCTACATGGAGTTTTACACTAGTAACTCATACTACGTGGAGTTCCAAACTGCAGCGTATATATGTACATGTATATATGTGTGTGCATGTGCGTGCGTGTTGTGTAATTGTACTTAGAGACATATGTTAATTATCCTCTCTCTCTCTCTCTCTCTCTCTCTTTTACATTGTATTAGCTTGGTGGTCTCGTCTATCATACTCTGTTTAACTGAGAGGTTCTTATGATGTTCACCTTCACTCATGCTAAAAACTGACAGCCACTTTGAGGAAGAGAACTGTGAGTTTTGGTGTTTGACCACCAAAGTCTGTCTACGTTTGTTAACGACATGGGAAAATGAGAGTTAGGTATATCAACCAAAGAAAAGTCAGTGAAAAGTATGCCACATGATGGCTGATAGAGGCTGCAAGCTATACAACACACACGAAGTTTTCACGAGTATTCAGCATTAAGCTTACATCCTTTATCTTGATGGCCAAGTGTTGTTATACTACATCTGACGTACGGTTTGTCATTTTCATTCTTCTTCCTTCCAATTTGTAAGTAATTCTTTGACTATTCAGTTAGATGGTATAGACACTTGGAAAACTACTAATATTGTGGGTATTTTAAAAATTAACATAGATACTGTCATTAAACTATGGAGGATCTTTTGACCAATTGTTGTACTAGCTGTTTCAAGATCTTCACTATAACCTAAAAGGTGGCATTTATCACATAACCAAGTCGTAAATGTTACTTAAGACAAGGGTAAAAATCGACAGACCATTGATGCTCATGCATTTCCTGTCCTCATTACTTCTATTCATGGAAAACTTGCATTAACGGGTTCATAATCCTCACGTTATTAGCATTTGGTTTTAAGGTTGGTGCTCTCGTTATAATCAAAATGTTTGCATGGACTTTGGTACAGGTGTAGAAAGCGGATAGCTAAGTATGGGGTTCAACTAATTCCTATACCTAGGGCACATAGACACAGTGATTCATATGTCTTACCATAATCTATTCATACTTAAGGTCAAATGGGGTTCACATTTTGCAGAGCTTTTTATGCATGTTACTAGAGTTTATGGATAGCTATATGGTTTAATTTAACTCTAAATACATTATTAGGTGAATGTTCTATTTGACATAAAGTGGCAGGTGTTGGACACGGGCACTTGATAATTGGAAGATCGCGAAAAATTGACGTCTTCTTCTCTTTATGGTTTATGTTGTGATTCGCTATACTTTGTATGAGTTGGAGTATCTTGCATTCCACTCCCTCATAGCTTAATTGTTTACAACCTGTTTTGCTTGATCATCTTGTTGCACTAACACATACACCTGCGTTTGGTGAAACCTTGGTGCATCCAGTGTATATGCTATGATTACATGGCCTGATTTAATGCTTTGTTATTTTGTCTATTTGTTTTGAGAAGGCTACTCTTTCCATTAACTAATTTCATTACTTCGTATCAAAAAAAAAACTAATTTCATTACTTTGTTTCCACAATTGTGAAGTGTAGTGCCCGAAATCCTCCATTGACTCGTGTCCATTTGCTCTCTTAGGGCTAATTGTAAATGGAAGAGCCAGGATCAACGATGAAGCAAAATAGTTCAACAGCTAGTGGAAACCAAAACTTGCTCTCGAAGCAAAAAAGAAAAAAGATTCCATGTGGTGCAGACATATCTAAGTATAAGGAAGGGAATTTCGTAATTTCAGAATCCGCTATAAGCACTTCTTCCTCTAAATGCAGGCTGAAGAATGAAATAAGTTCTGATCATGCTTCCACCAGGGAAAAAGGAGATGACGGGGTATTTTTTTATTTCCTTCTTCAGTTTTTTCTTGTGTGGGTGTGGGTGTGGGTGTGGGTGTTGGGGGGGGGGGGGGGGGGGATTGGGTTTCCTGGAATGGAAATTGAAGAAGTTGTTGTAAAGTGAAATGCCAAGTTATACAAAACCGCATTTTATGCCATCGTTTCTGATCCTTAATGTTGTGTTTCGTTTCTTTGCTTCTTCTTCTTTTTTCTTTTTTGGTTGTTGGGTTGGGTTTTGGAGAGGGAGGGGGGGGGGGGGGGGGGGGTGGTGTGGTTTAGCATACTCGTTATTTCAAGTACGATCATATTTCTTTTGGGCAACCTACATAGTTGCATTTTACAAACTATTTTTGAGTTGCGACTCTTCTACTCCCTCTTTTTCTCTCCCTTTTCTCAATCCAGTTCTATATGAATACCCTTATAATCCTTCGTTTGACTCTCAATATTCTCATTCTTTTTTGTCCAGTACTATTATGAATGTGTAATCTGTGATGATGGTGGAGAGTTGCTTTGCTGTGATACTTGTCCCAGAACGTATCACCTTGAGTGCCTTAATCCTCCTCTTAAGGTATGTTTGTTTTATTGCAATACCAACACTTAAATGTGTCACGTTTAATGCTAATATATGCTAAATTTCTTTTGCCCCTAAGCACATTCCAACTGGGGATTGGCAATGTCCAAATTGTTGTCAGAAAAGTGACTCAAATGGGCCAACGAAGCATCTGGGTCTCACATCTAAACAGAAGAAGATAAAACTCATAATTGGCAAATCTATTGGGATTAAAACATCTGCTAGTGACAAGGAATCCCAAATGTTGCAGAGGTCTATTCTTGGAAAGAAAAAATCAACGGAAAAAAGAAAGTTATCGCCTTGTGGGCCAGCAGATGGTAATTTATCCTTTGTGAGAGAGAGAAAATCCAAGTCATCTCCAATAGAAAGACTAGGAGAAGAGGAGCCGATTTCTCCTCGATTGGAAGTTTCTTCCGAGAGGATTTCTGAATTATTTGATGGTAATGTATCTTTAGAGAAAAAAGTTGCTGGTGTTTTGGCTCAAAAGAACAAGAAAAGAGAGCGTAAGAATGATATTAGTAACGGTCAAAAGAAGCCAAGAACTGATGAAGGGAAACATACGAGAAATAATTCTCATAAAAGTGGTTCCAAAGAAAAACATATGTCATGTCCCAAAAATAGCAAATCAGTCCGGAACCGTACTTGTGGTGGTCATGGGCCTTCTGTATTCGGGTCAAAGGAGGATATTCGTGACAAGTGCATGGATATCCAGCTAAAAGATGAGGTATCATTCCTTCTTCCCTTTAGTTTTTACCATTTTATGGTTTTGAATCAGTTAAATATTGTTTCTTTAAATGAACATGCAATTTGTTGAATCTGCTTTATGCTGCGAATCTGACGCTAATGAGGATGTTGGGTCAAGTAATTGACTTTTCTTTGCTAATGTTTCCTTCATTACTTGAAGTATAAATGGACATAGAATAGTATTAGTTCTAGATTGCTAGGTATTGTGGCATATATCTCTTTGGGAAGTTTCACATGCCAGAACTGTGTTTTCTGGTCACCTTTTGACCTGCTTCATGTTTAGAGAGCCTAGTCCAACATCATAAGCATACTGTTTGGAAGTTCAATAGTTTGATACAGGTAAGGAAAATAAACAATAAGAAGTAGCATATAAATCATTTGCTTCCTAGAGGGAAAAGTGCTTTCATAAGGAAAATTTATGCTCTCTGGATAAAGTAGAAGAGGTTGTGCATAACTCTATGTAGTATGCATGCACATGTAGCATTTTTACCCCTAGGTATGATGCATGATAGAAGGAGAAAGCATTTTTCCAAAGTCCTCATACCTAAAACTTAAACAGAAGAAAAAGGACTATGTTCTATTTGAAGTAAGCAACTAGGAAGAATATCTGAAATCTTCTATGCTAATGATGAAATAACAATAAAATGGTACGTTTTCTTTGCAATCTTCGAGAGAGGCCAAACCTCTCCATGAATATGGTCCACTGGTTGACGGAGAGCTCAACAAGTCAATAACTGTCAATATCTTTAGAAGGTGTGCCTGATTCCAACAATGGGGAATATAGAAAAGAAATTGAAAAAGTGAAGATTAAGTAGGACGATCCTGTAAGGCTTCATCTTTGGTGAAGATACTATTGATGAATTTATTAAACTAGAAATTCCTTAGATTGTGCTGGTTTGAATGTAGGTAGTTTATTTATTGCTGTGAAGGTCCTAGAAAGTAAATTTTGTTATTTGATAAATATATTGCATGAGATCTGCGATAAAGAAATGATTACTCTGCATTTCCACACATGGCTTTACAAATGCATTCTTTCACCGTTCGCTTGGTATGCTATTTATATTGCTTGAACTTACGGAGATATGCAGTATTAATAATTGAAATTACCTATTTCAAGATTGAAGTAAATTTAACTCAGATCTACTGCTAGCCTGGCCCTTTGAATCCATATTGTTTTAAACTGTTATTAAATACCTTTTCATATTGCAGTACCAATGGCAGAGGAAAGTTGGTAATGTAAAGAAGTGAAGAGAAAAAAGTAGTTGTGAGCCTAAAGTTAAATGCCAAGAAGATCATAAACTACAAAAGCCAGTTATTATTCTTGCTGTACGTTGACCTTTATGACTCAATTCACAGTTTAATCACACTAAGCTCGAGCCCTACCAGGGTGAGAGAGATAGGGGATTAGGGATGGAGAACCAATGTCACCAACTGAACTAGCTGCCAACTGTCCATAGTCTGCTAGAAATTGGGAACTCTCTCTCTCCTTAGGGAAGGTCTGGGATAACATGTTAGCTCTCTGCAAAATTTGATTTTTTTGCCAACTAATTCAGAGTCTTGTCAAAATTAGGAAAATTTGGAAATATATTTTGTCCTTGGGGAAGGACAACTACATATCATGTTGGCTCTCGTACGACACTTAACCCTAACTATCTATGCATAAAAGGGTTGCCTTCTAGAACTCGAAGCCAACTAAAACGACATTCTTTGACTATGGAGGGCTGTTACAGTTCTGAATTACTTTTTGGTATCCTTCTCCTGAATTGCCGATCTCAGTCATTTGTCTGTTATGATCAATTCAGCTATTTACCCTAACCAATTTGTACTAGCAATTGTTGGAAGTATAACCATGTCAATTACAAATCACGAGAGTGGTATAGCCAGGAGAAGCAAAATATGGAAAAGAGTAGTAGCTCCCAAGTTTTTTGGAGGTTTGTGAATGATAGAGAGTAAAATTCCACTAGGTTTGAAGAGGCCAAGGAGAGAAAAGGAAATGCATTGAGGAATGGGGAGAGAGGATTTCTGTTAGATTTGTGCAATAAATGGTGCATTAATCTTCCAAATGCCTAATTAGAAAGAAGGTATATCTCAGTGCATTAGAGAGTGTTGAGAGTTGTTTAGTACTAGGGGTATTTGCATCTTTTTCCTTGTACTCATTCTCTATGTAATGTATGTGCTATGAAGCACGGATACGGATACGTGATACGGATACGATACGATACGGATACGGCGATACGGCAAAACCTAAAAAAGTAGGATACAGATACGTCGGGGATACGGCTATTAAAATTTATTTTTTTAATAAATATTAATCATGTACTACACATAAAAAATGAGCCAAAAAAATAAAAATGTAATTAAATTACTAATACTATTATACCAAGCATCAAGCACAAGTCAATTATGCTTTATCAAAACTCAAGAGTCATTCATAGTAGAAAGAAAACGACCAAAAGTACTACAAAGCATCAATATATCATATATACTAAAAGTCTGAACCAAGTTCAATTCCCAATCATATCAAGCTCTACATGTAGTCATCACTCATCATCAACTTCAAATGTATCCCCTTCGCCTTCATCGGTGAATATCACAGCTTCCATATCCGGCTCATCAAGTGAAAGACTTGCAATATACCAGCCCCTTCAAGTGAATCAAATGCATCTCCACCAACATCCCATAATTTGGTATCTCCTTCAGTGTATACTCGAGTTTTCCTTGATAGAAGACGGAGATTGTTATGCACGTACACCAAATCTTCTGCTCGTTGTGGTGTCATTTTATTTCTTTTCACGGAAAGAATGAAAGAGTAGGTACTCCAATTTCTTTCACAACACGATGAGGAACATGGTTGGCTAAGCAACTTCAATGCTAAAGATTGGAGCGCAGGTGCGGGAGATCCATGTGCAAACCACCAAATAAGTGGTTCCAGTTCCCCTCTATCACTTCTTGAGTCAAAATCTCCAAAATTTTCCAAGCAACCCGAGAACTTTGCATACTCTACATTGACAACCCTTCTCTCATCTGGGTTTGGAAAATACCTTTGAAAACACTTGTTTCTCATGCTTGAAATTTCTTGATCTCTATGAGGAGGAATCCGCTCGGGATTTTCATCCAACCACATCGAACTATAGTACCTAGATAATCAAGTGACAAAGTAAATCAAATTATGCCAATGACATCCATGATCTATCATATTGCATTAAAAAACAATATCTATTTAATACAAATTTAGGAATGAGTCATTGAGTTATTACCTCGGATTCAACGAATGTGCTAGACAATGAAGCGGTGTGTTACTTTTGGCCCACCTATCAACTAGTATATTATGCACCACCGAATAAAAGACTACCTCATCCGTTTGGGGTCTATTTTCATGCTTGTAGATGGCCGTCCTCACCTTTTCAATCATTGCATCCCACATCTCATAAACCAAGTGAAGGCATGGTTTGTCGGTGTAACAAACTCTAATCATCTCATACATTGGTAAGGTGAAAGAAAGTATATAATCAATATTACCCCACCAACTCTCTTTCAACAATAAGTCTCTTACCGCTTCGGCTTTCTCAACATTATCCTCTTTGTAAGCCACCCACTTTTCACTTATCACCATTGATTGGAGGCCCCGCTTTATAAGTTTAAATCTTTTTAGCATCACAATTGCTGAGGCAAAGCGCGTATCTGCTACAGCAAGTAACTTCAAGGGCACAAATTCATTAAACATTGCCAATCTCATTGAATGATTCATTATAAAGTTCTTAATATCCCCCACATCTTCAACAATACGTGTAATCCATTTGCACTCATCGTAAGCAAAAGCAGTACCCCCAGTTTGTTTTGGTGCACAAATATTTTTAACAGCAAGGTTCAATGTATGAACCACACAAGGAGTCCAAAAATTTTTGGGATACTTGCCTTCAATGAGTGCCCCGGTTGTAGAACAAACAGGAGCATTATCGGTAATCACTTGAACCACGTTTGAAGGCCCAACATCTTCAATGGCTCTAGTCATCAACTCAGAAATAAAAAATTTATCTTTGTGCTCTCCCTCACAATTCACAGCTTTCAAAAACATTGCTCCAACTTCCGATGCTGCCATAAAGTTAATAAGTGGCCTTCTTTGAGAGTCGGTCCATCCATCAGTAACAATACTCAACCCCTTTTCATTCCATGACCTTCTAACAGGCTCCAACAATCTCTCCACATTTGCCCTTTCCTTTTGTAGTAGGGTTGTTCTCAATAAGTTGTAACCCGGGGGTACATAACCACTAATAGAGTTGTTGGCAGCAAATTGAAAAACACTCACATAATAAGGATTCCTAGAAAGATGGAATGGCAACCCACCGGAGTAGAACATGCGAGCAATCTCAGCATGCAATTGTTCTCGGGCACCGGGATTGAATGCCTTCTCAATAGCACTAGTTCCACTTGCCTTTCTTTTTCTTGTTTCATACCCTTCCAACCTAAAGCTTCCACTCTCAAAATTCATTCCACCCATAGTATTAGACTGACAAGAGGAAGGTGGCAAAGGAACTTTTTTAGGCACATTAGCCTTTAGTCTGTTCTCAGCTTCTTCAATTTTCTTTTTCATTTCTGCAAGGTGTTGAGGAGTCACTTTGGGGCACACTTTGATTCCATTACCAGAAAATTTCAAGAGATGTGCCTTCACTCTATAATATGACCCCTTAAATTCACATTGACAATGGTTGCATTTGAATCTTGTATTTCCACCTGCAGCTCCCATTTTTTCTAACTTAGTAACATATGCCCAAAGTGGAGCATAATCTTCGTCACTTGTATTCGTAGGCATGCTACTCACACTTATAGAACTTTCAGTTGCCATTCTCAATATCCTAGAAAAACAAACATAAATTAACTATTGAAACCACTGACTATATAGTCTATAGCACTGACCCAATACAAGTATATACTTAATATACGATATAATTAACCACTGGCCACTGCCAAGGTCGAACGTCCTGTATTGGCTCACTGCCTCGCAGGCTCAGTCACAGGGCAGTGCACTTCTCTCCCCAAACAAGCCAAAAAATTGTGCATATTTGACCCATGCATAAGGTCCTCACTCCTCACTCCTCAATTCTGTATTTTCATGGCAATATCTATGGCTATGGCATTAGATCAACACTACATTGCATTCACAATACATAAACATCTAACATCATCTAACATACACTGCCTCACACTTCTCTTCTCTACATCTAACATGCACTTCTCTGTTTCTGATATACAAAAAAGGGAGAAATCGAGAAAGAGAGAGAGAGAGCGAGACGAACCTGGCCTGGAGTTCTGGAGGTCGAACGGGATCTGCAATTCTGGAGGTCGGAGGTCAGAGGTGGAAGGACGCCTGGAACGGCGCCTGGAGGTCGGAGAACGGCGCCTGGAGAACGGTGCCTGGAAGTCGGAGAATGGCGAGGTCAGAGGTTGAGGCGAGTTTTACGTTTTACATTTTCCCTTTTTTCCCGCACATATTTACCTTAAAGTTAAATTGCACATTTCCCCTTCATCTTTAGTCTATTTTTTAAAAAAATTTCATTTTTAACCCCCGCCGTATCGGAGACGTATCCAAACGTATCGGGGCCGTATCCCTCGCGTATCAGAAACGTATCCGAAATTAAAAAGATTTAATTTTATTACCGGATACTTCTCAGCCGTATCCGATACGTATCGGGGCGTATCGGGTGCATATCCGTATCCGGCAAGTATCCAATACGCGTACGCGAGTAGTTTTGGAGTATCCGTGCTTCATAGTCATGTGTATTAGGGTAAAAAGAAGTAACAAACCCTAAACATCTTTCTCTCTCTAATAACATGGTATTAGAGCTTTCTAGTAAACCGAAAGCTAATCACCTCTAGATACCATCATCTCCCATCGTCGTCAATCTCATAGCCGTTGTTTGGCGACGTGTATGTCCAACTCTTAGTTGCAGGAAACGACAATATTGCCAACGAATTTTGTCAAGAAATGCAGAACCACGTTTTGGCCAAAGGAAGCACAGAGAAACGCGTTTCAAACAGGAAGGAAACGCATGAAAACACAAAGTGACTTACACACATAATACATACAGGTTGCTCTCCGGTGATGGCGATGGCGATGACGACCTCCAGATGGGCTTTTGCAGGGTGTGAGTTCAGGAGGGGAGTGGGTAGGGGTGAATCTTTGAAGGAATGTAATGGAAATAGATATCTGGCAATAGGAGTAATACAACAATAGGTCCAACCACAATATTTAATACTTACGCCTTGTTGGAAGTTAGGGAAAGGAAGCGAAAGGAAAGGAAAATAAAAAAATTTCTCTCCTATTTGTTTGGTTTTTAGTGTAGAAGAGAAAGAAAGAATACAAGGGAAAAATAATAAGAATCCTCTAGAAATAGCAAGAGAAAATAAGAGAGAAAATGGGAGAGAAAATTTTAAATTTTAGTTAAAAATCTAGAGACATTTAGTTAATTTTAAGTTTTTCTTCTTTATTTTCTCTTTGAAACCAAACAAAGGAAACTACTTTTCTCTTCCACTTTCACTTATTTTGTTTTGAATTCAAACAAGGGAAAACAATTAATTTTCTTCACAATTTTCTCCTCAAATACTTTCTCTTCTTTTCCTTTTCTTTCCACAAGTTCCAAACAAAGCCTTAATGAGTTAGGGGAAGTATAAAAGCTCATCTGGAAATAGATATCTGGCGATAGGAGTAATACAACGTAGGTCCAACCACAATATTTAATACTTAATGAGTTAGGGGAAGTATAAAAGCTCATTTGGAAATAGATATCTGGCGATAGGAGTAATACAACGTAGGTCCAACCACAATATTTAATACTTAATGAGTTAGGGGAAGTGTAAAAGCTCATCTGGGGAAGTGTAAAAGCCAATCTGGAAAAGTGTAAAAGTCAATTGCTTTTTATTATCTTAATCAAAATATAAATTTAATTTATGGGTAAGTGGTAGAATAATATTTTTCTTTCGAAATTTAACTGCATAAAAAATAAAAAATAATTATAATTTTCGTATTTTTCTCTAGATGCTTCCGACGGTGCTTCCACACTTTTATAATCATTTGTTCCCCCGCTCCCACTCCCACTCCCATCCGCACTCCTGCTTCGTGCAACTAAGCTCCGGCTTCGTTTGGTGCGTAGATCTCGTCAGCGTCGTCTGGCGCCATAGATCAAGTCGCCGTCCTCTGATTTATTGATGTTTGTCCATCGTCGTTTGATCTATTGATGTCTTCTGGTCTTGCAAATCTAGTCACCATCTATTGATCTAGTCGCCTTTGTTGGTATCTCTGATTTACAAGGCGTATGAGGCGTTGTGGTCATAGCCTCTGTTTGTATTTTTTATTTACAGACACATGAGGCTATGTGGGTATATCTATTTGTGGTCCATTATTCTTTAAAAAAAAAAAAGAGGCGGCAAAATATTACTCTGTTTTCTTTTTCCTTTTTTTGTTGTTGATCTTTGATATACTAGGTTTATACTCGAGAATGTCCTTCACCATCATCAGTTGATCGACATTTGTTCGATTGTTGTTATTGGTGGTTCATGTTTGAGAACGATTGTTGTGATTTTGCTCCTTATTATTCCATAAATTATTCATCATGACTTCGAGTTCTAATGGTTCATCTAACACTGGGTCTCGGTTGATGTGATGTTTATTACTTCCACCCGATTGAATAGAAAAAATTATGCTCCTTGGGCAAAGGCCTGTGAGGTTTACTTTCTTGGCAAAAGCACTACAATTACTTGACTGAAGATCCTCCTCAGGAATTTTATACTAAGTATGCAGATTGGAAGGCGGAAGATGCTCAGATTCGTACTCAGTTATGCCATAGTATGAAGTCTTAGATCAATGGTACCTTGGTTTTCTTGCCTACTGCCAAACTTGTGTGGCGTCAAGCTCAGAAGTTGTATTCTGGTGTTAACAATTTGTGGCGAACATATGATCTTCATCAGATTTATTTTTCTCTTGCACTTGTCTTTAAAGGATTACTGTGCCAAGTTCTGTAGTATTTGTGAGGAGCTCAATATTTGTCAGCCCATTTGTGCTGATTTTCAGGTTATGCAGTGCCAACATGAGTCTATGCATGTGGCTTGATCTTTATTTGGGCTACCATTGACTTATGATCCCATTCGCTCTCAATTACTGTCGGCTCGAGACTTACTTATTCAGTCAGCTTCATCAGTCTTTTGTTTCTGGTACTAGCTTTGCTATCTTGGATCTCCCCGATCGCTCTGCTTTGGCTTCCACTGTTTTTGGTGGATTTGATTCTTCTTTGAACCGAGGTCGCAGTCGTGGTCGTGAGTCTAGATTTGGTGGTCGTGGAGGTCGTAACTTTAGTCTTGGAGGGCGTCAATTAGGGGAAGGCTCCCGTGGTAGGGGTCGTGGTTCTAAATTGTGCATTAATTTTGGAGGGGCCAAGTACCGTGGAGTATTATTATGATCTTTATGGTTTTTCTCAGGCTCATCAGGCACTATTTCAGAGAATACTAGATAGGTTATTCATTCTAGTTATACCGCTGTGACTATATTTGCAAAGGAGTACCAACGTCTTGTGTCACTTCACACACCCTCTAGAGGTGCTTCCTTCGTCGCTACACTCGCTCAGACAGGTCCTTCTGTTGCGCGTGTTGCATCTTTTATTTCTCCTACTCTTTGGGTTATTGATTCTGTCGCATCTTATCATATGACTGGTACCTATACTGTTTTCTCTAATCATTATTTTGTTGGTAAACCATCGTGCGTTACCCTTGCATATAGTTATACCCCTGCCATTACTGGTTTGGGTTCTGTTTCTGTCACTCCTTCCCTTACTTTAGAGTCTGTATCGCATTATCCTCGTTTTCCAACTAATCTTATGTCTATTAGCAAACTTACCAAGTCCTTAAATTGTTCTGTCACATTTTTCTCCCATGGTTCAGTGTTTTAAGATCTTACGATGAGGAGGAAGATGGGTGGCAGTTCTGAGCGTGGTGGCTTGTACTATTTCACTGGGTGTTTATCCTAATTTTGTTGCTCTCCAATCTTTTGTGTCACCATATCAACATCATTGTTGTCTTGGTCATCCATCCCTATAGACCCTTAAATGTCTAGTTCCTTCTTGCAGCCATCTTGGTGAATTGTCATGTGAAGTCTGCGAGCCAAGTAAACACCTTAGAGTTTCATTTTATCCTAGGATTAAAAGTTTTGTTTCGTGTCTATTTGGGTTAATACATTCAGATATTTGGAGTCCCATGCGTGTTCTTTGCGTTTTTGGTTTTCAATTTATGTTATTTTTGTTGACGATTTCTCTTGTCTTACATATGTTTATTTTATGAAAGAGCGATCAGAGTTATTTTTCATTTTTTATTTGTTTACATGGAAATTAGAACTCTGTTTGATATGTGTATTTGTGTGTTTCATTTTGATAATGCATGTGAATATATTCATACTGTCCTGTCCCAATTTTTTGATGCTCATGGTATTCTTCATCACTGCTCTTGTGCTCAGACCCCCAACAAAATGGAGCTGTCCAAAGCAAGATCCGACATTTTAAATGGATCAATAAGCTCACAGTGCTTGATTGTGGAAAAATATTCTCTAGGTTATGGTAGGCCCCGTCTATTTTAAATTTATGGAACCGTCACTACTCATTACCACAAGTCTTCAAGCTCTCGAAGACTTCAATGCTTGCAAATGTGCTCTTGTCCCAATAGTGCTGAGGTTCTATCTAAGGTTGTATATGAAATAGGTCAACCTATGGTAGTCTTAGTACTAGTCTCGCATAGATGTTTCCAGTCTTCCTTGTTGTGGGTGCACATGTATGGTAGGGGAAGAACATCTGTTTGGCGTGGATTGTTCTTGTAAAATTTGGATCATTGCATCTCTTTTTCAGAAATAACTGGGCACAGATTTCGATACAAGTTTCTCCTCAATACTCCTTGAGTGGATACACCTAGAACAATTACTATAGTTGATCATCAATAAACTCAGTCACGGCTTTGTATTTTTTCATTTTAAATGCTTGAATAGTTAGTTTCATTTTCCCTTACTCCTCAAAACTCATTTTCTTTAGATTTTTTTCCCTTTGTCTAAATTGAACATTGCTTGCTATGTGCAGAATATGTCCACAAACAGCAACACTGCATAAACTATGGCATGACTACCAGAGTTTTAGTTTATTATCAATCTTCTCATATATTATCCCCCATCAGTCGGATTCACTTGTTCTGCTAAGATGTACTAATAAAATTTGGCCCAGTGCAAATAGATATGCTTACATCTCGGAGTTTCCTTCCATACTTAATCTGAATCCGGTTAAGGTAGCCTGGTTTTCCTTCTTCTTTCTCCCATAAAAACATCCAAGCGAACGTGTCCCTGCAATGTAACGGAGGATGTGCTTCACCGCTGCAAAATGCTCCTCATGCGGTTCCTGCATAAATCTGCTCACATAGCCAACAGAGTACGCCAAGTCGGGGCGAGTATGCACCAAATACCGAAGGCAACCAACAATACTCCGGTACTCGGTGGCATCAACGAGCGGAGTTGTACTGGACTTGGACAACTTGAGACGCGCCTCCATGGGGACATGGCACGGATTGCACTCTTTCATGCCACTTCGGTCCAGTAACTTTTCTGCATACGCCGCTTGCTTGATACCGATACCGTCCAACCCCTGAAACACTTCAATGCCGAGATAGTATGACAAGAGCCCCAGATCACTCATACAGAACAAATTCTTCATCTCCTGCTTGAACGTGTCGATGGCACCCTTATCTGCTCCTGTGATAACAAGGTCGTCAACGTAGACACCTACAAGCAACAATCCTGTCCCAGAGCCCCGCGTGTATATGCCATGTTCCGCCGTACTCCGCCTAAAACCCAAGGTTACCAAACTTGCATCCAGTTTGGCGTTCCACGCCCTTGGAGCCTGTCGTAGTCCATACAAAGCCTTCCGGAGCCGCAGTACCTTGTGCTCCTGCCCGGCAACAACAAAACCAGGAGGCTGCGCTACATAGACCTCCTCATTCAGTTCACCGTTGAGAAAAGCAGATTTAACATCCATGTGATGCATAGCCCACCCCTCGTGAGCCGCCATTGCAATCAAGAGTCGCACGGATTCAAGACGAGCCACAGGCGCAAACACTTCCTCAAAATCGATGCCCTGCTTCTGAACATACCCCTTTGCAACTAAGCGGGCCTTGTGTTTGACAATTGCACCACGTTCATCTCGCTTCACCTTGAAAACCCACTTGAGACCAATTGGGCGATGTCCCGCCGGTGGATCCACCATCTCCCATGTATTGTTCTTGATAATGGAGTCCATCTCTTCCAACATCGCCTTGCGCCACCACTCTTCTTGCTCCGCTTCCGCGAAACTTGATGGTTCTTCTGCCGAAGTGAGAAGTAGCTCCTCGAGATCCTTCGGTTCCATTGGCTCTATTGAATTATAGATATCACTAAGGCTTCGATATCTTTGTGGTTGAGCCGGATCAATGGTTGCGTCGAGGTGATCGTTTGGTGACCAGTGCGCTACCGGAGCACCCCCCAAGCCATGCTCAACCGAAGCCGGAGTCAGTGGTAGTTGAGCCGGACTCATGGCTTCGGTTGAACCATGTTCGGGTGAACCTGGAGTCGGTATCTGCTGCTGTTGTGCTGGACTCATGGATTCGGTTGCTACTGCTTCCGGTCCGCTTCCTGCGGCCTCTGCCTCCGCTCCGGTACTCCACACAGCTCCAACTCCTCCTTCTTCATGGAACTCCGCTGATCCCCACACATCTGCGCCATCATCCCACTGCCATGGTACATTTTCTTCAAATTTCACATCACGACTTACAATTACTTTACCCCGGCAAGGATCGAGCAGACGATGTGCCTTGCACCCATCCTCCACGCCGAGATACACCAACTGCTGACTCCGGTCGTCGAGCTTCTTCAGGTGTGGAGTTGTCACCTTCGCATGAGCCAAACAACCGAATACTCGCAGGTGTTCCAAGTGTGGCTTCTTCCCTGTCCAAGCTTCAAATGGAGTTCTCTCCCCCATTGCCTTCGTTGGCAAACGGTTCAAAAGATAAACCGCATGCCTAACTGCTTCTCCCCAGAGCTCGCCCGGAACCTGCATGCTTTTCAACATGGATCGTGCCATCCCAACCACGGTCCTGTTTTTGCGCTCGACAACGCCGTTTTGCTGTGGCGTGTAGGGAGCTGTGAGTTGTCGCCGTATACCCGCTTCCTCGCACACTCCAGTAAATGCTTTATTTAGGAACTCCCCGCCGCGATCGGACCGCAGCGTTTTGATACGTTGTCCACGACAATTTTCAACTAAGGCCTTGAACTTCACAAATTCCGCACATGCTTCGTCCTTATTCTTCAAAAAACACACATGTATCCATCTCGAATAATCATCAACGAATAACATAAAGTACTTATTACCTCCACTTGTCGATGGGGTAATTGGCCCACAAAGGTCGACATGAACCAGCTCTAGACACTCCTTTGCCCGGTGCGGCGTCTTTTGCGGGAATGCTCCCCGCGTTTGTTTTCCCACCAAGCATCCGTGGCATAATTGGTTCGGATGCGTGATTAATGGCACTCCTGCCACCATGTTCTTGTCAACGAGAAATTTCAAAGCCTTGAAGTTGACATGACCGAGACGACCATGCCATAGCCATGCCGGATCCTCCATCTTTGTGAGCAAGCAAACCGGACTCGCCCTTGTCAACTCAATATGGTACAGCCTGTTTGAAGACCGAGGCACCTTCATGAGCAACTGCCCCGTCGATTTCTCCAACACCTCCAGCTTGTCTCCGTCCAGCACCACACGGTAGCCGACCTCAGTCATTTGTCCAAGGCTTATGAGATTGCTACACAGCCTTGGAATATAGTAAACATCTTTGAGAGCCCACTGATCTCCATTCTTACACTCAAACAAAATTGAGCCCTTTCCCATAATCTGCACAGTAGACCCGTCACCGAATCTCACCTTACCGGTGATTGCTTCATCCAGCTCCTGGAAATTCTCCCGGTCGCCGGACATGTGGTTGCTAGCCCCGTTATCAAGATACCATGTGCTCCCGGTGGTTATGTCTTTTCCCGTTAGGTACAATTCGGGAAAAACATTGTCCTCCACCAGTAACAAGATCTCCGACTGCTTCTCTTCCACCTGCTCGAGCGGCGTCAACTCCTCCGACACCGCGAGCAAAAGTGCTTGCTCCATCGTATCCGTGCGGGCATGGTGTGCCTCTTCTACCTTCCTCGGTTCCTTGCACTGGTTGGCGAAATGGCCGAAATTACGGCAATTAAAACACTGAATATTGCTGTAATCCCGTGAGCCACCACCTGTCACTTCCTTCCCCGTTGAGTTCCCACGCCCACCGGAGCGCCCGCCGCGCCCTCGGCCTGTGCCACGGCCACGGCCACGGCCTCTTCCGCGGGAACTTGCCTCCGGTATCTTTCCCTTGCCGGAGCTTTCGCCACCCATCTTCTTCTGCCGTGCCTCCCACTCCGCCTGAGTGTAGAGAAGTTGTCCATCTCCGGTCGTGCCCGCTGTGGGGCGTCGCGTTCGCTCTTCGAATGCCTTGAGTCAGCCCACTGCCTCCTCAAATACAAGAGTGGAGAGGTCGTAGAATTGTTCGATTCCAGCGATAACAGTGATGAAGCGCTCAGGGACTGAATCGAACAATTTCTTCACGAGCGCGGCATCGTTGAGTAAACCGCCGAGACTACTATACCGGACAGCCATGGCCGACAGTCTCCCGGCGTATTGATCAACCGAGTCATCCTCCTTCATGCGCATACCGTCGAATTCACTCTTCAACGTTTGTAACCGCGCATCTCTAACGCAATCGGCGCCGACGAACCTCGTCTTGAGGCAGTCCCAAATCTCCTTCGCCGTGTTCTTGTTCGCCACCTGCATAAGAAGATCTTCTGGCAGACACTGGATTAGATGCGATTTCGCCTTCTTATCCTTCTTGACATTGACGGCCTCCCCGGCCGCCGGCTCGATCGCCTCCCAGACCTCCTGGTCCTCCATCATTGCCTTGACTCGAATCTTCCAGCAAGTGTAATTCGACGTGGTAAGCTGCGGATACACATATCGAAGTGTATCCCGCTCGCCGCCGCCGACTCGAGAACCTTCTCCTCCGGTGACAATGGACATGGTGTTGAACCGGGGATATTTGGGCATACAATAACCGCTCTGATACCAATTGTTGGAGATAAAGAAGACAATTTGAGAAAGAGAGAACAAGAACAATTTTTTTGGTGCTGCAATTCGCAGCTTTTCCATTGCCTTCATCATCTTATTTATAGGAAAATAAAACACATGCTAAAAACAAACAAACAACCCACTATCCCATGATTTGGAAAATGTGGGGCACTTCCTAACTACATGGGGCACTTCCTAACTACATGGAGCACTTCCTACCTACATGCTACCAGCACTACCATGCTTTTAGGAACTGAAAAACAAACAACCAAAACTAACTCCTACAATATTGGGCACATGCTTAACCAACAAATATCAGTTTCTGTTTTATATTTTGCGGTCACAGATTTTTCTTTGATTGTTGTTTGTTATTTGCTTAGTAGCGCTATAGTCAAAATGCTATTTTTCCTTAATTGAGTTATTTTTCCATTGGTGCAGCACGTGGCCGATGAAGCAGCAGATACGTCACACCAATTGCAAGACGAAAATCTAACGTGGGAATTAAGACCATGTTCCTAGTGAAGTTCAACTTGTAATTTTGTTCTTGGAGTTAGACATTGATATTCAATTCTTAAGTAAGACGTGTCACTGGGGAAGTGGTTAAACTTCTCTTTTTAAGTCAGACACGTATATTCAATTTTACAATGTCACCGAATCTTCTGTGGTTGTTGTCGTAGATATCATATTGGATTCTTTTTAGTTTACTTCATTTTCCTGTATATTACAGGTTGATTGGGTGTGGGGATGCCAAGTTAAATGTGAACATGAGAACTTGCCTCGGATATCTATGACAGTTGACTTGCCTTTGGAGAAAAGTTCTTTGGATGGGGAAGCTGCTGAAAAGTTTACTGAGGGCTCACAAGATATCACGAGCCATTCGCAGGGGGAGAAAAGCTTAAAAAATACTACTATAGAAGAAGGGATACATGTGTATAGAAGAAGATCGGGGCCCAAAGCATGTAGAGAAGCAAAGGCCACTGGTTTAGCTAAGAGAGACACTAATGGTTCCAGTTCGAAAGCTACAGTTAGTAAACTTCAAGATGACTCACCTGTGAGTGCAGAAACTTTAGATAAAACGGCTGATAAGGTTTTCAGAGGAGACAATTCAACCGTTAGTTTGGAAAATCATGGTAATAGTGAGTGTCCAAAAAATTGTGAAATTTCTGTTTCGCATAAAGTTAAGGTCATGGAAGCAATTTTAAATACGAATGATGACAATATGATATGTTGAGTAACCTGGTTACAATATAGAAACTGATTTTGATAAATAAACTTGTGACTAATTCATGATGAACTAGTAAATTTGGCTAATGATGTTGTTAATGAAACTTTTCAGGTAATGAAGAATGAAACTTTCTGTGTAATGAAGACGGAGGAGGTAATGAAGAAGGACGCGCTCATGCCTAGTTATAGCTCAAGTTAGTTACTTTCCTTTTCATGTTCTTTAAAGAATTATGTTGTTACATTTTGGATGGTATGTTGGAAGCTTAGCACTTGAGTTTTATCTAGTTGCCGGTTAAGCCATGTTTGACCAGAGCCGAAGTTGTAATTTTAAATTTATTTTTGAATGGTTGTAATAAACTGCTTATAGACTCCTTAAGTATTTGAATGGCTAGTGGTTGTTAACCTGTACGGATAACATCCCCAATCTTGGTTCGAGGAGAACTAGTCAAACATCATTTGTTTAGGACATTTCTTAGCTTCCTAAGCTATCGCTATTGCTCGGAGAGTTCATTGCCCAAATCTTCTATGACACGTTACCTCCTTTAACAATCTATCCTGTATTTTTCGGTTCCTCTTAGACCTCTCAGAGTTTTTTGAATGGTCGTCCCAATAAGAACAAGACCTTTCCTTGCGCTTTTGGGCATGTCGTAGGTTTGATTTGCTCTTCTTTGGAGCTCGTGCTAGGGGAATCTGGCCTATTGCTCGCTCGTTTCTTATCCTGGTTGTTAACTGGAATGTATGCCATGAGAATTCAACTCACACATACATTGTCAATAATCGGTGTAGAATTTCTCATTCCCGACTGTTTAGAACTAGTTCCAAGTTATTTGGATTATGAACTTATCCTTATTCATTCTTTTTACTCTTTAACTGCAATTTTTTAGTCGGCAAATATAATTTCTTGTCCTGACAACATAGCCGTTGCACAAGAGTATCAAGTTGCCTAGTTAGCTTCTCGCATATTTATTTGGTAAAATCTTAATAGAATATTCAAATTTTACATCATTCAGGAGCCTAAAGAAAGAGAAAATAAAGCAACTAAAATATATGCAAAGCACATTAGTTCAACTTTCTAGATTATTTTTTTTGTTACTTGAGGTCTCTTCCTTTCACGAGTTCCAAACACAACATAAGAATTTTGACGGCGCTCATTAGAAAAGTAATAAATTTCCTCTCCTTGTTTTTGGTTGCTAATTAAGTAAGAGAAAAAGAAAATAAAATAAAATAACGAAAAAATTAAGTACGCTATAATTCTATTACACTTTTAAAAAAAAATTGTCTACTAATTATTTTCCTGTCCTTTTTTGCTAGTTGGTATTCGTACCTTTTTTTCATTTTCTTGTTGAAATCAAACTAGCAAAGGTGATTTTTTTTTTTTAATTCATAAAGGACAAATAAGGAAAAAATTAACAAGACAAATAAGGGAAAAAATAGCAAACTTTGTCAAATACTTTCCTCTAGTCCCTCTATCTTTATTTTCTTTTATTTTTGCACAAGTTTAACAAGCCCATAAAATTATAGTACAAAATTTATGTTGTGGGCAATTTAGACAAAGTGATGAGCCTCAAGGTTGAGATGCTCATGGATTTGACTCTTACCGTTATGAGGTGTAATTTTTTCTCTCATTACTCACTTTGATTAAACTGATTTGGGGAGCTGTAGTGCAGTTTCTTATTGTGCGTGTGTAGTGCGAATAAAATGACATAGTTTGATTCATTTTGTCTTTGAAACTACATCGTTTTGACTTATCAATCGAATTGTTATCAAAATGATATTGTTTCGAGGGCAAAATTAGCAAAACTACGCCTTTTTATTTGTCCTAAATGCGTACTACAGTCTCCCCAAATTGGAAAAAATAGAATGTGATTTGCAACTGACATATAGCCTCTCAAAACGTTGTCATGTGACGCTTTTGTCCTTCTATCAGTAGTGTGATGTGTGTTGGCTTGTAATGTGCAAGTTTTCGGAAGGAATCAATTTTGTGATGTATTTGACGTCGAAAAATAATGAAGAAATTCCCCATTAAGTTTTTTTTTTTTGTGTGTGTGGTGGTAATGGCGATAGTTTTAATTCGTAATTAGAGCAATTCCAGCAATATCTAGCTAAAATAGCTAAAAGACTAATTTAAATAGCTTGTCGTGGATGCTCTTAATGGTGGTGACAATCGCGTAGGTAGTGTCAATCGTAAGCTTCTATTTAGGCTTAAGATTAAGCAATTTATCACAATCTATTAATAAGATTTAAGTAATCTTCTTACACATTATAAAAAATATATTTGTTAATAAATTACTGTAATAAGTGGATTACAAAGCAAACCAATAATTCAAAAATTCTCAAACATCGAATTACCTACCCTTTTTGGGGCATTATTTTTTGAAAAAGAAAATTGTTTCACGCTGAATTTTGTCTTTTAAACGAGTGTTGATTTCTTGTTTGATTTTTATGTGATCTTGGAGATTGATTTTCTCAAAATCTTTGAAGCACATTTTTTTTATTCGTTTTCCCAATTTGAAATATTTTTCATGGACCGTTGTGATCGCGACGAAAATCTGACACTCTAATGGAAAATCGTTTTTGACATCACGAAAAGAAAAATAGATTTGCTTAATTATTACACATCAGACCCTGACATACATTTCAGTTCTATAGTAGATTGCTTTTATTCTTGCACTTAATACAAATAACTATTTTACTATTTTTTGTATACATTTCTTAGATTTTTACTCATTTTTGTGGGTGCCATTTCATTTATTATACTGATTATAATCCACATACATTCTTTAGTCAACAGTAGCATTAACTTCGACAGGAAAAAAGAATAACGCTATTCGTATGGTAAACACTTAATTTTCAAACGAAATCTCTTTATTTTCTACCGTTAAACTTTTACCATGTATGATTATTATTCAAGTTTTCAGATGTACGAAATTTTTCATTCATCTTCGGTAGTAGAAAAAGTGAAGAGAAAAGGAGAGAAAACATAAAACGAAAATTATAGGAATAAATGATAAGAGTAAAGGAAAGGAAAAAGTAGGAAGAAAAATTAACCTTCAATGTTGTATATTTCCTCTTCATTTTTCAAATACAAAATCTAAAAAGAGAGAGATTTATTAGTTATATTTCTTAATTTCTTTCCCCTTATACAAATTCCAAAAAGGCATTAGGTTTAAAAGAAAAAAATGTAAGATTTACAAAGAGTTTATTTGACACTTTAACCCGTTTGAAATCATAGACTCTTGTAAAAAAAATTAAGGCCGACAATACATTACTATCAAAATAGCTAGTGATATTTAAAACGTTCAAATTATTTTTGTACAAATTAATATTATTTTTTAGATAATGACAACCAAAATTGTTACTACTTTGAACATCTGAGTGGTATATTAAGAGTACAACTGAATTTTCAACATTTTTAAGTATAGTTTTTTTTGTTAAAAACATTTTTAAGTATAGTTACAATAACATTTTTATGCAAGTATTTTTTGGTCTTAATTTCTCTAAGGAAGCTCAGTTATATAGAAAACTAAAATTCTTGAATTATTTTTATAAATAATTTTCCTTATTGTATGTGTGGAGGACATTATACATATATTTGGCTATACATACGAGTTACGTGATAATTCGATAAATTAAATAATCCAATCATGTTTGATTAGTCATATTAACGACAAAGAATATAATATTCCAGAATGAGTAATTTTACTTGCTTAATAACCATCAAATGATTAATCTCACATGCACTAAAAATTTAACATCTTGTGAGAATTGTTGTAACACATAGTTACTCAACTCAAGAAATGGCAACATTGCAATGACATTGCACTTCATTGCCTTCCTCGTTTGAGAATTCAAAGGAGTTATTGTTGCTTTTAAAAAGATACAGCAAAGAGTCCGTTAATAAGTCCTACCCTTAAATCTATTATGCAATGTAGAGTCGTTTGGATGAAGTTCTCGATGTCTAGCAGTTCATTTAATTCTTGCTCTCGATCGGCATAGAGCTTTTTAATAATTATCCTTAGATATATTATGCGCTTCATAGCCCTTAATTCGTGCCGTCGAAAGACATCTCAGCCTATTATTTCTTAAATTTTCAAGGGGACTACTTTTTTGCCCCAACAATTCTAAAAATGGTGACTAATTGGTCTAATTCTGAGACAAAAAACGTGTACTTTTAACATTCCTGATTCGAAAAGGTTGATGATGAATGAAATTATCCATGGAATCGTGCACCGTGTGATACGTAGATCATCGTTGTTCTTAATTGAGACTCAAGTTAAGTTCCGTCTCGAAATCTTGTGGAATCAGGAGTAAAACATCTTGAGGTTGGCATATCCCGTTGGGTGCAGAGAAGTATTGGGAATCCTGATTTCTTTCTTCAGAGCTGTTTCTTTTCCCGTCCCCCTGCCCTAGCATAGCGCTTCACTTTCGGTTTTTCGGAAGAATCAACTGACTTCTCCCTTCTTCATTGATCTGGGGAAAGTTATAGACACCTTTTCATACTTTGTATCTGGAGTACTTCACTTAATCTCCTTTGCAGTATTAGGGTTTGGCAGTATTTATCATGCACTTAGTGACTCTTGTAGAATCTATTTCATTCTTCGGTTATGTATGAAAAGATAGAAATAATATGATCATAATTTTAGGTATTCCGATTGCGTGCGTTAGTGACAAATTTTGAGATTAGATATCAAGATTTTAACATTTAAAATACTATTGTTATATTGTTAATAATTATTATGAACATATTTCAAAAATTTTGGAATTCATTCAAGCTCTTAAAATTCATTTTTAACTTATGTAAGCTCTTAAATTCGTATTTTAAAAGGTTGATTTTTGTACATTTTCAAGGCAAGATTTTGAATCCAAAGTAATTTAAAGAGTTGTTTTTAACTTTTGACATCAAACACTACCATTTTTTAAATTCAATTTTTTGTTTCAAAAAAGTTAAAATTTCACAGTTTATAATGTAAAATTGCTTTTATCATTTTATTATAGAATGAGAAGTAAATTATTAAAAGCATCATCCAAAATTAGTAATTATATATATGTGTATATATATATATATATATATATATATATTTATTTATTTATAATTGTTACAAACACCATGCACCACTCCAAATCGCTCCTAATGTTTTTCTTGAGATATGCATGAGTTGATCATACCCCCTGGACAAGAACAGTTCTACATATGAGCTAAGAATGAGAATAAAATTTTGATGGGTTGACTTTCAATTTAAAATTACAATAAGAGGCTTGAGCAGTTTTAATATATAAAAATTGAATTGTTCTAACATATGATTCAATCCTTTAAAACCTGATGGGAAAATAAGGTTAGGAAGGAGAATAATAAGAGAGTAAGAATGACAAGTTTTGTTTTGTTCCAGGTATATATACGAATCCACAAACCACAATGTCACTTTCAATGTTAGAACCTTTCTCAAATAATCCACAATGACAAGTATATATTTTGAGCTAAATTATCTATACCCAACTAGCTTTCAGTATGCTCACTTCAAATAGATTGTGTGATGAGCAGAACTGCCAATTGGGTTAGGATTTTGATTCTCTTAAAGAGTACACCTGAACTTTTTTGGAAGTAAAAGGCAAAACAGGTTGCAAATGCAAAAGAGATGCACACTCCCACCAAAACCCAGTGTGGAATTGATTATTAGGGTTGTGATGCGATGATGAAGTTGGAGAGAGAATGTGGGACGAGAGAGAGAGAGAGAGAGAGAGAGAGAGAGAGAGAGAGAGAGAGAGAGAGAGAGAGAGAGAGGTCTCATATACACACTCATAGTCCTCTTTCTTCTCTCTCTTTATAGAGGGATGGGGAGAATGAGGTCAAGAGAGAACAAATTTTGGGGGAAGTGCAAAGGAGGGGAAGAAAGGGGAGAGATGGGGACAAGTGTCCTTGAGTTGCCACGTGGCAAGGCGCCAATGGACGTGTTCTTTCCGCCCTGGGGCTCTCACAGCGACACAACTGTTGCTGCATTGTCAGTGTTGAACCCGTCCTTTGACACCGGCTAGTACGTAGCTTAACCACACACTCACTCTACAACTCCCTCTATTTATTTCATTTGTCTCCGCCCCACCCGCTCCATATAGCCGTATTTGTATCTCATCTATATGCTTTCTATGCCCTAATCAATCCCTCTCCTCTACCCTCCTTATCTGTATCTCAATCTGATGCTGTGCCTCCATTGAGTTCTTTTCTCCATTTCTTGTGTTTTTTATCCCTTTGAGAGATTGACATCCTTCTATCTCACATTTGGGTACTGGTTATTTTTCTTTGTTGTTTCACTCATCTGTCAATTATACATGATGGGTTTTGACTTTTGAGATACCATACAATTTCAAGTTGATTTTGGTGTTGGTTGTAATGCAAATGTTGCTGATTGCTGTGAATGTTGTGCTATCAGTTAGAATTATGTTAAGAAAAATTTGATTTTTGTTTTGGATACAGGGGGTCTTGTGGAATTGGGGTTCGGAGATGTTGCTGTAATTGGGCTTTGGGTCATGTGGGAGTTGAATGTACTTGTTTAAAGTTTTGGTCCTCTGGTTTTTGAAAGTCTTTTGATCCATGTTCTTGTCATTCAGTGACTGATAAATCATAGATTTTGTGAAAACTAGAAGGAGTTCATGATTTTTTTTGATTCCCATAATGTTTTTTTGTCCTTCTATTTAAATTTTGGCCTTTGCATGTTTCAGATTCGTTTTCTGTGGCTCATTTGAGGTGGAAATTTTGAAAATGACTCCTAATGTCATGTGAAATTCACTCAAATGTACCTTGCATGTTTGTCATTGATTTGCAACTTATTGAGCCTGATTGATTGCATCGAAGTAGTTATAGATGTAGTTGCCACAAAGGATGTTCTTATGTTTTGGAACTCATGTCTTGAACATGGTATACCTTCATTGGAAAATGCAAATTTAGAGATCGAAAGAGATCCACAAAAGTTTTTGTATGATTTGCTGAACATGGTTCTTGTGATAATAAACTCAAATGTTAAGGAACTTACAAACTAGAGATAGTGGATCTTTGGTAGGACAAAATGTCGAAAAAGGTTTTTAATTTCCAAGAAATGTTTTTTACATGAAGAGGAGAAAAAAAGTAATGTTTTAAGTGCTAGAAAGAAGTACATTATTGTGTCATAATTCATCTACACCTATCGTAACACATTTAGGGTGTTCCCTTTCTTGTCCTTGTTCCCATACCTGAACAATGCATGTTTCAGGTTTCATAGGTTTTGTTTAGGGCAAGTAAAACATTGGAATCAAACATGGTTCGAACAGCATTAGTTTATCTGAATGGGTGATTAGCATGTTTGTCATTTCTTGTTTCGCTAAGAACTTTCATCCCGTTTCCCTCTATATATTTCTTTTGTTTCAGGGTAATCCTTGCTAGCCATCAACAATTTTTTATAATTTCTGTGTAACCTGATTATTCCGAATTTTTGTTTCTCGTGACTGTACTCTAGTTTTGGCCTCTATCATGGTAGTTTCTTTCTGTTGTCCCATAACTATTGTGGGTGTCCCCGTCTTATGGCAATTTAGCTACATTTATTCTGTTGAAGTGCTTTTCATTTTGCTGCTCAGGAAAAAAAAATTTCCTTATGTTTCAGTTGGTGGATGGATTATTCCTATGGTTCTACCTTTCTGCTGAACTTGTAACACTTTCCATGGTATCCTCCTAAATGACCACGTCATAGAGCAGTATTTATTTTGCAAAGCATCTTATTTTCCTTATAGGGAAACAGACATGTTATAACTCGTGCTACGTGGAGTTTTACATTTATAACTCATGCTACGTGGTGTTCCAAACTGCGGCATATATATGTATATGTATGCATGTACTTGTGATTACACTTACAGATATACGTTAGTTATCCACTCTCCTTTAGATTTTGTTTTGTTGGTTATTTCATCTATCATGCTTTGTTGAACTGGCCTACATGGAGTTTTGCATTAGTAAGTCATACTACGTGGAGTTCCAAACTACAGTGTACATATGTACATGTATCTACGTGTGTGCTTGTGCGTGCGTGCATGCGCGCGTGTCGTGTAATTGTTCTTAGAGACATATGTTAATTATCCTCATTCTCTCTTTTACATTGTATTAGCTGGGTGATCTCGTCTATCATACTTTGTTTAACTAAGAGGTTTGTATGACGTTCACCTTCACTCATGCTAAAAACTGATAGCCGTTTTGAGAAAGAGAACTGTGTGTTTTGGTGTTCGACCACCAGAAGTTCTGTCTATGTTTGTTAATGACTTGGGAAAATGAGTGTTAGGTATATCCACCAAACAAAAGTCAGTGAAAAGTATGCCACATGATGGCAGATAGAGGCAGTAAGTTGACATGCAAACTTTTCACGAGCATTAGGCATTAAGTTTACATCCCTTATCTTGATGGTCAAGTATTGCTCTGCTACATCTGACATACAGTTTCTCACTATCTTTCTTCTTCCTTCCAATTTGTAAGTAATTCTTTAACTATTCAGTTAGACAGAATAGACCCTTGGAAAACTACTAATGTTGTAGACATTTTAAAAATTAACATACACTGTCCTTAAACTATGGGGGATACTTTTGATCAATTGTTGTAGTAGCTGTTTCAAGATCTTCCCTGCAACCTAAAAGGTGGCGTTTATCCCATAACAAAGTCGTAAATGTTACTTAGAGAAGGGTAAAATAGACAGACCATTGATTTTCATGCATTTCATGTCTTGATTACTGCTATTCTTGGGAAACTTGCATTAATGGGTTCATAATCCTTGCGTCATTAGCCATTTGGTTTTAATGTTGGTGCTCTCGTTATGATCAAAATGTTACATGGACTTTAGTACAGGTGTCAAGGTCGGATAGCTAAGTGTGTGGTTCAACTGATTCCTATACCTAGGGCACGTAGACACCGTAATTAATATGTCTTACCAGAATCAATTCACACTTAAGGTCAATTGGGGTTCACATTTCATAGAGTTTTTTATGCATGCTACTGGAGTTTGTGGATAGTTATATGGTAAAATTTAACTCTGAATACATTGTTAGGTGAATGTTCTCTTACGTATATGGGACACATCTCAAACCCTAGTCAAGTGTCAGGTTTTGGACATGGGCACTTGATATATTTGGAAGATCGCAACAAATTTGACGTCTTCTCCTCTTTATGGTTTATGTTGTGATTCGCTGTACTTTGTATGAGTTGGAGTATCTTGCATTCTATTCCCACATAGCTTAGTTGTTTGCAACCTGTTTTGCTTGATGATCTTGTTGCACAAACACACATACCTGTGTTTGGTGAAACCGTGGTGCTGGGTGTACATGCTATGATTACATGGCCCGATTTAATGCTCCGTTATTTTGTCTATTTGGTTTTAGATGGCTACTCTTTCCATAAACTAACTCCCCTACTTTGTTTTCCATATTTGTGTACTGCCCGAAATCCTCCATTGACTCCTGTCCATTTGTCCTGTCAGGCTAAATTATAAATGGAAGATCCTGGATCAAAGATGAAGGAAAACAGTTCAACTGATAGTGGAAACCAAAACTTGCTCTCGAAGCAAGAGATGAAAAAGATTGCAGACATATCTTATTATAAGACGGGGAAATCCGTGATTTCAGAATCCCCAAGAAGTACTTCTTCCTCTAAATGCAGGTTGAAGACTGAATTAAGTTCTGATCATTCTTTCACCAGGGAAAAAGGAGATGACGGGGTATTTTTATATTTCCTTCTTCATTTTTTTTCCTACTTAGTGAAATGCAAGAATATCTTCACCAAAAGAAGAACAGGTACAATCAATATAAATTGGGTGTGGTTGGGGGGGGGGGGGGGGGGGGGAGGAGCGGTGGTGGTGTTGTTGTGAGTGAATGTAAATTGTGAAATGCCAAGTTATTGCTCCCTTCTTTGCCAATAAAATTTTTTCCCTGTAGCATTTTATGCCATACTTATTATGTCAAGTTCAATCATTCTTCTTCGTCCTTTGGGCACCCTAAGCTCTATAGTTAACCTAAGCTACATAGTTGCATGTTACTGTTTATATTTTTTTGTCTATGTTGCATGTTGATGGTTTTGTAAGCACTTACAAACTATTTTGAGTTGCGAATCTTCTACGCCCTTTTTTTCTGTCCCTTTTCTTGATCCAGTTCTATTATGAATGCGCATATAATCCTTCTTTCGACTCCTAATATTCTCATTTCCTTTTCTGTCCAGTACTATTATGAATGCGTAATTTGTGATGATGGCGGAGAGTTGCTTTGCTGTGATACTTGTCCCAGAACGTATCACCTTGAGTGCCTTAATCCCCCTCTTAAGGTATGTTTGTTTTATTGCAATTCTAGCACTTATGTGTATTTGCTTTAACAGGTCATGTTTAATGCTAACTATGACTAATTTTCTTTTTCCCCTAAGCGCATTCCAACTGGGGATTGGCAATGTCCAAAATGTTGTCAGAAAGGTGACTCAAATGGGCCAACAAAACATCTAGATCTCGCATCTAAAAAGAAGACGATAAAACTCGCAATTGGCAAATCTACTGCGACCAAAACGTCTGCTATTGACAAGGCATCCTAGATGTCCCAGAATTCTGTTCTTGGAAAGAAAAAATCAACAAAAAAAAGAAAGTTATCGCCTTGTGGGACAGCAGATGGTAATTTATCCTCTGTGATAGAGAGAAAATCCAAGTCATCTCTAATAGAAAGACCAGAAGAAGAGGAGCCAATTTCTCCTCGATTGGAAGTTTCTTCCGAGAGGATTAATTCTGACTTATTTGATGGTAATGTATCTCTGGGGAAAAAAGCTGGTGGTGTTTCGGTTCAGAAGAACAAGAAAATAAAGCATAAGAATCATATCAGTGATGGTCAAAAGAAGCCAAGAACTGATGAAGGGAAATGTACGAGGTACACTTCTAATAAAAGTGGTTCCAAAGCAAAACATTTGTCAAGTCTCGAAAATCGAAAATCATTCTGGAACCGTACCTGTGCTGGTCATGGGGCTTCTGTTACTAGGTCAAAGAAGGATATTCGTTACAAGTGCGTGGATATCCAGGTAAAAGATGAGGTATCATTCCTTCTTCCCATTTGTTTTTAACATTTTGTGGTTCTGAATCAGTTTTAAATATGGTTTCCTTAAATGAGCGTGCATTTTTTGAATCTGCTTTAGGCTGCAAATCTTGAGGCTAATGAGGACGTAGTGTCAAGTAATTGACTTTTTTTTGCTAATGTTTCCTTCATTACTTGGAGTATAAAGCGATATAGAACAATATTAGTTCTAGATTTCTAGGTATTGTGGCATATATCTCTTTGGGAAGTTTCACATGCCAGAACAGTGTTTTCTAGTTACCTTTTGGCCTGCCTCATGTTGAGAGAGCCTTGTCCAGCATCATAGGCTTGCTGCTTGGAAGTTGAATGGTTTGATATAGGTAAGGAAAATAAACAATAAACAAATAGAATATATATCATTTGCTTCCTAGAAGGAAAAGTGCTTTCATAAGGACAATATATGCTCACAGGATAAAGTAGAAGAGGTTGTGCATAACTCTATGTATAATGTATTCACACGTAGCCCTAGGTATGATGCATCATAGAAGGAGAAAGCCTTTATCTAGGGTCCTGGTGTCTAAAACTTAAACAGAAGAAAAGAGGACTCTGTTCTATTTGAATTAAAGAGTGGCCAAACCTCTCCATGGATATTGTCCAATGGTTGACGGAGAGCTTAATGAGTTACTAACTGTTAATATGTTTAGAAGGCATGCTTGATTCCGATAACGGGGAATATAGAAAGGAAATTGATAAAGCAAAGATGAAGTAGGACGATCTTGTAAGGCTTCCTCTTCCCTTAAATTGCTCTGGTTTGAATCTAGGAAGTCTCCTAGAAAATAAATTTTGTTATTCGATAAATATATTGCATGAGTTGGTTTCCGCATACAAATTAGTTAAACAACACCCTAGCCATGTGCCAGGGAGGGGGTGAGCTGTTGAGAAGCTGTTGAGAAAACATCACCTTCACTTCTAAATTGAGTGTAAATATTTACGCAAGGCCTGAGAAAACCATTTTTGGTGGTCTGCGATGAAGAAATGATTACTTTGCATTTCCATATATGGCCTTTACAAAGGCATTCTTTCACCGTTGGCTTGGTATGTTGTTTATATTGCTTGAACTAACAGATATATGCAATATAAATAATTGAAATTAGCTATTTCAAGAATAAAGTAAATCTAACTCATCTACTCCTAGCCTGGCTGGCCCTCATATTCCAATTTTTTAGTTTGAAACTGTTATTAAATAACTTTTCATATTGTCCTACTGATGGCAGAGGAAAGTTGGTAATGTGTAGAAGTTAAGAAAAACAAGTAGTTGAAAATCTAAAGGAATTAAATGCCAAGATCATAAACTATAGAAATCAGTTATTATTCCTGCTGTACTTACCTTTTTGTAATAAGATACAAAATTTGTTTAGTGCCAACTATCCATAGTCTCCTAGAAATTGGAAATTATCTCTCCTTAGGGAAGTCTAAAATGTTGGCTCTCTGAAATATTGGTTTTATTGCCAACTGAATCGGTTTCTTGTCAAAATTAGGAAATATAAATGTCCTTAGGGAAGGACAGCCACATATCTTCTTGGCTCCTGTACACCTTTTAATCCTAACTATCTATTCATAAAAGGGGTTGCCTTTTGGAACTCGAAGCCAACTAAATCGACATTCTTTGACTATGGAGGGCTGTTACAATTCTGAATCACTTTTTGGTATCCATCTCCTGAATTCCAATCTCTGTCATTTGTCCCTTTTGATCAGTTCGCCTATTTACCCCAACCAATTTGTACAAGTACTTTTTTGAAGTATAACCATTTTAATTACAAATGATGACATTGGTATAGCCAGGTGAAGCAAAATATGGAAAAGAGCAATGGCGCCTAAGTTTTTCAAAGTCTGTGAAAGATAGAGAGTAAACTTCCACTAGGTTTGTAGAGGCCAAGGAGAGACGAGGAAGGGAGAGATGATTTCTGTTATTTGTGCAATAAATGGTCCATTAATCTTCCAAAAAGCCTGAATAGAAAGAAGGTATATCACAATGTATTAAAGAGTGTTTAGAGTTGTTTATTAGGGGTATCAGTCTCTTACCTTGTACCCATTCTCTATATAATGTATGTGTTTTAGGGTAAAGAAGTAAGAAAACCTAAACATCTTTTTTTCCCTAATAACAAAGAAAAACCTTAAAGAACTAAAAAACCTCTGAGTTAAGTACCATGATTATAAGATCAAGCAAAATACATTTCACCTATTTGAAACCTAGGTTGATGATTTGTGTGAATTTAAACGAGTGTTAAATTGTTTAGAGTTACTTGTTATACAAGCTTGGGTTTTGTTCATGTTCTCTGGATATTCAGTTTCTCATGCACTTTGCTCCTTTATACAAGCCTAACTACATGGAAAATTGCATGGATTAACAAAAATTTGGTCGATGAAGGTTTGTGAAAATAAATACATCTCAGAATAAAGAGAAACAAAATGAAGATGTTAAATAGAGTCAATAAGACAAGATTTATAGTTGTTTGGCGCTACAATAGGGTTTCCGTTCTTCCATCATAACCTCTTCCTCACATTAACAAGGATAGGTATTCTCTTCCCTCCTAAACGAATAACACTAATGCGTAAACTTAAACTTTGGAGCTCAGCTAGAGCTCCAAGGGTGTCTATATGTGAGACCGTAGTGGATTAAGGCAATAGTTGATTAAAAAAAACAATACACTAGGGTGAAAATTGTAGGTTCTACCGTGTGATAATGCCAAGGCTCCATGTATTCCAACACTTGTATAAAGTTTCACAAGCTGCACTCACTCTCAATGGATGCTAAACTCTTTTGAGGGGTATCATTTGGTAACCTAACCACTTATAAATGAATTTTTATGTGAGAATAAATGAAGTGTGTTTGATGACCAAATTTCGTACGAGCTTGTTAGGGAGATGAATATGCGAAAAGCCTCTCGAGTCATTGGGGAAGAAGTTGAACCAAGAGGAAAATAGGAAGAGTAGCATGGGAAGCCAATAAGGACGGAACACGTGCCACTTTGTTGTTCGAATGAGAGGGGGACAAGCATTCAAAGCCTCATTCCATTTTTCTCTAGAAAATATACTTTTCTTAGCTAAAGTTGTATGCTCCTTCTACCCGGTAGTCTTGTCCATATCGACCAAGATGCAATTTTTGTATCTGGGTCTTGACTCTTGCTGGCCTTCCAATTTGAATGTCCCCAACTTTTGTGTTGGTTGACCAAACTGTAGGAAGTGCAAAGTTGCTTCTATGTTTTGTTTCTCCTGAAAGGTTTGGTCAGCCAAGCGATTAAATTGTGCTCTTTGAACCTTTTTCTTAGTATTCTTCATCCTTGTCTCATTGGGGAGCTCTTAATGTTGTTGAAGCTTCTACATGGTGCTCCTTACCAGGAGCGAATCTAGGTAAGGACTAGGTGAGCACGTTCCCCTCTGATATTGTCGCAATCACAGTTACCACACATGTTTATAGTGTTTCTAATGATCCCCCAATGTGTAAAATAATGCCCACTTCTCTCTCGTAAATGTGAATTTGTGTGCTTATTTGCAGAATCTTTTGTAAAAAGGCTTGCAAATTTGCTTTCCTCCTAATAGTGCTTAGGTTCAATCTAAGTTTGCACATAAAATGGTCAACCTATGGTAGTCCTAGCACTAGCCTTGCATTGAATTTTCTAGTCTGCCTTCTCGTGGGAGTACATGTATAGTAGGGGAAGAACACCTGTTTGGGCTTCGATATAGTTCTAGTAAAATTTGGAACAGTGCATCTCTCTTTCAGAAACAACTAGGCACATATTCCGATACAGGTTTCTCCTCAACACTCCTTGAGTGGATACACCTATGACAATTACTAGTTGGTCATGAGTAAACTGTCAATCACGACTATAAGGGCCCGAAAAAAATTTCGTTTTTAATTTAATATCCGGAATGTTGTTAATTACTTTGTATTGAAGAGTATTACGTGAATTGGATGATTGGCTATGGAGGAGTTGAAGTGAGAAATGAAAGAGGGATGGAGAACTATCAGGTCAGGCCTTAGAACCATCAGGTCAAGCCTGATAACCATCGGGTTAGGTTCCTTTATCTTCCAGTCGGACCGGTCAAGTTTTGGACCTTTTGGTCAAGTGTTTCAGTCATGTTTGAAATTTAAACTTGGAATTTTTGAAAATTTAAGGCTGAAGCAAAACCTGACCGGTCAAGTGTTCCGGTCAGAACCTGTTATACGCGAATTTTTTTAAAAAGGGGGTCAAATCAGATTTTTTTTGAGTTAGATATATTTCTAAAGTACTTTCTCTCTCTAAGCAGGTTTTTTTCCCACAAAAATTTCAATTTCAAACATTTGATCCAACTTCAAATCTATCAAATTCCTTCGAGATCCATCACTAATATCTCAAGATTAGTAGATCTCTCAAGTTTGGAGACGCTTATTTCACTTGGAATGGTTTATTTGGAGTTTCTCATCACTATTGTTGCTTTAGTTTTGGAAACTCAAACCTTAGAACTAAATCTTAAGGTAGGGATGTTTACTCTTCGATCCTTAGATATATGATTTGTTTTCATCAATTTTTTCTATTTTTGTCATTATTAGGAGCTTTGACCCTGTTTAGACATATTGTGGATTTTTTCCCACATATAGACCTCGGCAATGATGGGTGTTAGTTGGAAAGTTGTGATGTTTTAAGTTGTGAAATAAATATACATATGGCAAAATTAAGATTTCTTACACATTCGATATAATGCATAGTGGTCTAGTCTCCTTGTGGAGATGTGCTAGTCATATCGATATAAAAATGGTCTAGCCTCCGTGAGGAGATGTGTTAGTAAAGAATGAAAAAATTGACATATGAACCGATACTCGCCTTCTTAGGAGAGTGGCGCTAGTTATGAAAGTTGGCTAGCTTCTCGAGAAAGTCGTGCTGGTAAGATGACAAATCTTGTTAGGCCACCTTTAGGTGATGTGTCGTCGTTGACAAATGAGTTTGGATGGATCATGTGAAACGATAATATATCTAGTTCATCGTGCTAGTAAGACAATATATCTAATTTGGCCACCTTTGGGTGTGGTGCCGATATAGATTATTGAAATTAAATGGAACTTATAACAATTATTCTACTTCCCTTGAGGAATCGTGCTAGTAAATAATATGGCTTGTTTAGCCACTATTGAGTGAGAGTTAGGAGTGATAACGGACATGAGGTGTGAGATATGGACCAATAATGGGTCATGAGAACTGTTGAATTAAGAAGTAATATTTTCATTTGATGATTGACGTTAATACAAGTTAGATATGGCATTATGATGAACGGTAATAGTCACAAGATACATTGAGATACATTGGCGTTGACATGACGTGTGGTGATTGGTAAATAACACATTGATGGGGGGCTTACTCAACTGCCTCCAATGTTTGTTTCCTGTACACACTAAGGTGTTTGTCGCTTCGTGATTGTTAACTTTCCATTGACTGTTAGGATTGCGTAAAACTCTATGGCATACTGTGAATGAAGATTATATGATGCATCATGATGGAACATAGATTGCCATGTTGATACGTTGTTGAATTTTCATGACGAATGTAAATTATGAGAGTTACGAGAATGATAGATTATGCATAAGGAGAGTTATGGAACCTATAGTCTATGTGGTTTAAATAAAATTAAGAAATAGTTATGTGACACTTCACATGTGTTGACACCGATATGATATGAGATAATCCTTATGAGGCACGTGATATACGTGAGTATTGAACTAGACTACTTCGGGTATGCTAGGAGTGATGTGAACTAGACACCCTCTCGGGAGTGCTAGGAATGAAACGTGAAAATATACTGGGTTTCTCAAGGTATGCTAGGAGTGTACTAAGTCCTTTCATGTGAGTACTAAGAATGACATAGATTGGTCTCATTCGGGAGAAAGTCAAGTACAACAACTTGACACCTAATGAGAATATGTCGAGGACGCACGTGAGTCATGGTATGAATTGAGGAATTATGAATTATTATTGTAAAGCTATTTAATGTTATCCTTAGTTGATCTTTGTTTTTCCCTTGTGATCTTACCTGTATGATATTTTGGGGTTTTATGTTTGAAGTAGACATACATTTATGGGTGGATAAAGTGTGAAAATGAATGATATTGATAGCCTCCTATGGAGTGTGTTAAGAAATGAGGTGGTGTACTGTCTCCTCCGGGAGAGTATCAGGAATGATGATGTTTTGATTAGCTACCATCGGGTGAGGTGATAGCAATTATGAATAAAGCACAATGAGAAAAATAAAATGACTTGTGTGAGTTGGGTATCAATCAAATGGTTTGTTAGATACAAAATCAATGTCGTAGATTGTTGAGAGTTTGGACAAATTATGAAATTTTTGGGGACTTTGTTAAATTGAGGTATGATGATTTGATGTTTGATGAAGGACGTGAGTATACTTATGAGATGTTGAACGTGAGGGATAACTATATGTGCGTACGTAAGGATATGAAGGTTAGATTGACAATAGATAACAACCCACTGATGCGAATTGATGAGTTGTGTTATGGCTAATGTACTGGTATAATATAACGGTCAGTGGGTAATGACCCGGTATCGTGAAATGGTTAATAGAAAAAAAATTGGTATTGAGAAATTGTTGACTGAACAATGGAATGGTATTGTAAGATGATTGAAGGTATCGTTCATGCCTATCTTATTATTAGTATAAGCTCATACCTGTTTATTGTTTATTGATTATATCATATGTCATTTCAGAGCATAGTCCATGGCATAGGTATAAACATTCCTACTGGGCTATGTAGCTCACCCTATTATTTTACATGTTTTGTTTCAGATGTTGTGCATGAAGCACGAGTGATGCATGGTAGGATGCATGTTTTGAAGATTTGGTAAGAGATAGAGATGTAAACTAATTTGTTATCGAGTATTTTTTGTGTTTGTGTTTGAAAGGAAATGTAAATGTTTAACTTTAATAATCTATTTTGATATATGTAACAGGCCACGAATTTGTCTACTTTGATTTAACATACTTAAACGTGACTGTTGATGGTATGGTGTATCATAAAATGATTTGGGACATCGGGTTGATTATTGAGCGTTTTGAAATTTTGTTTATGATAAACTGTAATAATAATATGTTGGAAAACGAGAGCGTGACAACTACTTTGTATGTTTTCATTTCAATTTTAAATGCTTTAAAAGTTAACATTGCTTGCTATGTGCAGAATATGTCCACAAATAGCAACACTGCATAAACTATGGCACGACTACCAAAGTTATACTTCTCAGAGTTTCCTTCCATGCTTAATCTGAATCAATATCAGTTTCTCTTTCGTATTTTGTGGTCACAGATTTTTCTTTGATTGTCGTTTGTTATTCACTTAGTAGTGCTATAGTAAAAATGTTAGCTTTGTTGTTTCTTTAATTGCTTTATTTTTCCATTGGTGCAGCACGTGGTTGATGAAGCCGAAGATACGTCACACCAATTGCAAGACGAAAATTTAACAGGGAAAGACCATGTTCTTGGTGAAGTTCAACCGGTAATTTTGTCTTTGGAGTTAGACAATATTCAATGGTTAAAATTCTCTTTTTAAGTTAGACATTTAAAGTTGTAGATATCATATTGGATTCTTGTCATTTTACTTTATTTTCATGTATGTTACAGGTTCATCGGGTGTTGGGATGACAAGTTAAATGTGAACATGAGAACTTGCTTTAGATATCTATGACAGTTGAGTTGCCTTTGGAGGAAAGTTCTTTTGATGGGGGAGCTGCTAAAAAGTTTACTGAGGGCTCACAGAATATCACGAGCCATTCTGAGATAGAAGAAGGGATACATTTATATAGAAGAAGATCGGAGACCAAAGCATGTAGAGAAACGAAGGCCATTGGTTCAGCAAAGAGAGACACTAATGGTTCCAGTTCGACAGCTGAAGTTAGTAGACATCAAGATGTCTCACCTACGAATGCAGAAGCTTTGGATAAAACGGAGACAATTTGACCATTCGTTCGGAAAATCATGGTAATCGTGAGTGTCCAAAAAAATATGAAATGTCTGTTTCGCATAAACTTAAAGATTACGAATGAGCCAGTTTTAAATATGAATGACGTCAATATATATGTTGAGTATCTTGGCTACAATATTAAAATTGATTTTGATAAATGAACCTGTGACTAATTCTTGGCAAACTATTAAATTTGGCTAATGATGTTGTTAATAAAACTTTTTAGGTATTGAAGACGGAGGAGGAGGTAATGAAGACAGAGGCGCTTATGATTAGTTATAGATTAAGTTAGTGGTTTTTCTTTTCATGTCACTTAAAGGGACTTACTTGTGTTTTATTTAGTTGCTAGTTGAGTCATGTTTGGTCAGAAACGCAGTTGTATTCTTAACTTTATCTATGTTTTAGTTGTAATAGACTAGCTACTTACACACTCATTGGGTATTTGAAATGGTTTATCTATTTATATTTCCGCAAGTTTGATTTTATTTAATGTTTCTATTTAAATGATGATTTAGAAAATCCTTAACTGTTTATATGGAGTCCTTAGTGAGTGAATTTTACTAATCAGTTGCTTACAACATTATATCGGAATTGGTTGTGACACTTGTTTTTTGTGGCATTGTCCCCAATGAGAGCTTTTCCGTCACTACAACAAAATGGCACGTTTCCCACACTTAATTCTCCGCGTTTTAAAAAAATCCCAAAACTTTGTTGACATAGACACTAGAAGATGCTCAACTTTGTTGTTGAAAGTCTCTTTCAGAACTTGTTTTGAGTCTTCTTTTAACCTCGTGAGAAAGGAGAACACAATAAGAATGTTACACAAGTTTTGGGAATAAGATTACTGCCTCATTGAGAATGGAGTTGAGCATTGATCCATCAACGATGTTGACACACACTATTAAGTTGTATTGGTGACATATAACTTGGTCCTAAACGAATCACTACGGACTGACCACTTTTAAAACATTTTAAGGATATGTAAATCACAGGTGAGTTGTTCTCCAATTTTGTAACACTTAATTGAGTTATGTATACCATATCTTGTCTCTTTCCTAATATCTGTTGAAGGTTGCCGCATGCTGTTGTATCCACATGCTATGCATTCCTTCTTTTCACTGTTTTACTTATCCGTGTAGGGATAGCCAGTGTCCTGGATATTGGGGAGGAACAAAGTATTTGTGCCGTTGGCCTAGCTAAAGCTAAACCTGGTATTTTTGTTGAAGCTATATATCCAGTATCTTCTGGTCTTAGCAATCTTGTTGAGGTAGTGACTTTGCCCAGCTCTTCTGTTCTTTTTTCCAAATGGCTGCTTTCTGATGTATTATTTGCTTGGATTTCCCCCTTCCCCTTTTTGCTTTCTTGCAACCATTATAACTCAATTTGGTATGTTTGCTAAATCTTAGACAAGGAATATCTCTTATGCTGATATAGTAGAATTAATTTTGGAGGGAGAAAGATTTAACTATAGTACTCATTCTCTGATTTCAATTTTCTACTGATTTATTACAAAAACTAATTGTCTATTTGAAGCTTGAAACTGGATTTGTTTTTACTCAATAACATTTCCGATTACACGCTTTACACGTGTGATATAAAGAGAGAATAAAAATGGGCTACATGACACTAATCAAATTGAAAAACCATAAATTTCAGTGCAAATATGAAGATCTCATTCACAGAATGATTGCAATGCGTCAAGTGCAAATCAATGGAAAAGTAGTTAATACAAATGAAAAAAATATTTAATAGTTGAGTGCAAACCATATATTTCAGTGCAACTATTTATAGGCTTGCAAAGCTTAGAGCTTATGAAAAAAATGTTTTGATTCCATTTGTACAATCATATTTGAAGGTTATATTGTATCGGGAATAAGTATATACGATGATGCAACAGTATGATCTCTTTTGGTGATTCATTGTACATTTGGAAGGTATAACCATACGCTACTTTTTGTTCTTTAATCTTTTACTAGTTGTGCTGGCATGTAATTGCATTTAGCAAACCATTACTGACTAAACTCTGAATTACCTAAATTCAGAGTTACCTTCTTGAAATTGAATCCATGTTTACCTAAATGCAGTACTATGATCTTTTTGTTCTAATGTTTCTGTGAAAGTACCTAAATTCACTAGTTACCTTTTTGAGATTGGATCGGTGTTTGCAATTATCACTTGTATGGCTCTGAATTACCCTTTGTATATATTTGATAGAGGGACAGATTCTGAGGCTCTTTTTTTTGTTTTGCATACAAGGTTTAACTAGTTTGTATGTGTATCATGCAAATGAAATCGTTTGGTCTTTCAAGTCTAATGCTGTGAAATCGAGGGAAGATGAAGCAGAAAGACAGGGTTTGAACACCACAAAAGCAACTGGCAGTTGTTCCATGGAGCAAGATTAAGATGTAAAGTTGGTTAAATGAGAACGTGGATGGCAAGCAATGCAATGAATTTTGATGATATGTCTACCAATCAAGCACGATTGTTATTTGTTTGATGTGGAAGTAGTAGGTTTGATTCGGAAGTTTGTCGGAGAAAAAGTGTGAAAGGATGTAGTATGCTAATGTTCTTAAGTAATTGGAACTTGCAGCATGTACCATGTTGTACTTCAAGAAATTTGATAACATTTCAACATTTTCTAAATCCGTTTATGGGCTTTCTTTTTACAGTATAAAATAAAGATTACTTAACTGAAAAAGGAAAGAAGATTGTTAATGTGAACATGGTGAAAACACAGAGAATGTTTCGCCGGAGTCAAAAAAAATTTTGGCTGAAATTTTTTTACCGAATTTTGAAATGTCGAGAATACGTTGATATCATTCCTAGGGTTTGTCAAAATGCAGGGAATGTCTCACCGGACCCGAAACTTTTTTGTTGCCTGAAAACTTTTACCGGCATTTTTATGAAACGCCGTGAATACATTGATATTATTCTCGGGGTTTTAAAAACGCCGAGAATGCTTTGATTTGTTTTAGTGCGTCTTTGATTGTTCATGTTCACGCATTTCGTCAAGGTGGCTATTGGTTGTTCGGGTCTGCTACCCTATGCAGCTAACATCCCTAGTCTTGGTTCAAGGAGAACTAGCCGAACGTTATTTGTTTAAAGCCTTTCCCAGCTCCTTGATCTCTCAATATTGCTTGAAGAATTCATGCTCCAAATCTTGAATGACGCGCTCCCTTCTTCGCAATCTATCATGTTTTTTTTGTCCTTCTTAGACCTCTCGAAGGTTTTTGAATAGTTGTCCCCGTAAGAACGAGATCTCGCCCTGTCGCTCTTATCGTGGGTTTGGTTTGCTCTTCTTTGGGGCCTGTGGTGGGGATTCGAACATGTTGCTCGCCCGTTTTCCATCTTTGTTGTTAACTGGAATGTTTGTCATGAGAATTTAACTTTCTCGTAGGCGGTGCCAAACACACTAACTCTCAAACTCGTTTGAAATCACACTAGAGGTGAAAGGACCTTCCACCTCTAGTCGACGGGAAGTCAATGCTTAAATTGTTGAAGATTCACCATATCTTGGCTTATTTTCTTATATTGATTTGTTTTCTTTATTAGTGTATTAGCTATCATATTATTGTGTCCTTCCTTATCAAAATAGTTAGTAAGATTTAGGGCTCAAATAATTTTTGTACAAATTATTATTATTTTTATGGATTTCTTATCAAAAAAATTATTATTTTTATGGATAATGACAACTAAAATTGCATTTCAAAAAATTGAATAGATATTAAGAGTACGACTAAATATGCAACTATTATTTATCTGTTTTTTAAACTATAGTTAGGAATTTATAAGTTGCAATAACATTTTTACACAACCTTCATTTAGTTTTAATTTCTCAACTGAAATTCTAGATTTTTTTATTACAAAAATTAAGTCAATAATTTCCTTATCACACGCGTGGAAGACATTATATACTTGGCTTGTGTACGGATACCATGGTAATTCGATAAAACTAAACCAGTCGATCATGTTTGATTAATCGTATTAATGGCGACGAATATAACATTACATAATGAGTAATTACTAATATATTGCAAGAGAAGCCGTAATACATAATCACTCAACTCAAGAAATGGTGACATGCATTGCACTTCCGTGCCTTTTCTCGTTTAAGAATTTAGCAAAAAAAATTCCATGCGTGTTTATGAATTTTTTCAAGACTAGATACTAAGATTTTAACTTTGACGAAAATATTTTTGTTAGTATTTGGAATTGATGACTATGAACAGATTTCAGAATTTTGAGAACTCATGTAAGCTCTTAAAAATATATTTAAAAAAAGGTTGCTTTTTGAATATTTCAAGGCAAGATTTTGAATCCTAAGTAACATAAAAATTAATTTTTTAATTTTGACATCAAACACTATCAAGTTTTGGTCTCAAGCACCAACAAGTTTTTGTTACCACTAATTTCACAGTTTATATAAAATTACTTTTATCATTTTATACTAGAACACAAAGTAAATTATGTAAAACATCATCTAAAATTATAATTTAATCATTAATTTTATAATTATTATTATAAACACCACTTCATGTCTGGAGGAAACATTCATCACTCCAACAAATCGCTTCTAATGTTTTTGTTTAGATAAGAGTTAGTTGGTCATACATCCTGGACAGGAACAACTCCTTATGAAGCTAAGAATGAGAATAAGAATTTGATGGGTTGACTTTCAATTTAAAAATGAGTCTTGCTAATCATTCCCATTACGTGATTAATATATGCAAACAAACACGAATATCAATACATGTTTTATGAATATCAATACATAATTTACGAATATCGACGTACTTTTCATACATTATTCATTGTCTATTGGATAGTGATGATTATTCTTCTTTAAAAATTATGAATAAGAGACATTACCAGTTTTAATATATAAAAAAGATAGATTGTTATGACATGTGATTGAATCCTTTAGAACCTGATGAGAAAATAAAGTTCATGCATTCAACCGCCGCATATCCAATCCCACCAATCAGAATAATAAGAGTCAGAATGGCAAGTCTTGTTTTGTTCGAGTATATATATATACGAATCCACAATGTCATTTTCAAACTTAGAAACCTTTCTCGAATAGCTTGGGCTAAGTTCTCCTTACCCAAATAGCTTTCAGTATGCTCACTTCGAGGATATAGATTGTGTGATGAGCAGAACTGCCAATTGGGTTAGGATTTTGATTCACATAAAGAGTACACTTGAACTTTTTTGAAAAGAAAAAGCAAAAAAGGTTGCCATTGCAAAAGAGATACACACTCACACCTAAACCCAGAGTATGGAATTGATTATTGGGGTTGAGATGAGATGATGAAGTTGGAGAGGGAATGTGGGACGAGAGAGAAAGGTTTCATATATACACACTCATATTACTCTTTCTTCTCTCTCTTTATAGAGGGATGGGGAGAATGAGGTCAAGAGAGAACAAATTTCGGGGGAAGTGCAAAGGAGGGAAAGAAAGGAGAGAGATGGGGACAAGCGTCCTTGAGTTGCCACGTGGCAAGGCGCCAATGGACGTGTTCTTTCCGCTCTGGGGCTCTTACAATGACACAACTGTTGCTGCGTTGTCAGTGTTAAACTCGTCCTTTGACACCGGCTAGTACGTAGCGTAAGCACACACTCACTCTACAACTCCCTCTATTTATTTCATTTGTCTCCGCCCCACCCGCTCCATATAGCCGTATTTGTATCTCATCTTTATGCTTTCTATGCCCTAACCAATCCCTCTCCTCTACCCTCCTTATCTGTATCTCAATCTGATGCTGTGCCTCCATTGAGTTCTTTTCTCCGTTTCTTGTGTTTTTTATCCCTTTGAGAGATTGACATCCTTCTATCTTACATTTGGGTACTGGTTTGTTTTCTTTGTTGTTTCACTCATCTGTCAATTATACATGATGGGTTTTGACTTTTGAGATACCATGCAATTTCAAGTTGATTTTGGTGTTGATTGTGATGCAAATGTTGCTGATTGCTGTGAATGTTGTGCTATCAGTTAGAATTGTGTTAAGAAAATTGTGATTTTTGTCTTGGATACAGGGGTCCTGTGGAATTGGGGTTCGGCGATGTTTCTGTAATTGAGCTTTGGATCATGTGGGAGTTGAATGTACTTGTTTAAAGTTTTGGTCCTCTGGCTTTTGAAATTCTTTTGATCCATGTTCTGGTCATTCAGTGACTGATAGATCATAGATTTTGTCAAAACTAGAAGGCTTTCATGATTTTTTTTATTCCCATAATGTTTTTTTGTCCTTGTATTTAACCTTTGGCCTTTGCATGTTTCAGATTTGTTTTCTGTGGCTCATTTGAGGTGGAAATTTTGAAAATGACTCCTAATGTTGTGTGAAATTCACTCAAATTTACCTTGCATGTTTGTCTTGATTTGCAACTTTGTGAGTCTGATTGATTGCATTGAAGTAGTTGTAGATGTAGTCGCCACAAAGGATGTCCTTACGTTTTGGATTCATGTCATGAACAAGGTATACCTTCATTCGGAAAAAGCAAATTTAGAGATTGAAGGGTATCCGCAAAAGTTTTTTGTAGATTTACTTAACATGGTCCTTATGAGAATAAAATCAAATGTTAAGGAACTTACAAAGTAGATAGAGTTGAGCTTTGGTAGGACAAAATGTAGAAAAAGTTATTTAGGTCTTTAAGAAATGTTTTTTACATGAAAAGGATAAAAAAATACTGTTTTATTGGATTTGAACTGCTAGAAAGTAGTACATTCTTGTGTTATAATCCATCTGCACCTATCGCAACACATTTAGGGTGTTCATTCTTGTCCTTGTTCTCATACCTGAACAATGCACCTTTCAGGTTGCAAAGATTCTGCTTAGGGCAAGTAAAACATTGGAATGAAATATGGTTTGAAGAGCATTAGTTTATCTGAATGGGTGATTGGCATGTTTGTCATTTCTGGTTTCACTAGGATCTTTCATCCACTTTCTCTCTACGCGTTTATTTTGTTCAGTTGTTTTTTTGGTTCTGGCTAACATTTTGCTAGCCATTAACAAAATGTTTATAGTTTCTGTGATAACCTGATTAGTCGGTATTTTATTTTCTCGTGACTCGTAGTCTAGTTTTGGCCTCTAGTTTGACTTTAGTTTTCAGTGATGGAAGTTTCTTTGCTTTTTTCTCATAACTATTGTGGGTGTCACCAGCTTGTGGCAATTTTGCCAGATTTATTCTGTTGAAGTGCTTTTCATTTTGCTGCTCAGGGAAAAATAAATGCTTTCTGTTTCAATCGGTGGATGGATTATTGTAGTTCTACCTTACCAGCTGATATTGTAACAGTTTCCATGGTATCATCCTAAATGACCACGTCATAGCGCAGTATTTATTTTGCAAAGCATCTTAACTTTCCTTACGGGGAAACATACATCACTGAGTCTTTCTACGTGGAGTTTTACATATATAACTCATGCTACGTGGAGTTCCGAACTGCGGCATATATATGTATATGTATGCATGTATGTATGATTGCACTTATAGATATACGTTAGTTATCCACTCTCCTTTTAGATTGTATTTGGTTGGTGATTTCATCTATCATGCTTTGTTGAACTGGCCTACATGGAGTTTTACATTGGTAAGCCATACGACGTGGAGTTCGAAGCTGCGGCGTGTAATTTTACTTGGAGACATATTTTATTTATCCTCTCTCTCTTTTACATTGTACTAGCTTGGCAATCTCATCTATCGTACTTTGTTTAACTGAGAGGTTTTACAACGTTCACCTTCACTCATGCAAAAAACTGTGACTTTCGGTGTTCGACCACAAGATATCTGTCTATATTTGTTAATGACGGGGGATAATGAGAGTTGGGTATGTCCTCCAAAGAAAAGTATGCCACATGATGGCTGATAGAGGCTGTATGCTCATACACACATACGAACTTTTCACGAGCGTTTGGCATTAAGCTTACATCCTTTATCTTGATGATTAAGTTTTGCTCTACTTCATGAGACAAAGTTTCTCACTATCGTTCTTCTTCCTTCCAATTTGTAAGTAATTCTTTTACTATTCAGTTAAATGGTATAGACATTTGGAAAACTAATATTGTAGATGTTTTAAAAGTTGACATAGACAACTGTCATTAAACTATGGAGGATACTTTTGATCAATTGTTATACTAGCCGTTTCAAGATCTTCACTGTACCTAAAAGGTGGTGTTTATCCCATAAACAAGTCATAAATGTTACTTAGACAAGGGTAAAAATTGACAGACTATTGATTCTCGTGCTTTTCCTGTCCTCATTACTGCTATTCATGGGAAACTTGCATTAATGGGCTTATAATCCTTACGGCATTAGCATTGGGTTTTAAGGTTGGTGCTCTCATTATGATCACAATGTTACATGGACTTTGGTACTGGTGTCAAGAGCGGATAGCTAAGTTTGGGGTCAACTAATTCCTACACCAAGGGCACGTAGACACGTTGATTCATGTCTTACCATAATCTATTCATACTGACAGTGAGATGTTGTTCACATTTCGTAGAGTTGTTCATGCATATTACTGGAGTTTATGGATAGTTATATAGTAAATTTTAACTCTAAATACATTGTTAGGAGAATGTTCTATTAGGCATATAGGACACATCTCAAACCCTAGTCAAGGGTCAGTTGTTCAACACGGACACTTGATATTTTTGTACAGGTATGTGTGCATATACTTTGTATGAGTTGGAGTATCTTGCATTCTACTCCCACATAGGTCAGTTGTTTGCAACCTTTTTTGCTTGATGATCTTGTTGCACAAACACACATACCTACAATTGGTGAAACTTTGGTGCATCCAGTGTATATGCTATGATTACATGGCCTGATTTAATGCTCTGTTATTTTGTCTATTTGTTTTTAGAAGGCTACTCTTTCCATGAACTAACTCCATTACTTTGTTTTCCATAATTGTGAAGTATAGTGCTCGAAATCCTCCATTGACTTGTGTCCATTTGTCCTGTCAGGGATAATTATAAATGGAAGAGCCAGGATCAAAGATGAAGGAAGATGGTTCAACAGCTAGTGGAAACCAAAACTTGCTCTCGAAGCAAAAAAGAAAAAAGATTCCATGTGGTGCCGACATATCTAATTATAAGGAAGGGAATTCCGTAATTTTGGAATCCCCAACAAGTGCTTCTTCCTCTAAATGCAGTTTGAAGAATGAAATAAGTTCTGATCATTCTTTCACCAGGGAAAAAGGAGATGACGGGGTATATTTTTATTTCATTTTTCACTTTTTTCCCTACTTAGCGAAATGTAAGAAAATAATCACCAAAGCTATATACTTGTAATTAGAAGTACGATCATATTTCTTCGGCTTTTGGGCAACCTAAGCTATATAGTTAACGTATGCTGCATAGTTGCACGTTACTATTTTTATTATTGTGTCTATTATGCATGTTGATAGGTTTGTAAGCACTTGCAAACTACTTTTGAGTTGCAACTTTTGTACACCCTTTTTTTCTCCCTTTTATCGATCCTGCTCTATTATGAATGCACATATAATCCTTCTTTCGACTCACATTCTCATTTCCTTTTCTGTCCAGCACTATTATGAATGTGTGATCTGTGATAATGGTGGAGAATTGCTTTGCTGTGATACGTGTCCCAGAACGTATCACCTTGAGTGCCTTAATCCTCCGCTTGAGGTACTTTTGTTTTATTGCAATACTACCACTTATGTGTATTTGCTTTGGTTAATGTGTCACATTTAATGCTAATTATGACTAATTTTCTGTTGCCCCTAAGTGCATTCCAACTGGGGATTGGCAATGTCCAAAATGTTGTCATAAAGGTGACTCCAATGAGCCAACAAAACATCTGGATCTCGCATCTAAACAGATGATGACAAAACTCGTAATTGGCAAATCTACTAGTGACAAGGCATCCCAGATGTTTGGGAGTTCTCCAATAGGAAAACCAGGAGAAGAGGAGCCAATTTCTCCTCAACTGGAAGTTTCTTCTGAGAGGATTTCTGACTTATTTTATGGTAATGTATCTCTGGGGAAAAAAGTTGTTGGTATTTCTGTTCAAAAGGACAAGAAAAGAAAGCGTAAGAATCATATCAGTGACGGTCAAAAGAAGTCTAGAACTGATGAAGGAAAATTTACGAGGAATACTTCTTATAAAAGTGGTTCAAAAGCAAAAAATTTGGCATGTCTCAAAAAAAACAAATCATTTCGGAAACATAGTTGTGCTGGGCATGAGACTTCTGTATCTGGGTCAAAGGAGGATATTTGTAACAAGTGTGTGGATATCCAGCTAAAAGATGAGGTATCATTCCTTCTTCCCGTTTGTTTTTACCATTTTGTGGTTATGAATCAGTTTTAACTATTGTTTCCTTAAATGAATCTGCAATTTGTTGAATCTACTTTATGCTGCAAATCTTGAAGCTAATGAGGATGTAGTGTCAAGTAATTTACTTTACTTTGCTATTGTTTCCTTCATTACTTGGAGTACAAAGTGATATAGAATGATATTAGTTCTAGATTGCTAGCTATTGTGGAATACACCATTGCGACAGGAGGGGGCTTGCCCACCAACCTACTTTTCCAAGAGGTAGCAGGAGCGCAACGACCTAGCCCATATTTCTTTGGGAAGTTTCACATGCTAGAACTGTGTTTTTTGGTCAAATTTTGACCTGCCTCATGTTTAGAGAGCCTTGGGAAGTTCAATGGTTGATATATATAAACAATAAACATATAGTACATACATAGTTTGCTACATGGAAGGAAAAGTTCTTTGATAAGGAAAATATATGCTCTCAGGATGAAGTAGAAGACGTTGTGCATAACTCTCAGTAGTATGCATGCACACATAGTGCCTAGGTATGATGCATGATAGAAGGAGAAAGCATTTATCTAGGGTCCTCGTATCTAAAATTTAAACAGAAGAAAAGAGGACTATGTTCTATTTGAAGTAAGCAACTAGGAAGAATATATAAAATCTTCTATGCTAAGGATGAATTTACAATAAATTGGTATGTTTTCCTTGAAATCATCGGGAGAGGCCAAACCTCTCCATCGGTATTGTCCAGTGGTCAACACGGAGTGTAACGAGCCAATAACTGTTAATATCCTTAGAAGGCGTGCTTGATTTCGATAGCAGAAAATATGGAAAAGAAACTGATAAAGCCAAGAGGAAGTAGGAGGATCTTGTAAGGCTTCCTTTTTGGTGAAGATATTGGCGGTGAATATATTAAACCAGAAATTTCTTAGATTGCCCTGGTTTGAATGTAGGTGGTTTATTTATTGCTGTGAAGGTCCTAGAAAATGAAATCTTTTATTTGATAAATAGATTGCATGAGTAGGTTTCCGCATACAAATTAGTTAAATAACACCCCAACTCCAACCCCATGCTCATGGGGGTGTTAGGGAGTTGTTGAGAAAACATTACCTTCACTTCTCACTTGGGTGTAAATATCTATGCAAGGCCTGAGAAAACCACTTTTAGTGATCTGTGATAAAGAAATGATTACTTTCCACTTCCATATATGGCCTCTACAAAGGCATTCAATTACCATTGGCATAGTATGTTGTTTATATTGCTAGAACTTACAGAGATCTGCAGTATAAATAATTGAATTTACCTATTTCAAGAATGAAGTAAATTTAACTAAGATTTACTGCTAGCCTGACCCTCTTATTTCCATTTTTTAGTTTTAAACTGTTATTAATTTCCTTTTCATATTGCAATACTAATGATACAGGAAAGTTGGTAATGTATATAAGTGAGAAGAAAAAGATAGTTGTAAATCTCAAGGTATTAAATGGCAAGATGATCATAAACTATAAAAAGCGGTTATTATTCATGCTGTTAGTTTGACCTTTATGTGGTATGATATAAAATTCGTTTAGTGCCCTATCCATAGTCTCCTAGAAATTGGGGATTATCTCTCTCCTTAGGGAAGGTCTGGGATAGCATGTTGGCACTCTGAAAAAATTGGTTCTTTTGCCAACTAATTTTGTGTCTTGTCAAAATTAGGAAAATTAGGAAATATATCTGTCCTTAGGGAAGGACAACTACATATCATGTCGGCTCTCGTACGCTGCTTAACCCTAGCTATATATGCATAAGAGGGTTGCCTTCTGGAACTCGAAGCCAATTTAAACGACATTCTTTGACTATGGAGGGTTGTTACAATTCTGAATCACTTTTTGGTATCCATGTCTTGATTTTCCAATCTCCGTTATTTGTCCCTTATTATCAGTTCGGCTGAGTACCCCAACCAATTTATAGAAGTAATTGTTGGTAAGTACAACCATGTTAATTACAAATCCCGACAGTGGTATAGCCAAGAGAAGCAAAAGCAGCAACTGCTATATTGAAAAGAGCAGTAGTTGATCTGTTTAAGATAGAGAGTAAACTTCCACTAGGTTTGAAGCCAAGGAGAGACGAGGAAATGCATCGAGGAAGGGAGAGAGAGAGGATTTCTGTCAGATTTGGGCAATATAATGGTGCATTGATCTTCCAAAAAGTCCGATCAGAAAGAAGGCATATCAAAATGTATTAAAGAGAAACCTTAAATAACTAGAAGGACAAAAAGACCTCTGATTTAAGTACCATAATTACATGATCAAGCAAAATACATTTCACCTATTTTAACCTCAGGTTGATGATTTGTATGATTTTAATCCAAACTCGGATTTTGTTCAAGTTCTCTGGATAGTCAGTTTCTCATGCACTTTGCACCTTTATACACGCCTAATTAAATAGAAAATCACACGGATTAGCAAAATGTGGTCAATGAAGGCTTGTCAAAATTTATACACCTCATTCAAGTGAATAAGGAGAAACAAAGTGAAGATGCTAATTAGAGTTGAAAAAACAAGATTTATAGTGGTTCCGCATTACTGTTGGGGTTTCACAGCACCAATAGGGATTCTGGGCTTCCACCACAACCTCTTCCGCACACATTAACAGGATTGCTATTGTTGGTCCGCCTAAACGAACAGACACCAGTGATTAATATCTATATTTTGGAGGCTCGACTAGTGGGTGTTTGTATGTGAGACCATAGTGGATTAAGGTAACAGTTGATAACAAAACAATACACCAGGATGAAAAATGTAGGTTCTATCATGTGATAATTCCATGGCTCCAAGGAATCCAAAATTCGTATAAAGTTTCACAAGCTGATACTCACTCTCAATGGATGCTAAACTCCTTTGAAGGGTATCGTTGGGTAACCCAACCACTTATAAACGAATTATTAAGTGAGAAGAAATTTAGTGTTTGATAACCAAATTTCATACCAGTTTGTTGGGAAGATGAATATGCGAAAAGCCTCTCCGAGTCATTGGGGAAAAAGATGAACCAAGAGGAAAATAGAAAGAGTAGTATGGGGAGCCAAGAAGGACAGAACATGGGCCACTATGTTGTTCAAATGAGAGGGGGAGAAGTATTCAAAGCCTCATTCCATTTATCTCAAGAGAAGATACTTTTCTTGGCTAAAGGTGTATGCTCCTTCTGCCCCGCAGTATCCATGAGACTTGACAAAGTCCCGACTCTACACTCGATTGTGTACACGGATCACTCTTATACCATTTGTAACTCCCCATGTAGGCCACTGGCTCAATAATTTGTAGAAGCCTAACCACATGGCCCAAAATGCTTAAACCCAAGTTACTAGTAGTAGCATACATGGGTCATTATATACCCAAGATCACTCATGTAGACTTTCAATATGGGACGGGATATCACAATCTCCCCACCTTTAAGACCTTGCACCCTCGCAAGGGGCCACAAGTACCAAACATGTTTTTGGTATTTCTAATTATCCTCCAGTGTATAAAAAAATGCCCAGCCAAGTTGTGTAAGTGCTCCTACTATTTTGATTTTTCAAAACAAACTGTTTCTCGGCTTTCTCTGTCTTAAATGTAGATTTGCGTTCTTATTTGTAGAAACTTTTGTAAAATTATATATCACAAACTTTTGTGCCAAGTGATCGATGTTTAAGTAGATTAGTAGCTCACAGTGCTTGATTGTGGGATAATATTCTCTAGGTTATGAATAGTAAGGTGAAACTTCCTGTTGTTGAGGGGATGGAACTCCTACGCCTTCGGATCCTATCCTACTCACCGGAATGCGGACTCAAGGGATTCGAGCGCACCTAGCTAGAGAATATTTTGTATTATGTAGTGGACGGTCTACTGTAAATTTCTGGAACCGTCACTAGACTCACTACTCATTACCCTGAGTTTTAAGCTCTTGAAGACTTCAAGGCTCGCAAATGTGCTCTCCTCCCAATAGTGCTTAGGTCAATCTAAGTTTGCACAAAAAATGGTCAACCTATGGTAGTCCTAGCACTAGCCTTGCATTGAATTTTCCAGTCTGCCTTCTCGTGGGAGTACATCTATAGTAGGGGATGAACACCTGTTTGGGCTTGGATAGTTCTGGTAAAATCTGAAACATTACGTCTATTCTAATCTGTAAAGGAGCTACCCTTTTTGGTGTGAACTTGAAAATGAAGCTCCGTTACAAAAGTATTTTCCATTAAAATCTCCACTCCAAAAAAAAACTACATTCACTTTTAATGCACCATTAGATAGCTGTCGGGGTAAAATAGTAAAATAAATAATTTGCGTAACTACCTCCCGAGTAACTACCCTTTCCCACTTCTTCCCAAGTAACTACCCTTTTCCATTTGGCTAAACTTCCTTTCTCACTTCTTCCCACGTAACTACCCTTCTTCATTTGCCTGAATGGTGCTCCTGTCAAACCCTTTACTGTTTGGCTTCATCAGTAATGACAACTCAAGGGTTCGTTGATGGTGTAAATGACAACTGAAGAGGGGTGCAATGTTCATTGATGGTGCTCTTGTTATTTTCTCTGTTTGGCTTCTGTAGAAGTCTTTGAGATATCTCTGTCTTCTTCAGAAACAGAGCAAGTCAAACTCTACAAAATTTAACTACTTCTGTCTTCTTCCTTTCGGTTGCTAAATATATACCTACACACACACATATATACTAGGCTTTTAGGTTTCAATTCTTTCCTTTCACCAGTGCTGTTTTTTTTTTCCTTCATACACTTATGTCGTAAAAGCTCTCATCCTTGAGTAAATTCGTAGTGTTGTATGATATTGAAATACATGCAGCAGTAACCCAACTCCTCTCCCACGTTCCTTCTTCACTCTCGACTCCCAAAAAAAAACCTGTTTCTTCAATACCCACGCTGCTATTTCTTCTTTTCTTGCTTCTCCTCCTAAGCAAACATTGCCACCCCCATGCCCATGATCAGACAAAAAAATGCTTTGATTTTCAAGTAAAAGGTTATGTCTTCTCTCTCTCTCTGTCTCTCTCTCTCTCGCGCACATATATATATATATATATATATATATATATGGGAAAAGCTATATAGACCAACACTTTTTTAGACCAATATTAAACCAACATCTAAACTCTTCATTCCTGATTAAATTTTAATGATCCGAACCATTCAATGTGTTTAAAATATGTTTTTTAGGGTACCTGCAAGAAATCAACTTAAAATATTACCGAAAAGAATTTGATCTAAACAGTAGTTCATAAAGCAGCTCTGTCAGCATTTTTAACCACTGCTTGGATCAAGCTCTTTCCGATAATATTTTGAGTTGATTTCTCGCGAGTACCCTTAAAATATGTTTTAAACACATTGAACGGGTTCGGATCATTAAAATTTAATCAAGAATGAAGAGTTTAGATGTTGGTCGAATATTGGTCTAAAAAAGTATTGGTCTCTTGGGCCTCTCTCTCTCTCTCTCTCTCTCTCTCTCTCTCTCTCTCTATATATATATATATATATATATATATATATATATACATATTTATGTATTTATTTAAATATATATGTGTGTATATAGGTATATATATACATGTATATATGTCCGTGCGTGTTTTTCTTCCCAAGTCCTAAGAGGCGTGAGAGATGAAGTGGAGTAAAATTTTATCTAGTCGGGAAATTGAAAAGTTTTGAAAACGTACAGGATTTTTTAAGCCCATGGGATTTCGTGACGACTGTGAAATATGGGAGCATATGTGGATGTATTGTTATCACAATGTATAAATCTTCTTTACGTACAAAGTACATAAAAATCCCAGCCTCTAGTCTCGCTTTCAGGAATATCTGGGCACATATTTTGATACAGGTTCTCCTCAATACTCCTTGAGTGGATACACATATAACAATAACTAGTTGATCACCAGTAAACTGTCATTCACAGCTTTGTGTACAATATGTCCACAAGTAGCAACACTGCATAAACTATGGCACCATTACCAGAGTTTTAGTTTATTATCAATCTTCTCATATATTGTCTCCCAATATTTGGATTCACTTGTTCTGCTAAGATGTACTCATAACATCTCGGCCAAGTGCAAATAAAGATTCTTACATCTCAGAGTTTCCTTCCATGCTTAATCTAATTCTGAATCTGACTCCGTATCAGTTTCTGTTTTGTATTTTCTGGGCACAGATTTTTTTTTTCAATTGTCATTTGTTATTCGCTTAGTAGTGCTATAGTCAAAATATTAGTTCTGTTGTTTATTTAATTGCATTGTTTTTCCATTGGCGCAGCACGTGGCTGATGAAGTAGCAGATACATCACACCAATTGCAAGACGAAAATCTAACATGGGAAGACCATGTTCCTGGTGGAGTTCAACTGGTATTTTTTTTTTTTTTTTTGAGTTTGACATTGATATTCAATTCTTAAGTAAGACATGTCACTCGTGAAGTGTTTAAAGTTCTCTTTTTAAGTCAAACATGTATATTCAAATTTACAATGTCACAGAATCTTCTGTGTAGTTGTCGTAGATATCAATTTGAATTCTGTTCATTTTACTTCATTTTCTTGTACATGACAGGTTGATCGGGTGTTGGGGTGCCGAGTTAAATGTGAACATGAGAACTTACCTCAGATATCTACGACAGTTGACTTGCCTTTGGAGGAAAGTTCTTTGGATGGGGGAGCTACTGAAAAGTTCACTGAGGGCTCACAGAATATCGCTAGCAATTCTGAGCAGGAGAAAAGCTTAAAAAATACTACTACAGAGGAAGTGCTACATGTATATAGAAGAAGATCGGGGACCAAAGCATGTAGAGAAGCGAAGGCCATTGGTTCAGCAAAGAGAGACACTGATGGTTCCAGTTCGACAGCTTTAGTTAGTAAACATCAAGATGACTCACCTGTGAATGCAGAAGCTTTGGATAAAACGGCTGATAAGGTGTTCAGAGGAGACAATTTGACCGTTCGTTCAGAAAATGATGGTAATAGTGAGTGTTCAAAAACATGTGAATTGCCTGTTTCGCATAAAGTTAAGGTTAGAAGGGAGGCAGAAAGAAGTTCAAATCGCGATCTGGGTAGCAAAACTCAATCAACAGTCTTATATGAGTTTTTGGTCAAGTGGGTTGGGAAATCTCATATTCACAACTGTTGGGTTTCTGAATCTGAGCTGCAAGTTCTGGCGAAGAGAAAAGTAGAGAATTACAAGGCCAAATATGGGAAAACAACATTAGACATCTGTGAAGAAAGGTGGAAACTCCCTCAAAGGGTGATTGGTCTTCGTTCTGTGGAGGATGGTTCAACCGAAGCTTTTATAAAATGGACTGGTCTTCCTTATGAGGAATGCACTTGGGAAAGAGTAGATGAACCTGTGATTGCCAATGCCACCAATCTGATTGATTTATTTAATCAGTTTGAAAAACAGACATTGGAAAATGATTGTAGAAAGGGTGATACATACAGGGCAAAGGGTGATTGTAAAAAAAAGAAGGTAGTTACTCTCACTGAGCAACCTAAGGAGTTGAAAGGAGGTGCATTGTTTCCACATCAGCTACAAGCACTGAATTGGTTGCGTAAATGTTGGGTCAAGGCTAAGAACGTAATTCTCGCTGATGAGATGGGTCTTGGGAAGACAGTATCTGCTTGTGCTTTTATCTCTTCGTTATATTTTGAGTTCAGAGCTACTTTGCCTTGTTTAGTTTTGGTCCCCCTTTCGACCATGCCCAACTGGATGGCTGAGTTTGCATTATGGGCCCCTAACCTTAACGTTGTGGAATATCATGGGTGTGCAAAAGCAAGATCCGTAATTCGTCAATACGAATGGCATGCCAAGGATCCAAAGGGGTTGAACAAGAAAACAGCCTCTTATAAATTTAGTGTGCTTTTAACTACTCCTGAAATGGTTCTAGCCGATTCCTCTGTACTACACACAGTTCCATGGGAAGTTCTTGTGGTTGATGAAGGACATCGTTTGAAGAACTCACGTAGTAAGCTTTTTAGTTTGCTCAATACGTTTTCTTTCCGCCAAAGTGTTTTAATGACGGGTACTCCTCTTCAAAACAATATTGGTGAGTTACATACCTTGCTCAATTTCTTGCAACCCACTTCGTTTCCTTCTCTTTCTTCATTCGAGGAGAAGTTTAACGATCTCAGTAGTGCAGAGAAAGTGGAAGAGCTGAAGAAACTAGTGGCCCCACATATGCTTCGCAGGCTTAAAAAGGATGCCATGCAGAATATACCCCCTAAGACCGAACGAATAGTTCCTGTTGACTTGTCATCCATTCAAGCAAAGTATTATCGTGCAATGCTAACTAAGAACTATCAGATCTTGCGTAACATCGGTAAAGGTTCTGGTCAACAGTCAATGCTTAACATTATGATGCAGTTAAGAAAGGTTTGCAACCATCCTTATCTGATACAAGGCACTGAGCCTGATTCTGGCTCAACCCAATTCCTCCATGAGATGCGAATAAAGGCTTCTGCTAAGTTGGCTCTGCTGCACTCCATGCTTAAGGTGTTGCACAGGGAAGGCCATAGAGTCCTTATATTTTCGCAAATGACAAAGCTTCTTGATATACTTGAGAACTATTTGACCTTTGAATTTGGGGTGAAAGCATTTGAGAGGGTAGATGGGTCTGTTTCGATTTCTGATCGTCAAGCGGCGATTTCACGTTTTAACCAAGACAAAAGTATATTTGTCTTTTTATTGTCAACACGCTCATGTGGTCTGGGGATCAATTTGGCAACTGCTGATACGGTCATTATCTATGATTCCGATTTTAATCCACATGCAGATATCCAAGCGATGAACCGGGCCCACCGAATCGGACAGTCAAATAGACTTTTGGTGTACCGGCTCGTCGTTCGTGCTAGTGTTGAGGAACGCATATTGCAGCTTGCAAGGAAGAAGCTGATGCTTGACCAGCTTTTTGTCAACAAGTCTGGATCACAAAAGGACGTGGAAGATATCCTCCGATGGGGAACTGAGGAACTTTTTAATGATTCTTCTAGTGTGAGTGCGAAAGAGATAGGTGAACGTGATCATAATAGGAGAGCTGCCACCTTGGGGGATATGTACCAAGATAAATGTACAGATGGCAGTGGAAAGATTGTGTGGAATGAAAGTGCAATCCAGAGATTGCTTGACCGTGCAAATCTCGAGTCTGGTTCACCCAATAATGCTGAAGACAGTGTCATGCTTGGCTCAGTAAAGGTGAAGTATAGCACTCAAATCCATACAATATATTTGCTTGGATGTAGACTTTTTCCAATGCCTATTGGCTTTTTGGAAGTTTTGCCAGTATGATAGGTTTGAGTTTCTTCATATTTTATGTTTTAGATCGGCATTATCTTTCTTCATCTTTGTGCTTCCTTTGCTACAAAAAAGGTTGATTTAGCGGTGTCCATACTACCTAGCTTTCATAAGGTTGTTTTAACATCCTTTTCAGTCATTTGCTAAGCTTGTGTGACACATATTAGTTCCATTGACACTCCAATACATCTAATGTTTACTACCCACTAGGGATCTCCCTATGCCCCCAAAACTATTTTTGTTGATGCCGATTCTCTTTGTTTTTGCAATGTAAAACATTATTTCTCACTCTGCAATGCTATTTTCTTTATTTATTTTTTTAATTGTCTTTCACTAGATGATTGCTTCCAAATATGTCCTGCTATCTCATAGTTGCAACTACTAGCAGTATTTGACCTAGAAGTCATATAACATGCTTTTTTTGTTAGTTCCTGCCGTTAATGTGTCAGTACTATCTTTTTGCTCCAGTCCTTAGAGTGGACTGAGGAACCAACAGAAGAACAATTGGCGGCTGAGTCACCTCCTGCTGCTGTAGATGATCCATGTGCCCAAGATATTTTAAACAAAGAGGATAATCCAGTTGATGATACTGAAGAAAATGAATGGGACAGACTTCTGCGAGCGAGGTAAGGATATTAAATATGGTACTGTCTTAACAGTTTCATAATTTACCACTATTGTGCCTATTTAAAACAAGAATCTCATTGGTCTTTTCTACATGAGCCATGTGGGTTATCAATTCTCATATGTAGTTGAGTTGATCACTTCAATCCCAAGTTAGTAAACCTCCATCCAATATGGTGTTACCATAGAACTCAGCCAACAGAGCGAAGGAACAGGATTTATATCTCTATAGTAGTTAACAAGATTTAAACCATGTGACTGCTCAATGGTAGTTAACTTTTGGCAAGCCAAAATGTTCATAGGACTCAAGTAACTTATCAAATACCTCAAAGACTAGGTAAAAGCCCATTCAGCGTTTTGAGAATTCTTGATTCAACAGAAAGGACTGCAAATCTAGCTAATCCTTGGGTTGGATAGTTGGTTGAAAGTCTTTTGGTTGTGGAGGAAAATAAGTCTGAAATTTAGACTGTCCAAGCTTATAAAAACAAATTGTGAAAGAGAACAACAATGGGATTTGTGAACTCAATATGGCACCAACCTCCATTGAGGAACTTTAGTGAAGTATGTTTGATGGGGGACTACTATTGTACTCATTGCCCCTTCTGCTTCCTACCCTAATTAATTCTTTGTTCATTCTTTTTCTGTTCCTATTAGTCGCTCATGATTCCTGTTGAAGAATACAAAAAAGCTTGGAAGTAATGCATGATTGACTATTGTTTACACTTTGTGTGAACCACTTTTTAAGATGTAACTTTCCAAAAAAGTAGCAGCAATCACAATATGATAATTGTATCTATAATTTATACAGAAAATTGTGAGTATAATTCCCTTTTCACTACTAAAGCCAGCTTCTTGGGATACATAATGAACTTCTGAAACAATGCACACGCACACACACATGACATTGGACTCATACGGCATCATTATTGCTTCTTCAGAGAGTTTCATGTAACTAGTTATTTGTGAAATGTTTCTCGTACATTGTTTCATTACTTGTTGGTCCTTTAGGTGGGAGAAAAATAAGAATGAGGAGGAAGCAGCTCTTGGTAGAGGAAAACGCCAGAGGAAAGCTGTTTTTTACACAGAAGCATATGCTCCACAACTTAGTCAAACATTGAGTGAGGTGCCGTCATTTCTTTTTTCTTTACGACAGTGACCTTTGAAGGCTGTTAAGTCTATCCTAGTAATGTGTAGAAAAGAAATATTCAAATGAACGTCCATGCATAGCAAAGGAATCTCTGTTTATCTAACTTCAGTCTCATGAAAATTCTAGATCCTTAACTTCTGCATTCAATATTTACATGTACATTCTGAGTTTTGTGATCTCCAGGACAAGAAATTTTTTGCATATAAACATATGTCTTAAACTAGACCAGTCAAACAAACAGATAATGATCTGGCATGGTGGGATTTCTCCTATTAACTATGCATCACTGAACTTGTTAAACCGCACTCGTCGGAGACAGTTCTGATAAATTTCCTACGTTACTGACTGGTGGTTTTCTCACTGTATCCTTTCCATGTTACGATCGAATATGAATAGGATATTAACAATTTTAGCAAGCCGCTATGGTGAAATCGGTAGAAACGCTCCTCTTAGGAAGCAGTTTATTTTCCTTGCTTGTTGTTCCTTTTTTGTTTTGTTTTTTCTTTTTCACGTCATGGCCCTCCCCGGGAGAAGGGGGGTGGGGGTGGGGGCCATTGCTTCAATGATCACAAAAGGCAGATGACATTTATATGCTTAGGATGTCATAATTGGTATGTGTACATGTCTTGGTTCCATGAAGTTCCTATTTGTTTTGTCATCGTTTCTGAAATGTTGTTTAAGGTTCTTATTGTTTTGTATATAAGGTATCCTCTTTGTGAATTACTCAAGCTTGGCTTATATTGCTCTCTATACATCTCCTCTTCTTGTTTGTAGCAACTTCCTTTATTTGTTATTCTCGTTATTGCTTTTGACCCCGATGCAGTGCTTCCAAATTAAGCATGTCAATTTCTATGCATCTGAAGTTCCGGCATATGTTGCGAACTGCAGCTTGCTAAGTGTCCGTGCTTGTTTTCCTTTGTGTCAAATCAGGGTGGTCATGAAGAGGAGCAAGTACCAGAAGAATCAGACCCAGAGCAGCTATACACATCAGCAGGGCGAGCTCTAAAAGCAAAATTGTGAGTTCTAAGTTCTAAAGTTTGGTTAAGATTCAACCAAATGTGATCTTTGGTATTATTAATTGATTTATCATTGCTAGTAATTTTGGACATGAGAAAGAACTACATATCAAATCAGCTCTTAGTGGCACGCTCAGCATCTGATAGCAATAGTCTGTAGTATAGATACGGAGATGCCGACACGAAATCTTCAAAACAATAGGACAGAGAGTTGGAAGGATGCCAATATTGATTTTTTTTTTGCATGTGGTATATAAGGGTGATATACGAGTGCTAACAAAATTATCTTCATTAAAGTCATTTTCAGACTCATTCAGTCCTGCAAGTTGTATTATCAAGAATTGTTTCATTTTGAACCTGAAGGCTTTATTTGCACAACAATGCCTCCTCGGCATATGCGCTGAGGTGAGGGCTATCTCATTTCCCTTCAGTTCATGTTGCATTATAACCCACTCTCGATCGATTTTATCAGCTAAGACTGATTAAAGGCCCGACCTTCCGTCGGGCTCGACGGCACAGGTTGCTGGCACATCTAGTTAAGCTCTCTCAATGTGTTTTGACTCATCTAAAGGCAAATGTCAGACCTGTAAAGAAGCAATTCTGCTCCTAATAAGCTCGGAAAGAGAGAAAGATAATCATTATTCTTCAGAGGGCTGGCACGTTTCGGTTAAACAATGTCCTTTTGCAGACGACCTATATTCTAGAAGAATCCCTCCGGAGTCTTTGACCTAATCTTTCACTGACACGCATTGATCATCGTATTAGTAGATTCATGTGATGTACTGTATTGGGTAGTGTGACTGGTGAGCAAGAGGAGTTGTTGAAGTTCCCTACTGGAGTTATAAAATTCCTTTGTAGTTCAGTGGTAAGTAGCTACAACACAGACACGCAACATGATCTGACATGACACTGACACAACGCCGCACAAATTTCCAAAAAATGAAGGACATGACACACGGGGGACACGTTATCTAAATTTAATTATGTAAATTCTTATTTATGCATGATGTCTAAATAAAACTGGCGGAAACTATAATCATAAGACTCCAATAGTAATAAAGTACCATATGTGCATACATTGACAAATCTCATTACAACATTCAATTGTTTATTAAATTATTCAGAAAAAGTTCCAACAAAAAGTATTTCGTCATTCATATGTGCCATTATAATTTATCAACCATCATTTTTCCCTCAAAAAAGTAGAGTTCCATAGTCTTTGACTAGAGCCTACTATTTTATTGGTCATCGCTAACGTGTCCCATGAGCATCCATCTAGTTCTGGAGCATTATCAGAGTGTCCAAGGGGACAAAGTTGAAAAATTAACGCTTGTGATTTGAGTTCAGACACGTGTTCGGAGTGCTTGGTGAGTGCCAGTGTTCAACAAGGGTCGTACTGGTAGGTGACCCGCTGCAAAGTATCTGTGCTTCATAGGTCAGGATATGAGCGAAGTATCAGTACACATTTCCAATGTGGATAAAGTTCTTCCGTAGAAGTGTCTTGGTTCTGGATGATGCTCATTCAACACGTACTCTTATTTGTTATGTCCATTTGCACCATAGTTTCTAATGTCACACAGTGCAAAATGATGTTAACTTCTCTAATTTATTATTTGCATTCTCACCTGGTGGTGTGTTTATAGATGTTTCCGTTAACAAAAATTTTTTGCGTTACAGTGCTAAGCTTCGTGTAAGACAAAAGGCACGCCTAGCTCAGAGACGTATTAAAGAAACATCTGCTCCCGTTGATGGAGTGTCTGGACCCGAGTCACTTCATCTAGCCTCTTTACCCAATTCAAAACACCGAGAGCAAGTGTCTAAATTTGTTCAACCTATATTAGGGAAAGCTCCAATGGTTGACTTGGTTGATTGCAGCAAGCCCAACCCATCAAAGGATAATCACCCTACTAAATCTCTTGCTAATCAGTCGGGTGGCATCCTCCTACCAAGAGATCACATACCAGGTGCCAGCTGTACAAACTCCATTCCCAGTTGTAATTTGTTACCGGTTGGTGGACTGTGTGCTCCCAATACTAATGAAATGGAGTCATCCCAAAGGAAATCTTTAGTAACATATAGGAGGCAAGTTATGAGATCAGTATTTCCATTCCATACTGATCCTTACGTTGGGACTTCAACTAAGGTGGACTTCAAATGTCATGAGCCGAACCTCGACAAATTTAAACTACCAGAAGCATCAGCAGAAGCCTTCTTGCAGCAGGTAAAGAATAGCTATTTCATTTCTGTATTACGTAGAAACTTCTTCTTTTTTAGGAAGAATTTAGCTGATAGGTTACTCAAAAGAGGGTATGAAACCATATATGCTGTCCACTACTTCGTAAGACTCTTGTTTGTCACAACCATAGTATTGAGGGAAAACTTCATTTTACTGTGCATGGCACGTGCACGGCACGTGCACACATGCATGGAGATGTGGGCTTTTTTGTTCCTGTAATGGAAAGTTCTACTTCATGCGTTCTAAATTTTGTTTTGTTTTTGTTTTGCAGAATCCCAGAGCTATCCCCGCAGGAAGAAGTCTTCATGTTTACTCAAATTTTCAAGAGAAGATGGCCTTGCCCAAATCTGCTTCTGATGAAAAGCTGCTGCCTGGAAATGCTCCCCATTCCCACCCAAATTCCACAACCATCCTGTCATTGGGAACGCCCATTGGAAATCCAAAAGATCCAATTCAAGACCTTCCAGAAACTCCTTTGTTTCAGAATTTGAAGTTTTCTCATGGTGCTACCATGTTGGGGTCAGGTCAAGCACCACCTAGACATTCACTATTTCCTGAAAGCCACCAGAAGGTTCTTCAGGACATAATTATGAGAAGTGAGGCTCAGAAATGTAAATCAAAACTAGATAGCTGGTCCGAAGATGAGCTTGATTTCCTATGGATTGGTGTCCGGAGACATGGACGTGGAAACTGGGATGCTATGATTCGAGACCCAAGGCTAACATTCTCAGAATCTAAAACAGCAGAAGATTTGTCCAGAAAATGGGATACTGAACAACTCAAGATTATGGATGGATCAGCTTTTCCAGCCAAGCCTACCAAAACATCCTTGTTTCCATCAATATCCGATGAAATGATGTCACGGGCTTTGCACGGAAGCAAATTTGGTGGGCTCCTGAAATCTCGGACCCACTTAACAGACTTCAAGCTGGGTTCTGTTGATCCGGCATCCAGATTAACACATTCAGCACCGTTCAATCAACGTGGTATGCATAATTCTCATTCTGGGACTGCTTATGTACAGATTGAACAGCCATTTCTGCTGAATAAATCGATAAATGAGGGAAGTGGTGAACTGAACAGCTCTGCATTGATTCATGATTACAATAAAGGACTTAATATTCCTCATCCAAAGGGAAGAGACGTGCCTGAATTAACTAAAAAATTAAGAGTTTCCATTTCAAAGGGTAAAGAAGTGTTTGATTTGAATAAGGAACTAAATGTTTCTCATTTGGAGGGGACACAAGTGGTATCAGAAAGTAGTTGCAGGCTGCCTCATTGGCTTAGGGAAGCCGGTGCTCATGCAAGCCCCCCTGATCCTGACCTACCACAATTTGTAGTCTCAGGCCGACCTCCTTCCCAGCAAAAGGACACAAAAAGGAGGCTGAAGAAGAAGCAACAGAAGGTGAACGTGCTTAGACCATTTCCACCAGGTATTTCAAAATCAAGCCATAAGGCACTCTTGATCTAAGAAGCACGCATAATCACTGGATATGGATATGACACCGATACCTGAATATGCGCTTTTAAAAACTAGGGCATGCCACTGATACGTGGGCACTTGCTTTTAAAAGCCATGACTCATGCACATTGGGAACACATTTACTGAAACGATGTAATAGATAATCTAGGTACATAATATAAAAATTGTTCAGGAAAAATATTTTTTGAATTGACTTAGGGATCAAAGTCAACTTTTAAATTTGCACGCTGACCTCCTAAGTTGTCCTCAATGCATTCTCCCTTTGACATGTGCAAACACATGTTCAGCTCATTCTATCTGATACGTCTCGGATTCATGAGGCTAATAGGCATGCCTAGCTTTTATGTACTCTTGCAAATATAAAAAATACCCGTGTTGGATATCCCACATTTGGATAATGGTATGAGACATATTTTGACATAGCAAGCGGACTTGGTCATTCAAATTTAGCATGAATTATGGACAGAACTCTGGTATTATGCATGGAATGAACCTAGTTACAAGACACCATTTGTTGTAGAAAGTAAAAGTACACACACCAAGAAATAAGAATATTACGGCGTGTTCATGTGTCCTTGAATGGAAATCTGACACTTAGATATGTACATAACACGCATACCCTAGTCCGTGTAACCTAGGGCGTGTCCGTGCTCCTTAGCCAATAACAATGATATTGTAACCTTTGTTGCATTTCCTCTGTTCTCTCAATTGGCAGGGGGAGCTTCAGGACTCCCAGGGATCAAACCAAAACTCAATCTGGATGTGAAGGATCGGTTGTCTTCATCTGTGCTCCCAAATCCCCAAAGGGAAAACAACACTGGATTGTCCCCCTCGCCTGAAGTGCTTAAATTTGTGGCTTCCTTTGCTGGTCCGGACCCACTTCCTCACAACTTATTGAACAACACCCAGAGCGAGGGATCCAGTAAGACTCAATCAGATCCTTGTTTGAAGGAAATTTCATCGGAGGGCACTTTGTCAGATTGACCATGAACGCTAGCCACAATGTACCCTGAAATTGGTAAAACATGGTTCTTTTCAGTGTAGCTAAACTTTAAAGCTATTTCCAATGTGGTCAAAATTTATACCCTTGAACTGTACCAAACATAGGAAAGTTTAGGACATAGCACAGATAAGTTAAGCAAAAGAAAATGGAACAATTATGTTTTCTCTTTTTTTGGTTCCCCTTCTGTTTCATTATATATAGATGTCTATAACTCTTTTTGATCACTGAAGTTATTGACCATGTTGATAACTGCGTTTCATCTACACAAGGGAAAATGCAAAGGAAAAGCTCTTTCGTACTTCTGATTTGTGTAGTTGTCCCTTTGTTGGTGGAGCTCTGCTCTACTTTTTGCTCTTATTTTTAATGAGAACATGCAGCAGGTCATGGAGAATATAATGCATACAGCATATATGCAGGCTCTAACAGAGGAAAGTCTGTCCTCCCTCCCTCCCTTTCTCTCTGCATTTATCTGCATATTTAGTTATTTGTTACTGTTCCTATTTTCTGAATGAATTTGTCACCTTTGATCACGGAATTTTGTCTCCCAAACTTTGAAAGAAACATGTATATTGATTAAAGATTTTTTTTGGGGAAATGATACCACATGGCACATGCTTATGCCAAGAAACTTGAATTTAAATCTCTCTCTCTCTCTCTCTCTCTCTCTCTCTGCATATTTTAATCCTTATTCAACGTACTGATTACACATTGCTGATTCAAATCGGAACAAGCTTTTCCATTATTTGACTACCATTTGTTTGTTTGAAATGATTGAACACCATGAACCTGGTTCTGTTTGTATATGCATTTGGCCAATCATCTCCCGTTTCTGTGCCGAGCCAGCGCGTGGTACAGGCACGACACAAACACGATACGGTACGTGCACAATACGAGCACGGCATTGACACAGACATTGCACGGGTATGGCACGAGTGCGGGAATATTATTTTTATGCATCTATAAATGGAGTTGAACTCGTCAAATTTATTTTTATTCTATTTGTTAGTTGTGACCACTAGGCACAACACGAACAACTAAGTAGGCACAAGACGACACGGATCGTGGCGTGTCCTTGGATCGGCCCGAGCTTAAATTATTTTAGCACATCACGACATGACACGACACGACACGAACAATCAATGGGCCTAGCTAGGCAATGCACGCAATACGCACAGAAATAAGTTGATCGAGCCAGCACGACATTGTTTGACATCTCTCAATATGTTCATGATGGTGTATGTATATTAGTCATTAAAACTACATCTGCAGAAGATGAACGTCGTTGTCTGCAAACAAAAAAATAAAAATAAAAAACTAAAGAAAAACACCAAATCTACTCAACAAACAAAACTGCATCCATCACATCACCCATATCACATGAGACTTTCCCCCTCCCAAAGCTAGATCAATGTGAAGCGGCTGCTGAACAAGCAGCTTTGGGGGTGGCAACGAATCGCGACGAGAAGGCATAGAACCTGTGGTAATCTGGATCATCGTCTTCCGATGAGGTCCCGCAGCCAGTAGCATCGAAGTTAAGGGCGTAGCTGAGAGGGTCGTAACGGCATTGGAACGAGGATTGTCGACTTGGGGGAGCAGTACCGTGTAGCATCCGGCTGCGGTTCTTCAACTTTCTCAATAGCTTTGATAGGCAGCTACAGGAGTAATAGTTTAGTGAACTAGAACCATGTGGTCTGCTACCTGATGTTGTTGTTGTGGTGTTGGTGTTGGTGGGGATGATGGCGTTGCTGGATGCACCGCCGCAAGTGGTTGTGGATGTGTGTTTTGGCCAACAAAGAAGCCCCATCTGTGTCATCTCTCTCTCTCTCTCTCTCTCTCTCTCTCTCTCTCAAAACAGGTCAAAGTGATGGCAGAATATGAGTAAGCTATGAGTGAGTGAACATGGGTTGGTAGGAGACTGCTATGACTTTCGAGGGATATATATAGGAGTGGCCGGGGACTAAGGAGTAAATAATGGCCAATTTTTTATTTGAGCGACTAATTGGGCTGAGAATAAGGTATCCTGGGATTATTAATCAAGAAAATTAATTACATTAAAATTTGTCACATCCCTCATTTGGTTGGACATCGGTTATCTTAATCTGAGAATTGTAATACTTGAATTAAAATTTACTGTCTCCTCCATTGATTGGACTTGAAATTAGAAAAGACAAAGTATGGGGTTCCGTCATTATTTTGCAAAATCAGCCCGTGTTAAGTTGGTTGAATTCATATTAGTGAAGAATTATACTCATTGATAAAGTCAAAATTATTGCTTAATTTGCGAGCAACTTTAGCTTTTAGGTGAAGAGCTATTTTACTATGTATTTTGTCGAATTTTGACTTTAACATCCTAAATGGCTCATAAGTGACTTTATTTTAAGGGTCTTGTACCGCCTCTGGGAGTATTACTTCCTCTGTCAAAGATGCCAAATAATGAAGGTGACAATGTTACTGCAACAAATAAGATTTTTCATAACGTAATTTCATAGTGTTTTTTCCATTATGTTATAATAAATTGATAACAATATTATTTTTTTCATAATAAATGGTAACCATAGTGTTTTTGGACCTAGAACTTTTTATAGCTTTAGGGAGCAACCTTTTATAGCTTTTAGGTTTTACCATCCATAGCGTTCAACATTTTATAGCTTTAGGTTTTATATCCATAGCGTTCAGCATAGGGTGCGAACCGTATATTTTCTCCCAAAACAAAAGCGACAAACAGTCGCACCAAACTAGAAGACTTTCGCTGCAAGAAGTAAAAGTAGGAACAAGCGAAAAAACTCCATCACGCATTTGATTTGTCGGTTCATCTCAGAAGATCTTCGTTGCAAGATCAATCGACTCATCTCAAACCAAAACACGTATTTGATTCATCTCAAACCATAACACGCCCAAAACGTTTGTTGCAGGTTTGATTCCTTCGATTCCTTTGTTTAATAGAATCATTGGCTCCTCTCTCTCTCTCTCTCTCTCTCTCTCTCTCTCTCAATATGACAAAGAGCCCTTCATCCTTGCATCACAAGCGAAATAAGTTTTTATTCAAGAGAGACCGACTCTTCCAATTGGTATGTTGTACTAAAGGCACCACCTAGGGGTTTCTATGACTTGAAAATGTACGAGAAAAGGATTGATACATCTCTTAGGCCACAAGATGTTTTAGCACTTACTATGCACATTGAGAATGATGGATTTGGGAAGCCTGATCTGCGCAATGCACAACAGGAGATGTTGCGCATGCCCAATTATTCGGGCAGTGTTTTGCGCATCAAAACGCAACATGCTCTGATGTACATTGCGTACAGTAGGGCCCCCACGTCTAACAATGATAATGATAACTACTATCAGAGAAAATTGTGAGGGTATATTAGTTTGATTCACACAATGAGAAAATATAAATAATGCAATTGACGAGCTAAGCAAAAACCAAGTAAATAATCTTAAGAACACTTCCTTCATAGGGTATTCATTGTTATACATCATGCTCTCTATGTGATCATATCGTCAAAGATTAGGTCACACTTTCTAGCAATCTTGAGAGCGCACTTCATTTCACCAAAAAAAAAAAAAAATCACTATCTCTAGATTGTGTACTTTGAAATCCACCATCTGATAAATTTTAAGTCAACACAGTCTAATAAGATCAGGTGTCTTGTCCCGTTACTTCCCCACTTTTTCCAGAGACCCGACAACTTACTTTGAGCCTAGCTCAAGAGAAATCATTCATGGATATATAGCTTACATAGAAACAAAATTGTTGTAATGTACAATTTAATGCATTTGTAAACATTACATAAATGACAATACGTCAAAAGTACTTTGGTTCACATTCATTGAAAGATGGGTGTTTCACAATACTAGAAGACTCTGCATTTTAGATTTTAGCTTATGTACAAAATTGAATACAGGATATCAAAATTGGGACAGTGGGATTCGGAATAAAGCGCTGGGTCAAAGAAAAGTCATATTGTCTTAGGTCCTAAGCTCATTCTTCTTTTCATCAATGCCATTGTGTAAGGACCCGAAAAAAATTTCACTTAATTTTTAATGTTCGAAGTGTTATGAGGCACTATAATTTATGCACATTATGCAATTTGGGGTTTTGAGTAATGAAATGTTAGTCACGGGACTTGATATTGGCATGTTACATAATGAAGGGGGTAAGTGCAATACTTGAGGTTTTGTATTTGACTAGATTATGCTTCATTCTCTCTCTCTCTCTCTCTCTCTCTCTCTCTCTCTCTCTCTCTCTCTCTCTCTCTCTCTCTCTCTCTCTCTCTCTCTCTCTCTCTCTCTCTCTCTCTCTCTCTCTCTCTCTCTCTCTCTAACTGCAACCATAGATTATTGCTCCAATATAAAATTCCTTCAAGATTCCTCAAGAATTCATGACTAGAGGTATAAGGACTTTGGTAGATTCTCCTCATCATGCATCCTGGCCTTCATTCACTTAAGTTCGTTATATTTGATGTGAAAGCGATTATCGCACATTGCGGATAGCGCGGAAACAATGTGCGATAAGGGAAAAAAGGGAAATTATAGATAACTCATTGATATCTCAAGCTATTTCACGTTTATTTACTTGGAAGAAGATTTCTTGGAGCTTTTCTCATCACTGGAGATAGGATTTCATTAGAAGCTCAAAAGAAGGATTTTCACTTTGTGGTAGGGATTTCTAATTTGTATTATGTATATATGATATATTTTGATCTTTATTTCGTGCTTCGGTGGTCGTTTGTTGTTGTGGATGGGTGTTGAGAGAGGTGGAATCGCATAGAAGATTGCAGATCGCGTACCGGCGTTCAGACGGGGATCCAAGGGCTTCTGGATGGCTAGCCTAGAATTTCAAATAGAGGAGTGGCCTAAGGGGGGTCCGGACGGGACAAGGGGGAGTCCAGATAGGAGTGACTTGCGTCTGGACAGGGCAAGTTAATATCCTAATGGTTCTGGGAAACAGTTTTCTGATAATTTTTGTTTTTATTAGATATTGCCTTTGACACCCTTTTACTTTGTTATATCACTCATAGAAGGTCTTTTCCTATTCAATCACCAATGGTCAGCTTATGAATTGTTTTTATGTGTGAATATGGCCTTGATTGTTTGTTCGTTATTGATAGATTAAGTGAATTGAATCCTATTCGACACGTTATAAACGTGAAATGATTGATATGAGACATGTAATATACATCAATACTCGAACGATGAGAGAGCATGAACTAGCCTCCATTAAGAAAATTGCTAGGAATGACATGAACTAGCCTCCATTCGAAGAATTGCTAGGCATGATTTGAAATGATGTATTGTCCTCCTTCAGAAGAGTATTAGGAAATGACAATGTGATACTTAGCCACCTTGGGGTGTTGTGCTAGGGATGACGAGAAATTCGCGTTGATGACGGAATGGCGTGACATGTTGAATTGTGTATTGGTTGAATGGGTTGATTGACGATGAATTGCTGTTGTAAATTTGTCAAGTATGAGTTCTTAGCTTGTTCTGTAATCTTCTTATATTCGTGCCTTATCTTATATATTGATGTGCATATTGCATACCATCTCACTTCATATGCACATAATATTGGTATAGATTTTTCTACTGGACTCTGTAGCTTAACCCTTCATCATTTTCAGGTACCGCTCAGAATCACTAGCTTGGATTGTATGGCATGATTGGAGTGCCATTACCTACAATATCATGCACTAAAATGCCATGAATTATGGGACATTTAATAGCGTTCGTAAAACACCATGAAAATTGATACCTACAATAGCATGCACTAAAACGCCATGGAAGGTAGGCAATATAATAGCTATTACAAAATGCTATAAAAAATATACCTACAATAGCATGCAAAAAACGCTATGGAATTTCAAGACCTATTATAGCGTTCACAAAACACTATAAAAAACGTCTCACCATATCGTTCGAAAAATGCTATAGTTAACCTAACTTTTAATAGTGTGGGCTACCACAACATTTATAAAGAACGCTATATATGGAAGGATTACCATTGCGTTTTTGGCACGTTGTGGATGTATTTTTTGTTGTAGTGATATTTTCTAGTGCTATAATAATTAATTAATGAAAAAATATATGCTGTTTTCTCAACTATCATAAGATTGGGTCAATGAAAGACATTAATGTCCTACCATATTTTTTTATGATATTTATCAATTCAATTAACTGGTGATAACAAAGTAAGGTGATGTCTCTTACAATCACTGTCACTTGCGAAAATAATATTTACTACAAAAGTGAGACTCCAACAGTGAAACAATTGAAATAAGTTATTGTATTTTTTCAATATACAATTAATTATACCATGAAATAATTATCTACTGTAACGCGAGAATATTCTTATCTAAGTTCTAATCAGTCGAATACTCCATTGAATTTTAAAAATGAGCTTCCTTTGTATGTATACATGATGTATAAATAAACTTAAAATACGCCATGAATAAAAGAATAAATTCATAAAGAATTTATTTAATAAGTAACCAGTAAATATGTTAGATGAATTGTATATGTATTATATATGCAATATTTACATGTATCTAATACCAAGGTTATATGTGTATGTAATTAAACCGGGTTGGGGGAGGGTATGAGATGGGTACGGATATTTGAGAATATTGAAAATTAAAAAGTTATACCCGCCCCATACCACTGACCACCACCGCTGCCACCTCTAACCACCACCCACTCACCACATACATATATCCACACAATTCTAGCAAAGCGTTTATGTACAAGACCTCAAACATCCGAATGGGATATCTTGAAAATAATTCTATCCAAATCAAACATGAGATTAGGTTTGACTGGTATTAAAACAATACCAGGACAAATAATTCCAGAACTATTAGTCCCATGATTATTAATTCTTTCGATTTTAATCCCCAAACCAAACGAGGCCATAGTATATTTCAATATTCATAGATTTAGTCAGACAAGAATATAATTTTTTATTTATGTCCACGCATTACGCGAATAATAAAAAAAATTATAACGACGGAATACCGCATTAATTATGTGAGATGTGGCACAATTAAACTTAATTTCATACACAACAATTCAAGAAATCACCTCCCATGAGAAGGAAAAAAAATTACAAGGGTATGAGTTTTCTACCTAGTGTTGTTACATCACCATGCGAGAGATTTCTTTGTTGTTATATTAATTCCGCTAACATTATTTACCGAGAGCGGTGGTAAATATACGCATAATTCTTAATTGAACACTTTAACTAGATATTTACGTTTGTACATGAATTTTTAAAAATCAATCATAATTTCTTATTTTTTTAGATACATTTTGAAAACATGATTGATTAATTAAAAAATTAATTAACCGAAATCTAGTAAAATTAAAGAAATAATGATTAAAAACAATATCATTAATATTGAATAATTTAGGACAAATAGTGGTAAGATATTAAATTGTTTTGACGTTGCAGTCTTTGGCAGTTTCTTTCTCTTTTGGTCAAATTATTGGATTCTCTGAAATCAGAAGACCTTTTACTGTCATATGAATAAATAAAAAATTTAATTCAGCCTTGGCAGTCGCAAGTGGCAAGTTTTCTTTTGCAAAAATTAAAATATAAGTTTTTCTTGTGTGAAGTTTAAATTAATTGACAAGTTCTTTTGGTGGTTAGGTAATCAGTCAAAATCATCTTACTTTTATTTGACTAATCTTGTTGATGTTGAAATTATTCCATTTTCCCCCTTAGTTCGAGAATTCTGTGGGCTCATAATTTATCTATATTACATACTAAGTACGTGGGGTCTAAATTGCAATTATTATTTTTGTAAAAATATATGAAAAATTAAGAAAAATACACCTCATTTCTCACTAGAATTCTTAGAGTTAAAAAAAACCCTACCACTACTTTATTAAGAATTTTTTTTGCAAGTGATGCAAGTTTGAAGGGTATTTTTCCTCCGAGTGCGAAAACAAAAAATAGAGGAGAGAAAAAAATTAATGCATGACTGATATGAATTTTGTGTGATTAATTTTAACCTTTTTCCCAAAAAAAAAAAAAAAAAAGTTGTGGCGTGTATCGCACGGGTTATTGCTTGTACAAGAGAAGCACCTATTAATCACAATTTGAAAAAAAAAAATCTCCCCATAATAAAGTGATGGATTTTAAATATAAAAGAAAAAAAAAAGTCAATTCAAATGAGTACATTCTAGTTATAACTTTGAATAATCAATTCAAGTGTAAAAATTCGATTAAGTACCTAAGAGCATCTCCAACAAAGATGTTAAATCTGATGTGGCAATTAAGTTTTTAAAAAATAAAATCAAAACCAACGTCAACAAAAATATCAAAAGTATTGTCAAATCCTATGTGACAATTGAAAAAAGCTATTTGATGTCAAATTTGACATTAAGTGTCAAATATTTTTTTTCCTTAAATGCCCAATTTTAAATGCCTTATTACATTAAAGTCTCAATTTGACATCTTTGTTGGAGATACTTTAAATGTCTCAATTTGACATTTTTATTGGAAATCAAAAAATTTGAATGTCGTGTCAAATTATCACATAAGCCATCAAAAATTTGACATTTTTATTAGAGATGCTCTAAGAGTCCATTAAAATCAAGCTACTATACTTCAATTAAAATCCCTAATTTCTAGAATAATCATGTAAAGATATCAATTAGTATCCAATAGTCCAATAATTCATTCAAGTGTGGGCAATATCATTGTTAGGGATAACATGAGATCTAGGTCTTTCTTTATTTATAGGGATGCTGTCCTAAATACTGAAAACTCAACAGGCATGTGACCAAGGGATTATAAAAATCCTCATGATCATTCAGTAATTTTATATACGTATATGTTACTTTAATCTCAAGGGGTTAGCCCGATGGTCAAAATTTGAAACTTAGAAGTATGTTCTCTTCTAAGTTTAAGATTCAAGATATCTTACGTACTATATCAAGTATCAACTCTTATGAGGTCGGTTCATACAGAAAAAAAGTCTTGACTTTAAACGGGGTCCCCGCAATGAAGGGTGGGATTAGTCTTCTGAGAATTAGTTGACATTAAGTTGGAAATAATCTCGAAACGAACTGTCAACTATCAGAAAAAGAGAGATGTTACTTTTTTTTCTGCACTCTTCTTAATATTTTTTTATGAAATATAGTTGTTTGGTAGTCTTCATTAGTCCAAGTAAACAAGAAAAGCCCTTGTATAACAAAAGGCATTTAATCCATAAAAATATAAAACAATTACATCATGAATTAGATCCAAGGATATACAACGGCTTTATTCTTTTCCCATGATGTTTACCATCCACAGAAACCTAGATTAGGTCAAGTTCTGGTATTTGACTAGGCATGTTCCTTATATATATATATATATATATATGGAACATGAACCTGATCTTGGTTTTGTTTTCTAAATGCCTGCATTGAGATTCTAAATTGAGAACATGCCTTGGCCAGGTTAAGTGGTTGTTTATCTCTCTCTCTCTCTCTCTCTCTCTCTCTCTCTCTCACACACACACACACACACTGAGAGAGAGAGAGAGAACAAACATGTGAGGGTACAGTGCATATTACAGTGTATAATGTGGCGCTGGTGCACAGACTTTATTAGATTTGCCCATAATTTGCAATGAGAGATTAATAAAATTGTTAAATTTGTAGTGAGTCACATGGTATCTATACGTATAATATATGTAACTAGCTTTAAACCATAATTAACGTTAGTTTAATTATTCGTATACACGCATGCACACTTACTTCTAACAAGTTCAATGGACAATAGGCTAGCTACATGGGTTTATGCAAAGTTCATGAACATTGATCTTGGCAGTACTATGTATGTATACACGCCTATGCTTTTTTATTTTAAATAGGAACTATCAACAAATTAAAATGAGTGATTTTATGTCATAATTGGACATCAAATTCGATATGAAATGAATGAGGATGTGTGGTGGATAGGATATCCAAGGGAATGGATCCTCGGTCCAAGTACACGTTTGGTCCATTTGCTTCGGGATCGAGTTGGGTTAAACTCAAGGATGGATCTACTCATATTGGGCTGAGAGATTCGGCAAGTTCGTTTGGCGTGCCTCAAGCTCTGTTGGGTGCACGACTCCAGAGCGGGCTAAACCTCCTCTTTGGTCGATAAATCATCTTGGGTCATGGATCTCACAAAGTGTTCAGTTATGCCGCCGAGGAACTATGCTCGGCACGGCTAGATGGTGATGTGTTTCCCCACATTGTGGAGTGCAATTTTATTCACCCTCTTTTAAAGAGGATGAACATTACCCTCACTCTCATTGGTTGAGATGGTGTAGATTAATCCGCCTCTACAAAATACTTTTTGGTAAGAATATGATCATCTCCACCAATGAGAGAGAGGGTAATGTTCACCTTATGGTAAACAAAATTCATTTTCGCATTACAGGCAGTTACTTGGGAAGACAAGAAGACGAAGTAGTTACAAGACACGCAGACAACACCGACCGATTTGCATGGACATGGGACACGTAGCGAAAGCGCCGTAACTTGCAGTCCACGAAACGATATTTCGGCCGGTGCTCCCAACAATTTGTTGTGTTCCTTTATAAATAGGCCAATGACACTTTACTCTAACATACACGAACAATTACACTCTCAAACTGTCAAATTGATTTTATTCTCCTCACATAATCTAATTTAAGTATTGGAGTGCCCGTCGAAAATCCGACCCATCGACACTAAATTAGATCGAGTGTTTTGCAGCAAAATCGCCTTAATTAATACTGTAAGCTAAGGTAGCTAGACAATGAAATGCATATTTTCATGGTTAATGTCAGCAAAATACCCTACACAAAATGAACATGTCCCATTATTCACGTTATGTGTCCAAGGGTATATTTAAGTTACATTTATTTTCTCATTCAATTTGTCTTTTGGAGTGATCTGTGAAGCGATAGGAAAATTATATTAAATAAATTAATTAACATGACATTACAGAAACCATGTGAAGTGATCCATTAATTCAATACGGAATAATCTAGTAAACAGGCTCATATCGAAAAGAAATAAAACAAACACAATAGAATTTTATATAAGATAAGAACTTATCATCATTTTTTATCTTCGGCGAAAGTTGAATCATTGACCTGTTAGAACATCTTCAACGGGTGGACACGTGGAGTCAAAAAATCTCTACGACACTCTAACAATGAAAAACTACACGAGTTATTGATCTAATCTTACTTTCATATAAAGAGACGTCGCATTCAACGGGAACTTGACACTCATCAATTTGCTTCAAATTTGACATAAGGTGCTAATTATATTTTTGAGTGTTTCGGTCTTTAAATACAAAAGCTCAAAAAAGTTCACTTGTTCTGCATTTTGTAGCTTTTCTCTTTCATTTTTCTCTACAAATCCAAGATACAAAGCACATCAATTTTTCTAGGCCATGTTTGAAAGTTGGATTATATATATATATATATATAGATAGATAGAGAGAGAGAGAGAGAGAGAGAGAGAAGTATGTGAATATATTACCTATTCCATTAGTTCTTTTTTAATTTTTGCTCTTCAATTAAAATTATTGTCCAAACAGAGTCTATTTGCTCCACCACAAATACCCATAACACAAGAAATAATAAAATCTTTCTTTTGGTCAGCAAAAAAAACATGGCCTTAACTTCATAGATGGAAGTTCATCTAGGTGAATACGTTCCTCCAGATTGTCTTGGTGAATGTAGCTGGCTAATTTGATTAGTTCCAGAAGAGATTAAATGTGCCTTATTATAAGTTAATCTTTTCACTAACCCAGCTTTTGTGTACCCGTACAAAGCTCCAAGTAAGGACCCGGAAAATTTGAAATTTAAAAAAAAAAAATAATTATTTGAAAGTTTATTTTGAATAAATAAAGTCAATTAAGGGTGTTATGTATCGGATTATAAGTATGGGACCCGAGCCCGGAGCCTACTCTTTTATTTCGTGCGCGTATCCTTATTTGGTAAATTACGGGAGTGCCCTTTGGAGCTTAAAAACCTGATTTTTGGGTTTAGGGGAGGAGAAGCCCCCCATTTTCCCCCTTCTCACTCTCTCTCTAACCATGGCTCTCTCCTCTCTCTACCATCTCCACCCATCCAAGCCACCATTTTCAAATTCCTCGGAGATATAGGATGATTGCATCGTGCTTGACAAGGATTCGAAGACGGATCATGATTTGGTACCCGGGAGGTGCGGATTTGAAGCTTGGAAGATCAACCGAGCTAGGGCTTTCACCCCCTTTGCTCAAATCCAACATTTGAAGCTTGAGGTAGGGATTTCTACCTTCTATTATGTATATATTATGTGTTTTGGTGCCTAGTTTGTGGTAAATTTGTGGTTTGGTGCGAAGTGGATCGAGTGAAAAATCTGGAAATCGCGCTGATTTCTGCACAGGTAGCGCTCCCAGGGTTTTGGTGTAGCGCTCCTGGTGATTCTGGAGTGAGAGGGTAGCGATCCCTCATTTTTGGTGTAGCGCTCCCGGATCCATTATGGGTAGCGCTCCCCTGTTTTTGGGGTAGCGCTCCCGAGACTTTAAGGGTAGCGCTCCCCTGTTTTTGGGGTAGCGCTCCTGGGGCTTCTGGAATTATGAACGTGCATTTTTGGTGTTCTGATTTTATATCCGTTGTGTATTACATAGTGGAACATCGTTAATCGGTAGTTTGACGTGAATATGGATTGTTGGGAATTGTTATGTATGATTGAGATGATTGAACGTGATATGGATTCAATTGACTTAACAAAAGTCGTTGTGAACGATAAGTGTGATACTAGCCCCCTTCGGGAGTGGTGCTAGGCAAACTACGAGACTAGCTCCCGGTTGGGAATGTGCTAGGGAACGCCGTGAATTGGTATTGGCTAGCCTCCGTTGGGAGAAGTGCTAGGGTATAAACTATCTTGAACGCCATGAATCGGCATTGGCTAGCCTCCGTGGGGAGAAGTGCTAGGATATATGTACGACCATTGTTTTGGGCACGACATGTGCATTATCTAGCCTCCGTTGGGAGAAGTGTTAGGGTATGAACTATCTTGACTTGTGTGTTTGTATTCGATTGGCATTGGATATGAGCAATGGACAAATTGCGAGACGTGGTTGTTGTATGGGTATTGGCGAACTGTGGATTGTTATTCATGTGGTTGTGTTTGATATATGAAAGTGATGCATTATTATACCGTGATCTATGTGCATGTCATGCATCTCACTTGCACGTAATCTTGGCATAAAGTTTCCCCGTTGGGCTAGCTGTGCATGATTAGAGAGTGTCGAAGGACATTTGTTCGGTATAACCGTTGAGTTGAAGAAATTATAGAATGGACCATGAGAGATTGGAAGAATTCAATAACATCTTGAGGATGGTTTGTTTGAGTTGGGAGTTGGGTAAGGACGATATTTTGACCTATGAGATGAAGACTAGTTTAGAGCATTAAACAAGAACCGACGGTGTTTTATTGAGAAAATCCTATATTCTGTGAAATTATCGGATAATGCTGGCATTGAATATAAATCACTTTTGACTTATGACATGAACGTTTCGGTAGGTTTGACAAAAATCTGCCTAAGCCTGGTAAGAAATAAGAGTTGGAATTTATGAGGTAGGATACCCCTCGGAACGGGATTACCTGGAATTGGTTGCATTGGGTGAAAAGCGAGTTGAGTTGACAAGTATACTCCTTGGTCTCATGTCTAGAGGTGATCCACTATGTCTTAGTGTTGTGAAGAGTCTCTTGGTTCCGTGAAAGAGTGATAGACTTGGACTTGACGAACTTATGGTGCCGTGAGGAGTTTGGGTTAACGTGTGAGTATTGGCCCTGGCTTATGATATATTTTGTCTAGCCCTTCCGATCCCTGGAAGTATGGTAACCTTAGCTTGCCTTGAGACTTTAAGGGGGGGGTAGTTCGGAGTAGAGTACGGTTTGATATCCCGGTATGTTGAGATGCCTTGTCTGTCGTGTTTGACCGGCATTGGTGAGTTCATGATGAGTTCTAACGGAACGACTGGATTGTGATACGTGTTATGAGGATTAGATGTGAAGGTGACGTAGTTTGTCAGTATATGACGTGTGGGGCACGGTTGCTATTATGTGCTTTTATCGCTCTTTTCCTTTATTGCTAGAACGGACACTTGTGTTAGTATCGTATAGTGTTGTTCTCCGTAAATTGCTGACTGCATGGGACTTATAGACCATTCTTGTGTAGCCTTGGACATTGGATGGTAGAGTACGAACGAAAGAAGCTAAATGAGAAATGTATAACACCTTTGACTAGCCTCCGGTGGGAGATGTGCTAGGTGGATGGTTATAGTTTTCAGCCTCCGGCGGGAGATGTGCAAGTTGAATCTTAACATTGTCTGGCTTCCATTCGGATGCATGCTAATTATCTTTTGATGTTTCCTAGCTACCGTGGGTTGAAGTGCTAGTTGGTGAGATAATCTTCGAGATGATACGAGTAGTGAGAATTGAGAAATGGAAAATACTTAGCACGACAACGTCCTAAGTTTATGTAAGGAATGGATGATAACGTTTTGATGATGAGATTTGGAAGTCTTGGGTGGATATTATGTGGAGCAATGGATAAGTTGATGAGGTAATGCGTGAATACGTTGTGCATGCATGATTGGAGATATATTGTGTAAGCTCATGCCTATGTTATCATTGAGTGTTGCGTTGCATGCCAATTCATTTCATATATTCATAATACTTGTGTAGATTTTTCTACTGAGCTGTGTAGCTCAACCCCTCCATTTCAGGTACCATAGCGGAGGAGTAGCATGGATTGCTTGGCGGGGCATCTTTGACTAGACTACTGGAGGAGTTATCTAGCATCTGCATGGGCAATGTTTTTGGGGTAGATGTACTACAACTCCCACTTGTATTTTGTTAAAGCAAGTAGAACTTCGAATCTTTTGAAAATCATGGTTATGTAACTCGGGTCGGTAGAGCCCCTTGATTTTGAAATGGAAATTGATGGAGGTATGAGTATTATTTGTGATTTTAATTGTATGGAAATTCGGGGCGTGACACGAAACCTAATTATAGTTTAGGATCTAATACAAACTGATATAAATGCATTCTGTAAGGACTCGTATTTTTAATTCTATAATAAAATAATTTTCGTAATTTAAAAATTATTTTTAGAGAAAATTTTCATATTTAAATTCATTCGTGAATATTTATTTGTTTTGAGAATTTAAAAGTTTTGTATTTAATTCATGTACGCGAATACATATACATTCATGCATATATATATGTACAACATACACACGTATTTATATATCTAGATATATCAATCTGTCATCATCACCATTGTCAACCTCTATTTCTTCAAAATCAATCTATTTTCCTCCAAAATTTCTTCAATTGAGGTAAGTTTTCGCACTCTTGAATCCCAATTTAATGTTTGGAGTACCCTTGAAAGCTCAACGTAGCTTCAGTGGAGGAAAACCCCGTGGGAAATTTGAAGAAGATAGCCGATCGACCTATATCTTCAACCGATCAAATCCTACTCTCTATCTTGTTTTTGCCTTGAAAATAATTACTTCGACCGGTCACTCCATACTATTCGACAGGTCAAACTTCATCCTTGTATCTCATTTATGTCTTAAAATACATATTTTGATCGGTCACTCTATACCTGCATCTAATCAATCAAGCTTTTGTTGTATCTTGTTTCATGCCTTAGAAAACCTACTTCGACGAGTTGAAGTATACCATCCGACATGTCACAACATATTTCTATATCTTAAGTTTCATTTTGAAAATGTGGACTCTACCAGTCACCCTTCCACTTCTAACCGGCCAAAATATTTTCTATAGCTCATAACCCACACTAGAAATTCATACTATAGCATGTTAGTATTTTCGTGCGTCCTAATATCGTTCAATTACATCTAAGATCTCATTTAATTCATTATACTTCACCCTTGACTCACATTAGCATCATTGTATACTACAACAAAATCATGTTATGCCCATGTAATCTAGTATATCAATAAATGCATATTTTCATCGACAAACGATTTTGTCAATGAAAGTCCTTGTGTCGGCACCTTGTCCCCATAAGTAGCTATTAGAGATAATTGCATTTGTTACTGTAGCAGAATATAATAACAGTTAAATAAATTTATAATAGATAACATTATCCGTCACTAAAGCAGAAATAAGAAATAGTAAAAGAAAACTAAACAGATAATGTTATTTGTCACTAAGAAAAATAAATGCACTTACAAAATGTCGAAATCCAAACGTTTGAAGAATATAAACCTGAAATGTATAAAGATTAATTTGTATAGAGGCAACAGAATTTGTCCTTGCCTGGTTCTTGTGATTATTGGACGTCTGCCTTTTAGGATACAACGATCACCCCACACAAAAGAAGGAGGGCAATTGGTGTGTACAACAAACTAACTCATATTTGTACTCTTTGGTAGAACTCAGGTGTAACGATCAGCTCCTGTCTTGTATAATATTATTCGTTTTGAAAGCCCAAACCCCAGGACGAGCATGCTCTATGAAGTTTTATTGGGTTTTGAAGCTCTCAAGACTTTAAAAGACCTTGTACAAGGTATGGTCATGATCTTTTATATATAGCGCTGAATTTACATCCGTCAAGCAATGTAGGATCCCTGACCATCCATCTGAATGTCCATTGAGACTCTTCTTCCCAAATGCTCGGTTTCACTACTGGCACCACAACCTAGTCTTCCCCACTTAGGAATACACATTCTCGTGTATGGGGCCGAGATTTGTTCCATATTTCTTATTAGGCTCTAATACTATTTGTAACAATATGCTCCAGATGTACAATATTTTCTGATTTGGCCGCTCACACCCATGAACTTTTTAGTAGGTCACCTATCCTTGCGTTGCTATAGGACAAGCATGCTTAACTATGAAATTTTATTTTTTGACGCTCTCACGATTTTAAAAGGGCTTGTACAAGGCATGGTAATGATCTATTATATATAGTACTGAACTTACATTCACTAAGTGATGTGGGATCCTTAATCATCCGTCTGAATATCCACTGAGACTCTTCCTCCCAGATGCACAAGGCCTCACAACTGGCACCACAGCCTAGCCAGGGAGTTACATCAAAACAGAAATATAACACAAGAACAAGAAAAATCTGAATAGAGTTTGGACACTAGAATATTAGAATTTTGAAGTGACTAAAGATGGATGAGGGATTGTAAATTTTAGAAGAGAATGGGTGTGAATAGGCACCGGATCGAAATAAACCAAATAATCATAAGGAGCAACTATTGAACGTCGAAAATGCACGACTGGCCGAATGCTTCTGGTTGGTGTCAAATGGTCACATTTGTTCAGAAATGGACATGTATGAACAAAGGGTACACTATTTCGTCAAATAACCAAGTTTTGAGTAAAATAAAATACTTAAAATAAATTTGACCCAAAAAGAATTAAGTCCAAGGCCCAAGCCCTACCCTGGTCGATCGGGCTTGCGAGCGGCATCGCACTTGTGTCTATGATAAATAGGTCAAATCCCACATCACCTCAGCCCTCTCCCCCTACAAAATGTGGGTACCCCTTGGGGTTCAAACCCAAGAACAGAGTTGATATTTATATACTTACCAGGATTTTTCTTTTCAATGTGACACTCATGTCTATTTTACCAAGTTGAAATGACTTTCCTTAGAGCTACATTTCATTCACTCCATTAATGTTCGGACATTGATTCTATGAATATAATCTTCTTACATTAGTAACATCTTTCACTCTTAAATATATGTGGGAGCAGCTTTAATTTTGCTTAGTTATAATTTGCAAAAATATCATTGTCAAACTCATTTTTCAAACATATAAAAATTTCAAAATTAAGAGCTAAGAGGAAGAAAACCGTAAGTTTCATACCTTAAGCATCAGACCAATTCATTAGGGTTGGAACTAAGGCAGTGCTTCCAAGCATCAAAACAAACTACAATTATTTCTTTTGGAGTCGACTTCATTTTATGTGTAATGGGAATTGGAGAGACATCATGAAAATCAAAACGTAATTGATTACTTATTTTCGTGAATTTTGGATTTTACAAAAGATTTTTTACTGGCCAATAAATTAAAAACGTAGTTGTATAAATAGTCTCAAATGGCATTCGAAATTTGTTGGAATTCGTTGCCACTAACACGTCATTATAAATCAAACAATTAATGAGGATAAATGGAGGTCGAATGATTTCATGCTTACATTGGAAGTTAAATATTCGATGAGGAATAAAGACGGTCGAATAATTTTATGCTGTATAATATGGTGGAGCAAATAATCCGAATTACCTCGATTTTTTTTGTTAGAAATTTCACTCAAGAAAGACGAACTATGCTTATAACTTATAAGAGAATTTCATCACAAAGGTTCAGAAGTACGCAAGCTTCCATCACCTAGATGCGAGAAACATGCTCTATTAATGCATACTAGTAAACACATCAAATTCAAATTTGAGATAGTGTCTCTCAAAGGTGACGCTGGATAGAATCCATAAATAAATAACACGTACGTGCATGAAATCTAAAAATGTAATATAAATGAAATTCACATGATTTTCCGAGGAATAATACAACACAAAGGAATACAAAAACTCGTAAGAGAATATAAACACTACAAACGGAGGAGAAGAACAAAAAATAACAAACGAAAAAAGAAAAATGCAAAATCACCACTTATTCAGAATTAGCTATACGTTGCACATCGTTATCGTTAAATTGTTGCTTTTGTCATCTAATCCTACTCGAGAGTAGCCGAAGCTGAATCACCGTTGCCGGAGTCAGTGCCGACTTGTTGGCGGCGGTCAAAAATCTATCACCCACAAAAATAAAAGTAGAGGTTTATTTTCTAGGGATAATTTCAAATCACAGAATTTCAAAAAAATTATTCACATAAATTAGCCTTCTTCTTTTATGTGTTAGAATAAATTATTGTCAATGTAAATTGTTTTGTGACGTTCAACTTATGGGTCGGGATTGTAGAGTGGTTTCTTTATTTCGGGCCTAATCACATAACCTTGTTAGTGGATCCTGACGGGTCAATAGTCATAGGCCGTTTTAATCCGAATGTATCTGAAAAGCCCTTCTTCTGTTTTGGGTTTTCCTGACCCATTTACGAAGCCCATGATCCCTGCGAGTACCGGCGAGTGAGACGTGCGAGTACGTTTCCGAGTTTCCGAAACGTGCCCTAACCATCGAATTGGGTAAACGAAGAGTTCTATACTCGCCCGCTATCCTCACTGCCACTCTCTTCTCTGCTACTGGTTCAACAATCTTCTTCAATCTCTTGTATTCTCTCTCTCTCTCTCTCTCTCTCTCTCTCTCTCTCTCTCTGTCATGCTATCATTAGCTTTGTAAATTAATTTTTCAGCAAATATGCATGCTTCTATGGGATAATTACCATTTCCAGCTCTATGGTTCATTTCATGTTCTTCATCAGCGTAGCCTGTGTTCTGTTTATATTTTTGTTGTCCAAAGTGTGTCTTTTTTGTGGGTGTGTTAGTGATAATTGGCCTAATGCGATAAGCAAACAGTGAACTTGGTGGTTACCAATCAAATTCTGTGTTTATTTGAGTATTTTTCAAAATTTTCAAGTTCTAATTTGCAGTTTTACATTTTTGCTATAGCTAGTTTATATTTGATTTTGCAGACAAGTTTGTTGCATTGCATTTCATACTGTTATTCTGTATTGATGCTTTGTTTTGTGAGAAGAAACTAAATTAGATTGGTATGGTTTGCTACGAAAACACAGTATATGAAAATGGACCAGACCGGTAGAAAACACCATGTGTTGACTGCGCGGGAAAGCCTGAAAAGGCCTTCTTTTTTAGAGATGCAGACTTCTGTTATTACATTTACATCTTTATGGTCCGTCCATTTCGCAGATCACCCCATAGGAGGATTCTCAGTTCATTTTTTAAACATCCCCTTCCCCGTTGAAAGTTTATCTGAATAATTATAGAAATATAATCAACTATCTAGGCTACTACTAATACCTTGGGATTAAGCAGTTTTTGCCATGTTGGTAGGTTTCAATGTGGATCGGGTACTACACTCTCCCCATCTTAGCTTTCTCTAGTCCACACGATCGTGTACACAGTTTGCTTTGATACCATTTGTTACGTTCCGAGTAGACCTCTAGCCCAGTAATTTGTTAAAGTCTACCAACATGGACCAAAATGCTTAACCCTAGTTCCTAGTAGTAGCTTACATGGTTAGATCATCCATGTAGACTTTGTAATTCACACAGGGTGTTTCTGGTGCTGTTGGTGATGGTGTTTTCTACCTCATCTTCAGATCCCTACATTCCTCCTTGAAGAATAATTTGTTTGCCTCTCCATATTTTGGATCAAATATTAGTGCATTCCATGTTACTCATGCATTAAATGTAAGCATTTCTTGTGTAATTTACAACCTTCTTACGGGGACTGCAAGGAATACTTAGGTGAATCGATGTATTTTAAGTTTTCCTAAATACAAAGGGCTACATTGTGTTACGCTTATTGTGCATGCCATGCAAGTAATGCTATAAATGTATCTAAGTATTTCTTGTGTAATGTAGATCTTCTTATGGGAATTGGTTTTGTTATTTTATTTAGGTGAATCCATCTATTTCAATTTTGTTTAACTATTGATGGGTTGTGATCATGTTGATTATCACACCATTTTCCCCTTTTTCTTTTCAGTTAATGGTGTTTAGTTCATTTTCCTTTCCCTTGTTAAAGATATGATGGTAAAGAATTTTTTTTATCAGTTCAATCTAGATTGGTGCTGCTGGTTGATATCTTTTGCCATGGACCAGTTGATATTTGCCTGATACTATTGTTATAAATGCTTGGGATGGAAGTTAACATTTAATTTTGAAAATTGAACGAGCCTAACACTGCTCAAAACATGTGATATACCATTTTTCCTCAAGTTTCTACTTTCTACATCTTTACCATTTTTGGCTAAGTATTCTCTTTCCCTATTTCTTTTGGGTGCTGTGGGAACATCAGAGCTCAACTAGGTTTTTTCAAAGCCCAGTCCGATAAGCTACATCTTATCTGTTATGCTGTATCGCTTCTCTTTGTATCCCTCTTTCTAGTAGTTCTCGTTTACTTGCACCAAGGAGTAACTAAATGTCAAACTTAGTGCTCTCAGCTAAAAGATTATGTTTTTGTGTTATGCTTTATATTAGAATCCTTATTTTGTTCAATATTGACAATGTATAAGAAGTTTGGATGATATGGGATTCTGCAGACTTTTTGCTGTAGGCAGATGGTGTGAACTGTTGAGAATGATGTAACAAGAGGTTCCTCTTTATTTTACATTGTGCATAGACTGTAAATGACTGCATAGCATTGTCTTTATTTTACAGCTGTGTGCTAGAAACTAGTTGAGTAACTGCAAAAGATACAGAAGTCGTCACAATGGGAATAGATGGTGAACAGACATCAAGAGAACATCATAAAGAAGACAGTGGGACTAGTTGAGGAACTGCAAAGATATAGAAGTCATCATGACGGGAATAGATCTTGAACAGCCATCAAGAGAACATCATAAGGAAGACAGTGGGCCGCATGTCGATGTTAATAGAGATCTAGTTACTGTGAACAATAGTGCTAAACATGGTAAACAAACTGCAGGAACAACTGCTAGTGGATGCACGCCAAATACTGAACATAAAGGGCACACTACAAATGTTGTGGCTGCGGATTCTCTTGCGAGAACGGAGCCCCATGATGGTATGGAATTTGAATCCAAGGAGGATGCTTTTTCATTCTATAAAGAATATGCCAAGTCTATTGGGTTTGCCACCATAATAAAGGCCAGTCGTCGATCAAGAATAACTGGAAAGTTCATTGATGCTAAATTTGTGTGCACTAGATATGGAAGCAAGCGAGAATCTACTACATCCGAAACTCTAGATCCAGGAACAACTGCCGACAGCTCGTCAAACATTCCTATCAAGAAGAAACGGGGTAGAATAAGTCAATCTTGGTCAAAAACAGATTGCAGGGCTTGCATGCATGTCAAGAGAATACAGGATGGAAGATGGGTAATTCGTAATTTCACAAAGGAACATAACCATGAAATTTTTCCTGACCAAGCCTATTACTATCGGGGTCATAGGAACATAGATCTAGGTAATAACAATCATGATGCTCTCCCTGCTATTCGGGCAAGAACAAAAAGGATGTATGTTACAATGTCTAGACAGGCTGGTGGAGTGAAGAAAGTTAGTCATCAAAAGAGTGGACCCTCAAATGGTTGTCGACAGCATTTGCCTTTAGATGAGGGAGATACACAGGCCATGCTTGAATATTTTATTGACATGCAAGATGAGAATCCAAACTTCTTCTATGCTCTAGATTTTAATGAAGATCAACGTTTGAGAAATGTTCTCTGGGTTGATGCAAAAGGACGACTTGATTATGGAAATTTTGACGACGTAGTGGTTTATGACACTACCTATATCAAGAATGAATATAAATTACCACTTGCTATCTTTGTCGGGGTGAACCATCACTGTCAATCCCTGTTTCTTGGATGTGCTCTGGTTGCAGATGAGACTAAATCTACATATTCTTGGGTGATGCGGGCATGGCTTAGAGCAATGGGGAAACAATCTCCAAAAGTGATATTGACTGATCAAGATAAAGACTTGAAGGAAACTATTGCTGAGGTTTTTCCAAATGCTCGTCATCGTTTTTGTTTGTGCCATGTATTGAGCAAGATTCCAGAAAAGCTCAGTTATGTGTTGAGGCAACACGAAAATTTCATGGCCAAATTTAATAAATGCATTTTTAAGTGTGCAACAGAGGAGAAGTTTGAAAAGAGGTGGTGGAAAATGGTTGATAGATTCAATTTAAGGAACGACATATGGCTTCAAACACTGTATGAAGATCGTGAAAGATGGATTCCTACATACATGAGAGACATTTTCTTGGCGGGGATGTCTCCAACACAGCGATTAGAAAGTGTAGGCTCTGCCTTTGATAAATACATGCAACGTAAAACTTCATTGAGGGAGTTCTTAGACCAAAATAAAGCAATTTTACAAGACAAGTGTGAGGAGGAGGCGAAAGCAGATTTTGATATGTGGCATAAGCAACCAGTACTGAAATCTCCCTCACCATTTGGGAAACAAATGGCAACCATTTATACACATGCCATATTCAAGAAATTCCAAGTTGAGGTTTTGGGAGTGGTTGCTTGTCATCCCAAAAAGGAAAGTGGAGATGGTGGAGACGTAACATTCAAGGTTCAAGATTTTGAAGATAATAAGGACTGCATTGTGGTGTGGAATGAAACCACATCCCATATTTCTTGCTCATGTCGTTTGTTTGAGTACAACGGTTTCCTTTGTAGACATGTGATGATTGTTCTTCAGATGTCCGGCGTTCATGACATTCCATCTCAATACATTTTAAAACGTTGGACAAAGGATGCAAAGAGTAGAGAAATGAGGAAACAGGGGTCCAACATGGCTGAGTCTAGGGTTCAGCGGTACAATGATTTATGTCGAAGAGCCTTTAAACTGGGCGATGAAGGGTCTTTATCTCAAGAGAGTTACAATATTGCATTCAATGCGTTGGAAGAAGCTTTGAAGAAGTGTGAGAGTGTCAATAACTCAATGCAAAGTGCGTTAGAGCCTGGCTCGCCCTCAGCTAATGCTCCTTGTGACGTTGAGGAAGGTGCTGAAGGTAACATTACAAGCAAGACAAATAAAAGGAGCATTATCTCCAAAAAAGGACAGGTGAGTTGACTTTTGTAGTTATTTCACTCATCTTGAGAATTGTTGCAAAGTGTGAAATATTATGACTTACTTTATAGGCCTTTCTATTTATATTTAGGTACAGTCAGAATCAGGGGTAGCAACCATGGGGATGCATGACAGCTGGCAACAAATGGTTCGTTGCAAAAATTATCCTGTTTAATATGCTCTAATCAGATGTATAGACTAATGTAATGTGCAGATAGTTTTTAATGTGGGTCCATAGCCGATGCGACACTCTGATTTTCAACCACCAACCCTTGCGAGCTCCTATGGATTGCAGAAGAGCATACAAGGAATCATTTGAGAATATCAGATATAAGCCCTAATATATCGGAGACTAATTTTTGTGTCTGATAATTGTGTAATGTTGTTATTTAATGAATTTTGTTTTTCGTTTGATGGAGCTTTATGCTTGCTGTTAGGAGCAACTGAACTCAAGAGTTCCAGCTCTTGATGGCTATTTTGGCACTCCACAAATTATGCAAGGGATGGTATGGATATTGTACTCCTATTGTTATGTGTTGACAATAAGTAATGCTTCAGATTTGTATTACCAGTGGATAATCTACTCACCCATCTTGTTCATGTTGCAGGGAGACTTAAATTCAATGGCTCCAGGTCGTGATGATTACTACACCAATCAGCAAAGCATGTCGGGGCTGGTAATAGCGTTTTGTCGCAATCAACAGTGTCTATCCACAATGCTTTTCTTGTGGTTTAAGAAACAAAAACACAGACAATTCCATAATACAGACAGGGGAAAGGAAAATTCTCACAAAAAAAAGGGGATAAGGACACTGGCAGGGACACAATATGCTTCACATTGTGTCCACAAACAACTGAAAGTCTGGAACTAATGAAAACTAACACCAACTTTACAAATTAGCAAGTTGGTGATCCGTCAAAAGCGCTAGTCCTCACAGTAAAGGCCTCTAATTTCCAATCTTTCTGGTGATGTCGAGAACTTTTCAGCCAAAGACATCCCAGCGGAGGTCGAGCTCTATCAACAGGCTTGAAGGGAGTGTATGATCAAAAGAGGAAGACATCTAAGCGGGAGGGCAATTGAAGAGAGAGACAGAAATTGTGGATTTAGGGCTTGACTATAAGCATATGCATTATTTTTCCTTTTACAAATTTTACCCTATATCTTAGAGTTTAACCGTGTTAAATTATAAGCTTAGGCCCCTCATGTTCCAATAGTGTACCATAAGTGTCACAGGTGTAACCCTCCTGAATCTAGTTGGAAAACATAATAGAAGTTAAATAGACATGCGACGCGGTGTCCTGCCATGTGGGCATTAGGCATCGGTGCTCCGCCAGTTGTGTATCACCTCACCCTATTCTGTGTTTTATTCGTGTCGCAGGGACAACTGAATTCAATAGCTCCACTTCATGATAGCCATTATATTACTCAACAGAGGTTACACGGACTGGTATGTCATTTTCTTACATTCGTTGCACATTGAGCGACATTTCTAGTAGGTTTTGTTTGAAATAACCAGATTTCCCGACCACATTGGGGTATGTTGTGTTTTGTGAGCCACTTGATCGATATGAATAGTTTCAGATTCTGGTGACATTTAGTGACACTAAATTGAATTATCTTATCACATTCTTGTAGGGGCACTTGCCTTTTAGACCGCAAAGTATGCAGAATTGTTTCGACATTCATGACATGGTAACACAAAATTGCTTGGATTCATTTGACTTTTGTTTTGTTGCACATCACAAGCGGTTTTTATCTGTTGCAGCATCCGTCTCTGTAGGATCCACACATTTGCATGGCATGGAACCGGAACACTTTCATTCAAAGCATCTCTCTCGGTAGCTGCTGGTTGGTGGTTTCCTTATTAGGGCATCTGTTAAAACGTATGCATGGACGTAGAAGACTGATTTTTTAGTGCACTGACGATGGAGTTGACTGCAGGATCAGTATCAAGTATTTTCATAGTGAATTTGATTGGGAACACATATACTACTGATTTAGGGTTTCTTTGTTGTTTTTTGGTGAAAGAGCTCTTTTGTAAATGTTGTTGTGGTTAAAAAAATTTGGAACAATCAATTGAAGTTGTATTCAAATTTCAAGTTGTACAAAAATCCTAGTTTTGTTTTTCCTTTCCTTGGATTCATAGTTTTGAGTTCATGAATTTAACTTCATGCACGAGTAAACGGTTTGAATTCAAAAGAAGAGTCTCCCCTCGATGCCTCGTTGAACCAACTGTTCCGATTATTTTCTGTTTTAGACAAGTTCTCTTTCGTGATTTTGGGAAATGATATTCAAGCTCCAACTTTTTTTGCAGATCACTCTCTTGATTTTCTCGTTTAGCCTTCTCAAAAAAAAGAAAATGTGCAAGGAGCTAGAAGCAAAGTGTGAATGCACAATTCCTCATAGCTTTTCTCGGAATCCCTCGGAATGCACATAATGATTATCCTACCCAGAATACAATGATCAGCTAATCAATGGCATCCATGGTTTTCCGTCCACTCCAGGAATCTGTATATAAGCATTACAGATCTCATTTATATATCACTATCCATAAAAGAAGCTTTAGGTTACCACAAATCAGTAGCACTGCAGAAGCATGCTAACAGGATTGATTGAATCATCTTTTGAACTTAATTTTATCATTCTGGGCATTAAACATGGGAAGAATAAAACAAGTAGCAACTGGAAGCAACACAAACAACAATGGTTCATCTTTTATGTTTGATAGCGTAAGAATTCAACTCTTGATAAGAGTTTAGCAAAGCCCTGTAAGTCCAAAAATATGCTTAATTTGGCATTCATCAAAATTTCAGCTTTCGAAGCACAGAGATCAACTTGAGAGATAATCACAAGTAGAAAACTCATCAGCTTAAACTAAATCGAAATGGTCCGGGACTCTGAAAATTTCAAATGGAAACCAAATACCCGTGATGATTTCGCTTTCATTCCATAACAACTTTTCCTCCTACGGCCTTTATTTTGTCAATTATTTGCTCTGCTTCTTCTTTCGACACCCCCTTTTTAAACACTGCAGGAGTTTTCTCCACCAAATCCTTTGCTTCTTTGAGACCCAAATCGGTAAAACTCCTTATCTCCTTGATTATCTTAATCTTTGAAGCTGCATCATACGACTCCAACTTCAATTCAAAAACAGTCTTTTCTGGTTTTTTCTCCTCCTTGGCTGCAGTTGGCGCCTTCATAGCTACCCCAGCCAATCCCGCAGCTCCTGGTTTCATGACCGCCACAACTGGTGGCTCTTTCATTCCCATTTTTTTCATCAAAATTGAAGATAGCTCGGCAACTTCAACAAGTGTAAGTCCTGCTATCTCATCAACAAGCCTAAAAACGCGATCTGTTGGAGGACTGCGGTGCTCTGTGGGATCAAAAGTTGAAGGATCGTAGTCAGCCGGAAGTCTTCTTTGGTCGATCTCTACTTCTTCCTCCTCCTCTTCCTCTTTCCTCATAGGTTGAGAAAAGTGCCGATATATAACATTTAAGCTACCTTGGTCAAGCGCAGCCATGGAAGAAAGAATGGGTCTTCTGCATAACCCATGAGGTAAGTGATGCCTCACTCTTGCGATCAAACTCATTTTAAGATTACTAGAACAGTCTGTCCACCTTGATCTATGAAGAACCCATTTCTTGCACCCTTACAGCTTCAAATCCTCCTGGAGTCCACGAAAAGCAAAATTTTAGAATCTAGCAAATCCGTGGAAAATGCAATTCAGAGTTATTTGACCAATAATAGGAAATTTCATAGGCGATAAGAAGGAGATTGCAGAAGAGAAAAAGTGACATAAAACCAGAGAAATTTGAAAGATTTGTAATCATGACGTAGATTTGGAGACAAGTGGAAAACTGGATATCAAAACCAACTCCATAATCAAATCCAATGATTGAGAAATCTTTGCATAACTAAAGAAAAGGCTTTAAGAAATCAAGAATCCAAGATATTCTGTGGAGATGCCAGTAATCGACTCGCTTGAGAGGTCTCTTCACTAATCAATTGTCTATATAGTTTGGACTTTAGACCAATCTTCGTACCCCAACGTGATTCCAAAAAACTTCAACCTCGTTAACATCTACGAACCAAATTCAAGAGTTTTTCTTGCAAGTACAGACGCACGACGAAATAATAAACAAACTAAGACATAAAGTCAAGCTAATCTAATAGTCTAACTATCCACCATTAGACATCTTATAATCACATACATAGCAACATATACGTATATGTTCATAGAAAGGAGTATCACAATTCACAAATGGATATACCAAAAACCGAGCAATCTACCTCAGTGGTAAGACTCAATTCAGATGATTTAGCACCAGAGATGAGCAGTTATTTACACATCCATACACACATGCCCACAAAGTTTACCAATCAAGCTATTTTCAGAAATTACAGGCCCAGATAATAGTCATAGATCAGACCACAAGGCCCACAAACCCAAAATGAAGATAAAGACGAGAACTTATAGAGAGCCCAGGAAGACCAGACCTTGGCTGAATTTGTTGTCCTTCTTGGGAAGAATGAAGTGAGCCCTACTGAGTGTTATGAGTTATGTAACTTATGTTCATACCAGAGAGAGAGAAATGGAACGGCTAAGGAGGGAGGAAGAGGGAGAGAATAGAACAAGCTTTTAGGGTTTTCAATAGGCAAATCTGTTGTATCGACGTATAAGTATTTTAACAGTATTATTCCAATCTTAACCCAAAACATTGGAAATATTTCATATTTACCCGCAATTTTTAAAATACAGATTTAAACCCGCCGTATCCCCAAACGTGTCCTAGCCATGTCACCCCGTGTTCTGCCGTGTCCCACCCAGGCCCCCCCTAGAAAATCAAATAAATTAATGGGAAACACCACGTAGCATGTCCCATATATATTTTTCCGTGTCCCGAGTGTCAGACATGGGTACAGAGACCTCCTAGGAGTTTCCGTGCTTCATAATTTTCCACATCCGTAGTATCATCATATTACAGTTGGTCACACCACATCCAGCACTACTCTAAAACATTTTCTTTCTTGGTGATGTAACATGAAAATGTACCATATTCCATTCAGCTCTATCCAATAAAAATTTGAATGCCCTACTCGTACACAAAAATAAACACAATTGCAGCAACAGTTCTTCAAGAACCACTAAGCTATTGAGCAACCCACGTGGTTTTGCTGCCTTGCTTACATGTTACGAATTTGAAACCATACTCTGTAAATGTATATGTTATAATCAACAAAAAAAACCTCCGAAATGCATTAACTCAAAAACCCATTTGGCACTTTCTGCAACACAACAATCGACCAACCCTAAGCTTGGCTTGCTTTTACAGGACAATCCAACCCTTCACCCTCCTCCCAAGAAGAAAAATCATGAATTTAAAGATTTCAAGTGTAAGAGAATATTTCCCAGCATAAATTGTACACAAAAAAATTTAGCGCTCCATCCTTTCAACATACAAGTAATCATTTCTTAGGGAAAAATTACCTAACAAAAATTGAATACCCGACATAAGTTCATAATAAGACTACTTTTTTTCTCGTTGGAGACAAACATAGCCCCCAAATCAGAAGAAACCACAAATTAATCCAAACGACTAAAATGGTTCCATAGCCAGCAACGCATGGAGAGTGAAGCTGAGAGAAGCACAAAAATCGAAGCAGGGAAAAAAACTTTGAAGTGTCAAGCAGATTAATTCAGGTACTTACTCGCAGTGACGGTAGATTCGCAGCCGAGAAATGTTTAGACAATCTGGAGATCCGAAACCCTAACGAAGTGAGTAAATTTGCTGCAAACGAGGGAAAATAGCCGAGATTATGATCTGGAAAAGAAGAAGATGAATTACAATTACATTAACACCCCTTATATTTATTAAAATCACACTGGAACCTCAGTTATTCTTCGAAATATACCACTTCCATCCCTAGAAGCCAACACCTCTCAACACGTGGTAAAAGGACTATAAGAGCATGTGCAACAAACAACTTCATAATTAATTCTTCATTTTCTTTTTTTCTTTTTTTCCATTTTTAATTAAAATTTATTGATAGAGTGAGGTCTCCTGAACAAGAAAATAATGAATTAAGATAATACTCGATTCTATCCATGCCTAACTATTGCACTCCTTAATTAATTTATTAATTTTCTTTGTCTTCAAAATTCGAGATTTATTTTTACTTTTGATAGTATAACAGTTTTGTAGATTTTGATAATATAATTCTCAATTAATTAAAAAAAAATTATTTTTACCAATGTGGCCCCATATATGTAGACCATGAGGTTTGAGCATTGATCTTGTTGTCGGTATTTGTCCATTAAGGTTTAGAGTTCGAAATTTATAACGAGAAAATTGGCTTTCATAGTAATTTTATACTTCTTAATTTAAAAACACTACTTTAGCAAGAAAATATTCTATGTATATTTGTCGGTAGATTAGTTGAGAGGCAATGTTGCGCTATACCACAAAGTTTTAATTCAATCTAAATATAGAAGTTGAGCACACATTGTATGTGCATTTCTGCAATTGAATATGTAGCGAATAATAATATAGAGTAGGGCGATTGGCGCAAATAATTTTATCATTTTGCCCTAACAATTGATTCGAGTTATAATAATAGTTGTAAAAAAATATTAAGACAACATTAAAAATTACTTTTGTGGCGAAAATTTAAAATTTTGTTTACACTCAAATAAATTAGTTAATTTTTATATTAAAATAGATATTAGAATAAATTTTACAACGCACACCATTTTCAGTTACCTAATTGGACAATATTTATTACTAATTGACTTGGATTGAATTTAGGAAACCACTATTTGAAAATTAAAGGAGCAAAGTGCAAAAAGATCAGAATACCGGCATCAAGGTCTCTCTCTCTCTCTCTCTAAAAATTACCGCCGGAAGAAAAATTTGTAGTCCATCGCATCAGCTTTCGGGCAACACAGACACAAGCAGAGAGGAGATTGATGGAGACAGGGAAGGTGGTAGTGGAAAGTATTAGAGGGAAGTCAACGGTTACCCGATGCTTCTCCAAATATCCCCTCAAATTCATCATCCCAAGAAAGGTTCTTTGCTGATCTCAAGCTCAATTACGGTTCCAATTTCAATCCTCACCCATTATCAGGAAACAACCTGAGATTGTATTAGTATTACCGTTACGTTTTCTTGTACAGGTGGGTAGCTCGCAAACTGATGTTGTTTGGATTTACTCTCTCACCTATGGTGGTGGCATTGTCTCCGTATGTCCTCAGTCATCCTCTTTATGCATTTTCATATACTTGTATGGCATGTATATACATGTTGAATAAGTTGTTTGTTGATGAGTTGTACTCTCTCTCTCTCTCTCTCTCTCTCTCTCTCTCTCTCTCTCTCTCTCTCTCTCTCTCTCTCTCTCTCTCTCTCTCTCTCTCTCTCTCTCTCTCTCTCTCTCTCTGTGGGGTACTGATATTGCATATAGGTTGAATGTAGGGAGACTCAATTTCATGTGATTTAACAATTGGAGATGGTTGCACCACTGTTTTGACCACCCAGGCTTCCACAAAGGTCAATTTAATTGGTTGCCTTTTACATAATATTTTCAGTGTATTGTGTATGATGTACCTTATCTACTACTTCTTTGTGCTCCATATTTGTAATTTACTATAAGTGCTGACTTGGAATTTGAATGAAGGTCTACAAGTCTCTGCTATCAAAGTGCTGTGAACAAGCCTTGGAGGTATCCGTTCTTCATTAGCTAACAAACTAAGGGTCTCCCGCATTTGTTATTGAAGTTATAATAAAACATGTTTGACACTCAGTTTTGTTAGTTGTTTGCTTTTAGCTTGTGTTTGGTATTGGAAAATGAAAGGTAGAAAAATGTTATATCTGTCATTTGCTTTTGCATATACGATTAAGCAAGACGAATGAAAAAAGTTAACTTCTTGGGATTTCAGTGCTCAAATGGAAAACTGGTTCTCCTTCTTCTTGATGATTTTATGCATTTCTTGTTTTGGCCAATGTATGAAAGACTATCCCTTGTTACGGAGTTGTGTATTTGGTGGTTTAGCTATTCAAAACACATAGGCAACACTTCTAACATCATGCAAAATTTTCCAGCCACCAGTTTACTTTTAGAATTGATGTGGCAAACACTTATTGAATTGTGAAGCTGGCCATTTTAAGATCATATTACATCATAGTTAAAGTAGGAAAACGTGCTTGTAAATCTGTTTTTAGTTGTAACGGAACAGACAAGGAATTTGTTTCTTGGTAGTGTCATTTTTATACAAGAGGAAGTTTGTTGGATAACATGCTCAACCATTCAAGGAAAGCTCTCTCTCTCTCTCTCTCTCTCATGCGCACGCGCTTAAAGTGACAAAACAGTACTTCTAAAAGCGGCTAATTTTTGCCATGCAGTAGGCAAGAATCGGAAGCGGTGCTCTTTTGGCTGTGATTCCAGATCCAGTGACGTGCTTTTCCACTGCAAAGTACTCCCAAAAGCAAGTCTTCACAGTGTCAGCAGACTCGAACTTGCTAATTGTTGATTGGATCACTAGTGGGCGCCATGAGAGTGGAGAAAAATGGGATTTTGAACTCTACAAAAGCACCAACCACATTTTCTTAGAAGGCAACCAACCTTTGTTTCTCGATGCGGTAATCTTCCTTTTTTTGATGCTTTTACGCAATTACTTTAAAGGAGGAATGTTTGCTAGTCATTTATTTCTTTTGGTGTGTTCTGTGATTAGTATTGTCCTAATATGATAACTGATAGTATCGACTTCATGGAGAGCCGTGATAAGACCAGCTTCAATTATCCACCCTTATTTCCTTTCTGTTTCCTTACCAAAGTCCTTGAGCTAAACACAGCTTTAGTATCTAGGATGGTGGAATATTTGTCTGTTTAATTATAAAGCTATAAAATATTTTACGAGTTTTTGAACTGTCTCAGCAAACTGTCTTTTTTCCTTTTTACTAACTGGAATATAGGAATCAAGTTCAAGGTTCATGCATTACATGTTATTGTTTCTTATCTTTGAGATTTTCGCTTGTTGGCACAGATATTGCTGGAGCAAGGAAGCGTAACTACTATTGCTGAACGCATGCAAGATTATCAAGTTCTTGCAATGGTCATACTCTTAGGGTAGATAATGGGTCCTTCAGTATTATGATTCATGGTGTTTCATTGTCTTATTCAAGTTAGGATTAATGGTAACTAGTACCAGTTTTCTTTGTTTTAGGCCAAAATTGCAGCACGTTCAAAACCAAGTTCAACAATATGTAAAGAACATGATGTCAGAGCAGTTGCATGTGCCTGTTTTGAGACCCTATGGAAAAACAAATGCCGATCACCGCTTAACTAAACCGGCTTTCATTGCTTCTTGTAGTGTCTTTGGTCCTAAGGTACTTCTATCAACTCTGTCTCCTATAAGGTAGCTAATTACCTGTGATTCTCTTTAAAATCTTTCTCCAACCATATTCTTGTATTCTGCTAGTACCTTGATAGGGAAATCTTTCTTTGCTTGAACAGTTTTTATCGAGGTGCTTAATTTTTCTTCTTTTTTTATTTGAATGGTGCTTAGATTGGTAACATCATTAGACAAAATTTAGGGAGGTCCATATATTTTCCCGCTCCAATTACTTTGCATCTTTAATCCCTTTCTTTTTTGGGGCAACTCCCACAATTCATTGTAACTCACATGTGCTTTTATATGCATATAGTTGATTGTATGAGTATTCCTATTCGTTATCAAGATCACTTTTCATGTCTTTGCTTAGAGTATTTGAGATAGTATCATCGTCCATCCCGGTGTCTGGTACCTTCCAATTTTTTGACTGTTCTTACTGACAAAACATAGTTAACTTTTTGCGACTGATAAACAGTTTGTTGTTGTTGTGCTTCGGTTACAACCATTCGTACCCACTAATGAAGGGAAGGTCCATGAAATTTTCCCTTTGCTTTTTCCTTTCTTTTTGTGGTCAAGTCCAACAAATGAGGTTTATCCAAAAAAAGTCCAACTTATGTTTGCACGTGTATGCATATTTTCATTCTATTAGTATCCTAGGGGCCGATTGGATGCCGTTTTAATTTTTGGTGTGTTAAGTAAAGAGGGTGTGTTAAATAATTTGGTATGTTAAATAAGATGTGGTGGCCCACATTGATGTGACTTTTAAGAAGAGTGTGTTAAATAATATAGTGATTGGATGAAGGGTATGTTTGAAAAGGAGAATGTGTATTAAACTATCAAAAGACATTTTTGCCCCTTGTTATGGATTTAATGAATTATTTCAAAAATAACATATATATGTATATATACGTATATTATAAGTACATAACTACACACACTTACATATAGTTATATTTATATATCCATATACATTATAATTATATTATATATGTATATATTATACTTATATTTATATTATACTTACAATATAAGTATAATATACTTAAAAAATATACATAAAAAATATATACATATATATGTACATATATAGACTTAAAATATATACATATATGTATATATACTTAAAAAATATACATATATATGTATATGTATATATATTTAAAAATATACGTATATATACATAAAAAATACACACACGCTTATATATATATATATATATATATATATATATATATATATAGAGAGAGAGAGAGAGAGAGAGAGAAAGAGAAAGAGACATATATATACACGTATAATATATACGGATAATATATAGTGTATATAAATGTATTATATATATATATATGTGTTTATATGTATGTATTGATATTTATACATATGTATATATATTTAAAAATATACGTATATATACATAAAAAATACACACACGCTTATATATATACACTTATAATATAAATATATATATATATAGAGAGAGAGAGAGAGACACACACACACACACATATATATACACGTATAATGTATACGGATAATATATAATGTATATATATGTATTATATATATATGTTTATATGTATGTATTTATAAAATATATGTATGTTTATAAATACGTATTATATATTATATACGTATATATGTATGTGTGTATAAATATTATCAGTATATATATATATAAACATAAGTGTTTATTATTATTATTATCAGTAATAATAATAATAATATAATATACGTCTATTATATATACTTATATTATGTTTAATAAAGATAAGTGTGTATATAAAAGGGTGGGTATTTTGGTAATTGGTTAAGGCTAAGGCAATGCCTTAGTTAGCCTTAGGGGGGGGGGGGGTGAGGCTAATTAAGACATCAATGGGGGCTTTAATTAGCCCACGGGCTAACTAACACGCCTCAGAATTTTTTGCCAATCAACGGGTTAGAGGTGGGCCCAGCCTTAACTAAGGCTTGTGTTAACTAATGCACCACCTAAGGCCCTATCCAATCAGGCCGCTAGTATCTATGTTTTTCTTGCATAGATTTTGAGATGGGTATCATTGCCAATCTGAAAGTTTGAGAATATAGACGGAGAAGACGGTGTTCTTTGGGAGAAGCTTAATAACTGTCAAGATTCATAACGTGAAACAACTAAGGAACCTTACCTTCGCATCAATGAATAAACTAGTACCTTCCAAATAGTTGAGTATTATCATTGTAAAGAGATATTTATTCACTTTTACAAGAGTAAAACGCAAAAATATATGAGATTCTTTGTTATAAATTGTCAATGCAAGAGGCATACGAACATAACATTTTTCAGCAACAAGATTAAACTTCTTAGCCTTCTCACGTGCAGGGGGTAGGTGTGGTTGTCCGAATTGCTGCCACGACAACTGAATCTGTTTACAGGTTCCTGCAGCATCAATTGGTTAGCATGGAGCCACTGCTTGGGGTATCACCTTATCGTTCTTCTTAACAAATATGTTGCTTTTATGGTGGCCCTGGTGGCTCAAGACCTCAAATTGTTGTCGGTACAACTGTTGCTTCATTGTTGTTTTAATGAATCCATATTTTCTGTTGATCTTTGCAAACAATTATCTCGTTAGTATTTTTCGATGCCTCAGCAACCAAATAACAAAAATAGTGGGTAAATCAATGTTTCCAAATGCCGGACATATGCATATAAAATCAAATGTTAAGGATATGGATACTGATTAGGCTGCAATCATTGTTAGCCTTCTCTAGAGCAAATTGTTTCAACCCGGCAGTTCAGGGTTGGGTTTGTTTATGCTTTGGACCTTGGGGAAACCCAAACACAACCTTACGATTACTTGTGCTTTCTTTGACTGCTTAGATATAGGCACGAGTTTGACAAAGGATTGTAAACTGTAAATGATTGTGTATCTAGCTTTCTTCTAGAACTCCAAGCAGGTATAAGCAAGGAACCCTACTGTACATTTTCAGAACAAATGCTACTAAATCTTGTATGAGTGGGAAGCGCAACGAATATGCCTCCTAGCCCAGTGATTGGGCAGGCCTTTGGTTCTTCATTTGGTGAGGGTTCAAAACCCCAACTGCAAGTCTCTCGCCTCACAGATGCATGTACACGCTGTGCTATGCCTCCTTCAACCGTTGTGGCCATCTTTATATTTTTTCAGTGAACTCACTTCCAGCTGGAAAATTTGCGTCTACTGTTCACTTGTCCTCTAAATTGGGTCTCTTATTGTTCTTGTGCTTCCTTCTTGTTTTTCCCTTCCGATAATGTTAGGGATATGATAATGTACTGCCGATATTTTATCTAATGCGGCATTTTTTGTTTCCTGACAGTTTAGTTTTTATCCTCGGTATTTTCTGTAACTTTTTACACTCTCTCCTGTATGTTGATCAGCCTTTTGACCTTCTATGGACGTGAGTTTCTATTGCTTCCAATGGGTGTAATTCTCTCAAAAAATTCCAGCACTTATTTGCTTCAATCGGGTTCATTTTTACTTCTAGCTACGTTGTTTTTTCTTTTTCAAACACGTTCCAAATCAAACCATATAACTATCTCATTTCACTTCATTTTTGTTTTTGTTTCTTTTTAACCGTTGCTTTCCTTCCAGAATTCCAAGAGCCAAAGATATCCACAATGGATATTTTCTCAATGGGAGTTTCTTTCATTGTAAAAGTTACCGGGAAAATCAGCGAACACAAAAAATGTATATTATAACCACAGTTTGAAGCTCAAACAAGCCAAACCCTTGTCCTTGCACAAACAAACAGCATTTGTGATTGTACAGATATTTTCAGGCCTCAGTTCATCAACAGTTTAAATAAAAACAGAGCCGCTCAAGTGATTATTAATCAACACCGTCAAAAGCAAAAAGGGATTATTGATAGAGAAAAAGAAGTTTCGACTAGAATGTGATTTCACAAGGTGCGTGAAATGTTCTCCCGCGGCAAATAGCTTCTAGGTTTTCTCCAGCGTAAGAACAAAGCGGTGAAACCTCCACACCTGGAATCAAGACAACAGAAACTGCGAGTTAACAGAAGAAAAAAAATTTAAATGCATGAGAATCTATGCCATGTTTCTCTCTAATTCTCTCTTACAATTTTAAAACCCATATCAGATGGGCCTTTTGTTGAATGTGTGCATGTCAGTCACTTGTTAGGTTTCTAATGCAAATAGATTCCCTACAAAAAAAAAAAGTAGGCAAAAACTATACGATATGTACAAAATCAATTTACCAGTCGCATATAGGGGCACTGAATGTGTTAAGAAACCTCCTGCAGCAACCACCCAACGAGTATGGAGCCGGAGAACTAGCAACCGAGCACTGTCTGGAGTGTCAAAATTTGACCCGTTGGCATTTTTCACTGGTGCAAATTCTTCTTCACGCAACACCTATAAATCCAAAAGTCCAGAACAATCCAAAGTTCATATAGGTAGTACATATGCAGTTATCAGATCGGTTTTTCCCGTATGTACCACAAGTCTCTGATAAAGAATTAGACAATATAAAAGGCCACAGAGAGAGAGAGAGAGTAACCTCAAAAAGGGCTGTAGAAGGTGAATAGGGAAATGCATCAAAAATAAACTGCTCTAATTTGTATCCCATGGTTTGTCCATGAATTGACGGGATTTTCTTCTCTGCAAGGTGATAACTGCACTCACATTGCATGAGGTTTTAGATCACAATCCGGACATTAACTCAAGTGTGGCAAAAAGAATAGATGAAGAGCACAACAAATTTCAAGTATTGGACATGGCAACCAGATAAGAAGTGAATGCCCTGTAGACAAACAGAAGAGAAGGCTCAACAAAACAGAGAACTGGCAATAAACCAAAGAATCCTTTAACAAAGCATGAATGATCCAGTTTTACAACAGAACTGCTGATTGAAGATTTACATACTCTTATAAAAGTATGAAGTACCAGTATCAAAAAATTTGGTAATTAGGGAAGGGTAAGGGATATGTCCATCCCGAGGAGTCAGACATCCGACCAGCAAGTATATTTTATCCATTCAAGTTTACTGTACGAGGATGCACAAGACTTCCGTGTATCCATGAATGCTCAATTGTACCTTGTAAACACCAGTTTACCCTGATTACATAACAAGGAATGCGTATTTTGAAACAAGCATATTTTGATGTGTTCATGTGTTCACAAACATAAAATGAATCTGATGCTTAGAAACATACAGAACACTCATAAGTCATACCCTACATCCGTACTTGATTTCATGTATTTCAGGAGTTATTGATGACATAAAGTGAAGCAGCAGCAGAATATTGAATGACGTAGAAGACAGAACAGGGAACACCAAGAGGAGGTAAATGAGGCGGTGACATGAGAGCTAGAAGCCAATTCTGTAATAAAAAAAATCACTCTAGAACCCATTACTAATCAATCAACATCTTCCTTGAGCATGATTCACTTGTCTGTGAAAATGGAAGTGGTAATGGTTACATCAAACTTTAAGTAGTAACACTGTCCCAAAATAAGAATACTGTTACTACTCAGAATTCAGAAATGCAGAGAGATTCAAGAAGCCTATAATAACAAGAAAAATATATAAAGAAAGCAAGCATATAAGGGGATCAACAACTCAAAAGCTACCTCACAACTCTGAGAAAAAGACAAATGTCAATAATTATGCTATATATATACTATACTATATATGTGTGTGTGTTTATATGCAAAAGTGTCCCATATAATGCATTCACTTCTACAGGAAAAGCGCAAGAGGAAGTCAATTAGGATGCAATGCTGTAAAGATTTAATTTAGGATGTTAACATCTGTATTTTCAAGACTTCAATAAATAAATGGTTTATGACATCAAGAAGAGATGGACGATGGAGATTAAATTCGAGCTGATTTATTATAGACATATATTTTCCATAAGAAAACTCCTCGATCAACTGCTTGTCTACTAGTCAAACTATCAATCGAGAGCTTTAGAAAAGGTGCTACCGCTAATACTATTGTCAAGAGAATGGCTTTTATTAAGCACACGACTATATGTACAGACAAACTCCTTTACATAGCAACAATTCATTCTAAATATCTCTAATAGCAACATCGTGACCTACAGATTAAATAATGGAAATAATGTTTCTCTGACCATCAAACGTTGGAAAAATCTTTCATATGCTGATTAAGTCATTCTAAGATATCTCTATCAACAGCGTCGTGAGCCCTGACAATTCGGCTTGGATATTTGACATTATTCTTTTCCATAAACCAGAAATCATATTGTTGGAGTGACAAAACAAATTTGACTGCCTCAAATATCAAAGAAAAGCTGAAAAAGATAATGAAAGGGATATTACTACTCACATACTGTCCTTCTCAAGGCCATTTGCCACTTGGTTCAGGAAATCCAAAGTAAACATATGTAAGCACAGCTGGAAAAAATGAACCACAAAAAGTTCAGCAACATCCAAGCTACCACAAAGACAGGGAAAAAACATAACTGAACAATCATGCTGTTTTAACTTTAGAAGCACGTCACAGGCAGAAGTGCAGATGACTTTTTTGATTTGTTATTTTGCTCAGACGTAATATAGACCGTATAAATATAGATTCAAAAAACAGTACATCACAAAAACGAGGAGGAAAAAAATATGTGAAAGTTGCTAGCTTTTTACGTTCAAAACCTAAGGAAATTACTCAAGAGATTCGTAGTTGATACAAATTAATGGAGAATAACTGGGTGATACCTGACTTGAGACAGACTAAGATATGGAACTGCTCTCATACGTGAACTCGCATTGTCATGATTGAAAGCCCAAACCTTCACCCGTGTGCCAATCAACTCCCAACTAGTTGTTGCCCCCTGATGTGCTTGGTATTTCATTAGTGATCTTCTTTTTCTTATTTTAGCAGTCTCCGTCCTACCCCTCGTTATGTGTGCATGTCTGTGTGACTGTGTTTTACAAAGAATTTACCCTTTAAAATTCTGAAGCCAATCTCATCCCCCTACTGCATTAAACAACGAAATGATGAGCACTGTACCAAAGGTTCAAAAGGTTTGATGTTTGGATGTTTATGAGCACTAAATTATATACTGCACTTGAAGTCAGTGGCACGAGTAATGGAATTAGGTGATAGTAAATAAATTAGGCGATGTTTGTAATTCGTACTCAACGGCCACATTTTTCATTTCAAAAAATCTACATACATTGACAGTTCAAATCTCGAGTATTGACTTTTCTCTGCACCTGAGGAATAAACACAATTAAATATAAAGCTCTATCTATTTGTTTAGCCTAAACCATGACTTCAATGCCGAGATGACAGAATGAAATAACAAGTTAAAAACATCTCTAAAGACTAAATAAACACGAAAACTGTTAAGCCTTTCATTCTTAAAAAACGCAAGACGTCATTGGTTGTTTAGCTATGTGCCAACAAAGGAGGCTTGTTTGTTTAGCTATGTTCCATCTCTACCCATGCAATTGAGGTTCTTCATTTCTGCAGACAATTTAAGCAAGAACGAAGCGTTGAATACAAGGCATGTTATATTGCATGAAATGTTCAAAGAATTAATAAGGTCCAGAAGTGTACTTCCACTTTTAAGGGGAAGAAAAGGAAAATTATTAAACTAAAAGGACTTACTGAGATGAGAAAGTTGATCAAACATGGAAGTCAGATAGTTTAATAGACTTTACTAACACAGTAGCATTTAACACTATCATTCTGCCCTGACCAGAAGTGAAAATATTTATAGCAATAAACTGCCTCTGTAATGCCATCTTCAGGCAGTTGGGTTACCAGTTTTTTGTTACTCCTATTTTGCAGCAAGCAAGATGCTCATTTGAAAAAAAAAAAAACAGAATTAGACTGAGCAAAGGTCAAAGAACCATACATTACTCCAACAAAATCGAAGACGACCAGTTCCTTGATTTATTGCACTAGCCAGCGATGGATCCAACTCACTGTATTCGACTACAGATAGAGGTCCACCTTTCCCCCGCCGTACAAACACACCAACCTTTTCTTGCGGATATGCCTGTGTTGATTTCAAGATGTTTGAAATGTCAATAGCTTCTATTTTCTAATTTTAATGGAGGATACCAAACTTCAACAGGGAATAAGAAAATGATCAAGACTGAATACCAACTGAAGTAGTGAATAACCACATTGTTAAGGTATAATTAGTCAGTCACTTGATGTTTTAGGTTTTGACACTTCATCCAATGAACCTTCAATCCACTTTGAACCTTTGACAGCTATTTTGATTTAATCGATGGGAAGAGAGGACATTTGCTGTGGCCCATTTGTTTGACGGAACTATAAGTGAAGAGATATTTAATCCCATAGGATGTGTTATTTAGTCCCATGGGACTAAAAGTACTAATGGGATTAATAATACAACATACCCTATATGCTATGACACTCAGTAAAATTATAGCCGCTAAATTTTTTAACCAAATACCATATATACACTGGATCCAACCAGCTATAATTTTTTCCCTTCTAATTAGAACAAAGGGTGCATGATCTGGGTTCAAGTGCCATTTCACCCCTAACCACAAATCATCAGCTGAGAAGATCAGTCAGTTCGGATATAATCACTTCGGATATATATAGTCCAATCCTATGCTCATATCCGGTCAAATAAACATGCCCTATATTATTAGGCTCGGAATTTAGCTTTGTGATGCTGCTGCAAGTGATTTAGAGATAGAAAGAAGGATAGGAACTTTTAATCATATGTTCATAGGAGTATGCCTTCAAATCATTGACTGTCTGTTTAAGAGAGCTCCGAGAGAGAGAGAGAGAGATTTTGTAAGAGGCAATAGTGCAGGGAGGGGAATTGGAACAGTGATTCTATTCACTTCCTTCTTTGACTAATTTTTGAAGGTTGACAATAATAAACATGGCAAGAGAAAAATCCTCCGGCATCAGAAAATACTACCAATTTATCCCAAACGCATGTCATTCCAAGATGATGGGAAGGTAGGCAACCGAAAAATTATAAAAAAGGAATGGACACGTGACTTAGCAAAACTTGGGGGAGGTTTTGCTCTTATAAATTTAATTGAAATATTTAGAGTTTACCTTACTACTGGAGTCTTTGATTTGTCTTAATTTTCAGTCTTTATTTCTTCCCTCCTGGTGAGTTTCATCAACTACGAGTTAATATTTTGGTTAACACGCACATACTAACAAAAATATTCAAACACTACGAAAGTTTGCATTTTTTTTTCAATATGGTGTAGTCTGTTGTCCGGGGGTAGTCCAATTTTGGACGAAGCCTCAGTTCCAAATATCACAATAGCAGCGAGGATGCAGTGAGAGATTATATAGCCTTCTAAAATCCACAATTTAACACATTGCACAACAGAGAGCAAAGTTGAATTTCACAAACAAGTTTATGAAAACCACAAAGGTTACTCACCTTACGGACCACTTTTGCAGCTGCAGCTACACCTTTCTCAATAAAATAGCCCAAGAAAGTAGGATCAGCAACACGAACCTGCTTTCAAGACGCTAATCACTACATCTCAAAACAGGACAAGTTTCTAAGAAAAATCAATTAGAAGGAAAAACAATCAAAGTCAACCCGTAACTCACTAATGCATTATCGACTCCATAGCAATCCAAATATTTAACCCCTCTTGAGGCCATATCTTCCAACAGTCTTGAAGATTTCAAAGCTGCTCCATTGATTGGTGTCCAAATTCCGGTCAGAAGTCGAAAACATCAAAGGACAATGTAACAAAGAATCGATGTAAAGCAGTAACATCATAGGAAGTACCTGAATAAACTCCTCCATTTCCATCAGGAGCCTTTGCAACCTGGTTTTACAGACGTAGATAAATAAACAAAAAAGAGAAGACGAGTTTGATACCATACTTCATGTTACTATGAAAACAGTCAGACGAACATTGTTGAACTACAAGCTATGACATTATCAATTCTTTCAAACACCTCAGCCAACTAAACTATTTTCTTCAAAATATTAAGAAATATAGCCATCTCATAAGCAAGTAAATAATATAGGACCACATAAGCACAAAAACACCAAATAATCTGTTCTCAGTCAGTTTTGTGAAATTATTCAAATATCGTGACGCCAAAAGGTTGCTACTTATTATTTAAAATATGTACAACCTATGCAAAAAAATGGGTCTCCCCCCCACACACACAACAACACACAAAAACAAAAAAAACCCAACCCATCTCAACCCCAAAAACAAAACATACACTTCTCGACTAAAGCTCAAATGTTGAACATAGTATCCGGACCCATTTCCAAACAGCTTTACCTCTTGAGACAACTGTTGACTTGACAGTTGTTGCTTACCTTGCCTTGATTTTTGTTTTTGTTTTTATTCGTATGTTGTATTATCTTTTTACTCATTTTTTGCCAACTTCCATTGCCATGCTTTAGGAATCACTGCCGAATATGATCTTTAGTCATCTCAGGCTTGTTATTCTAAAGTCAAAATATATATCCAACACAAAAATGAGTGGGAATTGACTTTACGTTCTAGGTGATATTCTTTGCGGCTTTCATAATTTCACAGGTTTTTCATCAGCTACGAAAGAAAATTTAAGTAATAAAACTAGGTGGGTGCGTGTGCGTTTATGTGTGTATTCACAAATTGGCCCAGAAAATAACTGCAAATGCAGCAGGATGTAAATACAGCATAAAATAATCCTTATCAAAGAATAAATCAGGTAAAAATAATGCCAGCGCACGAAGTACCCATAGTATATCTTGGAATTACTCAATTATTTTAATACCATCTCTGACAAGTCCATCCTTTGTGACAGCTAGGGGTGAAAGTCTAAATCGGAAAACCGAGCCGGTAAACCAAATCGAACCAACGGTTTGATCCGATTTTTCAATCTGGTCCAGTTTGGTTTTTGATTTTAGTCACCTAGGAACCAAACTGAACTGGTTCCTATAATAACCCTAAAAAATAAAAAATCTAAGTTCATACATGTTTTTTTAAGTCTCAAACTATTTTTCTTTTGACTTTGATTTTTTACTGGGCTTTAATTTTACTATGGTTTAGAACTTTGTATATCAATTCTACTAGGCTTTAATTTTTTAGAAGTTTTTTCAATTTAGGCTTAGACCAAATCAAATCAGAAACCTATTTTAAAATAAAAATCAATCTGAGCTTGATCTATTTAACATAGTCTCTTAATTTTTTAGAAGTTTTTTAATTTTGGGCTCACGCCCAATCAAACCGAAACCAGAAAAACCGAACCAAATCGAAATAATTCGGTTCGGTTTACAACAACCCAAACCGAAATTACCGGTTTGGTCCGAGTTTTTTGGCCAAATTGAACCGGTGTCACCCCTAGCGACAACTACCACTAGATATGCATAGAAATGTAAAATCCAATAACTCTAGACTTGATCATTAATTTGCCAAGCTGGATAATAAGCTTTACTCTTTGTTTGGAGCTTCAGCAACTAAGGGGAGCGGAAGAGAGAGTATTTATTCTTGGTAAGGGAGGAAAATGAGAGAATTGAAAGTGATTTTCAATCTCTTTTATTTCCGTATTCTTTTGTCCCTCTTTTTGGTACTCTCATTTTGTATTATTTTCTTCCTCCTCTCTCTAAAACAAGAGAAATTAGTTTTCTTCGCATTTTCCCCCTTTTCTTTACAAAACAAAGTGTTGAAAAGGACCTAATTTCCCCATAAATTCCCTCTTTTTATTTTCCCTTTCTTTCCTCAAGTTCCAAACAAAGCATTATTTTTGGCATTTCGCAATTCTCAGCAGCAGCTAAGTTGGTTATTCATACAAGTCTCCAACAAATAGCAGGGAAACCAATTCCAAAGACTCATGCAACTCAAGGGAATCAACCAAATTTGACATAAAAGGAACCACTACTCTCAAGAAAAAAAGGAGCAAAACCTACTCTGTATGGGGCCTCCATTATAAATCTACCATCCTTTGACACACTAGGTATGGTGCCCTGTTGGAAGAAAGTGACCTGCATAAAAAGATGTCTCTCAAAGTTTAAGTAAATGTTAAGAACTAGGTCAAAAGCACAAAACACTGAAGGATCTTACTTGATCAGGTTCGAGGCCGAAATACTTATGGAATTCAAAGAATTTGCGTGTGGCATCATCAGTAAATGGGCTAGTCATTATGTACCAATGTATCTGCACAAAACCAGCCGAGCCTGCGAAAAAAATTAACTGAAGAATTAGATGGCAAGAATCACCCATTATGGACAACGACAGAACCCAGAAGATGAATCTCACTCTCATTTACAGATTGAGCCGCTAACTTTTGCATACACAAAATTCGCTCAGCTTGAAGTTGGAAAAGTGACTTTCTAGACGGAAGTCCAATATCTGAAGTGAAAAGGTTAAAATTAGAATCATCTAATCAACAAGAGTTTTTACCAACACTAGAAAAGAAGGCAATAGCAATCTTTGAGCAAAAAGCATTCACAGTGAAACATGGAACCGCAAAAAGTCCTGAAATCCAGGAAAAATCGAGCAAAAATCATGATTTTATAAGGATGACGAAATGTTATTGTAGGGCCTTTGCAATGGTCATGTGTGTGCATATTAGGGACTTCTGGAAAGACAGAAAAACCGATCTGCATCTACTACACACAATCCTTGCAATACTTTGAAACCATGGTGACTAAGGCATCGCAATAGCTTTTTCCTGAAAACAATTTAAAAGAAGGCACCAAAAGAAGGTGCAAACCTAGTACACTCTACAGGCATGAATCCTGTAAGTGATACATCTATGGGCACATACAAATTTCCAACGCATTGTATAAGCGACGGAAGAGAAATTGAACGAAAAACAAACAGAGAAAGAAAAGGAGAAAAGATCCTTTCACACTGTGAATGTGTAGCTCTATGCCCTCGAATCCGTATTGTGCTTCCTTGAAACAGCCCAAGAAACAGCCAAAGCTGCAATTGCAACCCAAACCCCAAACAAACACCCCCCGCACTACTAGAACCAACAAAAGCGAATACCATAGCTTGCCAGTAACCCAACTATGAAGGAGCATTATCGATCAACCTTTTCCAGGTGGGGTTTACTGGAGAAAATGTCATTGTTTTGCCAAAAAATATTCTCTTCATTGAAAAAAATCAAGGAAAGAAGGTTCAACTATTGTTCAGGTAGAATCATTATTATATACACATACAGTTACACTAACTTGTGATACCTTTTGATCCTAAATTTATCCTTAGGCAAAGCTGTCTGTGTAAAAACCGCCCGGTCCTCAAGCACCTTAAATTAGGATAACAATGATTTTGCCATTTATTCAAAATAATCAAAGTACAAAGTTTTCCCAACTATAAAATAAAATTGTAACTGAATATATAGAATCCTCCAAATGCTAATCCCTACCTATATTCTCAGTCGAACATGAAAATAAATACGCCAGGAAGGAAGTATACAATAACAAAATAATAGAACTGCTCCAAAACTTGTATATGAACTTGGGTGGCCGCTTCACTTAACGCCGATTGGTTTTGAGTTGGATGCTTTAACGTAGTATCGGAGCTAGGGTTTCAGAGGCTTTTGAACAAGACTCTCTTGGTTGATTGTCCCGTTGTTCGTGCCTTAAAATGCACCTTGTCTCGTTATGATCCATGTGCTATGAATCCGTTGTTTACCTCTTCTCATGCAGGTCAAGGGTCGTACGTGCAGGGAGTGTTAAGAGTTTGTCTCAAATTGATTAATTATCACCTCCAAAATTAGTATATGAGCATGAATAGCCTCTCCACTCATCGCCAAACCTACTTTGTAGCTTATTCTAGGTTTTTGCAAATTCATTCGATCTATATACCCCACAATTCCACAACATGCAAACCGACAATGAACACATACACTATGTTACCTAGGAACGCTAAAAACCTAGAGAATTACGTTTTTGGTACGTACGTTCTAAAACATGGTACACTTCCGTTCCAAACTAGTAAAATTGGCGATCTAAAGCGTTCCCCACAGTTTCTCTCCCCAAAATCAACTTGTTTAGGTAAAATCTAGAGAGAGCAAAAAATTTGGTGAGAAAAATGTTAAAAGTTTGGTCATTATGCTAATATGAATGCGTTTTGTGTGGACAATTTGGAAAATGAGACTTAATTTTGACTAGATGTATATCACATTGAAAGAGTAAGTTTTAATTTAGTTATTTATAGAAGTCTACTAGATGTATATCAATTGCAAGAGTAAGTTTTAGTTTTGTCACTTATAAAAGTCTACCCTAGCGTGCCACAATTTAGACGTGATGTACCGCATTTCCATTTCCATTTCCATTTCCATTTCCATTTCTTGTACCGGAAGGTAACATAGCACATACAACAACTCCAACAAAACTTCATAGAATCCAATGCATATCACAGCATAAACAAAGGGAATGCAAAAAATGGGAATATAACAAAGAAATACTCCGAAGATTTGGAACATACTATATAAAACCCGGTTACCTTGAATTAGCTCAAAAACATTAGATACACAATAACAGTTTCCTTTTTCCACACTATTTTGTTCCCATGGCCTCTCTCCCAACTCTCTACCTAATTGAAAGTGATGAATATAATACAAGTGACAAGTATATTGACCCACTATATGTATCACAACGCCATCATAAAGAATGAAAACCTTTATTTTACTCATGCCCTCCCTTTCTCACATTCTCCCTATTGTCTTACACGTCTCTCTCCTTTCCAATTTTGTCCATTTCTCCATAAAACTCTTCTTTATCAAATGAAAACATGCACATCTAGAAGGTACACATAAGTGCACACAACCACAATGGACAATTAATATATATGTAAACTGTCTTATTAATAATCCCGTGTGCCATACTAGATATTAACATATTCAAAGTATCATTAAAAATCACCCAGATTTTCAAATAATGTGGATGTCAGTCTATAGCTATTTCATTTTGGTTGTTACGAACCAAGCTGTCAGTGCTTTCTTTGGGTTTGTACTCATACAAACCCCTCTCACCATTCTTGTCAACTTAAAGCCACCAATATCCAAAAATGCTAATATAAAGGGAAGAGCCGCAGGATTAATTTCATGACAGAGAGATTTTTAGAAGCCACAAATCATCAACAATCTTACGCAAGATTATCGTCTGAATCGATAATAATGTGTGTACAGTAAGCTGAAGCTATTCTGGACTGCCTTGACACTTATGACATGTGGTCCAGCCAACAAACAAGGACATAACACTGAGGGTCCTTCAAGTTAGAATTTCGGATGGGCACCGACATAGGTTCGAGGACACAAAGGCCTACAATAGAAGGATATGACCAGAAACTCCACAAACCTGCAGTTACCTTTGATAATAGTTGCTTAAGAGAGTCCTCCGAGTAACTTAAACACCTAAACTGCATTAGTCTACTTTTCCAGTAATTCAAAGAGCTTCAGAAAAAAATCAATGGGTGGAAAAGCAAAGCTGTCTCACTTGGGGATGACCAATATGTATTTTCTGAACATGGACATCCCACAATCACGAGATTCATTCCTTCTCAGTCCACGTAAAAGAAGAAGTATTCAGGACACTCGTGATTTCTTGAGGTCAATCGGAAGGTGAAAACATATTTTTTCTCAAATGGTAAGACTTATACAACCAAAGTAGATTGGAGGTTTAGGATTTGAACAGAAGCATAATACTTGATCTAATGAATGCTTCCTCAAGAAGAGGATAGGAGAAGTAAGTTTTCATGTATATGTAAAAGTATCTATATCACGCTATCTCCTCAAGTAACACTCCCGTCTTTCCAATCTAGCCCCTGTAGGCTGAGTAATATCAGGAAATGATTGGTAGCACTAGCTTGCTGCAATATTAACCAATGAGCATTGAAAGCCACTAAAAGTTATAAGAATATCAAATAGTCTAACGATACTCACTAAAACACCCTTTTGGATCTGAGCTTCCCAACCGAGTTCCCTGCAGTACGAATTCAATCATGAGGGAGCACATCTATGAACCACCCAAAGAATCAACTTTCAAGCTCTATAGTACTGTACAAATCAAAGTAGAGCAAGTGAACATGAAATAAGAGGCACTAAGAACAACAAACTCAGAAAGCCAGCACTAGAATAACGAACCTATACTTTCAAAAAGGAAATAATATCTCCCTTTACAGGTTTCGTGTAGAAACCAAAAAAAAAAGTTCTTTACTGATGAATGTAAAGCTTCCCTCTCACTGCTTATAACTATTTAAAAAGTGTGATTCAAAAAAAAGGACACAGCATTCACTACTGCATTACCTACATAATGATGTATTTCAGTTTGACATCATCATTTTTGTCCTAGGCAAGACTCGAGTAGTTGCTAAAGTTGGTGACTTCTTCTTTTCTTTTATCTTTTTCATATAAGTAAAGTGGATCACTTAGAAAGAAGAGTGCATCAGCTAATAAGGCGCTGAAGCGATCAACCACCAATTGAATCCCTCTGTTACTAATTCAGAAATTCAAAAAATACTGTACAATATGTATATGCAAGGATTTCTACCCATTTTTCTTTGTAGAATAAAAGTAACAACAATAGTTGTGCATCAAAGGACGAACGGAGATGGAGTAATTGACTTTCCCAAAAAAATATGTTAGCTTTTGACAATCACTCAGTCACAGTCCCAACATCGCAATGAATCTGGGTTGATCAGGTTTTTTGGCCCTGATCTGCTCTTCCAAGGCTGCAAATAACAACACTATCCCATATAACATTATAATGTATCAATTCTAACATTAGTTTTTGTTTCGTTTCCTTCCTATTGGGCATGCTGCAACGTTTAGTTAACAGGAATCTGGAATATGCTACTACCATTTAAGCACGGTATAGATACAAACACCTTATTGTAGATCATTAACAAAGTTTCCTTTTTATTGGATTGGATGAACATATCAATCACCAAATTCTCATAAATAGACTCTTGATAAAGAAAACATCATAATAAATGTTATCTTCACTTTTTCCAGTGTGGTAAAATATTGCACCACGATAACTAAAAGTAACTCCTAAAATCACGGGCGACCCATGTTCAATTGTAGTAATAAGGAAATATGTTAGAATACCTGGCCACCAGACAGAAGCAACACAGCTAACTTGCCATCTGAGATAGCCTTCAACCCCATTTTCCACCATTTCTCTCTCTCTTCTAGCGTTCGCTCCTCAACAGTCGATACACTACCCTCCGGCACCGGTTCAATTGCTGCTGCCGGAACCCCTGCTCAGTTGGAAAACAAGTTCCATTCACAAATACATAAACATACATAGAGAGACGGAGACAGAGACAGACAGAGAAAGAGAGAGAGACCTTGGGATTGAAATGAACAACGGATGATCCTATCGATCCTCGGAAGATCTATGCTCTGAAAAGACACCGTTTGATCAACAGAATTAGATTCAAAGCGCGAAACAGTCTAATAAAAAGATGAGAGATCTATCTGTATGCGTATACAAAATGCAAACGCGGGGGAAATGCTGTGTGAATAGACCTCGATGTCCCTGACGAGAAGGTCGCGTTCCTCGGGAGAGAGTTCGTCCCAGAGGGCAAAAGCGTCTTCTTGGCCATAGTCCTTGAGCCTCTCAAGGAGGGCTTGTGGAGGCGACGAGGAACCGTTGACACCTTCCACCACTTGCGTCGCTGGTTCCCTCATCCTCTCTCAACAGATCTCCGTTTTACTCTCTCTAGATCTCCCTCTCTCTACCTCTCTATCTGTGAGTGAGCTCTGAAGAGTATTAGTGGTGTGGTATGGGAGCTCTGGTTTTTCTGTTTCGGTTGGGTTGGGTAAAATTGAAGTAGCGAGGAAGACAAGCATCAACCACTTCCACTCAAAGTTATTAATACCGTACCGTACCGGCCGGTACCGGCCGGTACGTACCGGTTTGGCAAAAAAACGGTACCAAGTACCTCTAGTACCGTACCGTTCTCAATACCGGCCGGTACCGGCCGGATACCGGCCGTACCGGTCGGATACCGGCCGTATCGGCCGGATACCGGCCCGGTATCCGGCCGGTACCGGATTTGTTTTTTTTTTTTTTTTAAATTGCGAAAAAAATTAATTTTTTTTGGCTTTCTCTCTATAATTTATATATATATTGATAGTTGCGATAAATCCGATACGGTATCCGGTACATGACCGGTACCGGTACGTACCGTATCAGTAGGAAAACCGGTACGCAAACCGATCCGGTATTCAGAACATTGCTTCCACTTGGGTAGCTTTCTAAAGGCACGTATTTTTTTTCTTATTGCACCCCCCTTAAAATCAGAAATTCGTTTACCTGGATTTTTAAGCTCGTTTTTTATTGTATATTTTAATACAATTATTTTATAATATTGTGTAGTAAATTTTATACAATTCTATTTGTCATACCATAATTATTGATGCCGTATGCATGGACAACAAACTCGTAATGGTTCGAGAATATCGTAACACCTATGACTAGAAGCTTAAAAAAAAACGTGCTATGCCGATTAAAGGGTGTTTGGCCACTTCTTTTTTGTATTTTTTCATTTCTGTTTTTAAATTTTAGCTGTTTGAAAGCCACATTCTCATAATGAGTTCTGCAGAATTCATTTTTCATTTTGCACTTTAAGATCAAAAACTCGAAAGGAGGTCTAGAGTTTCTTTTTGTATTTTCATTCTATTACTTTTGTAAAATACATTCTGCATATTTTTTTCAAACATTTTTTCTAAATTCAAACTCATTCTGTAATTCAAAAAGCTAAAAAGTCAAAAAATCAAAAATAAAAAATTTAAAAATAAGCTCACAAACACCCTCTTATGTATTGCAAGTTATTTGGGTATATCCTAACGTAGGTCCAAACACTAGTGTTGTCGAAAGTACCTAGAATTGATCCTCTGAAAATGGTCATCATTTAAGGGCCTAGATTGTGACAACTTCACAACCCACCAGATGGCACAGAGAAGTACTGTACAGGCAAGGAATAAATAGAGAGAGAGAGAGAGAGAGAGAGAGAGAGGGAAGTACAGTATAGGAAAGGAAGAATTACATAAAGCAGTTTAAAATGGGTAATTTAATGAGGAAATGTATAGTAGAACAAAACTGTAACACAGAGGTGTGTGGTTGCCTTTATAGATCTCCTTTTGGTTTGCATAATTAGAATGGGTTATACCCTACTTAAACAAAAGCCCTTTTTTTCTCCCACAAAAAGCCAAGAGGAGATACGTTAATTATTATTTTGTAATTAATTGCTTTTTCTTCTTTTAGGGAACACCTGGTTCTTTTATGTAATAAAAAGTGCTTAACTTCGACAAAAGGGAACACAAAAGAGGGATTGGGAAAAGATTGCTGGGTTGAGTAGCTGTGTTCACTAGGATGGGATTGGAGTTCTCCTTCATCATTACTTAGAACTTACAGGAATTGATTCCTTGGGATATCCCTTAATGGGTATTTTCTAGCCCAGTATATTCTGGCAACTGGCAACTCCACTTCCCAGATGATGTCATGGAAGTAGTATTTAAGCAAGGAATAAAGAGAGAGAGAGAGATCTAAGCTAGCATTATTCTAACCCACAACCACCCCCTTCCCCACCACAACACACAGTGAGAGTGAAATGAAATTTTATTACGCATTTTCATTGGGAGTGAGGGCTAGATCGAGGGTAGGAATGACAATTTATACTGCGTTACTAACTTACTACCTTCACGCTCCATTCCTATCTCCTCTCCAATTGGGGCGGTTTTCTAAAATATTTTCTCTCTGGGTTTGAGTTGAGCTTAGAAAAAAAATGTAATTAATTTGGGGTTGGGGTTGGGGTTGGTATTAGGTAATGTAACGATTAGAGATTTTAAAATTTAATAAAGTTATTATAAAATTATTTAACAGTATTTTTTATATTATTTTGTAATGATCTATTTTTAATTAAATTAATAATTAATTTAATTTATCCGATCGAGTGGTGAAGACCGTGAGTTTATGTACAATGTTGGGAAGCATAGAACAACGAAACATTACCTTGTTCATCCCTTCACCGGTACGTTTTCTCCATGGTTTGTTGCAGGACTATAAGCATAAATCGAAAAATCGGACTGGACTGGCAAATCAAACTGAACTAGTGGTAAAAGGATGATCAAGTGGTTGTTGTATATGTGATCACATCTAATGACAAATAAGGTTAGTGGATTATTAATTGGATCAGGTGGCTTGACTATGGCGATTCGGTTAGATGGGGTCGACCTATTTTTTTTTATGTATTAAAAGGGGCCCCAACTACAAAGAAAAGAAATGAATAAGGGTGACCTCGGAATCATTTGTACCTAGTGCAAGTCGGGCAGAGGATCTCGGGGAGTGACAATCGGAGTGCTAGACTGTTTTGAATTAGATCAAAAAGCAGTTAAGATTCATTGGATGGACCTGATTTTTTTGATAGCCAAGGTATCCGGCCCGTTTTAGAATTACTCCCAACCTAATGCTGACTAATCCTCGGGGGACCAATTTCACTATCAATTTGCAGAAAGCCAATTAAAGTCATAGCATTTTGCCCTGTATGGACTGACCCATAAAAAGTTGATAGTACCTGAGAGGTTCAAACCTGAGACCTGGGAGGAAGCATACCTCTAAATTCCAAGCCTTGACCACCAAGCCAACCCCTTGGGGTTAGGATGGGCCTAATATGTCACGTTCGTAGATGATTTAGATAAGGTGAGGTCAGAATTAACTTCATAGAATGGTAGAAGGCCCTTTTCTTGTAAAGTCAACGATGACTTAGTCGAGTATATCACTTAGGTTTAAACTCATCAATGGCACATAGTAGGTAAGGACTGATCCGTCTTAATTGAGAACCTTACGCTAGAGTCAGAGAGTAAGATGATTTCTTTGCGGAGGAGATTCCTAGAATTTACTAAGAAAAGATTGATAATGAACCTGATGTGTTTTCTCTTATTGTCTATACATATTCTGATATGCTTGTTTCCTTATTGAGTTTGTTGGGTCGTATTTTCTACCGAGTATCACAACTTATGGTGGAATTTTCTTTCCCTTGACATATTACACCAGGTATGGAGGAGTAGCAGAAGACAAAATGTGAAACCCCGACCCGGAATTTGGGCATTTAAGCGCAAAATTATAATTTGAATAGTTAAATCGAGAGTAATTTGGTTAATTCGACACGAATTTGAATTTTAATTGGGATCGGAGAGTCGTCCCGACTTTTATATAATCTGTGTTCGAAATTTCTGAGACGGATCAGATAATTTATACACGCGCAAGGCATGAGATGATGGACTGTTGTAACCTTTGGACTTTGGGTGAGAAGTACCCAATAATTTTTCTATTAGATATCAGATACGTTATAACAGATATTTGCATGTATCGTATTAGACACAGAGGTGTCTCTTGACACCTCCTGCTTCCATCTTTGCGTATATCTCATCCATAACCTCCTCAAATTCATTGTACGTTAGAAACCAGAGAGCTAGAGAGAGAGAGGGAGGAGCTTCTTCAACTTGTTCTTCATCACCTTCAGCTGCTTCTTCATCCGTTCTTCGTCTGGTTTCCATCAGTGAGTTATTTTACCATCTAAGTTATGATTTCTTTGTTGATTCTTCGATTTTAGGCCTAAGATAGACTTAGTTCGAACATATTTGTTATATATCAGAAGGTATTTGAGGTTAGAGCAAGAAACCATAAGAAACCATGTTCTGAAACCCATCCGGCCACGCATCCGGCCACGCATCCGGTAGCGGATCCGGTAGCGGATCCGGATTTCCGGATTGGCTACCGGATTAGGCAGTTTTGACCCCGAACTTTGAATTGAGCTCCAGAATGCTACGGACCTCGGATTGACCTCAAATTTGGTATGAATGTACCTTGATATGTTAGCTTTCATTCCCAATTGGAACCAAATCATTTGGACTTCTAGAACTCCTTAAATTAAGATTTCCGTAGAAGCTGTCCGTTTTGGACCAGTTTTGCGCCAATGGAGTTTTCACCCGTTTAAAGGCATATTAAAGCTTTGTGGTCTTCATAGAATATGTTCCTAACATCCTAAGCTAGTGTTCTGTTAAATTTGGTGAACTTTGGACATGAGATGATTGGAGTTTCATACTAAATTCTATTGAGGTAAATTTCAGGAAAGCTGTCTAGTTTTGTACTTCAATAATTTGAGACTTGGGAACCTCTATTTTGACTCCTTAACCATCCGAACTTATGTACATTCACTTGAGGACATTGGTAGACCTAGTGTGATTTGTGAATTCCCTATCTTGAGGTGGTTTGGGCATAAACATCAACACCGAAGTATTGGAAACTAGGAATAAGTTGTTAAATACTTATATTCCTTGTTATAGGAATCGATCCTGACATCGGAGTCGGTGCGAATCGTTGGACTACGTGAAGCAACGTGAGGTGAGTCTTGATATGCTTGTTCTACTTGTATGTTTAAAAACGTGACCGAGCATGTGAATTTACTAAATCCTGTTAATGGTTGTTTATATTGAAACCATGCTTATGCACGACACATGACTGATTAGCATGTGATGCTATGTTATAAATTGATGACCTCATTAAAGATAATCATGTATTGACATCATGTGAAACACGGTGATTCCTTGACCGCTGGGGGTGTGACAAGCGGTAGTTTGAGATAAGGCTGGGTCCCACGGCCAGGTGGTATCGGATGACGTCATGCCAAATTCTGAATTATTATTCAAGGGTCGCTCCCTTTATCAGTTCTGGCATACACCGTTGGTTGGTTGATTGGTTGGTTGATTGGTTGGTTGATTTGTTGATTCTGTTGCAAAGCATATTGGTTTGTTGAATCAGATGCTGATAACCCACGGGTTATGAAAACTACGAACTATTGATCATGTCCTCGGCTACGGCCCATGGATCAATTTACGAACGTTCTTGACATGCTAATGAAGTGTTTATAATGAGATTATGTCATGGCAAACCTGTAAGACTTGTATATCTTGATTCACACTAGCGATATGCTAATGATGTTGTTAAACAACATACCAGGTAACGAGACATGAGGCGTTAGGGCCTATGGAAGCTCCAGAATGATCGTTTGGCCTTTTGCTCTAAGAAGCTGAGATGTACCGGATAAGTTGGTAACTATCTTGTTGTATGTAAGATAAGCTATGTTGGGGCCAATAACGTATTCTATATTGTAACTTTGTGGGTTTTAGTGATATTGGCACTCTATATGCCCTTGGGTTTCTTAGTTGGATTATTTTACATGTTTCCGCGCACTCTGAGAATCTTTCAAAATTATGGATATGACAGGTAAAAATCCCAAAACTCGATTAGTGAGAGGCCTTCATGAGTTGGACTCATTGGCCGGTCATTGATCATCCCTATATCGGGATGGGTCGTGACACAAAACAAGAGATGTAACCTGAGCAAGAAGATCCAAGCTACGACAAAAGAGGCTACAACAAGATATGGATCCTTTACCCTTAGGTTTCTCTGTGATCGGTTATCTTATTAAAACGATTGTACTGCATGTTAAACCCAGTTTGGATATTTTGATAAACTATTTCACATGTATTTCAAGTTTCGCTTTCGCATTTAATAATAATAAATTGTGTTAATTCTTTTAATTAATTTTTTAATTTAACAAAATATTTTTGACGAGCTAGATTTGTTTGTACATTTGACCGACCAGATGACTAGCAAGCTTCGTAGACTTGGGTATTTTGATAAACAATTTCACAAGTATTTCAAATTTTGCTTTCGTATTTAATAATAATAAATCATGTTAATTCTTGTAAATAATTGCTTAATTTAACAAAAAAAATTTGATGAGCCTGGTTTGTACTCTAGACCGTCCGAGCAACTATTAAGCTTCCTAGACTGACCAGAGTTTTTTGGGCCAAGACATAATCAACCAACCTACCTTACAGATCCTCGATCGGTCAGCTTCTACTCAGACATCTCCAAGGCAATGCAGTAAATCGTGAAGAGGAGTGGGTTGGGGGGGGGGGGGGGGTGCTGTATGGTGCCTCAAGCCCGTCCTTGATCGCTCGGACAATTCCAAGAATGAAGCCATTGATCGCCTAGAATCTCATAAATGGCACATGAGATTAGGGCAAGACCTCCCAAGAGAGAATTATGGCATTGATAGCGGCAGTCTGCCCACCTCTAATTGCTCCTTCTCTTGAAATACAAAACACCACTTCTGACAATGAGACTAGGTATGTTATCATTCCTATTCTCATTTTACATTTGTTTGTCCACTCCCAATACCATTCTAACTTGATCTTGGGAGGGTCCTTGGCCATATAATCACTCCCTCGCCATTGGACTTATGGGTAGGAGCCAAAAGCAGGAATGCGGATTAGGTTATCATTTTTCAACACCATCAATTTCTTTAGCATTGTCGAAAGTCGGGACGGGTTACAATTTAGTATCAGAGCATAGGTTTAACTATCCCTGGGCCTTAGGTAGATTGGGTAGATAATAATTTTTGAGAGTTTTTTCGTTCAGTTAGACTTTTCATTTTGTAGACGTAATATGTGTTATTATAATAAGTTTAAAATATATTTATATTTGTGTTTTGATAGATGTCCGATTCCAAGTTAGAACCAAAGTACCTGTTTCAATCCCGATGACTTTATTGTGAATCCGCAAGAGTAGGATTCAAAAGAGGATGATCCGAAGAAGGATTAATAGGAACTAATGGAGGAAGTTGGTGAGGATGAGCATTTTGCACCTACACCAGCTATAATATGATCACCACCGGGCTTGATGCTAGTTGGTCGGGAGGACATTGATGCTCTGCATATCAGTGGCTTCATAAGGAATACATCGCAAGGTACAATGGCTCTGCTATGGAAAGCTCGAAGTGACTTTTTTGGCTACATTTTTCAAGCACATACCCAAATGCCATCCTCAATTGTTTAGTTACTCCAGACTTTTCAAACCAAAAGTCATTTCCTAGATTGACCCCATTACGTTTGTTGATCACTTGGAGATTTTAAACCTCACACAAATGCATATTAATCTTTGGGGTGAGAATAACTAGGTTTCTCCATTTCTTCAGCTAAATTACAGAACTTTTGTGCCTAGATTTTTCCCCTATGATTTTGGCATGAGAAATTACAAATAATTCATTACTGATGTTCTTATAAACTGAAGGACAATGTTTACTTAAATGTATAAGTAAAATAAGACTTCCTCAATTCTTTCCTAAAATGATTTTTGATCAACTAAAACCAGTGAGAGAATAAAATTCAAATACATATCATTTCCCTCTTACTTTTATTTAATAGATCAAGAAAGAAAGAACATACATTAGTAGTATACTACAGTCTCTCTATTTTTGTTATTATTATTTTTCCTTTTCTATTTTGTCAGTCTCGTGCTATGCCCGACAAATATTACTCAATTGTGTGTTTATATTGTAAGAAGATGAGACAATGTGGGAACGTAATTACTTATTTTTATTTGATACCATAAATACTTTTTAATAGAGTCAAACCAAATTAAAACCGATTCTTAAGTTTTAATCAATTGCTTTCGATTAAATGAAACAAATATTTTCGTACTCAATAATGTTTAAAAACTTTAAATCTTTTCGAGCTACCGCCTCTAAAATTGGTTTTTTGTCAACCTCTCTCTTTATTGAGACCTTTTACTGTAGCCATATCAAGTTTGTGCTAACAGCTGTATTGATTTGATTTGTTGTAGACATATATACCAAAGAAAAAGCTTGTAATTGTTGCAAAAATCAATGAGATAAGATGTAAGGTACAAATTGAATATGATGTTTCACCTTTTAGCTAGGAATTAAGTCTAGGTACTATGAATATATCCAGTCAAATAAGGAATATTAAGTTTAGACTTAAATATATCAATTTGAATTGTCATATTCAAATTTTTTTGACGATTTTGAATCTTGGACATGATATTTAGAGTTTAAATTTTGGCCCTATTTGGGCTGTGGTTTTTATGTGTTTATTTATTGAAATTTTTTTCGTCCTTATTTGAAATTTTTTTGCAATTTTTTGTTTTTATCAATTTTTTTTGATTTATTGGTTCATCTCGACAAGAGCTTTCAGAAAAATTATCAATCATCGGCTACATTTGAAAAAAGTTCAGAAAAGACAAAAATAAATAAAAAAAACAGAGTTTTTTGTACTTATTCGTGTCTTTAGTGACTTTTTTTTACCATTTCGACACAATTTTATACTCATTAGATTCCTTTCATCAAGACGAACCAATAAACTACAAAACATTGAGATTTAAACAACAAATGCAAAAAAAAAAATGAATAAAGACAAAAATTATGAATAAATAAAAATCAGAGGCCAAATAGGGCCTTTATCCGCTTAGAGAGTGAGAGAATTTGGAAACTCCTTTCCGTATTCATATCTTATTTCTTTTCATATCTCATTCTATTTACGTAAATGTCATTATTAATTATGAGAACTTATTTATATACTAATATCTACCGTAATCTATTACCAAGAGGAAAATGATATGGACACATCATAAGTGAGCCCATGGGTGATTGTTAAAAAGTAGAAATGGGGGGCCATCTTGCAAAGCACCCTACCCACCCAACACTTGGCTTTTACTCCTAGTTGGATTGGAGGGAAAATGAAGAGAGGAGAGAGGAAGGGAGGAGAGAGAAAAGATTTAATTCTTCATTCGATGAGACGCCATAACCCTTTCGTTGAACGAACCCATTCGAAAGCTACACGAAGCCTGCTGAACAATGGGATGGGCCGGACCGGGTTTTTATTGTTTTGATTTTACACCTGTAGCTATAATATGCTTTTGAGCAGCCCACCACACGTCATAAGGTTATCATATCCTAACTGTTGAGATTTCCAGCTTGTGAATATCTTTGACGAATCAATTCAAAGAGATAAAAGCAAATTCATTGAAGCTATTGAGTAATGCCAGGGGCATAGAGCTTTCGAACACATCCGAACATAGATTATGTCCGAACAGTTGGATGCATTTGGGGCCCTCAATAATTTAAAGATCCTATGTGTATTTAATAATTTCGGACACATCTGTATTTGGATGATCTGTGTACACAGATTTTTACATTGAAATTTACTGTCCGCTGAGTCGTCGAACCATGTAACATTATATTATTGTATTTGTGTATGGATGTTTGTGCTCATTTATTTTGGGCGTCGTGAGCACAACAAGTGATATAAAAGTCTAGGATCAAAATTGACATCCTATAATTATTATTCGGACTTTTTCGAGTCTTTAATTGTCTCCGATATCTCCTTTGAGCATCGTGAATTAGCTTTGTATCTCTATCCGAGCAATATGCCTTGCTTATTCTAAAATCAAAGAGTAGGTTTGAGTTTGGTTTTGTTAGAATTTCCTTATCTTCCCATGTCCCTTTTGTTTTGAAGTGAGATAAGTGCCTCGAAATTGTTCGTAATAATCATCAATAGATGCGATCGATGATAAGAATTTTTTATTACGTAAAAATTTGGTTTAGTGCTTGTAAATATTTTCAAACACATATTCGAGTTAGATGCTTTGTATTTTAATTCATGTCATAACCATAAATTTAATATTGTACAGAGATATATCCTATTTTTTATTTGAAGATATAAGATGGATAAACTAAGGTGATATTTTAGATTTAGTTCATAAATTAATGCAATGATTGAACCAATTATTAGGTATATAATTGCTGCTTTGAACTTTTAATTTATATCTAAATCCTTTGTCTAATTAATTAAGTATGCTGGTGTTGGCTAAAGCAGAGAACTGTGGATTGGGGGACCTGCTGTGCACTTGTGCACAGCAGGCTGTGCCATGCAATGAAACTACGTAGTTTAGTGTTCCAACCAAAATTTTTTTGTGTGTTTTGTACACAAAACCTATTAAAAAAATTTTATTTTAAAATTTCGAGTTCACGGTTAATTTCAAAATATTCATTTAAATCAACGGTGAACTTTTCAAATTTTTTTGAAAATAAAATTTAGAAAACACAACCTAAAGGGATTCAAATGAGCGGTATCAGTTATTTTTTTTAATGCGGCGGTGGCAAAATATATATATTTTTGTAGTTTTCTTTTTACTGTTGTCACCGCAGCATTAAAAAAAAAACCAATACCGCTCATTTGAATCCCTTTAGGTCGTGTTTTCTAAATTTTATTTTCAGAAAAATTTGAAAAATTCACCGTTGACTTAAGAGAATATTTTGAAATTAACCGTGAACTTGAAATTTTAAAATAAATTTTTTTTAATAGGTTTCGTACACAAAACACACAAAAAAAAATTGATTGGAACACTAAACTACGTAGTTTTATTGCATGGCACAGCCTGCTAGGTCCCCCCAATCCGAGAACTGTCATCTTTTCTTATTTTTTTGGCTAAAGCAATCTATTGAGCCTCTGGGTCGTCTCTTGAGTTGAGGAGTTTTGCCTTTCGTATTGAACTAGCGCCTAGCCATTGGAGGAAAAAAAACTCGAATGCCAAGAGCTTATCTCAAGCAAGTTGAGCTACGAATATCTGCTTTTTTCCACCTAATGTACATACATAACATTATTAAAAAAGTCTGATAGTCACCCTTCATATCTTGTAGTCAGTTCACTCAAGAATTTATAAGCCCACTGAATAATCTATAAGTATTTGATTCCCTTTCACCATGGTTTTTTGAGCTGCTGAAAGGCCTATAGAAAGTAGGGCAATGGATTGGAACCAGAAACTGTTTCGACGTTGTGGGGAAAAGTGGATACTCAACTCGGGAGAAGCAGAGATAGGGATAGGCACGGGGCTCTTCCCATACTTAGCAGTAGGTTTAATTGCCTGGTGGGAGGTCTTTTGGCAAAACAAGTCGTAGTGATAAGTTTAAACTACTCGTGTTGGCATTAAAGTCAGTAAACTGATTCCATTATGCTACTAGGGTTCCAAACCTTCCGCTTGGCTTTATAAAATTCAACGACTTTGTTCGATCCTACAAAATCGTGAAGAACAGTCTTCTGAACCAACAGAGAGAGACCCAAAAGAGGTCAAGGAACTTAGTAGTCGAAAATCACTGTTTTGCCCTTTTGAACTACACATATATGTAGAGAGAGAGAGAGAGAGAGATTAGGATATATAATTGTACTGTCGAAGAGGACCCATTGAATTAACACTGGGCCTGTCGGAATACTTTGTGCTGGTGTCAATCAATTTACTATGAATAAATAATGAAAAATAGCATGATTAAGTGGATAGTCTGTAAGAATGAAAGTAATTATCAAAAATTAAAAAACAATCAGAAGTTTGTGTTTGAACAATCTTAAAATCACCAACGCTACGGAGATAGGAGTTGAATGACGTTTACATCTTGGGATGCAACGATCACGTCTTGCAAAAATAGCATTGCAATTTACAAGTCTAGTAGACCAGTCTAAGAATTGCAAGAACAAAATAATATGAGACGGTATGTACATAAGAGGAGAATGATTTTTCGGTGTGAAAAATAATACGGGTTGGACTTTATTTATAGGTAATGAAATGGTGCGTCTCCTCGTCAAGAAGACACGGCTTTTCTTACACAAATATTCAAATAAGTCCGATCAAAGAGTCATGAATGTCCGTACGAGTCTGACCAACGAGACGCAATAGTTCAGGCGGGTTCAGCGTTCACAAATTGATGGTTCCAAGGGCCAAAAACGGGTAGAAAAACTTCCATAATGATTTTTTATATTTAATTTTTTATTTTGTAATGATTTTGATCATTCAAATCTTAATTTCACATGAAATTGAACACATTGTTACTTGATCCCACTCAAAAAAATACGTGGGACCTAGTTTTATTTTTTGTCCAAACATTATCAAAATTGTGATTTTCAAAATTATTTTCCTAACAGGGCCTGGCCTGGCTGAGAGTTTGGGCCAAGGACCAATAATTTGGATGTGCAGGTCTAGAGATGGGCTGAGCCCATTGAGTTAGGCCGAGCCCATATTACCCAGGAAGTAACACATTTGTCGTTGTTAAACCTTGAAATCGATCAACGCCGGCCAAATAATGCAAAGTCAACGTCTCTATCGAGAACTCAACATCACGATTCAAATTATTTTGTTTTATAATTTACTGTGTAGATCATGTAAAAATAACTTAAATTGATCGAATATCAATAATTAATTGACCGGACAATATTTGTTGTGAAAAAATTAGATCCAATTAATGAAATGCAAACAAATTTATCTTTATTACATGTTTGCGGAGATTCCTCGTTTGAGGCCAACAAATACACTAAGAAATGATATGAACAGAACTTGGGCCTTGGGCCTGACCTTTGCCCTTAGCTAGGGCTGCTTTGATTATTATCTGAAATTACACAGACTTTTCCACACAGATGTGTCCGGCATCGTTTAATGCACATAGAGTTCTTGAAGACATAAAAACTGTGTCCGGTCTGTGTCCGTAGCATTATTCAATTACATAACCCTACTTTTGTTGGATTTATAAAGTCATGTGGAAATTCACTTTCAAATTTTGAAAACCCCAAAATTGTTCCCTCTAGAGATAGGACTGACACACATGAAAGCTGTTTCCATCTCAATTTTTATCAAGAAAAAACACACACATAAGTGAAGGTACTTGCCCATGTTTTTCATAGATTGCGAATGTTACACAGTGCTGCGATAAAGCAACATAATTTTACATATTTAAATGTGTTTAGACATTATTTAAATTAATATAAATTTATTTGAGCTCTAAATAGTTTTAAATAGAGACAAAATTATATCTTTTTGTTGCACTTCAGTATTATTGCACTATAACATTTCCGAACCTATTTTTTATGGTCACAAAGAAGAATGACATGTACCTATTTCATCTTTCCTAATCAATAAATTAAGAAAAAATTAATTTCCCTTTATTTTGTCCCTATTATTATTTTTCTTCCTCTCGTTTCTCTTCCCCACCAAAAGAGAGTGTGTGTTTGCACGTGTTTATCCCTTGATACGTATTAGCTAGCTGAGCAAGTCATATACACATGTATAACTCTCATGCACATATTCAAATACAGATATGTTTAGAAATGTCTACGCACGTATCAGTGTATATTATTTTTAAAAAATTAATGTGCATCGGTAAATTTTGAGTACATTTATATTCAGATCAGTACTGGAGAGGACTTTCTTTAGCTAAATTAAGCAGGAGAAGTTGTTTGGGTTTGACCCAGCCCAACACTCGCACCCAATATGGGTCGGCTAGGGGTTGTGGAGATGAAACGCTCAAGTCTTCACTAAATTCATGACGACGATGATGACGACAACAAACAAGGCTTTCTCAAGTAGGCTATTTTGGGCTGCATCTTAGACAATCATGTTAATTTATTTGATAAAATGAATTTTATCGAGCATTATTTGATAATAAAAAAATGTAAGCAAAATCGGATCATGTTAATTTACTTGCCTTGGAAACTAGTGTAAAAACAATATCATCATAAAATCTTATATTTTTTGCACAGAAATATTTGAAAATTAGACATTTTTGTACTTTCATTTCATTTTGCTGTAATTAAGGAGGGCCCAAGTAGTAATGGGTGGAATAAAAAACATATAGAGAGAAAAAAATATACATTTCGAAATTCTAGGTCCAGATGGTGGGTTAGGTCAATCTGCATTGATCCTCCTAAAATGAGATTGAGCCCCCACTTGATTTAGATTATTCTATAATTGGTGAGGCACACAAACCAAATTAAGATGTTCTGTCGGCTTTGTCTCGAACTCACTAAACTAATAGGCTTTATCTCACTGCACCATCCCCAAATTTAATCCAAACAATGCCATGCCCTTTCATATTCCTTTTGCACTTATCAGATAAACCATTTTTGCAATATAATAAGACCAGACCCAGAATTTTAATTTGGGAGTGTTGTCAATAAAATAAATAAACAACTAACAATAAAATTTATATTTAATAACAAAAAAAATACATATTTTAGAGAATAAGCTACCACGTCTTTATGTCGTTTAATTCAAACACAAATATATCTAAATCCGTTTAATTTTCTTGCACCATATTTTTATGTCGACTTAACTCGACCGTCAAACCAATAACCTTAGGCCCCTCCAAGAGAATAAGCTACCAGAAATGCCCCAGAAATTGTCTTCAGTCGGCTCCGGCTACACTTATTTTAAATTTCAATCGGTCCTTCAATTATTTGATTTCAACTATAAAGCTATAAATCCTAGCTCCGTCACTGAGGAGGACCACAGTAATAAAAAAAAAGGATAATCGAAAATTATTTCGACAATTTTATTGGTTAATTCCAGTTGGATATTCCTATGAATACGAGCTGAAAGAATATCCCATTTGGACTGTGGTTTTTATGTGTTTATTTATTGAAATTTTTTTCGTCCTTATTTGAAATTTTTTTGCAATTTTTTATTTTTCATCAATTTTTTTTGATTTATTGGTTCATCTCGACAAGAACTTTCAGAAAAGTTATCAATCATCGGCTACATTTGAAAAAAGTTCAGAAAAGACAAAAATAAATAAAAAAACAGAGTTTTTTGTACTTATTCGTCGTCTTTAGTGACTTTTTTTAACTTTTGGACATAATTTTATACTCATTAGATTCCTTTCATCAAGACGGACCAATAAACTACAAAACATTGAGATTTGAACAACAAATGCAAAAAAAAAATGAATAAAGACAAAAATTTGAAATAAATAAATTAGTGAGGCCAAATAGGGTAAATTGGCTTCTTACTGTTTCAGTAATTTTGTGGAAAAAGTGACACGAGACCCAAAATTACAAGACTACAATTTGGTGTTTCGATTTACCTAATACAATTATTTTATTACCTCGATGAGTTGAAGATGATTAAAAAATAGGAATATTTAAGAATCAAAACCAATAAATAAGAATATCGTACATTTTTGCCACATCCCTAGTTTGTATACCGAGGTAGGGCTATGTCCTCTACTGCTTACTTACTAAACCTAAAACAAATACTAACAATTAGGGCTGCAAACGAATTAAGTCGAGCTGAACTTTTTATTGGGCTCGAACCAAACTGACCGAAGTTTGAATCGAGTTCGAGTTAATTTACGAACGGTATATTTATGTTCGATCTAAGAGTATAGCTAAGATGCAAAGATAATTATTATGATGGAGAGAAGGTCTTAATTTGGATATGACAATTTAGAGAAAGATGGATTTACAATGAAAACTTTGACGAACTTTATTTTGATTAGTAAAAACTTGTTATATATAGTGAAGAGGGTAAAATATAATTGAAAAATACATATACTCCCTCTCAGATAAATATTTTAGTTCGGCGAAAAATTATAAATATATCAAGAAACACGAGCCGATCACATGAGGATATTGCCGAACTAAGGAATAATACCCATATTATTATATTCGGGCTGAGAAAGTCGAATATATGACCAGCCGAGCTTAAGATGATGGTTGGGCAAGCAGCCGACCTTAGAAAGGTGGTCAAACATCTTGCCGACCTGAGAAGGGCGGTCCGAGATACCATCGACCCGAGAAAGGCGATAAATGATTGTTATTTCGAGATAAGACAGAATCTCGAATAAGTTGGGATATAGTTCTAACAGATATGGATAAGAAGTCCACGGTCAATTTAATTAATACAAGAAGTATTGATTAAATGAAACTCTAATAATAGAAGATAACTGATTGATAGAGAGTTATCTTATTAGTGGCCAATTAGAAGACATTCCATCCCAATCGAATTCTAAGAGAATTAGGAAGCTTAAGTCACAAAGTCTATAAATAAGAATCCAGATTCATGAAGAAAGGTACGCTCTCACACGTTGATTTATCGGCTAGTAGAGAATATTAGCTCCATCTCATTCGTTCTTGTGAAACTTTGCCTGACTTAACCATCGGAGTGCCTTCCTGCCACAGCGGCGGAGGATCCTTTAATGGTTTATTGTTTTGCAGATCACAGGTCCACCCATATTGAAAGCATTGTTTCTGCTGGATAGTGAGCTCTTGGCTTTCCGTCCTGATCGAGAAAATCTACCAATCTACATATAGTGTGGAGCTTTTTAGTCCGTGTGAGGATTTCGCTCACGATTCTGTCTCTTTCGAACCCGGTATATCTGCAACTATAATTAAAGGTTAGTGCCACTGGCCGGGAAGCACTCTTATGCTAACTCGATACTTGGAAAAGACAAAGAAAGAAAGTACCGAGTTAGGGTTTAGAAGGTTGTGCATATCATACTTCTCCAAGTACTTTTCTTTTTATACACCTCTTGCCTTGAGTATCAAGACTAGATTGACATGTGCGAACATACTCCCTAATGACAGTGATCCATAACAGGATTCTGTTATGACACCAGTCAATGACATAATGATGTCTAACTCACGTGCTACATCATAAAGCATGTCCATCTTTTAATAATGTTGAAAGCATGTCCTTAATTCATCATCCATTGCTTTACACCCTATTTTTTAGCTCACGAATTATAAAATATTGATAGGAAACAGAGTTTTTTTTTTTTAAGTTAATTTTTTCATATTATTGAGATCATGGATCATAGATGACACCTAATTACAAGCACATAGTGTTGGTTGTGGGAAAATTACTTACTACAAAAAACAAAACTTAAAAAAGTTATTTTATTAAAAAAATTTAAATTGTTTTTAAGACCAAAAAAAGAGTGTAGGTGAAAAAAAAGAAAGTGCAATAATTAATTCATATTAAAAAAGTCAGATTATGTAAGTCAAAAAGTATACTACAATTAAAATATAAATATAATTAAACAAGTGAATCATAAGTTTTTTTAATTAACGTTCCAAAATAGGCATAACACTATTTTTAGTATGTATGTGTGATGAATATTCAAACACAATGAATATTTTTAAAGATAAACGTGCACAACACATGATATTTATCGTTAAATATTGAACATAAAATTAATAAAAAGACTATTATGCCACATTTTCATAATTGAATGGGATAACTTGTTGCTCCAAAATAAGCAAGTGGATAAGATAGAAAGGTGATAATAATTATTAAAGAGGGCAAAAAATTGGGAGTTAAAATTTTTTTTTGGCATTTTTGAGGTGTTTATCTCTCTCTCTTTTTTTATAGAGATGAAGTTGTTTGGAAAAAAATAAAAATATTTGAGAAATTTTTTTCAGAAACTTGTTTGAAAAAAAAAATTCAAACAAACAAACGAACACATCTAATATATAAAGTGTTTGAAATTATTTAATGTATAAAAATTAATATTATTTTAAATTTTTTTTCAAGTATAATAAATAATTTCAGACACATTTATATTCAAATCTGTGTATAAAAATAGTGTGCAGAAACTTGTTTGAATTTTCAACCTATCAATAACTGCATTTACCGAATATAGTCCTGTTGTGTTGGGATGAAATGGTGTATAGCTACGGAGTAGGGGTAGTTTAGTCCAAAGGGCAAACGGGTGTGCTCCATTATGTGGGCGCCCAAATCAATTTTGTCTTTTTGCAATGGCAAAAAAGGTACACACAGATGGGCTGTCTTCCCGCCATAAGCACCACTACTCCGCAGTCCGCAGACACTCCTCACCACACCAATCGTCCTGTACTCTCTCTCTCTCTCTCTCTCTCCTTCTCTCTCTCTCTACACATAATATACCACCACTGGTGTATTTTGTTTTTTCTTGGTTTTTCTCAATAAATTGTGAAAAGGACAACATATTTCTCAATTCTGGATTAATCCCCACTATAAATAGATGAGGATCTTTGTGGTAGGGTTTAGAACTTTACATATACCATGCTCTTACAGAGTGTATAAATGTTTGTAATTGTATTTCTGTAGCTGGGAAGGGAGTCATCATCCCACTGTGTTTTTTTTCCCTTTTTTTCCAACTTAATTAAAACATTTTACAGAGAGAGTGATGGGGAGGGAATCATCATCATCCTCATCAGGTGGGGGAGGAGGAGGAGAGAGAGACATGGTGATGAAGCCTGCATGGCTAGAAGGGTTAATGGCTGAGACATTCTTTGCTGCTTGTGGGGCCCACGAGAACCGAAGGAAGAACGAGAGGAACATCTTCTGCCTTGATTGCTGTCAATCCTTTTGCCCCCACTGCCTTCCCTCTCATCGCTCTCATCCCCTACTTCAGGTAACTTACCTACATATATAGACATATCAAATTACACCTTATACTTTTGTTAAAATTGAGTTCAACACATAAATTTGGATCTTTTTTTTAGCTTTTTCCATGTTATTTGTCCCCTCATCTTTGCTGGGTATCTTTCAATTTTGCTGGGTTTTAACTTCTTATGGTTCAAATGCTACAAATTTATCTGATTATATGTTTTGTAGTCCCTGTTGAGCTCATTTGGAATTGTGTGTAATAATATATTTGTTTTTGCTAAAATTCAGTTCGAACCCATCTTTATTTAGTTTCTCTCTGTCTTGGCCTTTCACTAAATTTTTACTTACTGGGGTATCTTTGAACTTTGGGGGTTATGGCACAATTTCTTTCCTGTTTCCCTGGTGGGCTCATCTGGCATTTTTATACACTTGACTATCGAATCCAAATATGAATTCTTGGTAATTCTGTAAAAATTCCCAATTATTTGCTAAAATTCTTGCGTATGATTTTGAGCTCTGAAACTTCAATTTAGTCCTCTTTTTTCTTCTTCCTTCTTACTTCTTTGAAATTTACAAATCTTTATGTAAAATAACCCTTGTATTAGCTTAATTTTTGGTAAATTTCTCCAAGCTTTGGGGAGAATTATTATTCTTGAAACCCAAAACATTCAACAAAAAAAAAAAACTCAAATAACTATAGAATTATCTTCTCCTAATTTCTATATTCTGTTCTTAATTAATTATATTTAATCTATGATTTTCCAATTTATGATCTCCCACTGTACTTTGATGAAACATAATAATGAATCTGTCCTGTATTTGTTTGTCATATAGGTGTTGTTCAAATATCCTTTAATGGTGTTCCTCAAATGTGTGTATCCTCTCAATCTATTAGGGCATTGTTTCCACTTTTTAGTTCCTATATTTAGAACATTTCCTTTTTACCCTGCAAGTCCCCCCCTTAGCTGTTGCTTTCAAGAAAGCGAAAGTTTGACCCAATTGTCTAGAAAATTTTCATTTTCTAGCCTATTTTGTTTTTTACTATCAACCAAACACTCTCAATTTTCCTTTGTCTTTGTTTTCTTTCTGATGAAATTTCTTTTCCTTTTTCCCATCAGAGGAAAATCAGTGGTGGAAAGTTGGTTGCCTAACTTTTTTTCCACCCCCTTGCTGTGGTAGCTGTAAAAATATAAATTATTCACCTTAATCCATATAAATAATAACCACGTAATGTCGAATTTTCATACCCTTTTCTGATATGTTTACCTCACGTCAAAAACACCTCCCGCTTATTGGGGTTGGAACGTGAAGAAACCGCAATTACCTTCAAGATTTTTACAAAATTAGGAAGTACCCTTTTTAGTTTGGTGTGATTAGAAAAATAGAATTGTGAATGGTTTTTCATTGGCTTCCTAATTAAAAAAATGATTAAAATACAGTAACTTTGATATGAATTAATTTAAGTGAAAATATTATGATACTTAAAAAGGTAGCTTTGATAGACACAACTCGAGTTTTGATCCCATGTGACAGGTGAGAAGATATGTCTACCATGATGTTGTTAGATTGGACGACCTCGAGAAGCTCATTGACTGTTCCTATATTCAGGTATATATATTAAAATTTGAAAATGGAGTTTGACTTGTGAACAAAAAAAGGGTACAATTATTATTATTAATAAATTGTTTTATAGAAAGATGTGTTATTCCTTGTTTGGCAGCCCTACACGATAAACAGTGCAAAGGTAATATTCTTGAATCAGAGGGCTCAGTCTAGGTCTTGCAAGGGTTCTAGCAACATCTGCTTCAACTGTGACAGAATTCTCCAGGACCCCTTCCACTTCTGCTCTCTTTCTTGCAAGGTCAATCCCACACACACATTCATCTCTCTCTCTCTCTCTCTCTCTCTCTCTAGATTACATGGACTATGGTAATATCACCCTTCTTGAGAATTGAAGCCAGACCTGTTTGGGACGTAGCTATTCTAAAAACAATTGAGAGAACATGTTTCAGGGACTGTTTTTGAAAACAAAAACCAGTCATCGTTTTCAAGGGAATCTAATTTTTAGCAACAATATTTATTTAATCAATTAATAAAACATTGGTTTGATTATTTTCTTAATGTTGTAGAAAATGGTACGACTAAGAGAAATGATGCTCATGCAGGTTGATCATATGGTGTACCAAGGGGAAGATTTATCAGGCATCCTATACAGGTTCAACGAATCAGATTTCGCCTTCTCTCAATTCGAGGGACTTCGGATGGACGGTTCAGATCTGCTCGACGACGATGGCTGCCAAATTACCCCAAACTCCATCCTTGATGAGGACACATTACAATTCAAAGGCTCATCATGCTCTAACACCACCATGGGCAGTTCTGGAATTTCACATGATCCGGATAGGAAAATGAAGAAGAAAGGGAGTAGTAGTGGATTCCTCCCAGGAATTGTACTCTCCCTCACCAACAGGAGAAAGGGAGCTCCTCATAGGTCCCCTCTTTCTTGAATAACACCAACCAAAAGTTATGGACTAGGGTTTCCCTAAGTAAACTACCTAGTAATTTTTCTATTTTGGTATGTTTATTAATCTCGATAAGGCCAGTGATGCTAAATATTTATCCATTCTAGGTTACTGTATGGATAAGTATGCTCGTATGATGAATTTATTTATTTAATTCTCTAGTTATAGATCGGAAAAAATTCTATTACTGAGTCAGGTGGGCGTGGAGAAACTATAAAGGCAAATTTAGCCTCTTGGCTCCCACCAATTTTGTCCCGGTGTAATAGAATTTGCAGTTATGTATTTAATATATATGAAGCTTATTTTCAGATTTGTGATTTTTGTTTAATCAATTCAGTATTTTTGTGTTTATGAAATTGTTCTGTGCAGTAATATTTTATCAAAACCAACAGATTCCTTTGTATGCAAGTGTTGAAGGAAGGGGAGGTGTAGCTAGCATTGGGCGCAAGATAGCAAAGGCCGTGGGATGGTGCGTGTGTACGGGGGGCAACCACCTGTTTCATGCATGCGTACGGTTTGGTTTTTAAGTATCACGGGACAAAAAAGGATACCAGAGTCGACTTACTGGAGCCCCGGGCCCATTCAAAGGAAAATTTATTACGTGCATTTATAACACACTTAACTTAATGCTCCCAAACTCTTGAATAATTATTATTTTAAGTAGCAAATGTAAATTGGACAACAGATTTTAATGGTCTATTACTCATAATACATATGTGATTCGACTACGTTTTTATCGATACCCGATTAACTTGTATTTTTGTATGAACAATTTACGTATCGAATTTTCAACACGAACTGTTCAGAGCGTCACATGAGATCTGATGAATTTCTATTTTAAGTCACTTAAATGATCGTCACGTAATAAAATTCTTGCTCCACTAATGTAACATACAGTGTGATCATAAACAATAATATTGTCCTCCCCGCAAGAAAAAGGAAAAACAAACCAAAAAATATTTAAGAACATTTGGACTACAAAACCTTTTGAAAGTGGATAACTAACTGATTATATATATATAGCAGATTTAATCCAAAAGAAGAAAAAGAAAAAGAAAGAGGAAGTTGCATGGGATAGTTCCACGTGTCAGTACCCCAGTAAAGCCACGTATGAGAGGCTGACACGGTTGCCTAGGTGCTTACTACGACGACGACGACGACTACTACGTACAAGAAACATAACCAAGAATAAATTTGGCAACAATAATTAAGGTAGAATAGTAGTAGTTGTATTAGAATAAGGTGACAAAGCCCATGTGAAGCAACCTGAACTCGGGTTGTGGTCCTGATCACGTGCTACCACGAACCCACAAACTCAGTTAACATGTGGCACCCGACCCTTATAAATTCTGCGCCAACCCATTGGACCGATCCACTTGTCCATCACTCACTTGTTTTTTCCTGTGACTCATTATTTCACACACATAATAACACTCAGAGAACCCCCCCTCTCTCTCTCTCTCTCTCTCTCTCTCTACTCCACTCCTACTGCCCACTGTGAACTAGTGGGCCTAGGCCTTTGCTGAGCCCCATTTGGTCCACCCGTTAAACAGCAAATATTAGGTATATATAAAGGGCGACCAATTATGGATATTTGTGTGGGAGATCAAATATTAATCCGGTAAAAGGGGAATTGGGGGCCCTGCTGTGCGCACAGTAGGCGCGCAGCAGGGCGTGCTGTGCGCCAAAACGACGTCGTTTTGACGCACAAAACACTGACCGAAAATTGTTCGGTCAGTTTTTTACTGTTCGGGCAGTGTTTTGTGCGCCAAAACGACGCCGTTTTGACGCACAACACGCCCTGCGGTGCGCAGCGCACAGCAGGGCCCCCGGTTCCGGTAAAAGGGATATCTAGTCATCCGAATTGTTATATCCGAGTTAAAAATGCAAACAAATTCCAAATATAGATGAATCGAATTGTCATATCTGTAACTACGTCTATATTTGATCCCAAACAAATGAGCCATAAAATGTTAAAAACAGTGGTGGGGTAGCTTATAAACGAAACATCATTACAATATCCTATGTCAAATTGGCAATGCGGATTAGAAATTATCGCTCTACACAGTTTATTACAAATATATGGAGACCCTAATTTGTTGAGGGGAAGATTAGAAAACAATAGAATTTATATCCGTGGGACGACCAACACATAATCTTGCGAGCTCCACATTAATTAGTTTTTTTTTTGGCTCAGATTTTTTTTATTACAAACACGATTGCATCACTACAAACAAATTTGCATCCCAATAATACTGGCACTCGAGCATTTGATGCATGCAAGGTGGGTATCCAAAATGGGCCTCGAAAAAAATTGAGTTTCAAGGTTAGTGTTAAGGTTTTGAACCCCTTATCAAGAGGAAGGAGAAAAAATGGCAAAGGGGGGACCCCATAAAATGATCCGAATTACTCAAGTGTGCTACAAAAACTTTAAGCAATTTCGAGTCTGACAAGCTAAAACTTATTTGAGATTGCATGTAAACTTTGTAAATTCGTCACATTTTGAAGTCAAACTTGAGCTAAGGTGATCATTGACTCGTTTATGACTCAATAGTTTGAAGAAAAATCAAAAGGCAAAAATAAAAATAAAAAAAATATGTTACCAAGCTCTTATATTAAGACAAGTTGATGTTTCATTTGAACTCCAACAGATTGGTATGATGGTCAAGGCATGGGACTTAGAAGTATATTATTGTTCCCTCTTATGTCACAGGCATTATCACTCTTATAGAGTCAGTCCATACAAGACAAAGTCGTAGCTTTAAATGAGGGCCCCGTAAGTGGACGATGAGAATGAGATTGATCTCCGAGGACTAATTGACAATATTAGTTTGAAAGTAATTCTAAAGTAGGACGGATACCTTGGTTATCAAAAAAAGTTGATGATTCAGTTGAGATGACAAAAGCCTTGCATCTTTTAACATAGAGACAAGATTAATTATCTATCAATTTAAAGATATGAATTTTTATTAATTTTTATAAAATCAATTTAAACAGTGTTTTGTCTTGATCTTAATTGAAACCCACTAGGAGATAATTGAATTGGTTCTCTAAAAATTAAAAGTGTTCGTAAGCTGACTCAACATCTTGAGTTATGAAAAAATACACATAAATTAAAGACCGATAATATATTGCATGTGAGGATTGAAATAATTTCACTTTAAATCAATCCTAAAGTTCCATCTATCTTCAAAGTGCAACTGAAATGAACACTGTAGGGGTATTAATGTCTTTTAACACATCTGCATTTTCTTAAGGAGGTAGTGCCCACATAATATTCGATGCCTACTATAAGACGAACGAATTTTTACGTATACAGCCGAGAGAGACATAGCCCATGGGCTTCAATCGTGGGCTCCATGAATTTCCCATGCATCAGTTGCAGAGGAGGCATGTTGCTGAAAAATTATTCAGTGCTATTGAGTACTGTCTCGTGTTTTCCGAACATCTTTTTTTTTCTTTTTTAATCACAAACTTATCTTTAAGTCCCATAATAATATAATTTACACGTGAATCTCTCGTTAATATAATTCATGAATATATAATAAAAAAGAGCATTAAATAGTACGTGACAATATCTCAAAAATCATTAAATGAATTTTCACACGTTGTGGGGTTCAATTCCAGCATTCCGATGTACTATCAGTCAAAACCCACTTTTCTGTTTAAACAAAAACATATTATTTTAGAATTCCCCTTAATTTATGTATAATTACCAAATTATCTTCTTAATTTGTTAATTCTCACATTTTCACATGTAAAAACCATAAAATTTTCATGATATAATTTTAGAAAAGTGGGTGAAAATAACTAAAAGAGTGATTAAAAAAAAGAAAAAGTGGAAACACATTAGATTTATTAGAGAGAGAAAGTGAGTTTGAGAGAGAGAGAGAGAGAGAGAGAGAGAGAGAGATGTGGGGTGGGCGGCCTCGCTTTTCAAGGTGGAATAAGTTCAAGGGAGGAGGACATTTGGTGATTTCTGATTAGTGGTTTATGTAGGCCGTGTTTGGTTGTGATTTCGTCATCAACCCTGAAAAGTGAGTTTGTCCATGAATCGGATGGGCTCGTGAGTCGTGATGCAGAGTCAACCTACCCAATCAAGCTTGTTCTCTTCTCGGTTGCTTCAAAATTCAAATCAAAATCCACCACTTAGATTTAGATGATGCTAAAGGATTTCCTCCTATTGGTCATACTCATCAATGCCCATTCGGAGGCACTGCCATCATCGGAAAAAACTCTGTTTGGTATCCGAGGATATACTTGAACATTATTATAATTCAAAAATTTTCTCTTCCCTTCAAGTCATTACGAAAAATATTTTTTTCTCTAATTCAAAAATAAGTTATTGGGTTTCGGTTTCGGTGAAGTTTAATTAGTAAAGGATTCACGAGATCACTTGTTTGTGAATTGTGACCATGTCTCGTACACAAAACCCTAGCTCAGTCATCTACATTTGATGTCGTCCTTCTATTTTCTTCTTTATTCGAATACTAAAAATTTGATGTGAATTGTGGTCGTAAGAATTTTTGTCAAAACATTTCATTCCACGTGTCATGCTTCTCTTGTTCAATTTGATTTTGTATTTGTGATTCAAAAAATATTATAGCCCGATTATCAATATAAATGGCTCAATCAAATATTAAACTTTTTAGTCTACCCTCTTACACTTTTTGTGAACACCAGTCACAATCATCGATAGTTTCCGATCTTTAACTTATATGAAGGGTATTTGTAAAGATACGAGTGTTTTTTTTTTTTTTTTGGTAGTCTGAATTTAGTACGAATGTCTTTTATTTAGTTACAATTGAGAATTATATCTACATTTTATGACATCATCGTGAAAGAAAATGATTTAAGGTGGAGAGGATCATTTCAAAAGACAATTTGAAATTACCTTAATTTTTTAAATCTTTAATTTGGTGAATAATAGTTTTCTTTTTTTAAGCTGGTGAAATAATAGAGCCAATAAAAAAAATAAAAATAAAAAAAGAGAGAGCAAACAAACAATTGGAGTTGGGCCCACATTCATAATGCAAGAGTTGATTAAACTATGGGAAGCAACTTTATGGTCAAATAGCATATTTTGTCTGGTCTTCGATCAATCAAACCAATCATCCATTTTCGAGTCGAAATAAAGGACCCCTATCTATTATTGACATTCAGATTGGTCTTTAAACGTGAATATTTACTATGGGGTACTATTTTTATGTCGTGTTCGATAAGGGTGGAAGTAAGATTTGACGTTCGAAAATTATTTTTTTTTTTTAAACAAAAGGGAAGGACCGAATTTAGTTTGGGTGAGCCAAAATATAATTTTTTTTTTTATAATTTTAACATTTATACTTGGGTCGTAATTTTTTTTGAAATTTTTACAAGGGTTTCAGCCCCCTAGTTTCTATGTAGTTTCGCCTTTGTGTAAAATTCAAAATTAAGGTCTTTTATTTGACCTAAGTTTTTTCGTATTATTTTTACTGTCTTTTTATATATTTTTCGTGATTGTTATCAAATTCTACTTAAATAATTAATTATTGAAACGAATTAAAAAAAAGGTCACTAAAATTGAATGAAGTTCAAAGCTGATAGTTTTTACTAGATTTTTTTGTCTTTAGCAACGTCTTATCCTAAACTTTTTTTTTTTGGGGTTCGTATTGTCACACTTTTTTTAATTCCTCATCGAGACAAATGAGATAACGCAAAAAAATGACAAAAAGCATATAAAATATTAAATAATATGGACTGTCTTTTCACAAAAAAAAAAAAATTTAGTTCACACCCAACCTAAGTCTATTTTCTTTGCGTGAGCATATAATAAGAGAAGACGGTACAATACTATACGACGATGTGTCAATCCTATTCAATAATCACTCCGTCAAAGCTGTACCTTGACGATTCAAGTTTGCCCAAAAATTATTGTGCTTTAGGGCCCCATAATGTCCAATCGTTTTGAATTTGCCCCTTATAATTGGAACTAGTAACACTCACAACAGTACTTTCAATTGTTGCTGAAAAAATTGTCAAAATAAAAGGAGGCCGAAAACAGTTTCCCTAGTACAAGGCAATTTTTACAAGTATATGACCACTTCTTTTTTATTTAGCAATGAGTTAGATTTTATTTGACTAATGAGTAACCAATTATTTTTAATTTTTAGAGAAATTGTCAACCGAATTCTGAAATTACCTGAGTTTTTCGCAACAATAATTTTCAAGTCGAGATCAGTATAATTAACAATTTAAATTTCAATCATCAAAATAATGCGAGTGTTTGGGAGAGACTTTTTTTATAATTTTATAATTTTATAATTTAATTATATATTTCCAAACACTATAAAGAAGCATAATTCATTTTTCAGACACTTATCAAAAGAATTTGGCAATAGGTAGGTAATAGGGAGAGGGATGTAGGGGTAAAAATAGAGTGGGTTAAAGATAGTTTCAAGTTCCCAATGATTGTATATGTTTGCTAAAAGCATTAAAAGCAAGGGTACCGCATCAGATCTCTTTGTATTGAAACCCTGCAGAATCTAGTTAGTTGGGACCAGTTGGGTCTTGGGGAGACATGCATCACTTACCACATACATGTAATCTATTCAGAAATTATTGAAAGAGACTAGTCTCATCTCAATCTGATGATGCCTATATATACACAAATGTATATATATATACACAAATGTATATATATAGAGAGAGAGATTCTTTCTAACTAGATATCTCTTATTTTGTTAAAATGAGAATTTTTATTTTTCAATTATGTTTTAATGATTTGAATCGTTCAATATTTTTAAAACATGTTTTTAAGAGTATTCCTGAAAAATCGGCTCAAAATAATATCGGAAATGACTTGATTCAAGTATTGTTTCATAAATGCTGACAAAAATAATTTTATAAAAAATTGTTTGGATCAAGTTATTCCTGATAATAGTTAGAGCTGATTTCTAAAAATACTCTTAAAAATATGTTTTAAATACATTGAGCGTTTCAGATCATCAAAATTTGATTAGGAAATACAAGGTCTTCATTTTAGCAAAATGAAGACTCTCTTTCTCTCTCTCAATATATATATATATATATATATATATATATATATATATATTATTAATTCATCTTAATGAAATAAACATAAGAAGTCAAATTTCATGATCAAAGTTCAAAAAATATACATTAAAAATAAAAACATTTTTAAATAAATATTTTTTTGAATTATTTATATTTCATTTAACTCTTTTAAATTTCAAATTATTATTTTTACTTTTTAAATTTCAGTCAAAGAGATGAATATATAGTAAAGTAAATTTAAGGAAAAATTTCAAAAAAAATGAAAAGGACAAAAAAGTATTTCAAATCTGTAGAAAGAAGTATTAAAATATATTGAAATATGAATTCATGTTTAGGCATATCACAGTCATGAAAATCTTATGTGAAAAGACCTAAATCTCTCTTTAGCTTCAAATTTTAGGGTTGTTTTACACGACTAAAATAACTTGCCCCTAATGATTAATTGATTTGCTTCCAAAACTAAATTGACTTTCTCCGGATACGAAAACGGCTTGTTTCACTAGATAAAGTGATTTGCTGCAGAGGATAAATGACTTGCTCCCAAAACTAAAATAACTTGTTTCCGAAACAAAAAAGACTTGTTGTACTTTGTAAATTGACTTGCTTCTCTGACTTGCTCTCACCGTATAAAGGTAAAGGGATCTCAACGTGTTATTTTTTCACTTCTTTGATAATCTTTAAATCTTTTCATGTTTTTGTAATTTCCATTCTTCCTTCTAATGATTTGAATTGTCTTACCATTTTTCTAAAAAAATTTCTACCTCGATTATTTGGCCTGACTCAATTATTTAACATTTTTATTCTTTATGTGAATTTTTTTCTACCTTTTTGTTTTTTTGCCAATTTTTTTTTGTAGATCATTGGTTTGTCTTGACGAGAAGTTTCAGCAAAATAATAAATAATTGGCCAAAATTTTAAAAAATTCAGAAACGTAAAAAATAATTAAAAAATAGAGTTTTTTTTTGTGTTTATTCGTTGTCTTTAGTGTCTTTTTTTAACTTTTAAACATAATTTTATACCTTTTAAATTCGCCTCATCGAGACGGACCAATAATCTATAAAAGTTTGAGGTCAAAATAATAAATAAATAAGTTTGAATAGAAACAAAATGTGCTTAAAAATAATCAAAATAAATTAAATTATAGTCTCATCCGGGGGTGTAATCGGTCTGGTTTGGTATATTTTTTGGGACCGAACCGATTTTTCAGTTTGAGAATTCTATAAATCGAAACCGAACCGATTACACCAGTTTAGGTTTGTTCCGATTTTGTTCGGTTTCAGTCTAGTTTGTTCCGGTTTCCATTTCAAACAATTTCAATCAATAATTGAGCAACTAAGATGAGGACAATTTCACACAACAATTACGCATATGCTCATGCAATTTTAATAAGCAACATACAAGATATGGTCTAACCTAATACAAACACAATTAAAAAAAACCTAATAGTCTGGTAGATTGTTAGTCTAACCCAATTCAAATACAATTAATAAGCAACATATGAGTCCTGTTTGCTGGTAGGTTGTTAGTCTATTCAATTGGATTTTTTCAAAAAATCCATTATAAAATCGAAAGGTAAAACATAATTTATATGATATATATATATATACACCTCAACCGGTCCGGTCTGATTTGGATTTTTAGCCCCTTAAACCGTAAATCAGACCGGACCGATTTTTGAACTCTTTAAACCGCTGATCTAGTCCGATTCTCCGATCTGGTCCGATTATCTTGTTTTCACCCCTAGTCTCATCTGAACTTATAGCTGGCAAAACTCACTCTCTCTCTCTCTCACATGGCGGCTTGATATGTACCCAGTCTGGAGAGAGTCCCCCCCCTCTAGCCTAAGCCCAGTGTACCCGGGCATTTGAGTTTAATAGCGCAGAAAGTTGGTTATTTTCCCCTCATGTGATTAAAAGCTAGTGACAATAGGCATGTTCATTACTCTCAAGACTTCTTCATACACAGATACGCTGTTACGTACTTTTATTTATTTGTTAATTTTAGGTTTATAACCTTTTTTATTCGTCTTGATGAGACAAATTAAGAAAACTGAGATAATTGTTAATAAAATTTAAAAATACTAAAAAATAAGCAGATGTTTGCGCGTGTTAAATATTTTAAATTCGGTACATACTCTTTAGTAAATCAACCCAGAGAAAAAAAATTCTCATTTTGCGTTTAAAATGTTGTGAGAAAATTAAAACATAACAGTTTATTGTGGAGAAATTTAGCGGGAAAACAATATTCTTGAAAAATGTCGTATTTTTTTTTCTCCGAACATGTTTTAGAGAAAAACTTATTGTATTGAGAAATAATTTTTTTACTAATTGAAAATATAGAAAGTACAAAACAATTGAAATTTTTGTACTTTTTTCTTCTTCAACGTAAACTTAAGAGGGCATTATCAAGAGTTTGAATTATACATTTTTTAAGACTTCATAAATTTTATTTTTCCCGGACCTTATAGTAAGGATAATCGCATGCGGTCTGTTGGGCCTAAATTAACTAATTATTTATTTATTTTTTATATATGTTAAGTTTTCATTAATTTTTTAAGGTCTATTGGTTCATCTCAACGAAAGAAATTTAAAAAGTATGAAATTATGTCTAAATATAAAAAAAATTAATAAAAACGAAAAATAAGTTCAAATGGACAATGTTTTGGTTTATTTTTCATTTTTTTCTAAATTTTTCTTAGTTTTAGACGTAATTTTATAAATTTCTGAAATATAAATCGAGACGAACCAACCAAAAAAAATTATAGTGTATGTTTATTTCATATTTGTAAGCATAATCGATCAATCACACACATAATATAGAATTCGTAAACAGTAAAGGGATGAACACAAGATTTACGTGGTTCTCCAAAATTGAGTACATCCATGGAAACGGAACGAGGTTTATTATTCGATATAATGTCTAGAATTTTACAATAGAGAGTATTTATAGCCTCGCTCCATTCTGCTTTGTTTTTGTCCTTTCACTTTACTTGCTCTGCTCTACTACACTCAATTTCTGACTCGCTCTGTATGAGCCATAAATTCCAACAATATCCATTCAACTTTTCAAATAAAAGTTGAACCGAAACCAACTGTAAAACTTGCAAGAAGGCATATTGGCATTGATGGACTGCAACTTTTGACGTAGTCCTTCTAGGCTCTAGCCTCCCAAACTGTAGACATGAAACTCGATAGTACTAAAGGGTAGAGAGAGAGAGGAGGTAAAATTATGAAAATTGCTATTCACTTTTCCATAAAAATAAAAATTAAATTATTTCTGAACAAAAGCTCCACCTTCTTTTAAAATTTTTAAAATTGCCAGTTTCCACTACTCTCCTTTTTGTTTTTCTCTAAATTACAAAAAAATTCACTCTCTTTCTTTCTCCAAATTACGAAAATGACACTCTCCTCATTTTCACTATTTCACATTCATTTTTAAAAAAATATATAATTAAAAAATATTAAATAAGTAATGAATAGTAACAATAAGATGTAATTGTTTTTTTTTTTAAAAAATTAACCAATTTAATTTTTTATTTTTACATCAGTTTTTATTTTTTAAGAACACATAAAATTAGAGATCACAGTTAGTCTTAAAATTTAGGCCACGGTTAAAATTTTAATTTTTTTAACCAATAAATTTTTTATCTTCACACTAATTCTCTCTAATATGTACTTTGTGAAAAAATCAAGCATCAAGAAAATTTATATTATTTTAAGTTAATATTTATCAAATGTTTTTCAATAAGTTATCTATAGTTATTATTTTTAGTTTGAAAATGAGTATGTTATTCTTTTTATTGTGTAAATATTTAAATGTTTACTCCGATAATATGAGACATGAAAGATGGAAAACCATCAAAAACATGCTTGGACTTTTGAAGTTTTGTATGTAAATTTATATACCGCAAGATTCATACCAATTCACATGATATGTCTTGAATACTCGAGTTATTGGATGTGGTTGATCCCGCTAGTGTATCTTGTGCATTGGATCGTGACATACTAATTATTTGATGCGTAAATTATTTTTATGTCATGGAAAAGGATAAAAATAATGTAATATAGATTCAATTTATACTAATTGTGTTTCGATAATTCGAAACATACTTTAGGTTTGCAAAAATAATTTAAGAAAAATAATCTCTGTTTTTAGATGAAAAATAATTTTTGAAACAAAAAAAATCAACCAAATTACAATAATTCCAAAATTCAACAACCCTTTATCAAAATATTCCGAGTTTACGGTTAATTCCGAAATAATTTTGAAGTCAACGGTAAATTTTTAGTATTTTCTTAAGAATAAAATTTGAAAAACACGACTAAAATGACTTTAAATGAGCAGTGTCAGTCACTTTTTTTCCAAAATTAAGTGCATTAGGACATGTACTGAATGTGATTATTTTTGGATAATTCAAGAGACGAATAAATAATTTTAAAATTTGACGCAAATCTAATAAAATTAAAAAATAAATAAAGATAAAAAATATTTCAAAAAAATCACGTTTGTTTTTCTTATTGGATTGTAACATATTATTTTCTTCAATTCACGCATCACGAAACACTTCAAAAATATATATTTTTTCAATAATCGAGCTCGCGGTTGATCTTTAAATATTATTTTTAGGCAACAGTGAATTTTTGATATTTTGTCGAAATAAAAATTTGCACAACACAAAATTTATTTTACTACCACAAAACACTTAGAATAAAAAAAAAATGAATGAATCAGAAATTAGGACTTTTTGGTAAATAGATGAAGAGCAGCTCGCTTTTAAAACTAACTCCTTAAAATAAAAATGATCAAATACAGTAAAAATAAAAAAAGAGAAAGCGATATTTTGGTCTTTGGGCAGGAAAATTCTCCCTATTTTATAGCCTATAAGAGCAAGTGCATCAGGTTCTCTAAAAGAGGCATTAGAAGTATTATAGCTAACCAAAGAGATATATAACAGCTGCACCAAATTCTGTATTCCTATAGTTAAAATGCCTCCAGCTACAGTACATAGCCATTTCTGGCGAGGTATTGTTCACAAGTTATTTTCTCTTTCTTCTGTTTCTGTACGGGATAGAGAAGGACAAAGGTTTTTTGCATTTTTTTTTTTTTTGCAAAGCAAATGAAAAAAATAATATTTTAAAGGAGAATAGGTAAAATAGAGAGTATTAGTGGAGTGTTGAAAGAAATAATGTCTAGCTAAATTAAAATTATGTACTGTTGATAAGGAAAAATATAAAAGAGCTGTTGCACTTGCTCTGAAGGGGTGAACAACAACTCTCTAAATTATTCGTTACTTTTGAAACAGTGCTATAGTTTTTGAACCAATTTTTTTTCCGAATTAAAAATAAAAAGTCATAATTTACTTATATTAGTGAGACCACACATCTAAAAGAATCATGATATTTGATTTTAAATTTAAAACATGTTTCTTGGTTCTAATTTTAAGACCATTTTCTTACCTTATTAGCACCGTCATGTGATACTTCAAAATCTTTTAAAACCACATGTTCATTGAGTTCTATAAACATAGGGGCAAACCCGCATAAATATATATGGTATTTGGACGGCTTTGAGTTATCATATGACAGACATCACAAAAACATTATTACTTCTATTTTAATTTATTTGTTCATTTTTATTATTATAGATAGACCTCTCAAAAATCGATTTATATTTTTAATTTTTAATTATTTTTATACCCAGGGGCGGACCATAGTGGAGGGGGGAGGTGGCTGGTGCCACCCCCCATTTTGGAAAAAAAAATGATTATTTTTTAATGTGAAAATATTTTTTGTTTAGGAAACTTCATTCAGTGCTTCCAAAACACCACCTCGAGTGTTTCTAGTCCCCCTTTTTTATCACATATTTATATAAAATTTATACTCATACTATATGTGGTGAAACAAATATATGTGCATTTCGTTGCGATGCCCGTGAACCATCAAATAATTTTTTATTATGCAAGTTAATTAATAAATCTACACAATAAGAAGGAATTGAGACAAATGGTGATAATGAATGAATACTAAGAAGTGACGACTTAATTTGTCGCCACCCCCAAATTTTAATTCTGGGTCCGCCACTGTTTATACCCAACATGGCTCTTGTTTGATAGATCAATTTGTTCTATTAGATAACATTTAAAAAAAAATACAATGTCAAAATCAAACAAAACAAAAAAAAGGAACCGAGGGAGTAATTAATATTCTGAAGGAGTAATGCTAGGAATATATTTATGTCCTGGATACAGATGTATCTGGAATCATTCAATACACATAGATACACGTGCATTTAACCATTTCGGATATATCTGTATCTGAATGTATTCGGATATTTTTTTTTGGTTATGAAGAGAGAGGTAAGTGGCAGTTGGTCCACCAGGGTTTTGTGTATTTCTGTATGTATGTATAGAGGGGTGGGGTTGGGGGTAGGGGAAGTGGACATCCCTTGTCACCTCTAGTGTAGTCTTGGTAAAAAAAAAAACAGGTGGGTGAAAAAGGAGTTTGTGAATGGACCCAACATCAGATACTCCCAGACCCCTATAATTGTCCCAATCCTTTGACCATTTGAGTGTTGGTCCTATCAATCCCTTCGACCCTACTACTCTATAGCCTGACTCCCCCCATCTGATACCTACCTCTGTCCCAAATGGGTGTAGGGTATCCCCATTTATTTTTTTTATCATCTTCAACTTTTTCCTACAAAGGGTGAATTTGGCTTATGAAATTTATTTAAATTTATTTTTTATTTTTTTACATTTGTTGTTTTAATCTTAATATTTTGTAGTTTATTGGTCCGTCTTGATGAAAGGAATTTAAAAAGTATAAAATTATGTTCAAAAATTGAAAAATGTCAATAAAAACGACGAATAAGTTAAAAAAAAACTTTGTTTTTGATTTATTTTTATCTTTTCTAAACTTTTTTCAAATTTGACCCATGATTAATAACTTTTCTGAAAGTTCTTGTCGAGATAAACCAATAAATCATAAAAAGTTGAGGAAAAACAAAAAATTACAAAAAAATCCCATAAGGACGAAAAAAATTTCAATAAATACTACAGTTCAAATGGTCCCAAAATCATTACCCATTTCACTGTCTCATAATTAATTATTATTCACATTCAGATTTAGATTCAGATTCAAAGAGAAATTAAGGTAGGTGACCGATGAATTCAAAGTGAGCGATGAATTTGTCATCGGTGGCGAATTGGGGCTGAAAGCTGAATTGTTCTTGTACACCCGGATGAACAATTTGATATGCTTTAGGTCAAATGAGTTGGTGAATTGAACGCTCGGATTGTCTTTTTATAAATTGAGAAGTGCGGTTAATTCTGTGTGGCCAAATTAGTACCAAACTAACAGAGCACTCTTGTTGAGACCCGAGACGTAACAAAAGTTAAAAAAAAAATTTGAGCAAAAGGTGAAAAAGTTCGCTTAAAAATAAAAAAGATTCCAAACAAATTTTTGTAGACATCCCAAACAAAGCCTAGCCAGGGTCAAGGTGCTGTCCAATTTAGACCTGTGTAACCACAAAGCTTGACTTAGGCCCACCTAGATCGGGTAAGATTTGGGCCTTAAATTAGTATATGTATCAACTTTGGGCCGCAATTGTAGTTTTTAATAAGCCCAACCCAGAAACCAACTTTCTTGTTATTTTTCTATGGCCAATAGCAATTTTGTGTACCCACATCAGATGACCCACTGTTCAGGGACTTAGAGTCACTGCTGTGCATTGCACTGTTTGGTCAATGTTTTATACGTCAAAATGATATTATTTTAACGCGCAACAAGTCATATTATTAGACTCCCCATTCCGCTGTTCATAGCTAGAAAGGTTACAAAAAAGAAGAATCATTTTTTGTAATTATCATTTTCTGCTTTTATTTTTTGAAAACACCAACATTAAAGGGCTGATTGGATGAAGAATTATTTTCAGAGGATAAGTTATCGAGGGAAGATGAGATAAGAGAAGATATTATTTTTTGAGGGTTGGCTCACATTGATGTGATATTTATAGATGGAGAATAAAAAAGTAGATAGTTTAGATAAAGTATTAAAAAATGGGACAAAATAACACTTAGTTTGGATGAAGGATAAAATGAGAGAGAATGTTGTTTTGTAATTATAATAAGAAAGATATGATATTATTCTTGACTAATACCTGGGGATAACTTTGGAGAAGATGCCCAAAAATAATCTCCTTAATCTTTCTAAGGGGGATTATTTTGGAAGAGATGAAAAATTATCACCCTGTATTTTTATCCTTCCAAATCATGCTAAACTTGTCACGTCAATGCTTATACTCCTAAAAGTTATCTCCTTTCTTTATCCTTCATCCAAACGGACCCTAAGGTGAAATGTTTTATAAAGCCAGTCCCGTAATTTGAATTTTCAAACAACCCAATTTTGCAGGAAACATTAAAATTGTCAGTCGATTTTTTTGGGACAATTTTAAGCAGTATCAATTTGAAACATCCATGGCCACTAGGCTCAATTGGCATCATACTAATTAGGGCAAGCGATCCGGTCCAGGCCTCGCCAAACTCGAGCCAGAATTTTAAGCTCATTTTGAAGATAAACTGAGCTCTAGTTAGCTGAAGCTCCTCAGTTCACGTAGACTCGCAAACATGAAAATACATTTCTCAAAATTTAATTTTACAAATGTATATACGAAGTTAGACTAGCTTGTTAAATTTGTCTTAAAGAGAATGATTTTGAGCTTGAGCTTGAGCTTGACTTGAGCTCAAGCTGACCTTTTGAACAATCCAAGATCGAACACTTCAAATGTCGGCTCTACTTGGCTCATTTGCGGTCCTAATCCTAGTGAAATGTAAACATTATCATTTTGATCAGGAAAATTAGATAAATGCGCAAGAGAACTGAGTCGCTGTAACGCGGCTTTTGAGCTTGACATTCAGCACAAAGAAAAGTAGACAAATGCGGTAGAAATATAGGACGTAATATGCATAAAATTGATTCATCCCACATGATATGAAGGTTGTTGAAATCCAGATTTCAACCATAAATAAAACATGGGAAATCAGAAAGAACTATATCTTGCATAACCGTGTCTCGCTCTTGTACAAATTTTCCGAATGTAACCAAATTATCATGCTGCAAATTTTCTCGTTCCGGTCTGCTTTTATATGAAATCCCAACAAGAAACTGGATAGTGTGGATGTGAATTTAGCATTTGAACGAAATGAGAACTTAACTCCAAAAATTGGTTGAGAAATTTACAATATGGAGGTCGCAATGTTGGTTTTTCGACACCAACAACGCTCACCTCAATTCCACGTTCAACTTGGTCTGCACCTGATCTCTTACGTTCCACTGCACCGAAAAAAAAAGAAAGAGAAACGAATAATTAGATTTATGATTCATCAGTACAAACAAGAGCCGAAAATAATATTAAGGAAAATACCTGCAAATCATTAATTTCCTCGTCTGTAAGTGAACGCTCCATGGACCGATATGCTATCCTGTAACAATGACTAGTCCTTCCTTTCTTATTCGTAAAATTGTCAATCAGTTTCACCTGGCATGAAATGACAAAAAAGAACCCATAAAAATAGTAAATCATCACATTGTTTTGCTGCCCAATATGCTATGACAAACAAACAGTTTCACTACTGTCGGAAAAGTCTTATTTACAGCACATACCTCCTCTGCAAGATCTCCAGCAACTCCACGAACAACTTCGCAAAGATTGTTTTCAGTGAATGAATCACTGATCCAGAAACTCATGTCCTTGAAACAAGGAGGATACTGAAACCGAAATATACTTCTATTTTTAGTGGAAAAGAAGCATTATTAAAAGGTGCACTAAGTAACTGAAGTTTAAAATTGCCAAAATAGAACAAACTTATGTCAAGGATTTTAATTTGCCAAGAGCATACTACGGCATCTATGCCTGAAAATAAACGCTTCCATTGGTTATCATACAATACCCCCAACAAAGTTGGTGCCAAACGACAAAGTGCTCCTATGGAAAATCATGTATTATTCTGCACTAAGGAAAATGTCAGCCGTACCTTGGAGTATGGCTTGAACTTTACCCCAAGCTGGCCTTTTGAGAACTACGTTAAGACAAATGATACAGTTAGTGATGATAATGACAGCAATGGAAGCAAAATAACCACAAATCAGGTTACGAAAGGCAAAGAGTTAATGGCCTTTGGGAGTTAGAATTTCTTCATGATTTCTCTTAAAAAATATAGGAATCCCTCCGTCCAAATTTGTATTGTCCTTTTTTTGGTAGTTGTGCCTTTTAAATAGGTCAATAAATAATGTATTTTAGTGAAGAAAAAATAATCATATTCTTTTCACCAATCAAAAGGCCTCAGCTAGTTCTTGCAGAAAAAGTTTCAAAATGTCTAAAAAAAGAAAAAAAGTCTGGAATAGCAAAAATGACGAACAAATTAGGACAAAGGCGGTATGAAAAATCCATTATCTTCAACATAAAATGGAGGCGAGTAGGAAAGAACAATGCATAGTAGTTTTTATGAACTTAGGAATTACTTGAGAAGTGAACCGCTCATCTGTTGTCCAGAAAAGTCGAATATCTGGTATGTCAAAGAGGACCATGGCTAAACGCTCCAATCCAAGTCCAAAAGCCCAGGCAACATTGTCCGTTCTACCACATCTCCTCAGTATTTCCTGCTCTGTCACTCCACAGCCCAGAACTTCTAACCACTTATCCTATCAAAGCATCAGCATGTTTATTGTCAGTTTCATATGGTCTAATAAACACAAGCCAATATCCAAATCAACGACTTCATATCCATCCGCAGATTCTGTTTTACTAGAGTTAGTAGAGTCGGCGACAAAGACCAATCAAACCTTACAAGACTTCTTCTTACAGTGTACTCTCTCTCAACCAATAACATTCCTTTAGGAATTAAAATTTTGAACTTCTGGGATTTGATTCTCATCTCTCCTCCCGAGTAATTCCCCAGATAGGGTGGTCATTCTAGACAGTTTTTTGTGGTCACTCGTCGACAGCTTGTGGTTAATCCAGTCATTTATGAACATTTGCATCGTGCCAAAGTAATTCCAGCAAAAATGAAGTCAAGAAAAGGATACCACAATAAGTTCTAAAAAGAGCGTTTCATGTACCAGACGTGGGTGCGCCAGAGCACACACCCGATCACCACTTATCAGAGGAGTTCATTGGTTTCAACATATTGTGCAAGTGGTGATTTCTGGAAGGTATGGGAAACTGGTGTATTTGCTATTCAGACAACTTTCGAACTAATGGGGATAAAAAATGCTTATCCCAAATGAACCAAGGACTGCCCAGGGAATTATGTGGAGCAAGAACATAGTTCAAGATCAAGTTCTCAAAATGTGGAAAATACATGTAAAATGAATGCACACACAAACAAAAAAGCAACCATATGCATTGGACAAACAAGAAAAAAAAAGGGCGAACGAAAACCTGAAAATATATCTCAAGTTCGAATGATGGGTCAGTAAATGGAAAGTAAGTATCAATCCACCGCATTTCCACAGCACCTGAAAACTTCAATAATCTTAGGCTTGGGAGATTCAGAAAATAATAATAGCTCCAACACATGCCTATGCAGTTGCTGAGAAAACAGCCAAAAAAGAAGGAACAGCAATAAAATTGCGATACACCAGCAGCAACCAAGAATATTACTCTGTGACAAACAAAAAGAGAACAACTCTTTTCTCTATTCTAGGATTTGTCAATGGAAAAGAACACGAAAGAGGAAACAAAGGAAATGAAAAACAGAAGGCAAATGATAAATCCTTTGCTTCTGTCGAAAAAAATATTTCCTCCATTGGTTATAAGTACAAACAAAAAATGCACAAGTGCAAGTAATTCTATATCCATTTCAAAATTCCCCTTCCTTGCCTACATCCAGACATAAATTAGTCAATTTTTCTGTCTCCAGGTAACCTAAAAAATGTTGCTTATTAAGCTTCCCTCTACATACCAACCTTCTTATAATGTGTATACTGCTATACATACTGTGAATAATTCCACCACGAATGAATGACATCACATGATTTGCTTCCACTTACTAGTGCATCACTTCACACCCCATTTATTTAAAGTTCTGATAAGTCTGGAATCTTTAACTTTGTCACAAGTCACTAATAAAAAAAGTCACACTTTGCTTCAATTTCAAGTATACCAAATAAGTGCCGTGCCAGACCCTCAAGGCACTTCTTTAAGTCCTCAGCTGCATAAGATGTGCCATCCATACCAGATGGTTCCCAGTCTTCTGGATTAAAAACTCGGAATCCTTCCATCTGCACTGTCAGTACACATCACTCAGCCAATAAAGACTATATCTGAAGAAGCACTTAAGTGGAAAACCATGGTTCCTGATATGAAGGATTAGATACCTGATGGAATACAGGATAATGAGTTGAATCAATGGAATCTCTACGATAAACATCTCCAGTGACAAGGAATTGGGTGTGCCCCTTCCTCAATAGCTCAGCTTGATGTGCACTTGTGTGGCACCTTAGAACAGTTTGAGAGTCCACATAATATGTATCATTGTAGCTCCTGCTCACATGATCTTCAGGCACCAAGACATCATCAAAATTCTGCAAGAAGAATACCCACTGTCATAACAATCCACACAGAACGCTTGACAAGAAAACCACTTATCAAGAAAATCAACTATGAGATGGCGCCGAAAGAACTTTTCCCAAGCTTGCTTCGTCGCCCCTACAATTCCACAGCTCCTGTATCTAGTTTGTGGGGTGGGGTTGTGTTGGCCTTAACATATCCTCGGTATTTATTTTGGGATGGAAGATGAGATTTATACAGTCCACAGGCAAAACAATAAAAAAAGCAAAACACATGCAAGAAACATATGTTCAGCTGCACCAAACACCCTCAACGAATAATGATGCAATATAATAACCATCGGGAATAACAATAGCTTCAACTTATTTTGGAACAAAAAGATTTCTTGATCAAACTGGAAGTAATTTCAGTCTGCTATCAACTTATCGTGCCAAAAACAAGGCAAATTCACAAAATCTACAAGGCCACCTTTGTATGTGACAAGAATCAAAAGACCCTCCAACTTTATTTTGCAGATAAGTTTCCATACTTTGGCTTTGTCCAGTTGTTTACCTATAAATGAAAAAAATGGTTGGAATCTTGGCAAGTTGCGCACTATCAAACGAATTGTTGGCATCATAAATTTGCTCAATTTCTGATTCAGAACTTCCCAGAAAAAGCCCACTCGGAGACTTCCCCTTCTTATAAGATGCCTTCTTTTATGGGATGACTTTCTAAATTATGCCCCATGTAAGAGATGTCTAGAATATCTGAACCAAGTTCTTGTTCAAGACTGTCCCTCTTATTCTATGAATGGTTTTTCCACACATGATACCAACCTTAGTTGATAAAATCTTAAATGATTAGTCTAGGAATGAATATAAGGAAAAGCATCTGGAAATTACATCCAATGTTGCTATTGGTAAGGCAGGTGGAATCTATGAAATTCATGTCAGATAGTGGAAAAAGCACCTTCCATGAAATTGGCTAAATTCTGACATATTTTCTGTTCAGGTGTGGTGGGCTTTAAGTGGTTGTTGGTTTCTACAAGTTTTTCTTCTTTTATCTTCTCCCTTTTTCGTTCTCTATTAGATTGTGTTTGGGTTGTGCCCCTTCATCACCTTTCTCTATCGCATTCCTTTTTCATTCTCAAAAAAAAAAAAAAAGGGGGGGGGTGGGGAAAAGAGGATCTTATGCAACAATGAACAAACCAAATGAAAAAAGAAGGAAAACTCTCACTTTAGGAAGTTTGTTTGAAACATTATCATGTCCTACTTTACACTGCTGCATCCGTTTTTAGCACTTACCCAAACAAAAAACTTGTGTTCATTTTCCTGTGATTTCCTATTCTGGAATTTTACATGCCAATCTGAGAATTACCCAATATTATTTTAAATTTAGTGGTGACATTAGAGTTTCATGCCATGTTTGCGTCAAACATTGGACTAGCAATCTATCCACCTTCTAAATCCACAGAGTAGATTAAGCCACTATTACAATGACTGTGCTGGAGCACAAATCGTTCTAGTCACCAACGAACTTATGGTTAAAGAAGAAAGGCTGGCATTTAAGAATGTCACCAATACGTAAGAAATATATGAATCCATATTGCAAATGATGTCACACTCCTTCCAAAGAATGGAACTGAAAGAAGACCCGTAATTGGTATCTAATTGTAGTGGTTCCTGATACTTCATAATTGATCTCGCTTTAGCTAGTTCCAGAAGTGTAGATGCCCCCAAGTACCTTTACAGAGGAGCCATCTCAGGCATTTGCAGGACAAATAATAAATCACTTATATCTCGCACTAATTTGCTTTAATATGTATGTCCATCATGGTTACTTCATTGAAGTTAGGTCAATGTAGAATTGTACTCTTAAGTCTTAACGGCCAAAACTAAGACCATTATGCATCTCTTGTGGAAGCATCCAATTCAAAACCAATTGGCAATGAATGGAGTGGCCTCTCATGTATATAAGGTTACCCATATTTTAATATCTTAGCGATGTGGGATTGATTCCTTCACACGTCCCCTCACGTGCAGCCCGTATTTAGGTCTGTCACGTGCGCCTCTTTTTGGGTCGTCTTCGTGCAGCCTTTCTACTTGGGTCTGTCATCGTGGGCTTTGTTCGGCCGTTGGGCCTTTTTGGGCTCTGATACCATGTGGAAACATCCAATTCAAAACCAATTGGCTATGAATGGAGTGGCCTCTCATGTATATAAGGTTACCCATATTTTAATATCTTAGCGATGTGGGATTGATTTTGGATGCTTCCACATGGTATCAGAGCCCAAAAGGCCCAACGGCCGAACAAAGCCCACGATGACAGACCCAAGTAGAAAGGCTGCACGAAGACGACCCAAAAAGAGGCGCACGTGACAGACCTAAATACGGGCTGCACGTGAGGGGGCGTGTGAAGGAATCAATCCCACATCGCTAAGATATTAAAATATGGGTAACCTTATATACATGAGAGGCCACTTCATTCATTGCCAATTGGTTTGGTATCAGAGCCCAAAAAGGCCCAACGGCCGAACAAAGCCCACGATGATAGACCCAAGTAGAAAGGCTGCACGAAGACGACCCAAAAAGAGGCGCACGTGACAGACCTAAATACGGGCTGCACGTGAGGGGACGTGTGAAGGAATCAATCCCACATCGCTAAGATATTAAAATATGGGTAACCTTATATACATGAGAGGCCACTCCATTCATTGCCAATTGGTTTTAAATGGATGCTTCCACATCTCTATCTTCAGCTTCCAACACGCTACTGATACAAACTGCATTATTTTTAGCTAGCATCTATCTATCTATACTATATACTAGAGCATGGTGTATCACACACAACACATTCTCATTATAAAAAAAAATCAAACTTACATAAAAAAATGCACATCAACACTAATATTTCTCTTCCTTCTTTATTGGTTTCCCATTTACAAGAAAAAACCTTCAAACTTCCTTAACATTCAAACTTTCTATTTCATATAAATTTCACATTTAATGTTAAATCGACATTCAATAGGGGGTTCTCATTGCATAGTACAGGTAATGCCCTAAGCCCTTGTATAAAAAGAAATACATGTTATAGTCTTTCTTTACTATTAAAGAATAAAGGATAAAGATCCTAGTAAGATTGTGGATCAGGCATCCACACAACTGAACTTATGTTCTCTTCAACTGTGAACTTGGAGACAATCAACAAAACCATCTTGTACTAAATTTTGAAAGCCCTAGTACAACATCGGTAATATCAAACACGACCTTAGCAAAAGCAAGAGTAAAAAGAAATAAAAGGTCTCCAAAGAACAGCTCTAATGGAGGTAAAAAAGGAGAGGTTTTTATTAAAGTTCCTTCGTTAATCAAAGGCGGTACCTGTTTAACAGAAACAATTGGGCAGAGATCATCGAACTTGTCAAATTTGTTCGAGTAATTGGTGTCAAAGTAGCTGTATATTGCGTTCTTCAGAATCCCAAGTGGATGTTGATCCCTCCTATGAAGTTGCAATCCAAATTTGGTGAATATCGAATCAGGAACATTGTTTGTCGGGTCATCTCTCACCACGTCTGCACATTCAATCACCAAACGAATTAGGCTATAGAAAAGACTCCCCTGTGTAATGATTCCAATGACCAAACACTTCAATTCACTTCATGAAAATTAAGAACTGGAAAATTGAAGTACATGAACCATTTACAAGATTAATAAGAAAAAATTAATTCTTTGAGTTAAGATATAAACTGACACTCAATAGTGTGTAAAAGAAACACAGATGAATCTGATTACCAACGCTCAAAAAAGACCCGTAACTAATACCTATTCCCAAATAGGAGCAATGCGAAGTAAAATATGAAATTTGTTTGTGGCAGAAAAATCTAAATTTCACCAACCAAAAAGGGCAAAAATTCAAATCCAGCACTCCGGATTTTCATTATATTCCTATACCCAGAACGGATTACAAACATAAAATACACAGTTCACCCGAAATCTATTACAGAAATACAAATTTGGAAGGTGGTTACGTAACCATCTTTAGAAATCTGGACTCCACCGAGCTCAAGAACTGAAGGCACTGCTGATTGTCTCCACTTGTCATGGCCAATCTTGTCCGAAGATACAGCGGCAGAAGTAGAAACACATTGGTGGAAAGACAGGGAAGCGGCGAAGCTTCTGAAGCTATTTCTATGGAGGAAAATCGAGGGTTTTGAGAAGAAGGTGGATTGAGCAAATGAGGCAGCCATCGACAGGGTTAGAGTAGTGGCAGTGCGTTAGCATAGATACAGATCAACGACCTGTTTGGATAAGCAATATATGGATTTTTTATACGGGTTATGGGATCCGGAGCAAAGAAGAAACATGGTTGGGTATATGGGTCGAATACTCACTTCCTCCTCTCTCTCAGCCATTTCTTCCAAAAATTTAGTTCATCACTAGAATCCATATATTTTTTGAATATAAAGAACTATTTTCGTGTATTATTTTTTTATCTTTTTATTAAATATAGAGAACTAAATGAGAACTTTAAATTGATATAAAAGGTAAAAAATTATGGTTTTTAGCTTTACAATTTCAAAGAAAAAAATTACGTTTTTGAAAAGCTATTTTTTTTTTTGAAAACTCAAGTTCTCTTAACTTTTACATAATTTTTTTTGGTTAATATCAAGATATTGTTTGAAATCTCCACAATATTTTTTCATTACTATGATTGCTCTGAACTAAAATATTGACCAAGTACACAGATTGTAGAAATAAAAGTTAGAGACAACCTTGTTGTCACATTTAAATCAAGGGCAAAACTACATGGACACTAAGACAAGTCCGGACTCCCTCCAAATTTTTTTTTTAATTTTTAAATTTAAATGTAAATTTTCACAATTGTAAAAAAATTATATTTAATCTTCTCAAATTACATTCAGTCCTCTTCCTTCAAAAAAAAAAAAATTGTCCACTCCAGACATGGAATTCTTATTCTGCATAATATCATCACTCGGATTGGTTTTTGCCGAGTCAGTGGAACTCATATCTGTACGAGTAACAATAGTTTGCCGAGTCGTGCATTTGCATATCATTTTTCATGCCAAAATTGCACCCAACTACACAAGGATATGACTGATATCTGCCCATGTAATGAGAATTTTTTTTCCAGATCCTAAAAATTCAGGTACAAAATCAACTCCGTTTAATTGGTTTTTCGGTTTTTCACCACTGCTCGCACCAACACAGAGTCTAGTAAAAGTAACCGTTCAGTTCAGTGTGTCAATGAAACGGTTCGGTGCGATCGAATTTTTTAAATACAAAAATCGAAACCCATATGACTGGAATAAAAACACATATTGAGAATCTGAATGATTTCTCTCAGTAGTTTTTCTTCATAATTATTTTCGTAGAGGACATTAGAAATCAACAATGATTGTTCATGTCTTCGTTCCTCATCTCTATCACCCCGGAACAATCATTTGACATATCAGCGACAGTGACACGAGAGCTGGCTGCATAATCTCTACTAGATGGGTTATTGCATGTCTTACAATAAACTCAGAAATAAATAAGTAGCGAGTAATCATTCACAACAGGATAATCCCTCCAAATGAAACAACCTGACCATCGAGGGCACAACCATAAATAGAAAAAAATGGTTTAGCAGTTGGATGTAGAAAAACCAAGAAAAGACAAACCAAAATTGGTTCTCAAAAGTCAGGTTGAGTTTTGGAAAGGGGATGGACTACTAGACCAGGCCAGCTCAACCAGTATGTTGTGTAGTGCCAAATTAAAGGCCAATATGGGGATTATTTGTAAAGACTTTCCATGGTATCTTTCAAGCGTTGAAGATCAGCACCAATTACTTCTGACGCCTTTTTCCCATCTTTGTAGAAATGGAGAGTTGGCTGCAGAAAAACACATAAACATCAGAAAATTAATTTTAATAACCAAATACACTAACCTGTTGACCAATTGGGGGTGGGGGTGTAGGAGTAATGCTACATACACATCCTTTAACTTACACCCGTTCACACCCTGTTTACACGATACATGAACTCTATCCATTTAACTCTTAAAAGAAAATAAAAAAAAAAAAAAAAAATCAAAATCTCAAACATATAAGCAGGGTGTGAGCGGGTGTAAACCAGAAGATGTGTACGTAGACTTATTGGAGGTGGTGTAATAATCTTAACATAAATAAAAGGGCTACCCAGTGCACGGGAGTCCCACTACTCCAAGATCCAGAAAAGGATTGAATGTACGCAGCCTCATTCCCACAAGGGAATTAGCTGTTTCTGGGACTCAAATCCATGACCAACAGGTCACAATTGGACAATATATATTGAAGTGTGTAACATAATCAAGGCAAGCAAAACAGAGAATAAAACTCAATTGAGTGCAGCTGGAACTTGCTCTATACAATCTACCAACCACACATTAAATTGGGTTTAATGATCTTTACAACCATAAATAAAAAGGTTACTCAGTGCATGAGACTCCTAGCGCTGCAAGATTTGGAAAATGATTGACTGTACGCAGCCTTATCCTCACAAGCGAAGAGAAGCAGATTGACTGTTTGCGCGACTTGAACTCATCACCACCAAGTCACAATTGGACAACACATACTGAAGTAGGTTACATAATTGAAGCAAGCAAAATAGATCACAACACTGCAATTGAGTGCAGCTAGAATTTGCTTTATACAATGTACGGACTACACATTAAATTGGGGTTAATACCCTTGACAAGCATAAATAAATTGAATGTATGCAGTCTTAATCACACAAGCAGAGAGGCTGTTTGCACGATCAAATCCATGACCACCAACCAGGTCACAATTGGACAACCAAAAAGAGACCAGCATATAATGAAGTGTGTAACATAATTGAAGCAAGCAAAATAAAGCATAACTCTGCAATTGAGGTTGGGGATAGGAATCCGAGGACTAGTTGTCATTAAATTGAGGATAATTCCAAAGCCGGCTGCCCGGCTGGATACCTCGGCTATCCAAAAAAAAAAAAGACTCTGCAATTGAGTGCAGCTAGAATTTTCTTTATACCACGTACAAACTACACATTAAATCATGTATAACCATGTGCGAAAACTGACCAAATTTTTTGTTTGCCTCTTCATGGCGCGTCTGTTGTATGAGACAGTACATAAATACAAAATTCTTTTGGTGATAGGTTTTGTTCGGTGAAAAACTGGATGGATTATCTTCCTCTGTGCAATCTCCAGTTGGGAGGCGTGGTCTTTATTCTTTTCCAAGAATAAATGTGTGGAAAGTTTAAAAACTCTACCGGCATTTGATTCACATGTTCTCCTACCAGCCATAGAGCACCATCTCCTTGTTGTCACTAGGAATTATGCACTCACGAAAGAGTCTAAAGCCACCTTCTAAGTTTTTTTGTAAAGTAGAAACAACCATTTTTATTATATGAGGAAAAAAAAGATACTGATCAGCTGACTACTGTCAGATATACTACCCCACCACTGTTTTACTAAATAGAACTGCACTAGCATCTCCATAATCAGAATATCAAGGAATCATCAATTTGTATTCTCAATGTGCCGGACTCTTGGCAACAAAAGAGAACTTGAAACATAACACTCAAAACATGCAAACTGATACACACAAGGACACGCGTCCCTAGATAATTTGAAGATAACGTAACAGCAAATAACCAATGACTTGACGCCTGCTGCTCACAAATTCTAGAAGGAAAGAACAAGGGACAAAAAAGATGAACAGTTGTCTCACCACAGAGTGGATACTTAATTCACTTAATGTGTTTCCAAGCCCCTCCTGCAAATATATTAAAGAAAAAAGATCTCAATCATATTCCAAAAAAGAAAGGCACAACCAGTAATCAAACGATTGATAAGAAAGCATGGTATAGTCAAATTTGTCAGGATTAGCAAGATAATCTCCTATTGTTTTTTTTTCTGCTTTCAATGTGAAATAAATTTATTCAATAAACAAATAGAGAACTTCTGAGACACAGAGATATAAAAAGAAATTGGCAAGTCATCACTACTAATAAAAAACTGAAAGAAGAAGTTTCACAACCAAGTCTCCGAATTAAATATAAACAAAGAACTCTGAAGCATACAACCAAGCATTCACTGATAACGCTAAGCTACCGGCAGATAGCTTTCCGTTAATTGATAAAAAAAAAAAAAATTAAGGATTCCTCAGACCTCCTCACCCAGAAGCCATCACCAGTAATGCTGTTTTAAAGTTCCACAACATCTATGAATAAGAAATCCTTCTTACCTGATCAATATCGATCTTATATGTGGTGACATTAGGGTACTTCTCGCTTAACTGTCCAATGACGGGAGATAGTAACCTACCTGCAGATGAAAATAGCACAAAGTCTTAAACCTAAACTTTTTCCATATATCCTGGAGTAAAATGTGGATACTGGCTAGTACAAACTCAGGAGGCAAAGTAAATGTAGGACATATCACCCCATTAATAAACGAATTGTTGAGACTCTTACATGGACCACACCATACTGCAGTGAAGTAGAATATTGCTGGCAAAGCTTCATCTGGTACAATTGATTTCAGTAAACACATAAGCAATTGATCTACTTCTATCAGAAACTAAGAGACTGACAGCTAAAAGAAAGAAGAAAGTAACATAAAATTTACAACGAACCATTCTGTTTACCCGCAAAATTTTACCTTGAACCTTACGAAGAGAACTCCTGAACTTTTCTTCAGAATCAATGACCTCAAGATTCGATGGACCTGACATTAGTGGTTGGAATCAAGAACAGTAGCATAACGAACCTTACAGTGAATCAAATTAAATAAGAAGCAACAATTTATGCAACAAAATGAACAGCAAACAATCAGAGATGGCAATCACTTCATCCAAAGAAATATCAAATGGCAAGTTCAAAAAGAATAAAACTGCAAATAAATGCGAGAACATAAGTTGTTAATGTAAGTCCCTGAAACTAGTAGTGGACCTAGCATTTTAACTTGGGGGTGTCACCATCTTAATATATGAACAACTAAGAATAAAATTTGAATTCAATAAATAAAAAACATAGGCGTCCAAAATCTAATTGGCAGATTGGAGAGAGTTTGATAGAGCAAAAGGGATATGGCGTGTCACAGTGCTACGCGGTAAGTCTTGGCTTACCGTTAAAAACTTTTTTTTAATGAACCATGGGGGTGTCATGTGACACCTCCTCCCTTCTATGGTCCGCCCCCCGCTTCACACTATCCAGATTAGATTTTCAAATTGACTAGGATTGCGTCGGTGATTCAGATTTCTAAGACATTCAACTGTCCATTTTCTGAATTGAGTACCCATCCTCCACGACACCACTTACAGAAAACAGATAGTGCGGCAAACAAATTTGCTTATTTGTACACAACCTTTGTTATAGCCAATTACGATCTATATCATAGAATTCAATAATCTTACCATTTTCTTAATCTTGTTTGTCACCTTATATTCTTTTCCTTCTTCTAAGAAAATAAGAATTAGAACAAAAATGACTTGAAATCATGACACTAGAATCTGCATTCCTAGACTGCGAAATAAATAATACTAATATTTGCAAAACTACAACATTAGAAGTTTATTCAACAAATTAGCCCTAAAAAAACAAATTTGAAATCAATGAGAAATATAAGCCCAAAATCAGCAAACCAACAAAACACAGTAAATAATAGGACAGAGAGAGACCTGAGGCTGATGAGCATAGGTTTCTGCGGAAGCTGAAATATTGCGGGAACTCAAGTTCAGCAGCGGTAGAAGCGGTGAAGGTTACGGTGGAACTGAAAAACTTTTTGAAAGAAACCACATAATTGGAGTTTGAAGCTGATGCTGCGGTCTTCGAAGACGAATTGGTATGGGCTTCATTGACAAACGGTGAAAGAAGCCTCTTCCTGCGATTTAGACTTCGCAAAATAGTTGCGTTTCTCCTCATTTTCCCTCTACTTTCTCTCTCTAAATGTCTCTTTGGGAAGGACTGTGTTTCAATTGATTTCCAGATACTCCTGCTACAGTGTAGGGTTTTGCAAAAGCGGTTAGAGATTAGATAAATTATACATTACTTTCCTAATGTTTACGACTGTTACTTTTGTACCCAGATAATTTGGAAGTTACAGTCTCCTTGATTGAGGTTCAAAGTTGCATTCCACAAAACCCCCCTCCAGTAGCCAACCGTAGGAGTGTAATCGGTCTGATCAGTTTTCATAGGGCTATCCGACCAGACCAATCCGTTCGGATAAGATGCCAGTGGAACCGATCCTGATCGGAAAAAATGGTAAACCGAAGTCGGTTTGAAGTGTTTGGTCTAGTCGGTCATTTCGGGGATTTCTGAAATTTCGGGCTAGACTTGAATTTGGGTCTGTAATGATTTTGGGCTGTCACGCCCCAACTTCGGGGGTATGTTTAAATCATTAAAAGAAATAAAATAAAATAAAACTTAAATACTAAGGAGCGTTCCCATTAAACAACTAACCGATACATCTTGTTTTATTACAACAATCTCCCTCAATATGCATTTTTTTTTACAATGAACCTCAAGTTAAAATTTTTTTTACATAAAACTGTACTAGGTCACAGTGCTTGACAAATGACTAAATTATACATGTTCGACTGAAGTTAACAAAACATAATCCAATGGTTCAACTCCATAGGATCCCCAGCCTTACTTGAAAAAAATTTAACAACAAGACATAAGCCGAAGCTCCCCATGTTTAACAATTGATAAAAATATGCTTAAAACCTGTCTCATATCAAAATATATAGGTTTTCCCTTCGTACAAAAATATATAGTTCGCTAAGGTTTGTCCACACTGACTGACAAATGAAAACATATATGATACGAGCTTCCCATGCAACTCACATCAAATTCGACGTCACATCCTCCTATCCTACACATCGGATACACGACACACCTTCCTATTCAACACATAGGATGCACGTCACCGCGGACAACTGACACATCACCTCACCAATAATACATGAGTGTAAAACGAAATGGTATGAAACATGAACAACTCGAGATAACGCAAGTGGAAACGTATAAAAGGCACAAGAATGAGCACAACGACATGTTCAATAATCTCAAAACACAGTTATTTAACCGTTAGATCATGTAGCCATTTCACGACTCACAGGTTCCATCAATAAGTTACTGTTAAGTATTGAATCGCAATTCCCTAGCTTTTCTCATAAAGGGAGTTAGACCGTATCGTTCCTAGCACTCCTGTAAAGACCCTAAATTTTTAAATAAAAATAAAATAACAATAAAAAAATTAAATTTTAATGTATGAAATCATTAATTGATCGATTTAGTTTGTGCGTTTTTATTTTTAGTCATACATTATACTCATGGATTTGTGCATGTGTGTGTTTGGACCCAACCCATTGGACTAATTCTTGACCCAAGCCCAACTTGGTTTAGCCCGACCCAAATTCTTATGCTTGACCCACAACCCATTACATCAGCCAATTCCCATGGAGCTTGTCACATGGGATAATTTTTCCCTTAATCATCTCACCCACATGCTTCTTCTCCAAAATTATACGTTTACTTCCATTCTTCTTCCATTAAGAACCTGATCCTTGGAGGGCACTCATTCTTCCCCAGCCAAACCACCTTGTATCCTGATTTTGTCACAAATCTCCCTTCCAAATCTCATAATGGCTGAGCAATGCCACTACTCCACTCCAAAAATCTGCAACAATTCTTCTTCTCCAATGGAAATCCATGCAAAGGGGCATTCTTACACTCAACCTCCTTCTTTATACACCATTGTAATCCTCCTCCCTTCATATAAACGAATTTCAGTGTACAGAGGAGTGGAGAGAGTGCCATGGTTGTGGTTTAGAGGTGAGAAGTTAGGAAAAAATAGTAGAGGGAGAGAGAAGAGGGAGAACTTGTTTGATACTTCAATCATCCACTCCAAGCCTCAATTCTTCGATTCAAGTCTTGATTTTTCAATACTAAGGTGAATGAATCTATCCTAACCTTTAATTTATGCCATTGATCGATATTGAGCTCCACGGAGCTCGGAGAAAACGAAACCCAGTGTTGAAATTCGTAGAAGATGATGTTGACACCGGTGTCTTAGTTTTTGCACACCAGTGTCTTTGCTTTCTGTATGTTTTAGTGTTCTGTATTTTCATGGTTACACCGGTGTCTTAGTTTTTACACACCAGTGTCTTTGCTTTCTCTAGTTTACATTATTCTGGATTTTCATGCTTACACCGGTGCTTCAGTTTTGTTACACCGGTGCCTCAACTCTTTGTATCTTACTAGTACATTACAGAATAGACCTTACACCTGTGCCTCCGTTTTGGTTACACCGATGCCTTACCTCTCTGTATCCTGTTATTACACTACAGAACAGACCTTACACCGGTGCCTCTGTTATGAAATTTTGACACTTAGTTTCTGACTTAGGCTTGTTAAGGCATGGTATGTTCTATGAAAATATACTTATTTTCTATAAATAAATTTAAGTAAATTCTAGATTTCTTTACTTTAATTTTATTTAATGAAAATAAGAAAGTACCCCCCCATTTGGAAACAATGGCATTTACAGAAAATTGAAATTCTATTCGAATCAAAATGTCGCCCTCCCTATTTTAGTACAAAATCAAAAAATCACCCGTTTTCTTCCTATATTTTGGCCCGAAACTCACCCTAAACTTATGCGTTTAAGGCGTATGAATATACGATTGTGCTTAGAAAAAATCAAGGAATCATTTCCGGGACTTTTTATCCTCTAAATCGAAACTTGAAAAATTCAACTTTTTCTATACTTAGAAAAATTTTCAGACAGCAACATTTTTCAGAAAATTAGAATATTGCCCAAACTCTTACATAATGACTACTACACCTAAAATCAAGTTCCGATTATCGTTTTAAAACATTAGGTATCATATATCATTATGAGATGACATCTCACTCAAAAATTAACATGTTAGAAGCCTTCTTGCGAAATGAAAGCATGCTATTATTGTTTATGTGCCATAACTAATTTATTTGCATTATCTTGTTCGTTTGATTTAAACTTACATTTCCAACGTATCATCATGCTACCACGAGTCTAGTCTTTTGAACGAAAATTAGATGGAGTCAATGAGGAACGTTTGAGGTTAGTGGAAATGACACTCGAGATTTTGACACGAGTCATAAAAAGTCACGAGCTTTGTAACGAAAATTGAGAATTTGATAAACTCTTATGTTTGGTGACTCGAGATTTGACTTACTCCTTGGGGAGACGTGTTAGGATGTCTTTAGCCGGGATATGAATTTTAGCCGAACTACGTCTGTTACCACCGGGCTGTGTCTTGGAGCCGAGTCGGTCACGTCTCATGTATTTAGCCAAATTATGTCGTGAGCCGGTTATGTTCGTAAGCCGTGTCGTGTCTTTTCAAAAATAAAACATAGTTGAAGGGGAGGAGTTAGATATTTTCTAAGTCAATGCACGACATATGGAAGACATAATGCTGGGAGCATAACGGTTGGGAGCATGGGATACGGGAGCCGATGTTTGGGTACACTAGCGTCGGATACGAGGTCAGCGTAGGGGTCGGGACCATATTGGTCGGGAACATCATAACACCACTTTAAAAAATGAAAGTTTGATGACGGACAACGCTTGTGTCGACCCAAACTTTGTGTTTGAAAGAAATTTGGACACTTGTCAACAATAGTGGACACTTGTGGATATAGGTCGGTTGCACGTGTCAAAAATTTAAAAACAAGTCATAGGGTTTGACTTAAGGATATATTGTCGACATTTCATTCCTTTAATGTACTTACTTGTTTAATGCTTTCGCTTATTATTTAATTTGATTATGTCAACTCTGATTATTTTGTTCTGTTCATAATACTTGATTTACTGCTCATACTATCTTCATGATCATGCATCATTTGATCCATTGTATAGATTTGAGATTTAGGGTAGTTTTATTTGTTGAGCGTTAATTACTCATCTGGTGCAACTTCTCTGTCCCTGGCCTTTCGTGCCAGGTTTCGAAGATGACGTTGCTGAGCCCGTTTATCCAGATACCAAAGGCGGTACCTTCGAGGAGGATGTCGTAGCCCCGTGGTTCACCTAATTTTAGTTTGAGCTCTTAATTTTGTCACGACCCATCCCGTAAAGGTAAAGGCACGTGACCGGCCACGAGTGAAACTCGTAAGATCCTTTAAAAATATACCAATTTAGGGATTTTCTATCAACATAACTGATATCAGAGTGCGAAAAATAAAGTTAACTCCAGAGTTCAGTGCATAAAATAAAGTGCAACAATATAACCCTTACAAACCATGACTACGGTCCAAATTCCCGACCGGTCAACCAAATACATTACAACTAAGATCGAACTACATTAAAACATGCTAAGTTTAGAGATTACAAAAGATACTTCAATTCCAATACAACTTGCAGTATTCAAGCATAGTCAGCATCGTTAATTAAAACCTGTTGCATAAACAACTTCATTAGCACTAGGCTAGTGTGAGTCTAGATATGACAAGTCTACTAACTTTCTGTATTAATATAACTTGTATTCTTGAAATTCATTATAATTAAATGCCAACTTTATACGGTATACGAATCTAACTTTTAGGCTTGCGCTGTAACCATGCACACTTATCAATGATCATGTTATGTGATGTATGAATTCAGTTTTTAGGCTTACGCTGTAACCATTTGCGATAACATTATATGATCTACGGCCCACCAGTAAATTAGGGAGCGACCCCAAATATAAGCCGGCATGATATCACCCGTTGGATTACCTGGCTAATAATCCCCACCCTTATTACTTCACCTCATCGCTAGAATCTTCATCTGCCCCCTAGCGGCCGGGGCGCGGTATTGATCTCATGCCATAATATTTTCATGTTTTCATGATGCCATGATTCTTTTTAATGTCTTAACATATCATGCTCAGTCTACTATCAATTCAGTGGCATAGATGTATATGCATCAAAGTAAAGAGTATCATTCATTTTTATTCCAGAACGTAAGTAAGCAAGTCATGTATGAGACTCACCTGAAATTAGTCCGTAATTCCTTTATATTAACTTGGCCTGATAATCTCCAATTCCTGAATCTATCATGATAAGTAGAAGTACTTATTGCCAACAACTCTTAAAAGAATATACTAACTTAGTGACTCGAATCGTATAATCGTTTGGATTTCTCAATACGTAAGGGTACGAAGTGTAATTTGGGTTCTAGGGCAAAGTGGTCAATTTACCAATTAACAAGTGGCCCCGAGAGCTTTCTCGGCATTCGTGTCAATTTTATTACTTAATCCTTAGTCTCGTTTGTATATTCTAAGGCTCGGATGACTCACGTTCAATCGGCTTGATCGCCGGTTACTTAGACCGTAAAAGGATATTTTCGTAATTTTACCATCGGCCGTCCAAAAATGTAACCGTGGTCGGACCCACATTAGTTTCAGTCCTTATTCATATTCAAAACCTAATTTCATAGTTGGTCCGTTCGTGTGGTGATTTTAGTGTCGGTAGGCCAAAAAGTAAGTAAGAGTGGCGTTTTGGTAATTATACTCTCCGGTCTCCGAAACCCGGGACCGAGACTTATCCCGTACATTATTTAACCCCAATTTCATCATGGTAAGGTCAATTTCGTGATTCGGCTAACGGGTGTGGCGATTTAAGTGGGTGCGTGAGTGGGGTTTCTAGAGAGAGAAAACTCTCAGAAATGGGCTATTTTTTGGGTTGACTTTGGGGTCGTTTTCTGTGAGTTACGTAGGTCTAGAGGACAATCCAATCTATCTAGGTCCAATATTTAATGTTTGTCTACAACTTTCGTATTTTAAGAAACTGATTTTGACCGTCCGAACATCAAGATTCAAGGGCCCGAAGTTGACAAAAAATTTGGAAAATCTGGGAAAGTCAGTGTTCAATAAGGCCGCGAGTCATTTTCGTAGCATGATTTTAACACGTTCAATATGTCATAGAGTAAATCCATTCCGTCTATGTTCAAGATAAAGTATTTGTCTCAAACTTTTGTCTTTTACAAAACGTAATTCGAGTAACAAAACATCAAGATCTAAGTCTCCGAAGTTGGCTAAAAATCAGCGAAAAATCTGAGAAAAAGTCAGTTTACTCAAGTTTACGGGTGACTTTCCTAACGCGATTTCTATGGGTTCCAATGGTCCGAGAGTCGATCCAATCCATCTATTTTAAAGACTAAGTGTCCAACTACGAATTCTAACAACGAAATCTAAATTAAACCATATAAAACATCAAGATCTAAGGCCTTGAATATAAGAAAAAGTGTGCATTTAACAAGAGTGTTTTACCTCCTCTTTGCCAGAAAGCTTGGTGGATGAAAACAGTAGCCCGGGCTACGAATACGGTGATGTAGGAAGAACTCCGGCGTGTTTTAGTGCACGTGATGACGTGGATGTGGTGGTTGTATAATGGTAGAAGGTGGTGATAAAATAAATAAAGATGAAAAGAAGGTGGAGAAGAAGAAGAAGTGGAAGAAGAAGTGAAGGAGCAGTGAGAGTTAGAGAGTTAGAGAGGGGGAAAAATTCTGCCGTGAGAGAAAGAGGTCCCCAATCTCATTCCCCCTTTCCTTCTATGATACAAAACATATATATGCATTAATTTGAGTAAAATAAAATAAAATAATAAATACATATAGATTAGGCTAGGTTAATTGTCAAATTAGGGAACACACCCCTTAATTTAAGGAAAAGGGGATTTGATTTGACCATGATAGATTTATATCGGTCAAGGGATTGGTTGCGCGCGCGTGCACAAAATACTGCACGATCCCAAGAAACTGTTCCGCTACTGATTTTTCAAAAAATACGAGAATAGACCGGGTGATTCAGAAAATTATGAGGATCGTCATGGCGTGCTCGAATTTCTCATACGAGTATTCTTTAGTAGGCCAACATCTCTAAACGTCTTAAAATTTAACGTTTTAATGAGCATAGGTTCCGAAATAAGGTAAAATCAATAACATAAAATAAAATCAATTAAATTATGTGATAATTGTAATTATTCGCGCTATTTTTAAATTTGAATAATTAAATCGGGTCGGGATATTACAAATTTCAAATTTTTAATGTAATTTCTTTAAATTTGGATGATTATAATCAAACTTTATTTTGACTAAGTAATGAAAATATGGTTGACTTTTGATAAATTTTTTTAAATTAACGTCTCCGAAATTCGGGGCGTTACAACTCCTCCCATTGAAGGCTAGTCCAATAGTGTTCCTAGCTCTTCTCCCGAAGGAGGCTAGTCTAAAAATGTTCATCTCCTAGCACATCCCCCGAAGGAAGTTAGTCCAATAATTCCCACATCGTTCAAGTGGTCAACGCCTATCACATGTCATAAATCAATCTTCTTCTTTCATTCACAACGTGTCTCATAAAGTATCATCAACTTACCTAGTAACTGAGCGACAAATACTAAAAGCATAAGAGTTCTATATGATGTGACAAATAATCCATAAATCTTGGAAGTATGATTACAAGATCTAGAATATAAAATTGTAAGTCAAGCTGGACAATCAACTCATGGTTCTCAGATCGATTCAATTATCACATGCCAACATCCATTCAATATTCATGAAATTTAATAGAATTATACTTCAAGACATTAGGAACAACTTTCATGCTAAACACAAAGTCTAAAACATATCTTAAATAGGATAAACACCCTAAAGAGAGTGATGCATCCAATCCGTCACAGTTCATGAAAGTGGCAATCCACGAAGATCTAACCGTTCGAATATGTCCATTCTTGTGCCTAAATTTAGCTAAGGCTTTAGGCTACGTCACTGTAAAAGTCTGGAGTTAATCTAAACTGCCAAGAATTTTTGACAGGCTCGGGAAGAGATCTGTCCGAAAACAGTCCCGAGACAGTTTTGTCCGGTTATGCACAGTTCTGGTATTTTAGCCATAACTCCTTACCCCAAACTCCGATTTAGACGTTTTATACATGAAACTTTAAGATAATTCCGAGAGCTACAACTTTGTAGTTATATACTTTTCCCAATTCAGCCTCAAAGTGTCTTAAAAATCATGAACAGTACCAAAACGGACTTTGTAGTTATATACTTTTCCCAATTCCGAGCTTGATACGAAGCCCTTGTCGCGTAGATCATCGTTCATCTTTTGTGTTTCTTGAAATTCATAATGGAAGGCCTCCGATTTTACAAGTTCGGAGAAGTGAAAGTTTGAGAGTTTGAGAGTTAGGGAGAGAGAGAGACGTATGGGAGAGATTGGAAGAGAGAGAAAGTATTTGGTAAAGTAATAAAATCTGATTTTTTTATATCACAAAATGGATAAATTACACTTTCTTCCTATATTATGCAACATGCCAAGATCAAGTACCAAAACTATATTCCACACATACGGGTCCCAATTCATATTACCCAAGTCATGCATTATCAAATGCCTTATCACGTTCCGAATATTTAATTTAAAATGAATAATTTTCCGGCTCTTTACATGGACTATACAAAAAATAGTAAATTAGAATTTGGGTAGTGAAAATAAATTTTCAATGACAATTTGGGCCCAGTTTTAAATTCACATCACATAACTAGGAAAAATAATACAGATAATATTCAGGCCAAATTTTGAATAACAACTTGAATCCAACTTTAAACAGCAATAACATCAACAATAATATATAAACCTTACGTAAATCCAAGTAGAAAAACATAAATTACATCAAATCCAACCATAACTTATATGTTAAAAATGTAAATCTAACCAGAAATTACTAACAGTTCACAACTTACTGACTACTACAACTTTAAATCCAACTAGCAAAAAATACATCAAATTATCATCAACTTACACGTCTAAAATATAATTCGGCCATAACCCAAAAAATATCAAATTACCAACAAGCTTCAAACATATTTACCATAACCTAAATTACATCAAATAAAAGTGTTGTTGTACTTAAAAAAATAGCAAGAAAACATGTTTTGGTTAAATGTTTGCAATTTTCCAGCACATAAAGATCTTCAAATACCTATAAAAAATATTACTTTGTTAGTAAATACAAAACAATTACTATTGGAACCAAGAATAGCACATTGACACGTATCCAACAAAATAAATAAATATGATAAGTACCATTGTAGAGACCAAAAGGGAAGTCAATAAGTCATTCTTCATAAGTCTTTATCGATTGATAATTCTATAAGCACTGAAAAAAGTAACATGAAAAGTAAGAATAAAAAAAATAAAGAAAGGACAATCAATATTATTTGCGTCCAATTGCTCTAGCTTATCAAGTTGTTCTCAAAGATAGATTTTAGTTGGTTTCTTTATCCACTGTTGAGTACAAATAAAAGCATATATGGTCTTTGGAGCTAGAGAACTCCGATATGGATCAAGCACGCATCCGTCCGTGCTAAAAAGTGATTCAGAGGCAACAGTTGACACGGAGAGCGTTAGTATATTTCGTGCTACTTGAGATAGAATTGGATACTTGAAAGAATTTGCCTTCCATCAGTGCAATATATTAAATATATTATTTTCATCTTTGCAAGCCTCAATCAAATACTTTTCCAACTCCGATTTTCTTACCAAGTTGCTTTCTTTCTCTAAGTGCAACTTAAAATGAGATTTCAGAAACCAACGATTAATGTTTCCATTCGCACCATTCAAATCCCCTTTATCTAATGATCCCACAACTTTTTGTATTCGCGAGTTAGGACACATATTGTTCTTCATATACCATTAAAATAAGCTGGTCAACCATTTTTTTACCAAGTCATGATTAGCCATCATCTCATTGTAGCCCAAGGTATTACAAAAGTAGAATTTGACAAATTTAGTTTTGTATCGGGATCAAGTACAACCGTGTGCAACAACAAAGGATTAATTTTTTCAAATTTTCCCTAATACTTGTTAAACTTGCAACTCATACCACGTGCCAAAGCATTCAAAAATAATTTTGATTTCCACACAAGTTGGTAATAGCCTTTTGAATCATACCATTTCATCAAAGAAGTTATTGCAAGTGATAGACAAAGAACCTGAAAACCTTAAAGTTGCAAGGTAAAACAACTTGAGAAACTTCAAGTACAACCTAATCTTCTTCCAATCACTAGAAGTTAGAGGACTTGTGTTTTCTTTCTTCTTTCCTTTTCCCTTCTCTTTTTATTTCTCTTTCTCACAATGCACATCGTCTTCAGTTCGAACCAACCCGCTACCACTTTCACGCTCCAACTCACCAAAGTCAAAATTATCGAATTCTTCATCAAACTTCGTCTCACTTAGTCCTAATTTGAAAAATGCATCACCACATAATCGCTCAATGCTTTCTGATATATTAGAGCCCGACCAACATAAAGTATATAGAGTTCCACTGAGTAGCCACATTTAAGCAAGGTTTAAGTCTACAATCAATGTCTTCTTTTTCAACACATGTGATTCACTTTTCACCGAAGCCTCAGGGCATACCTTTTGAGATTTCGCAGCATTCTCTAGCCCGCATTACAAATATGGCCACTCATTGGATCCAATCAGTGTTTGCACCTAAGATGGCGAACATGTCTCTTGCCGACATAGCAACTGTTTTATACACTTATTCCGCTAGGGGCAGTATGTTTGTGTGTCGGGTTGAGCTTTCCCCTAACATCTGGTTTGTTGATTTAGTCCTGCTTTGCAACTTGTTACAAATAGGCCATAAGGCTAAGCGTTGTCTCGACATTCTTTGTGCTCTCTATTCCATCTCTATTGGTGAGCCTGTTGATTTTCCAGGACTGTTCCTTGATGAGATGAAAATTTTTGCAAACAGTGGGTCTTCATGGGAAAAATTATTGCTTGCGCACCTTATCACATACATTCTCACCGACCCCTGGTTCCTCGTCATAGGAAAGTAACCATTTGAAATCCCTTTTGGGGAGGCTCGTGATGATAATGTGCACACCTTAGCGGCCCATGATTGGTATAAGAATGTTAACTCGAGCTGGACCCAGCGAGCCCGTTGGACTCCCATGGCTGCTCCAGTAGGGGATGATGGGAGTGATAAGGAGGCTGCCATGTTGGAAATAAGGCTCGTGACCATGGCCTTCCATCTGTTTATGCCCCACCTCTAATTTATGAGCTGCCACCACAGGCCCCGGGTCCTCACCCTTATCCAACGTCTCCTCGGGATTCGTGAAATTTGATGTACGCTGAGTACTATGAGATTATTCAACATCAGAATTATCAGCAAGCGTCTCTGGATGCTTTTAGTGAGCGCTTTGAGAAAAGTACCTATGACACGCATGGGTATTTGCGCGCAATTCTTAACCAACCGCCCCTGCCTCCCTACCACCCTCCATGTTACCCACCATATCCGAGGGCGCAGGCACCTCAGGATGATGATGAGCCGTGAGACATGGCGTTTATCTTATTCTGTTTCTTTTTCTTCATTTGTATTGTATTTGTATTGTCTTTTGTAGCGTTCTTTTTGTCGGACTAACATGCATGTACTCTAGTTCACGTTTGTGGGGTGTTTTCCTCCTTTATTTTCTTTGCCATGCTATTGTTCGTCCAATCAGGCGATACTATTCTCCCCTCTTTACCTTTCATATTTTATCTGTGTTCATGGTCAATGAGGGTATTGATTGGTTTAAGTTGTGGGGTGATATGCATATGGGGTAATTAGTTTCTTTGTCATGTCTTAGCTAAAAAAAATTTTCGCATCCATATTTTGGAGTATTTGACATGATAGCAATGTTTTGTGAATTCTTTGCTTGGATATGTTGTTGGTACCTAAATTCTGCATGCTATCTCTACTTAGGGTTGTTCATCTATCCATACTCAGAACTTTGCACTACATGTTTGTCTCGTAAGCTTATGATTCTGAAGTTGATGATAGATTGTTTAGGGAACCTAAAGACCATTTGTAGAGACTAACCCTCGTTGAATTTAGAGTCTTTGTTTCTTTGGATAGATATCAACACGAGTATTCATAAAGTTCTTGAATGTGAAAAATTTGTCGTTAACTGAAAGTCTCAGTAACTTCTTCAAAATTTGGTTGAATGCCAAAATGAACAGTTGAACCACAATGCTCTAAATGAAAGGTTAGGTCTTGTTAAAACTAGGAAAGAATTGTAGACCATCTTTGTTAAATTGAGTTAGTTCGCTTCTTTGTGATGCACTTACCCTTAGTCCACCACTTTGAGTCTATTGCATGATATACCAGCTCTTTGTTAAAACTCCATAGCCAAAATTGTCTTGAGAATACAGGGCTGTGTATTAAAATGAAAAGGTTGCTTTAGTGGGAAGAAAATTTTGATGACTGGCTTTTGTTCTAAGGAAAAAATGAATTAAAAACTCTAGAAGAAGTTGAAAGTGAAAATAGAGCAAGCAAAAGAACAAAAGAAGTGGGCTTGGTTGATAGAGGAAGAAAAATTGAAAGAAAATTTTGAGCTAGATTGATAAAATTTGTAAGGGGCTTTTGAAAAAAATATTGTAAAAGCCTATTCACTGATTGGTGAGAGTTGTCTGAGTCTCAAGACATGATTTTTCCTTGACCGTGCTTGAAAACTCTATCCTTACCTAAAATCACAACCAAAATCAAAGTCCTACTTGATCCTAGTAGGAACTTGATTAAGCCTAAAGCGTAACAACATGTAGGTATAGTGTTTGTTCTTGGTATTTGGTATTCTATTCTCGAGATTACTGGTCGTATGAAGCGTTTTTCAGCGTCTTGGATTGCAGATATATTACATGTCTTACATATTTCTTAATTGCATCCACACATGAGAGTACATATCACTGCACCTGTTTATGAGAGTTTCGATTGTTGAGTGCATAACCAGTGAGTCGAGTCAAAGCATGGTCTGGATGGGGATTTAGATGGTTCAATTTTTCACCCAAGGTTGTTAGCATTACTTGACTGGAAACACACACACACTCTAAGTATTGATGGTAATGGATATCTTAATCTGATGATAGTATGCGGGACTCCATATTTCCTTGACACGTCTAGGCAGGAATTTAGAAAATATGCTTGTTTGCTTGGATACTCATGAATAGTTGCAGGATTCACAAATGTTTATGGGTATCATTGCTCAAAACCCTCACGAGACTTCACTCGTCCTACTAGGGTCACCTAAGGATAAGACAAAAATGACAATATTACCCACACAGAAAAACCTCTTCAACTATTCAACCATCAATTTGATCTTCTACGCCTAACAAGATTTTCAATTTCTTTGTGTTTTTTAGAAAGAATATTATTTGCAATGTTACTTGTTTTTACATCGTAAAATTAGACGGTGGGTAAGAGATAGTTTCACTTCGTAAAAATATTATTTGTAATCCAATTTATTTGCTTAACTAAGAAATAAAAGTTATTCTTTAGAATTCATAGAGTAAAAAAAGATGTAGCTCAATTTAATTATTATTTTTAACTAATCAATATCTTTTAGCTTTTTTTTTATTTTTACTTTATGAATTAAATAGTCGAGCAATAAATTGGAGGACAAGCAGCTCCATTTGGTCTATAGTATTTAAACTATTATTTTTGTATTTTTATTCAAATTATTTTGCATTTATTTATTTTTACATCAATTTTTGTAATATATTGGATCGTCTCGATAAAACAAATATAAAAAATATAAAATTATGTCTAAAACTTAAAAAAATAACTAAAGACGAAAAATAAGTATAAACAAACGTTATTTTGATTTTCTTTTTTTGCCTTTTCCGAATTTTTTTCTACTTTTTAGAAATATTTGTATATTTTTATTGAAATTTCTTGTAGAGACAAACCAACAATCATAAAAAAAAAAAAATTAACACAAAATAAAATTATAAAAAAATTCAAAAAAGGATAAAAAATTAGATAATCATTTAATAATTATCATATTTCAAATAGACTTGTTATGTAGTGTTTGTATGATGGCAAAATAGACAATTAAACTTCAAGTTTCACCATATAAAATTCCAATATCTTAAGATATCCATTCCAAATAAACATGGGATATCTTTTTAGTCATATCCAGTCTTATATTCATTAAATATCCTACTGAATTTTATATCTCACAATTTATATCTGGACAAACAAATAGGTACTAAATTTTAAAGCAATTTTTCTTTCAATGTAGATAAGCGATGAGTTCGAAAAAAATCATTTTTAATTTTGTTCCGAAGTCTAGTTTTGATAATTTTCATGGCAAAAAATGAACATTCTGCTGTTGCGGTAGAAACAGGAAGTATAAGCATAAAGACTTGAAAAATCAAGTGGTAAGTTGTTGTCTTCCTAGTTTTCACCATATCTATTCACACAAGTAAAAAATAGATGATAAAATTTGATAAATCCCTTATCTCAACTTATGAAAGGGCAAGCGGTCACGGCTAATAATATTATGTGAAGGGAGGAGATTTGTGTAATTAATAGACCTAATTAAAATTTTTTTTTTTTGTGTGTAATTAATCCCCCACCAAGTAAGTCCGCCAGTACTGGTTGTGTGCCCATCTCTCGTATAATATTCTTACCCACTGAAGTAAGGAAAGAAAACTGAAAAATAGGTAAAGCAAAATTCTTGACCTGTCACCATCAAAGGAAAATAGAGAAAACAAAAGTCACTCTTTGGAAAATTTAATTATGTGAACAGAAGTCATCACTTAGGAAGCAATTTGGTCAATTATGTTTTTCAATAATTGTCTCCGTCAAGAAAAACTTTGCGGTTGCATAATACTTAGACTTGACTTGTCCGAGTGGTAGAGCTGATGATTTGTAAATCCAATTATATTGCAGTCGAAACTCGACAACTAATTAATACTTAGGGCTACTGAGAGTTTACTTAGTCATTTTCATTTAGGGTCCCGAAGACTAGTTGATAATTTAAATAGAGACTCCCCGAGCTTTGTCCAACTTGATTTGAAAACGATCGAATACCTCAGTTATCAAAAGAAAGATGTGGGGTTATGAGGCGAGTGACTAGAAGGCATCATTTTAAATTTCTATCTTCATCTTAAGATGATAGTGATCTCTTTTTATATTAGAATAGATATTGCAGATGCATGCACATCTGTTTTTTGAGTGGTGCACACACCAAGGCAGATTTAAGACTAGTCAAAACCTCCAAGTATAGCGTGGTGGGTAGGTTAAAGAAAGATTGTCTTTAAAGTCAATTGTTGCATTCACATTGAATGTATCCTTATTTCACACAAAATCAAAGTCAGTTTTGTCATCTTTGGTGTATACATCAGCAAAGTCCTCTATGTCCAAACATAATTGGGTCTACAACAAATTCTATGTAAGAAAACACTTCTCTTTTTTTTTTTTTTCCTTTTAGCTGAGGTGTCCAATCGACTTTAGAGTTATTCCCAACTTAATGTCGACTAGCCATTGAGTGATCACCAATCCCACCGTCCACTTGCGAGGATCCTAATTAAAGTCAGAACATTTTGCCCTGTATGAATTGGTTCCAAAAGAGTTGATAGCACCTGAGAGATTTTCGAACCTGAGACCTAAGGGGAACACACCACTTGCGGGGGGTCCAAAACTTTGATCACCAAACCAACCCCTTGGAGTTGAAAAGACTTTTCCATTGCACTATAAGTGTCCTCTTTGGTGCAATAATCTCATCACCCATGTATTCTTTTTTTTTTTTCCAATTGAATTCGTTGATTTGATTTATTAATTTTATAAATTTTGATATGCTACATGAAAAAATAACTCTATTAGGAGAAAAATAGACTATAAATTATTTGCCGTCAAAGTTAGCCGTACATATATTTTTCGCATGTGTATGAAAAATTTACTTGGTTATGTTTATTAGATCAAGTTTGTTTTTTGACTAAGGATCTAAAATTGAAGGCTACAGAATGAGTATATCTTTGAAATAGGGACATTTGGTGGGTCAAAATAATATCTTCCACATATATTATTTTGGTGATAGGGACTCTATAGAAGTGGTAATATGTATATAACTGTAATTAACAATTACTGAATTTATACCAACTAAAACTTCTCTCTCAACTGGCCCCTTATTTTGCTTGGGCACTTGCTAATGCATAATCTTTTAAACTTGCATCCTTTTTTTTTAAAATTCGAAACTTTTTAGATGTTAGTATTAATTTTTATAGGGTCAATTTATGTACAGAATTTTGTCTTGGCTTTTCCCCTTGCTAATGAACGATTCAATTGATCCTCAAAATAAAGCGTAGGCTGGCCTAAATATTATCACAACTATCAATCTTGTGGATAATGAAGGGATAAAAAACCTTTGAATATCTATCGGCACCATATTTTTAATCATATGCTAAGGTGATAAAAAATAAATTAAAAAGTGTTGGTAAATGTCAACATTAAGAGGTCTAACTTTATGATCTGGGTTGTATCTTGGAGTTGTTCATTGTTCGTCAGACCCTGCGCGTGGGGAGGCAATAATAGCTTTAGGATAGCAACTATGTGCCTCTCATAATCACAAGCTAGATTTTCTGCTTATTTTCGTATTTACGTATGTGCGTATATATTTACTTGAGTTTTGTTGATTCGATGATATTTTGGTTTTGGCATGAAACACTATCTACGATTATAATTTTTCTAACAACAAATATGGCAAGAGTCATCGTTTAGTTCAAAGACTAATTGCCAATGTAATGGCATGTCTATAAATTTAGACGAAATGATTCGGTATTGTGAAGAATAAATTTATAAGCGTCATGTGACGTGATAAAGTTATTCATCAACTTAATAAACAAATTGACCAACTTGGTGTCGAAATTCTCCAATGGAGAGAATCATTGGTGGATGTTATGAAAACAAGAGTTTACCAGTTTCGAATTCATGCTTCTAAGGCCTTTGTCAATGATGATAAATTATGCCCATCAATGGTTTTTATTCAAATATAATCAAGTTGTGAAAATACAACAATAAATAAAAATATTCAAAGCCCATTAATGGTTAAGATTAAAAAAACAATTCCTCTTATGCCGCTAGTAATGGAAAATCAATTGCTAAAAAATGTGATAGATACTTGAATCGTGAGCAACTTCAAAGGCCATCAATGGCTGAATAAAAAAATCAATCCCTCATATCAAGTAATGGTCTTAATAACTTGACCGGAGAACAACTCAATAAGCCAACAATGGCAAGATCAAGAATTAGATCCCCTTCATCAACTTTAATACTAGAAAACGATGACCGAAACTTTGTCTCGAAGTCAAATTTAGTTAAACATCATAACAAATCAAGGTTCATGATTTCATAATTTTGGACGTTATCCTAAATGTCCAAATTTATGAATTTTCCAAGCCACGCCCCACAATGACTGTTATTATTCGACATCCACATTGGGTTTTGTGGGGTTCATCAACAATAAATTTTAACTAGTTGGCTAATGAAAGCATATAGTCGTATTATAAGATTGTGCCTACTAAAGGTCAATCAGTGATTGACAGTGTAAAAAAAAAATCGATAATGGAAAGAGATTTCTACTACTCTTTATTAGAAGAAAATGTAAAATAATTTTTACGAGTCAGAATTTTATCTTAATGGAGTTCATGACATCAAGATGAACCAAATTATGCAATAATGACATCAAGATGAACCAAATTATGCAATAATAATTGCTTTCAACATTAATTTTTAAGCCAAAAATTTTTTTACACCACATAACTAAGATGGTTTAGTGTCGATTATTGAAGTTTAATTTTTGGTATAATATTTTATAACTCTTCAAGAATTATAGCATCATTCTAAAAGAGCTAGAGAGGCAATTGTTGGCACGATATTTTTTAACCGTATGCTAAGGTGATAAAAATAAATTAAAAAGTGTTGGATACCTAAAGTCAAAGGCAGAGAATAAGAGCAGTTAAGAAAGTTAAATGTATTGTCACTCGGCATAAAAGAAAAAGACAAGAAAGATAAAAGAAGGTATAAGGTAGTTAAAAAAGTTAAAAGAAAGTTGAAATTCAAATATTTTGAAGTAGAAATTTGTCTACAAATATCAATGCTGGGGATGAAAAATGGACCCTCCAACAATCTCCACATTTGAAAATTAAACTAGATGGTTTCTCTTTTTTCTTGTTATAAGGAGTAGATGATAACACAAATATTCTCTTGTATCCATCCTTTAAAGATTAATAAAGGTTGTTTATTCTCTCACTTCGTATCTAAAGAAGTCCTTCAAATTTCGAATTGGACCGCACATCCACCTTATTAACAAATCATATTTTCAGCACTTAATTTGTTATTATTGCTAATTTTTTCTATATATGTTGATTGTGTCGAGGACTGAAATTTTTTATAACAATATCCAAAATGAAGTATGAACGCAATCTTTGACTTTTTCATAATAAACCGTAAAGACAACCCCCCACGTTTAAAGCTTCCAAAATAATTGTCTTGTTATTATTTTTTTACGTTAATTGTGTCCTTGATGATGCAACCACATACGTTGATTACGTCACTGCTGAGCTCCTTAGTTTCCTGGAAGCATCATCTCTCTCTCTCTCTCTCTATATCTCTCCCCCCAAAGTTTGACTAGCAAGTATCACCATATATGTGTACATTCTACACAAGGTTGCTTCTACCTTTGTTGAACACAAGGTACAAGTGGGGGAGAGAGGGAGAGACAGAGAGAGAGAGAGAGATGAACACAGGAAAAGTCTTAAGTATGAGTGATACAATAAAGGTTGGTGAATCTAGTGATCGAAGGGTGCTGCAATACCTTGATCATGATCAGCCCACCTCTGATAAAACATTGAGTCCGACTAATTCTGTTTCTACTGCAGGAAATGAACTTCACTTGAACCCTAAGGCTTCCATATCTAAGAAACCAATCCGAAGGCGGTCTAGACAATCAAAGCAGACGCAAATCACCCTTCTCAACGCCAGCACCGCCAATTTCCGGGCCTTGGTGCAACAGTTCACCGGCTGCAGTCGGAGCACCACCACCTTATCATTTTCGACGCCTCGAAAAGGCCCCGTCGACTTAAAATTTCCAACTAATATTCCAACCGGTACTGTCTCGCTTGGATTCAATAACACTCTTGAACAAACTCCAGCGACTCAGCAGTACCAGTACCAGCACCAGCACCAAGAAATGTATCATTTGCAAGAGCAACAATCTATGCTTCTATTTCAGAAAAATGATATTGGGGGTGATCATGATGATTATACTTCAAGTAGCTGTGGTAACTTTATCCCCAATACACAGACTCTAGAGGATTTTTTCCTGGAGAATATTTCTTTGTACGATCTCATTGGGGATGCTAATTAATTAAATAGAAGTATGCTAATAGCCTCTCTTTCTTTTTTTTTTTCGTTTTTTTTTCCTATGGACACTAGAAAATTAAAGAAAGTTGGGTTTTTTTGTTGTTGTTGTTGGGGTGTAATGTTTTTGGTGTATAGTGTTTTGATGCAATAATATAACTTTGATCGCTTCAGAAAATTATAGTATGTGGTAGAATTTAATTCAAGAGGGGTACACATGGGAACTGAAGATGTGGTAATTACGTACGATTTTATGGGTGGATTCTGCAATTTAGTTTCGATTATGGGCTTTGTGTGTGCTTTGGTAATAAGTTTTTATTAATTGGGGAAGCCATGATCAGCTTTCATGGTCACGTGCTTTGGATACCATTTACCGAGTCTCCCCGTCGAAAATGACTTCCGTAGAAAATAATTTAATAATGACGTGGCATTAAAATATTTAAACATTTTTCCAAAGTAAAATGGTTGTTGTTTTGATTATTAATTTTTGGAATAATGTTAAAAAAATACATAGATATTCGTAAAATCTGTAATTGATATTCGTAAAAACGCATTAATATCTGTAAAATGCGTATTAATATATTTGTGAGTGGATAGATTTTCTCGATTAAAGAGGAAAGGTAGGAACTCAATATTTAGCAGAAGATATGTTCTTTATACAGTGAACTTGTGATCTGTAAAATAATAACTAGTCAAAAAATCTTCTGCCACTGTAGCAGAAAGACTCTCCGATGATTAAGTCAGACAGGATTTCACAAGTATGGAATAAAACTAACTTATATTCTCTAAAAGCCAGTGAGTTATTGTGTACTTCTCTTTGTTTACTTGAACCTTTATTTATAGACTTATGCTTCCTAATTCTCCTAGGATACTGATTCCTCGTTAGATTCAGAGTCGAGTGTTTACTGAATGGCCACTAATAAGATAACCTTAACTTGATCTCTATCAGGCAGTTATCTTCTTCCATTAGAGTTTTATTTAATTAGTATTACTCATACCAATTAAATCACCCGTGGACTTCTCATTCATATCTGATTAATGCTATATCCCGACTCGCTCGGAAGTATGTCTTATCTCAAACCGATAATTACTCATTGCCTTTCTTAGGTCAATGGCATCTTGGACCGCTCTTCTCATGTTACCAAGATGTCCGCCCACCGCTATCAGGTCGGTTGCTATGCCATTTTCCTCGGATTGGCTGGTTACATATTCAGCCTTCTCGGCTCGAATATAATACAAATAATCCTTTTTATGCCGGCCATACCCTCACATGATCAACACGTGTAACCTGACGTCTTTGTAGTTCCGCGGCAAACTAATTTATGTATCCGAGGAGAAACTAATTTATTTCTCGTTTAAGTTTTACCTTCGTCAATATTTATATCTGTGTGACATTATGTGTATATTATTCGGAATTGGGGGTCCTGCTGTGCGCCAAAACTGCGTCGTTTTGGCGCACAAAACACTGACCGAAAATTGTTCGGTCAGTTTTTTACTGTTCGGGCAGTATTTTGTGCGCCAAAACGACGCCGTTTTGGCGCACAGCACGCCCTGCTGTGCGCTGTGCACAGCAGGGCCTTCTATTTTTTTTTTTCTTCAAGGGGTGAACATTAATCCATTTCTTATTGGTTCTTTCTAAACTCTAGGGCCCATCAAACCAAACCATAGTTTTAACATTAACAAACATAATCCCGTGTGAGTTTTATTTTAAAAAATAATCCCATGTGTGTGCAAAGAACAAAGAGGGTTTTGGGGCAAATCTGTTCCTCTCGTATCAACTGTATCAATCTATGTTTTTAGTGCTAATTAATATTGTATCAATCCAGATTTCTAGCTATCGGCTCGGCATTGGCATCAATCCATATTTTTATCCTATTTGTCCACTTAGACAATTTTTTATTTTTTAGGGAGGGAAAGGGAGTGGGAACGATTTGGTTAAATAATTTAGCCTACAACCCTCTTTTTTTGTTGTGTAATATCTGGAATAATTTTTCCAAATGAGATCTCTCACGTGATTGCCTTATTAACGATAACCATGATTTGGTTTGATAAGTTTATAAGTTAAGGAGGATCAATAAGGAAAGAGAGAATGTTCACCTCGATAAACAAAATAGTATCTACTGTTTATTAAGCGATAATTAGCAAAACCCTTTTGAGCTTTCCAAGTCCAGTAAGATTAGCCACGACCCAGTAAATTTATCAAACAGGCCATAATGTTTAGTAACGGAACTCAAAAGGGAATACGTAGAATTTAGGCAAAATTTGTTTCAAGTCAGAGAGAGAGAGAGGGAGGAGGGGAACCCGGCAGAGAGGAGGTGCTGCAATTGGAGAGAGAGAGAGAGAGAGAGAGAGAGAGAGAGAGGAGAATATGGAGGATCAGCAAGAGCAGAAGCAGTGCAATTCGGTGTGTGAACCGCCGAAGGATCGTCCGGTTCGGGTATACGCAGATGGGATATACGACCTCTTCCACTTTGGACACGCTCGATCCCTTGAGCAAGCGAAGAAATCGTAACGCTATCTCCACCCACACTTATATGCTACTAAATTCCTCTTTCTTTGTGCTTCATATTTCCCCCTTTCTCTTATTTATTTCTCGGATTGGGTCTTCTGCATGTTTTGCTTTATACGTCACTTGTTCCCACCTCCTCAACAAATTGAGGATACTTTTTCTGAGCCTCAGCATGTGTGCGTGACTTCTTTAACGTTATTTTGTTTCTAGGTTTATGTAGTTTTTTGGGTTCTATATTTTTGGGTCTTGATGATATTGATTTGATGTTGTTGGGAGTTTAAACCCATCAACACATACGGAGCACAGCCCAAGCTGGATTCATACTGAAGAGAAAAACATAACAACTCGGTTTGACCCGCACCTTCTCTCTTACACCCGCTTCTCATTGTCGCACGCATTAGAATTCCAGAAGTTTACTATTTGAGGCAAATCCCAGTCCTAGTCACCCATACAATTAGCAAACCTTGCACATACTGGATTTCCTAGTGGGTCTCAGACCCGGCACCCAGGGACCAAATCCAGCTATCTTGTTAACTAGATTAGGCCGCTGCATTGAAGACATGCGTTTAATTTAATGGTATACATTTTGATCTGTTCACTGTGCTGCTTGTCATAAGTCCTCGACTCTCTCTCTCTCTGAACCTGCAGTCACACCTTTACCATAAGGTGGAAGCACCCCATTCCAAAGAGTGTGCCACTAAGCTCACTACTTTGCTGATTGATGTGAATCCACTCCCCTCTCCTCCTGCATGTCTGCAACTGCCTTCCATGAGATCACGTTCACAGACCAAATGCAGGGTTAAAGGTACCCATTTCATCCTATTTACCTTATCTTTGCGCTAAGCTTCCTTGTGAACGTCCAACTACTATTGGTCCAGCTTCTAGTCATTCTCTTGACTCTATTCATTTCACTCCATCTCACGCATGTATTTGGTATGGTATACCTGGAATACATTGAAGGACGACACTAGAAATCACACCATACTAATGGGAGTACCAGTGTATTGTACATTTTCCAATGGAAACGACTCTTAATAGTGATAAATTAATGGACTCAAATTCTACCCTAGGTCACTTCAACTTGCTAATGAATGAGGATCGAGGTTTTCTTAAGCCAAGGCCTAATGAGGGATGGTATATGTTGGGATTGGGAGAATATTATTTTTAAGATTGAATCCACCCGTTAAGTAACTACTAGTTGTAGTTCCCTTGAGTTAAGCAATTGTTCAATCCTATATTCCGAGATTGAGAGACTCTTGAGAATCGCAAGGAAGAAGGATTCCCCTATAGGCCATAAACCGAGTTGGCCGACCGGATTCCTAGAGGACATTGGATTCACCACTTCAGATGTTGTTCATCAAGATCCATCATATGTAGTCTAGATTCAAGATTAAAGGTTGTCCTGGAAGAACAAGATTCCAGATTGTGATTCTGGAAGTCAAGAACAGAATCGTCTCAATGTTCCATTTGAAGTCTTCATCTAAACCTGGCTATATCATTCTTCCAAGATGGTCTTAAGTTCTCTATATTCCCCACAGTTCAACTTCTAGGAGTCTACTCTGAGCTAGTCTTCCATAGTATACCTCGATCCAGATTCTTCACTTGCCTTTGAAGTGAGCCATAGTCAGCTGGGTTGCCTCAAACACTGCCATCTATAATCATGTTTATAAGTTTGGTCACCAAATTACCATAATTGATCTAATCTTTCTGGGACTCTTTTCGTTTGGCTAGAAATTGGGTGTGAAAGTGTTACCTCTACTTTCTATAAGCCTAACTGCTGACTGTCTCCATTCAAATACAGAATTCATCCATGTCCAAGGTAAGATGGGAAGAGAACATAGTTGTGACTAAGAAATATATTTCCTGCCATCTGATTTCTCTGCTACTGAGTTCTAACTTGTGGATCCTGAAGATCTGCAAGCTCTCCATAATGCAAAATGGTTGTGATTGAGCGATGCAGACCATTGTCAAGTATCCGATTTAGCTGGAGTGGAAATGTTCCGTCATTGAATGATGAGAACCAGACTGTTTCTGAATGTTCTTTAACTATGCAAGATGAATGAGTGTAGGATTACTCCAATTTCTAAAGGCAACTTTTAATGGTCGTTATTTTGTAAGTGCCAACGAAGTTCTGGTTTGTTGGTGGACTGTTTTCCTGAAAAACATTTGAGATTTGAATGCATAATATAATAGCTGTAGCCAGTTTTTTTTTTCTGCTTCATGCTTCTGGTATTGTATTGGGAGATTCATGCCAATTATAACATTTGTTTCTTTAACTGAAATATATAGGTTTCCGAATGCTTATTTGCTTGTTGGATGCTGCAATGATGAAGTGACTCATACATACAAGGGCAAAACTGTCATGACGGACAAGGAGCGTTATGAATCTCTCCGCCACTGCAAGTTGGTTTCCTGTTAATTCTTACAAACTTCAGTTTGTGGTGGTGAAATATTACACATTCCTGTCGTTTTAGTCGGGACTCGAGATCGCCCTTTTTCTTTGTTGAGAAGTTACTTCTTTTCAGGAAATGACATTTAGAACTGCTAAAATTGCTATGTTAGCTGGACCATTGATATAGCCAATTGTATAGAAGTGTTCTTATGGTCTGTTGATTCAGGTGGGTCGATGAAGTTATTCCAGATGCACCATGGGTGATTACACAAGAGTTTCTTGACAAACATCAGATTGACTATGTCGCGCACGACTCTCTTCCGTAAGGTTAACCAACCCAAAACTACACTTACTATTTGCCTAAAGTTTTCTCCGTGTACTCATTTTCTCGCCTAAAGGTTCATATAGTTTTCTAATCTAATGCCATGACGGATGATACCTGGTTATATTCTAATTTCACATTTGAATTTTGTTTTTTCATTGAGAAAACATTCTTCCTGGAGACATTTTTGGACCCAACACGTTACTTGTTTCTCCAAACCCCACAATCGCCACTGAACAAAGAAGCATATGTCGGAAACTATTGTGTTCTTGGAAGTTCATTCCTTGTAAAGCACGAGTTTTTGAAGAGGGAAGTTACATGTGGTGTATCTTTTAATTTGTTTGATATTATGGCATGAAATGTTGGGCCTATATACACTCTTTGATATTTCAAAATTGTATAAAAAATAATTCTTCTTTTGAAGTGTATTTTATTGAGACAATTGCCCCTAAAAAAGGGGCAGAGGTAGATGGTTGCAAGTGATCCCACTGAGTTGGGAAAACCTCATAAAGTAGGTATGGTTGTAACTGATAATTAATATATTTGACCCACAAGTAAAAGACAATAACGCCAAAGACCTGAAAATTCAATCCTTCCCCTTTGTCGTTACAAACCATATACGACTCTAGATACTTGGCCCCACTGGAAATAAATGCTGGCGCTGCCCATGCCTGGAAATGTTTTCCACCACAACACATGGTAGTATGGTACCTCACTTTTATTCTCGCACAAAATTTAGTGACTGATACTTGTACATTTCATAGCTATAAAATGTATCTGATAGTTTTTTACTTTTCTATTTTAGGACATTTTTTAGGAGTCTACTTTTTTAAATTGAGTCTCAGTGCACCTTTCCTTTCATAGTTCTCCTCTGTCCTCATTCTGATTGTATACAATGGAGATTGAACATTTCCTGTAAGGTTTCCAGACGCCGTGGTTTTTATGTGGAGTTTTATTTATCCTGCTGCTTTAAGTTGGCTTTACAAGAATGTGTTAATTTTTGTTGTTTACGCTAAATTTCAGCTATGCTGATGCAAGTGGGGCGGGCAAGGATGTTTATGAATTTGTAAGTTCTATCTTGAAATATATGTTTCTATTTATAGTGGCCCTCTCTTCGTTCTTTATGTTGCTTATCTATTCTTAACCGTTGAACTGAGTTTTGACTCGAAAAACTTTGACCTCACTTCTTGTCTTGCTATCTAAATTTGGTTATATTTAAGTCCTGGTAATTGCCATTAGGATTTCCCTAGACATGTTATTCCACTTTTTTTTGGCCCTGGCTTGTATCAGCGTTTGTACTTCTTTTGGACAATACATAATGTCTCTGTTTCAGGTCAAGGCCGTAGGAAAATTTAAGGAGACAAAGCGAACTGAAGGGATCTCAACATCAGATATAATAATGAGGATAGTCAAAGATTATAACCAGTATGTGTTGCGTAACTTGGACCGAGGATATTCAAGAAAGGAGCTTGGCGTCAGCTATGTGAAGGCATGTTTGCCATTAAGTAGCAGTTGTTTATTTCTTGAAATGAAATATGAGATCTTCTTTGGCACGATCTTGCTTCGGGTGACTCCTTAACTACTATCTTTTTCCTGTCAGGAGCCTGATTTTCCCTTTTTCTTTCTATCAGGAAAAGAGGCTGAGAGTGAACAGGGGGCTGAAAACATTGCGTGAGAAAGTTCAGAAACATCAAGAGAAAGTGGAAGAAAAGGTTTTTATGTTTTCTTGCTAAATATAATCTTACACTTTGATAATGTGTATAAACTGTTTGGCTGACGTTTTGGGGCAATAAGCAAGTTGACCTTAGAGTTAGAAGCACATTCTATAAGATCTTTTTTGGTTTTTCTTCCTGTCTTCCCATAGGTGTCAACACTTGAAGAAAAATATTTGACTCTGAACTACTGTTTTATGGAAGATTCAATTTTAAGATTCACAAAATTCGGAGAACCTGGGGATTGTCAATCTGTCATTTCCTTGTTTGTTTGGTAGGAGATCCTTAGGATTGTAATATTTGCCTATGAGTGATGCTTGCTCCAAGATCTGTACTTTGGTGAATAGCAGCTGGGTTTGCTCATGTAATTATATTATATTATATTATATTATACGTGTGTGTGTGTGTGTATTTGATAGGAGATTCTGAGGATTCCTCATATTCTCTCCCTCTCTCCCTCTCTCTCTCTCTCTATATTTATATATACATACATATATATATATATATATAGATAGATATATATATGTATATGTCTCCGTGTGTGTGTGCGCGCGCGCGCGTGCATGCTTATATATCTTCATGGACGACTCCATATGTATGAAGACATTTTTATTTCCTTTCCTATTGTTAATCATGATTCATGAGCACATATCGGCTTCGAGATGCAGCAGTACCAGGATTGAAAACCTTGTAGGTGGCATTTCATGCACACAACACTTTATCTAACGTGTATAATAAAATGTGAGAATATTGATTAGTGAGCAAAACTTTTTTTCGGTAGGTAAATTTCATTTTCATGTATATGTGATGGCTCTCATAAGCATGAGAGGTCTCTTTTTCTTTATCTTCCTTTCCTTTTTTTGTCTATGTTGTTATCCCACACAAATTTGCTTAAGAATGGGTTATACATACCATATGCTTGGAGGTTTACTTCTTGCTGTTAGCGAGATGGAAAAGAAAGAGAGAGAGAAAGATAAAAGTGTATTGGATGATTGAACACCCTAACACGAGCTTTATTTATATAAAGGCATAGACTACATGATTCCTCACATAACCAATGTGGGACTAAACTAATATTCTAACACTTGCCATTAGGTAGGATGGCCCAGAGACTAACATATGCATTTGTACATTTGATGCTTTTTAGTTTAAGGATTTAATTCCCATGCAAGTTTGTTCTATAATTCGCCAATCCATGGACACAATTTGCCATTCCCATGCAATAGAAGATCAGTTACAACTGATGCCTTGCGGATGATTCAGTGAACATCTTGCTTTGTTTCAATGTTGCAGATACAAACGGTAAAAAAGCAGCGCAACATATGGGTGGAGAATGCTGATCGCTTGGTTGCTGGCTTCCTAGAAATGTTTGAAGAAAGTTGCCACAAAATGGTGAGCTCCCATAACCCAACCCATCAGAAAAAGAAGGAAAAGATTTGGTGAATTGTTGAACTTCATGCACGACTGGCACAAACACATGGCATGGAATTTGGACACACATTAGTGCACAGAAAATGAAGTGCGGTAGAGACATAATTGAAATGTGGCCCAGACTACACAGAATGTATCTGAGCCACGAAATGCCCTTTGTGTCCCCATTCTTGTCTATAGACTTTCTACGCAATAGAGGCTTGGTTCTGATGATTAAGGATTACTGTTTACTTTCTTTTAACATTTCTTTTTTTGTTTCTTGAGAAGATTACATTTTCAATTCAGATCATGCTTTTTGGGGTTTTCTATAGGGTACTGTCATCAGAGACCAAATACAGGATCGACTATTGGCAAAGGCAAATACAAGGGGACTTATGTACGATGATGAAGACGGTGTTTACGATGAAGACGAGGATGAGGATGATGATTATTATTATGATGATAGCACTGAAGAAGAATATTATGATGATGAACATGAACAAGAATGAACCTCTTCATTGTGATTATCTATGATGGTGTTGCATTCCTATAGTTGTCCACTTTAACTTGTAAGTATGCTTTCCCGTAGCAGATATGCACGTTTGCTAAACATAGCTTCTGGTCTGAGTTGGAATTGTTCATTCACACAATAAGAATATCATTTGGTTTCCTTTTAGTCTTCAGTGCAAAGAATGAAAGTTTGAGTTTGTGAATAATTACTGCAGATGCTGAAACAAATTTACGATTGAAATGCGGAAGTTTAACCATATTTGTAGCTTTTTAACCTGTCGTACTGCAGTTTACGCCAGGGCTGCAACAAAAATGGAAAGAACAATCGGCCCAAACTGTAAATTTTGATCCAGTTCCGTGGATTTATGGTCCGGTCCTGGACATAGAAATTTGAGCACCATGGTATGTGGTTCAGTACGTAGTTTTTTGATATAGAACCGTAGATTAACGAATTCGACCGTGAATTGATATAGAACCGTAGATTTATGGTCCGCTCCCGGACATTTTACTGTTATTTGTAACCTTCGAAGTTTGAGGGGGTGAAATGTAATTCGACCTAATGAATCAAAGTAAAAAAACTAACAAGCGGTCAAACTGGAAATCAGTTTTTCGGAAATCAGTTTGATACAATGTTCTATGTTACTGGAAATCAGTTTTTCGGAAATCAGTTTTTTTTTTTTTTTTGGGCATGGTCATTCAGTAATTGATAACTGATTTCTGTATGGGTCTTGAGTACAATTGTAATGCTTGGAAATTTTTGCTCTTGGTCATACAGTGATTGATAACTGATGTGGAAAACTGGGAATCTGGGAAGTTTTTCCTGTTGAGTCATTTGTAGCTATTTCATTTGTTGGTGCATATATTGTTAGTTTATTATTAAGAAAACACAGATTGGTTCACTGGACAAACACTGCACAGAACCGAACCATGAGTCACAGATTGATTTGGCTCGGTCCATAGGACTTTTGGACTAGACACAGTCCTCAATTTCTTGGAACAGTAAGTTATGGCTTGTTCGTAAGATTATTACAAAACTGAACTAATTCAGACCGTGTGTACCCCTAGTTATGCATTTTTATGAGAAGTTGTTTGATATGAAATGTTGTTTTTAATATTATGGAGTTGGTTCTCTTGGGGTTTGGGAACAGCCTTGTCCTTTATCTGATAGAAATGATCCTTCACAAGTCTGTTCTCCTTCTTCTCCCAAGTGAACCGCAAGATGAGCAACTCGTGACTGTTTCGATACTAAAACCTAACTTAGGCTCCAAATAAGCTTGTGCTCTCATGAAATCACTCTCAATAACCGCCTCAATCAACATCATGTATCGATGTGTCGACAGCCTGTCAAGGGTTCCCAACCAGGTTGGATCCGATCCAGTCTGGCCTAATGTATTGTCCGTATCATAGCCATGGGCTCGGCCTGTGCTTGCCAGCCTTCTCCCATTACCAAGGTTCAGCCCACATCAGCCAGTTGGACCCAATGCTCCTCAGTTTTAAGGGTTTTCTGGCATTCGGCCGAATTTGACTAACTAGGCCTACAATAGTTCTCTCTCTCACTTGTTGCCCATTTGCTGCAGAATTGTTAGCTGTAGCCGAGTTGCTTTTACAAACATTGAGCGCCAGCCTTTGTATTATCTTTTCAGGTTCAGTATTTTTTTCAATGTTCCTTTCAGATTTAGGTTGTGATCCTAATAAGTGGGATGACTCATGTATTGGCATCAATGCTTATTTAATAATAAAATAAAGTTGATCAAAAGTTCGAATAAAGTTGATCATCATAATTTGGCAATAGCTTTTCAGCTAGGTTTAGGAGTTCATCTCTTATTCTCATGTCTTGCTTGTTCGACTATTTTGGCCAAAACGTTACGTTTTAGGTGCTTGTTGGCAAGAAGAATCCATAAATTTGAAATAAACAAAGAACAGCATTTGGAAGTGTCCATTTTCTAAACGAAAATCTTCTCGCTTTTTTGAAGAGATATAAAATAGTGCACGAACATTATAGGGGATGTGGGACTTCTTGTGCATTTGCGCACAGCAAAACGTGTTGTGTCAAAACGATATTGTTCAAGCAGTTTGGGCAGTGTTCGGGTAGTATTTTTTGCGTTGAAATATCGTTTTGTTGCACAACAGAGGTGTTGTTCAGCAAGCTTTTCCTTTCTGTCATTAGGGTTTATAATACTCGAATACTGAGCGAGTATTTTGGTGAGTGCTACTTTTTTTGGGAGTGGTATTCTTTAGAATTCTAAAACACATTGTTAAAGCTAAAAGTTGCACAGCACACACCAATTTACTAACTTCAATAATTGTGTTCATTAATTTAGAATCTTTCTTAGTTCTTATTGTTCTTTTCTTTAATAGCATGGAGTCTTTATGTAGTCGGCATGGTCTTCTATGTTCCTTTTTTCGTGGCACGGTTTCCTCCCCAAAAACGAAATCTTAAAATAGTCACACAATAGTTTCATTCGGATCAGTTTACGCGTATTTCAAAAGTAAAGAATTGTTATTCACAATTACTTGACTCGCACCTCAAATAACAAGCAAAACAAAACAAAAATATAATTACCTTTTTGCTTCCATGACGAAGCAATCGATTAAAATGATGAAACTTCACATTACAAAATAATTTCTCTCCCCAACCATGTTATTCTGATCAACCACCACGGAAACCACCGCGTTAACTGCTCTGTCGCTCTCCACCACCACCACATTATTCAAAACGTTCGTCATTGCATGGGACGGAACTCTTAAAATGTCTTGAATGTAAAATGAATAATAAACATGATCAATCTTATTAGGAAAAACCAACACGGATGAAAAATCTACCACCCACTTTGTCCCATTTCCTGATACCGATGATTTCCCGACCGTCGATTTCAATCTCATCCCATTCACATTGTTGTGATCAACCACCACTTGATCGACGTTCATGAACCGCCCATCTAAGCTAACAATTGGCGCCATATTTTTGGGGTCCCCAGAAAACATGTTATTTACTATGTTAAGCCCCGATATTTCGCCTTTTATCGATTTGAGCACAATATTTCCATCTCCTAGGAAAAACCCATTTGATATATGAACTTGGTGTGGGTCTTCAATCACAATCCCATTGAAATCTAGGTAGCAATTGTCTACTCTAGTTTGACCAGCTTTCACTAGAATTCCCACACCACCAAAAAATGTTGCCTTGTTGTAACAGTGTACCCCGGTGATTATGTTAGCCTGCCCCCTTAAGATAATTCCAGTGGCGGCTGAGAAAATTACGACGTCGGTTATTGCATTGTCGTTGCTCGCTAGGTCAATGGCGGTGCCTGAAAATTCCCTCTCCTTTCTGTCACCTATTGAATAAGCAATTAAAACTCAAGAGTAAAGAAAATGATTCCCTTTTTAGATAAATTTGAACCGCGAAAATTGTACATAATGTCACGGATACCAAAAAATATCTACTAATGAACCAAACTTTAAAAAAAATATTACCTCCGGCGGTGGAGTGTTGTCCAAGGAAACAGCTAGAAATGAAGGTTTCATGGCCTCTTTCCACAAGAACTCCTTGTGTGGAAAAATGGATGAAGAAGCAGTTGTTTATTCGAACCCTAACTGAATCGATCACGAAAATTCCTCCACCTCGATAGCTAGAATCGAAGAGGATGTCGCGAAATGTGATTCCCTCGTAATAGATTCCGGTGTCTTGGTCTTTTCGATCGAAAAAAGATGATTGATGAGCTGCTGTTTTCTCAGCAACTGCTACTTTTGGTTGAGAATTTGGTGCCCATAATTCAATTAGATGTCTGTCTACAGGGAATGTGTTTGAAGCTCTGAGACTGCCTCCTTCTACCTACAATAACCCATTTGCATTTTAGTTTATTATCGTGTCATTATTCAGAAATTATTTCTAATAGCAAAAGAAAAAGGGAATTTATTAATCATTATATTTTTAATACCGTTCAATTCATTAAAATAAGTATCAACTTTTAATGCTCACTATACTAAATTAGACAACAATACTCTTACTACGTATACCACAACAAATAAAATTTAAATAGATAAGTTCATCTATCATATTTTTTAACAGATAAATTTATTTGATGTAATTTAAACATATAAAATTTTTATGTTATGTTCCGTGTGATTGTCAGAAATATTGTTGAAAAATTTCTCTGGTGGACAAATTGGCAAATAAAAATAATTGGTGGTGGTCAAAGGTGTAGTGATGATGACGTATCGGGAGAAGGTGTATCAAATAATTCAAGTATTTTGAGAGACGGTATTCATTATTGAATTCAAACTGTTCATTTAGAGCACTTCACACACAGTCTATTGTTTTTTGAAAAATCAAATTGATTGATAGAGCATTGAAAGATACAAGAAAAAGTGGTAAATAAAAAATGGTCGATGTCACATACAAAGGTGTGTAGTCAATTCAATGGATCTAACCCTCGGTGGTTTCGAGGATCTAAAAGAATTTGACACTATTACTTGATTGCACATCCAAACACATCCTAGCGGGTTCCACATTCAAATACGTCCGTGGGAGTTGACAGGTATTATTTTTGAATTTTTGGAGGGAAAAGTAGAAACAGGAATAAAGCGAAGTATTACAGTCCCCCAAAAAAAAATCGTAAATATTTTAAATTCAAAATCAAGAGTTAAAATTTATTTGAATTTAAAAGCTTACAAACACAAATAAATCTAATCTATTTATTTTGAATTCTGATAATTTTTTTTTAAAAAAAATATCTGGAATCAAAGACTTTCTCAGGAATAAATGTGTATTAGTGGGAGAAAAGCTGTGTCCATCTAAAGAGGCCCCTAATGCATTTAATGGTACAAAACTGATTAAAAATAACTGTCGTGGTTAATGCGCTCCCATGCACATCAGAAGAAGCCGGAGCGCATGTTGTAGCATTTCCACGTGTCACCAACCCATGTGAGAGCAAAAAAAGAAGCAAGAGAGAGAGAGAGAGTACACACTAGACCCCTTTATAATCCAAAAATACATAGTATAATTCTCTTAAAGTAGATATTAATATCTTATAAATTTGAAAAATAAACAATTTAAATCATCAAATTAAAAAATGTGACGTGTTTCAGTGTTAGAACTACGCTTTTGAATTATAGTAGAGCATTAAAGAAAAGCCTGTTTGATTGATGACTCAACAAATTATGATATCAAAGTAAAAATAAAAGGAAAGTCTTTGATTTCACAAAACTTTCACTATTAAATTTAAATAAATCAATAATCCTTCATTTTCAATTCGGATATACAAGCAAAAACGTTTCGGGGAAATAGAGTGCAGGCTAATTAACGTGCGCCGTGACTACAAATGAGAGAGAGAAAAGAGATCTAGAGAGAGAGTTAATTACCAGGACATTGCCTACACCAGAAGGGAATCTGATGGGTTTGGAAATCTTGTAATTGCCACCTTGGAGGTGAATGACGACACCGCCCAAATCTTTGATTCCAGGCATCAACTCAAGCCCCCCGTTTTGCATTAATTGGAAAGCATCACCCAATGCACTCAGTATCGCATCACTGCTATCTTCCACACCAGTTGGGTCTGCCCCATACCCGATTGGATAGAAAATTCTCCCCCAGTTCTATCAACAGAACAAATATTTCAATCAGATGATAGAACCACTCCACGCACCCACACACATACTCAAACTTCATTTTCTGTTTTGCTCTGGGAAACACTTAAAATCTCATTTATCTAATTAGTGTTTTCTGATTTTAGAAACACCCAAATCATTTTTTTCACTGTCCTGTGTTGGACCCGAGCACGTCGATGATCAAGACCACTCACTTTTAGAATTCATTCAGAACATCAATCATGTCAAAATTATGTAGGCACGAATAAGGTTCTCGACGAATTTTAAAAAATGAACCGGACAGAAGGTCCGGACCTCAACCCATTTCAGAAACAGCTTTTCGAACAAAAATCAGAAGCAATGATCAAGAAAAAAAAGAAGAAGCTCTTCTGAAGCAAATATGGAAGAAGAAAAGTGTAACCTTTGTGGTGTTTGGCCCCAGCGGAGAAGATTCCATGAGAGTTGATGCTGTTTTATCTTGAAGGTTTCTTTGAAACTCGTACAGTTTCTGGTGATGGAGAGAAAAATAACACGTTGTTTCTTGAACCAAAAACAAGAGAATGACCAACAATTTTTCTGAAAAGGGCTTCATTGTTTGGTGGAACTGGGCTGATCACTTCTAAGCTAAAACCCAGAGAGAGAGAGAGAGGGAGATTGATATTGGATGGGCAGTTTAGAGCTGATTTGGAGGGTATAAATGGAATGATTTGGACACGAGGTTTGGACCTTGGAACCAGTAATTGCCAACTAAAATTATCGAGCCACAATAAATGTTTCAAGTAAAATAACAATAAGGGTCGGTGCCTTTTCGAGTGGACATTGAGTTTTTTTTAATGAATATGTTCATGTCTATTTATTGTAACACAAAATGTAAAAGTAAATTTCATCAATTTTGATATGTGTCCAAATTAATGAATGTCGCATAAAAATAATATACAACGTGATGTGTTAGTAGTGTTTCTCTTTTTTAATTTAAAGAAAAAGTTTATTGAACACAAATATTTCGAATACATTCAGACACTGATGTGTACGGAACCGTTGGATGCACGTGGGGTCCACAAATTATTAAAAGCACCACATGCGTTCAATGGTTCCGGACACATTTGTGTCTGGGATATCGAGTATTTGGACGTGAAAAATGATCCAGACCCAATTTATTACACATAATTATCCATTAAATGATGTGCCATTACTATTTACTATTATAATAATATACATTAAACAAATGGGGTGAAGTTGTTTTAAAAACGGTTTATGGTACGTTGTATAACACAGTTAACACCCGTTTTTATACGTTCATTTATCCTAATAATTATGTTTCTAATTTCACATAGTAATGCCAATTTTCAAAAGGCTAAATCTAAGAGGAACTTTATAGTTTACCATACGCATACACACACCGTTTCTAAAAATGTTGATATTAGAGAAATGGTTAGTGTTTGTTGGCTTTTCCAATCTCTGGGTATGGGTTTGTTGGGCTTGGGTTGGCCCGGACCACTGGGTATATCTTAGCTCTTTATGTGGGGGTTAGAATATTGGATAATATCTGTCAACTTAATAGCCCATTTCATAACATTTATGGCCTGGATCCAAGTTAGTTCTTGTGTTATTTAATTAGCGGCCATACTTTGTTCAGGCCCTTGGGCCAATTCAATTGTTCCATGGTATACAGTTGCAGATCTCATTGTTTTATAGCACAAAGAGAGGGAGGGAGGGAGGGAGGGAGGGAGGGGGGTGGGTTGTTTCTACCTCTTTGGAAATGGACTTGTTTTTCTTCTTCGAGGGGTTTACTTCTTGTTAGGAACACATATGTGCTTTTGCCACGTGCTCCACGTCTATGCAGATCGGGCAGGGACATTTGCATATCATGCACTTGTTTCTCCCCCACGTTTTCCTAGGCAATTGCCCACAACGCGAGGAGTACACCTCCACGTGGTCGTGCTGAGCGTATAGCACTTGACAACACAGCCGAAGGTTTTGACTTTAAAGATCTTGATCCTTGTGATCAATGTTGACCGAGTAGAAATTCAACCGAACCTAGCATATCGTGCGCTCAATACTAACCGAGGCACGTTAGGCAACCTTATTGAACCTTTCGGCCTAATGACAACAAATCCACCTTTGGGCCTGGCCCAGCTCAAGCTCAACACAAATAGACTGAGCATGATCATTGACCATAGGCCTACTATGCTACATATCCGATTATCCTCAATAACCTAAGAAGCTAACCTTATCAAAATATACGATTTTAACTATCGAAGTGGAATCTTAAAATCTTCACACACACACACACACACACACACACACACACACACACAATCAAATATATACAAAATTTGTTCATCCGTAAATGAACAAAACTAAATTCTATTGAAAGATATTAAGACAGTACATGACGATATCCAAAGAACACCCAATAATTTTTCATTCTAGCCACAAACTTCACATAAAATTAAAAAAAAATTGGTTATTCTTTTCGAATCCAAAAAACATCAACTATCGCATCAATTAAAAGGCTTATTATCGTTACTCCCTTTACAACCCAACTCTAGAAATAGGACCACTTTTATGCTCAACTTTTTCTCGCAAGAAATTAATAGGAATGATTACGGATAATAAATAGTAACTTCGTGACCAAATAGTAGTTTCATGAGACAATGTACTTTTTTTCTGTCCCCACCGCTGTTGGAATTTCTTGATCAAAATGAGAAATACCTGTTGGAAATTCGAAGGGTTAAATGAAGGGGACACCGGAGGGTCTCTAGGCAACCAGAAAGTCTCGGGCGTTTCACACTCCAAGAGTCACAATAATGCCTGCCATGTAAAAGTCCTTCTGTTTCAGATTGCATTCACTCACGTCCTATCCAAAGGTCCTTCTGTTTCAGAACCCCAAAGGTCTTTATATACCGCTCAGTTTTGGTAGATAATCACCCCCGAAAATTTTGTCTAGCGAGAGAGAGTCAGACACGAGGAAGTTCAACAGGCGAACGAGGTTAGGTGTGACCTAGTTCGTGGAGCCGTTTTACCCTGGGAGACAACGCCGGAGCTATCCTCCAAACACCCACGGTGAGGCGGCGATTTAGTCTTAAGGGAACTGTGTTCAACACAGGACTCGGTTCGGTAACTAAATAGATCGTTCTGTATATTTTAATTCTTGTATTGTATAATTTGTACTTTATGATTCTTTTACCATAATTTAAAGATGTATATTTTCCTGGATTCTCGATGATTGCTACGAATTTGTCACTGTATTATGTCAACAATACCTTCTCGATAACGGATTCAGGGAGGTTGTAGTGCACTTTCCTTTAGTGTGCGTGTAGTGCGGATAAAACGATATAGTTTTGTCTATTCTGTTCTCAAAACTACATCATTTTATTTTATCATGCAAATTGTTATCAAAATACACAGAAATTAAAACGATGTAGTTTTGAGGACAAAACAAGCAAAATTATATCGTTTTGCCCGCATTACATGCGCACTACAGAGAAGTACACTACAGCTCCCCTAAATCCCTCGATACAAGTGTAATCAAATTTGTAAAGTCGCAATTTTGTATCTAACAGTATAGGGAGGGTCCGCAATTTTTTTTCAAAACCCTCTTAACGCTTTGCTCTTTTACTTTTTTTATCTTTATAATATTATATAAAGAAAATTACCAATAAAAATATAAGTTTCACTTTTTAATTATAAAAACACTTGTTTTTAAATTCTCGAACCCGAAATGTAAATAAAAATTAACTATGTTATAAAATTGATTAAATTTGAATGGTCTGAATGAATAAGGACACTAATATTTGTTGACATATAATCTAACAAGACTTTTGTGTTAGGATCTTCTAGAGTAAGTAGTAGTGCTTTACGTTCAAATACTGCAATGTCATCAGCTAAGACCTTTCAATTAATGTATAACTCCCTTGAAAGAAATCTAGCTAGGAGCAACAACTAAAGTTGTTTGTTGTAACTAATTATATAAAAAATAATAAAAAATTTAACTTCCAATTAATTAGGACATGATTTTATGTATCCTTTCCCACGAGAACAATACGAAAATCATTATAAAAGAAAAAACTAGACCAAAGAAGACGATGTTAAGATATTAAAAAATAAGAAAAATTATCTTTTTCAAATTTCTTTTATATTTAGTGAACTTTTTGTGATTTTTTTAGTCATAACTTTTTTACTTTTAGATTTCTTTCGACCAGATGAATAATTAACTCGAAAGATTCAATACAAATCAATAAGATTTTGTAAAATTAGCCAAGAAGATGGTAACAACTTAATTAGTTTACTTTTAATGTTTTCTCATCATTATTTTGATATTCTCATTCCAAATCTAAACTCATTTCCTCCAGTCCTCATGCAAAGTTTTCAAAGTCTCTGTGGAATTCTGGGGCTTCCAGACTCATTTGGTCTCCCCAGGTGTCAGGAGAAAATCAATTTTCCCACATGAAATTTCAAAGTGTGGCAACTACAACTTACCTTGAGTCCTGCCCACGTTATTCATTTGGACTGTGATATTTATTGAAAAAAAAAATTCGTCCTTATGTGAATTTTTTTTGCAATTTTTATTTTTATCAACTTTTTGTGATTTATTAGTTCATCTTGACAAAAGCTTTCAAAAAAGTTATAAATTATGGGCTAAATTTGAAAAAAGTTTAAAAAAGACAAAAATAAATAAAAGATAGAGTTTTTTTTAACTTATTCGTCGTCTTTAGTGATATTTTTTTAACTTTTGGACATAATTTTATACTTTTTAGGTTTCTTTTATCAAGACGGACTAATAAATCACAAAACATTGAGGTCAAAATAACAAATACAAAAAAAAAAAAAAGAATAAAGAGAAAAAGTAAATTACAATAAATTAGTTAGGCCAAGAGAAGAGACACTCAGATTCTATTCAACAAAGGGCCTAATTCCACCAGCACTACAAGAATAATATGTATCTTGGAATTTTACTAACATACTTTTCCATAATTTGAATACAACCCCTTGGGCTACAAATATTGACTTGAATTTTGAAATTTTGGGTAATCAAATAATAGTAAGGACAACCATTGATCAGATTGATATCGATTTTCCACTGTTTACATATATTGCCTATTAATAAGACCCAAAACATAAATTAGTTTCTTAGTTCGGAATCCCTTGATCTACAATGACAAACACGTTTGCTGAAACCGTCACGTCTGATTCAATCACTACGCGGTTGTTCGATGCGTTACGCAGAGCGTGGTTAGGAAATGAGTTTCCGAGCGGTTTTAGCGAGTACTGTACGTTCTTTATGAGGTTAGGAAATAACAAATTCGGGTTAAAATCAACTGTCCACGAGCTCCCGTTCCCTTGCGTCGATCCTCTTGCTATCGTTGATTTACTTCTCATTCCGTTCACGTTATTTCTAGCAATAAAAACTTGATCAACTCTTCCAAAAGGCCTGTTTCTTTGATCCAATTGAACAATGTCAATTCCTTTTCCAGATCCACTGAACATGTTATCCACGATATTAACGCCGTTCACGACGCCATTGATGGATTTGAGAACAATGTATGCATCCCCAAGGAAGAAACTACTTGAGATGTGGAGTTGGACCGGGTCTTCCGCGACAATACCCGTGTAGTCCAAATAGGAGTTGACAATTCGGGTTTGGGTTAAGCCCGGTAGCTTGAGGTAAATCCCGGTTCCACCGAATCCAGTTGCTTTATTGTAGCAATGGACCCCGGAAATGGTATTGCCCTGACCCGAAACCATTATCCCTATTGCAGCTGAAAAGATGACCACATCCGTGATACCATTGTCATTACCTGTTTGGAATTTAGACACCAAAATAAATAAATTTCAAAAACCACAAGTAAATCATGAATTGAAGTTCAATGACATAAAATACTTAACATGATTGTATTGTAAATATCAAATTAATCGAGGGTACACATGTAATTAAGAAAAGTTTAGAAAAAATTTCACATAAATCATGTCTCTTTAGTAATAGAAACATGTCTTTTTGAGCTTGGTGCCATGTAGTCACGTAGGTGGGCCAGAATGACTACGATCTACACACAAGACTCATAATATGTGGGCGACGATAAGTCGCTTTGATGACTCGAGACATTTATTTTGTTAGTCTTTGTGAGTTAATTATGTAACATATAATTAATGAAATTGATCAGACAAAATATATTTTTAATACAAATATTAATTTGATCAATTTCGGGACGGATCCTGAGAGTTAGATTATCTCGTCGAATCCTGAAAAACGACATTCCACATAAATAAGAGTCAACAAATTTGTTATGCACGCGTTCCTTTAGAAATTAGAAATTTTAAAGAATTACCCATGAGGTTGATGGCGGTGCCGGAGAAGTTCCTCTCGCCGGGATCAGCTCCGGCGGTGATGTGTTGGCCTAAGAAGGAGTTGCGAATATAGGTCTCGTGGCCACCTTGGACTAAGATGCCGTTGGTAGTGAAATGGGTAATGTAACAATTATCAATGCTTATTCTTAGTGAATTGACGACTCGAATTCCTCCACCCCTGAAATTGGAGTCCAACATGAGATCCCTCAGCGTTACGTACTCGTAATTATATTCGGGGGCACCGTTGGTAGAAGGTGCTGTTGTATCGATCAGATACCCATTGGCCGGAAAATCATCCGAGGCTTTCAGTGTTCCTCCTCCTATCTGTTTCATTCAACATTGAAATTGAAATTTTTGTGTTAGACAAATTTGACTTTATTCTAAAATGATGGAACATAGCCATATCATTGATCCTATGTAAATTGTTTAGGAATACTCCATTGGTATAGCGTGTGTCATTCATTGTCTCATCACTTGATATCTTAGAGGCCAAGTTCTCTATAAATATCTATCGATGATTCTTTGATAACTCAAGGTATTCAGATTAATTTATGTTTATTTCGATTAATTTTTTGATAATTAATTTTATCATCCAATTACGAAAAATCCAATTAAAGATATAAAAATCCTTTGTATAAACCGACATCAAAAGAATGAATAAGAACTAAGAAATTTTTCAAATCGAGACCTAAAAAAAACTTTAAAATAACTATAAGCTCTATTTTCTCTAGTTTATTCCCACCCCACCAAAAAACAAAAGAAAAAAAGGTCAGAGAGAATTAGGCTGAGTTTGGATTGTAATGGGAAATAGTTTACTCCTGTCTTTTCAGAGAAATAATTCATATTGGGTCAACAAAATTTCATGCTCTTTCTAGCCAAAAGAATTTGACAAGTGAAAAAGAACAACTTTTTCATTGTTTAGCCTTTTCTGTAATTTTCCAAAGTTGTCTTTTTTCATTTCTTATTATTGACATAATCTTTATAGTAAATTTTACCTTTAAATAGCAAAAAAAAAATTAAATTAAATTAAATGTCCTGATTGCTTGACCAAGCCAATCTTCTTTTTCATATCAAACATTTTTAGGTTGACCAAGCTGTATATATAAGCCTTGGTGTGGACTAACTACCATTTTATTGACGTCACTTCTTTGAAATACCTAACTCATTTAAAATGGTGGGCCACTTGATTTTCATCTAATTCTTCTTTCAAGCATTCATCACCCGTCTTCGGCCTGCCATTTCATGCGTGCATTAAATAGGATTTGGAGAGTTACAGTATACTTTCTTATAGTGCGCGTGTAATACGGACAAAACAATATAGTTTTATCCGATTTGTTCTCAAAATTATATCTTTTTATCTTATCACGTGATCAAAATACACGAAAATTAAAACTATATAGTTTTGAGGACAAAACAGATAAAATTATACTTTTTTGCCTATACTATAGAAAAATACACTATAATCTCCCTAAATCCCATTAAATGTTTTTAATTCATTCCCAACAATGATACGGTAAAATATTAAGTAAAATATTAAATGAGCGGTGTTACAATTTTTTATAGTGCGCGTGTATTACGAGTAAAATATTATTATTTTGTTTGTTTTGTTCTTAAATTTATACCGTTTTAGCTTATCACGCGAATTGTTATCAAAATGCATGGTATAAAAAAGGTGTATTTTTTACTTAATGTAATCAAGGATTTTCTTGACACTATTAACAATAGTATGTTTTGACTTATTTTTCTTTTTTCGTAAAAAAAAATTTAGCTTTTTAATATAATTTTATATTTTTTAGATTTCTTTCGTCGAGACGAACCAACAAACCAAATAAAATTTATGACAAAAATAGCAAATGCAAATGCAAAAAATAATAATAAAAGAATAATAACAAAAAAAATTTAATTTAGATAATTTAGACTAGTTAAAGAATAGCACTTGTGTCCCCTTGACATTTGGAAATTATCAAGTCAAACACTTTTTTAAGCTTAAAAAATACGAAACCTAACCCCTTATTTAACTAACTAACTTCTCTCTTCTAAAGTAGGAAATTAGTGCTTTTTTTTTAATTTCGTAAGCAAACCCATCTCACAAATTTGTGAAAATTTGACTAACAATATATATATATATATATATATATATATATATATATGGAAAAGGTTATATGAACCAACATTTTTTTAGACCAATATTAGACCAACGTCTAAACTCTGCGTTCTCGATTAAATTTTGATAATCCGAACCGTTCAATGTGTTTAAAACATGTTTTTAAGGGTACTCGCGAGAAATCAGCTCAAAATATTACCGGAAAGGACTTGATCCAAACATTGGTTCATAAAACAGTTCCTGTCAGCATTTTGAACCACTATTTGGATCAAGTTTTTTCCGGTAATATTTTGAGTTGATTTCTCGCGGGTACCCTTAAAAATATGTTTTAAACACATTGAACGGTTCGGATTATCAAAATTTAATCGAAAAAGAAGAGTTTAGGCATTAGTCTAATATTGGTCTAAAAAAGTGTTGGTCCCTTGAGCCTCCCCCTATATATATATATATATATATATATATATATATATATATATATATTACAATACACACGGTGTGAAAATTTTCAAATATTACCACTTTGTAATTTTTAAACACAAATTGATACCACTCTGTAATTTTTCACAAGAGTAAATTAAAAAATTCAAGGAGATTCGGACATTAAAATATTAGGGAGTTTGGAAAGTATACCCGGAAGTTACCCCGGCCGGCGGCCGGAAAGCTGATGGGGCGGCTGATGGAATAAATTCCTCCTTCCAAATCAATCTCAGCCCCACCAAGATTAACATTTCTGTCGATCAAGAATCCATCACCTACACCTTCACTAAATGCATCCGATATTGCTCCGATAAGTGCCTCTATGCTGTCTGTTTTACCCGTTGGATCTGCTCCATATGATGTCACGTGATACACTCGTGGCCTTAGGTTTACCTACAAATCAACATCATATACCATCACCAATCATCCTTGAGGAAATGCTCTTTTACTTCGTTAAAATTTAACGAAATACGATATAAGGTCTAGCGAATCACCGCTCATTAAGCGATAGATAATGTGCATATCAAATAAAAACGAGCATTAATATATATTTTACGGATATCAATATAGAATATACGGATATTGATGTATTGTTGATATATTATTCACCGCCTAGTAGACGGTGATTAGTATTCTCCCATAATATATTATATATTACGTATCAAAATTATAATATAGTTTCCAATGTGTTGTATGAATCATGATTTTAAAATCAATTGTTCGACGTATTCACAAATAAGTTCTACCTTTTATTGTATTTAAATTAAGAGTCCCATAAAATACTTTTATTCCAAATCACGTCTACAGATTTTTTTTTTTAATAACTCAACATCACGAAATATTTGCCAAACTTTGTCTTTTAAGTTTTTTTTAAATAACTAAATAAATAAAACTAATTAATGAGATTAATCTTATCATTAATTAACGAAAACTCAATTATAGCCGGAAGAGAGTCTCGTATAAATTAGTTTAATGTAAAAGCTGATAGCAAACTGGTCAAAATCGAAGACATCAAAGACAATTTTCATTATTATTTTTTTGCAAAGATAAATTTCTTGGGATTTGTGATACCAAAAATAGCAATTTGCCTTCGTTTTGGTGGAATTTGCTGTATCAAATAAAATTTCCGTTTGTGATTCATTTTCCTAGATATAGACAAATTTCATCTCTCTCTCTCTCTCTCTCAAGATTTAACAAAGATCAATACTGAATGATGAAAGATTGACCCAGAAATTAAAACCAAGAACAAGATTTTAGTGCTCACCGACGGAGATGGAGCTAAGCTAGGAGAAGGAGAGACGGTGGAGCTTGGTGGGAGAGAGATGGAATCATGCCGGAGAAATGAGGCCTTAAATGCCTGCACTTTTCGCACGTGGTCACGGTAGTGACTGCCGGGAAACTGACCCACCGGCGTTGAATTCTCGCCGTAGACATCGCCGACGACGAGACTCGCCATACCCACTACTATAATTATTACCATCAGAGCTCTTCTCGCCATTGTTGTACCCATTTCTCTCTCTCGCTCCTCTGCCTGGCCTGATGACTTCTTGATCAACCACCTAGTTATATCTATGAGAGAGAGAGAAAATAAAAAACTATAGGACATGCAAGAGTAGGGGCTAGCTAAAATTGGGAAAGAAAACTGTTTTTGGGTATTATATATTGAATCATACAAAGAACACCCCCCCTCTGCGAATAAAAATGGGTCTAATTTTCTTGATGTTTGGTTTGCAAAACATGTATCTACATCTATATATATATATATATATATATATATATGTATGTATGTATGTATGTATATGTATAGGTGTATGAATATGCCCCAGAGCCATTTACATTTTTTCTTATTTGACAGAAAAGTAACCAGTGACCAACTTCTTACTTTAAGGATCCCAACAAAGTTTGACATTTTGTAAAAGGTATATCTACTCTTAAAAGTCATGTTCAATCTTCATCAGATATCACTAATTTTTTCCTTCAAATTTGGTTCTTCTTTTTCTTTTTCTTTTTCTTTTTCTTTTTCTTTTTTAAACTTCAACGTATTAAGAGAACACAAATTATTACTAATAAAATATTTTACCTTACTAAAAATACTTTTAATATTAAAGGAGTTTACATTCTTCAATGCATAATTTTTTAAAAAAAGAGAAGGTAATAAGGAATGTTTTACAATCCAATAAAAGTTTCGAACACGAAACATGATGTTGAGGGCACTCTCTGTAACTATTGAGAATCATTCGACTTGATTTTTTACATGAACGTTCAACTCGAGAAGTCCACTAAAATGAACGAGTAAGATGCAAATTCTGGGACTCGAGGTGGGCCTCTATCTAGGCACAACATGCTACGTTTTCCAAATTATTAGGGCCTGTTTAAATAGGGTATAAAGAATGGAGATAATTTCTGGAGGAGTATAAGAATTTGACGTGACATATTTAGTATAATTTAAGAGAATAAAGATGTAGGGAACAATTTTTTACCCCTTAAAAATTTATCCTCCTTCGAGGAATAAAAGAATATTATTTTTGGACACCCTTCAAAAGTTATCGCTAGGTATTAACCAAAAATAATACCTCCTCTTCTTTATCACAACTACAAAACAACTTTATCCCCATTTCATCCTCCATCCAAACTAAGTACTATTTTATCTCATTTTTTAATAGTTATCCAAATTATCTATTATTTTATTTACCTTTATAAACATCACATCAATATGGATCAATCCTTTCGAAAATAATATTCCTTCTTTTCTTATTTCCCTCAATAACTTATCCCCTAAAGATATTCTTTCATCCAATCGGCCTCTTAGTGCATTGAATGACTGCCAGGGAAAGAATACTTGATTTGATCAATTAGTTGGTTTGATTGGATTGAACCGTATTAGGAATATCTTCTGCTTTAAGTTTTCATGATCACCCACTTACGGTTGGTCAGACAGTTAGAGGAAGAAAAAACCGCCAGCATTCCTGTGGTACTTTTAATTTGCTTGTGAATCAATTCTTACTATTCAATTAGTAGGCCATATCCTTTTGCCCTTTTTGCACCTTCCTGACACTGACACTCGATGATGGAAAATTATTAAGTGTTTCTTAGCCACCATCATATCATGTGATGCCTCAGATTTTTTTCATCAATATACAATAATGTGTTCTTAAGTTACAGCCACGTAATATTCCAGATGCTTCCACTACTATACATTGGTGTGAATCTATCAATTAAGAAGTGATTATTCAGCGATCCTAAGTCATTGGCTCGTGATGCCGTAAGTTCTTCCACCGCTATATTGGAAGGGCCAAGGCATTGGATGATATTGACCCGAGAGCTCCACCAATGTGTCATGGTGAAAGGAGATTTGCACCCCATGGCCTTGACCAAAGAACATCCATCAATAAAACGATTGACTGATAGTACTATCACCAAATAGGAATAGGCCACTCACTGGGTTGGTAATTTATGGTGACCTAAGTTTCTAACCACCAAGCCCACTTTATATTAACAAATTTCATTACCAATAGTCCTTTTATCTATTTTAATGATGCCGAGATGGCTACACTTACTAGGTTGGGTATGCAGTTGAATAGACAGGGAGAAGAAAAAATTAAATCAGTAGCAGTTTTGCATAGTTCTTAATTTGATTATCAAGTTCAAAAAGCTTTGGGGACTAGGCCCAACAAATACTGAATACCCAAAAAGTATTGAATAACAAACAGTCCAAAGCCCACTTGACAAACATAGCCACAGGTAAGAAAATTATGAGATTTTTATTAACTCAAAGGAATTAGTATACTTGTTGTACAATCGGTAGAGGCATGTGATACATAAATTGGTCTATTTGCTTGTGACATTAGCCTTTACACTTCCTGTTGCCTTTGCAACCGTTGAAAATAGTTTTTGAGAAAGCAAATACATAAGAGTAATCTGCATAATCAAATGGGAATTTAGAGGGTAAATAAGTGTGTAATCACCTATACATTGCAAAACAGCAAAAATGTACTAACCGATACCATTGATAATAGGGCTATTACTCCATATGAAAAGTCATAGAGAACAACTTTAATGTAGTCTGAAGTTTAGTATTTTTGACTCATATTTTTAATGTTTACTTTTTGTTTGTATATTAATTGTGGGCAAACCTAATCAGTAGGCATTTATAAATACTCTTGCAAGTTTATGCAGTTGACATTGTAAAATTATCTATCCAATGAATATTATGAGGACTGTAATTTTCACTTATTTAATTAGCCATTTCATCTGTAAAAGATATAGTTCACTGTTTCAAGACAAAAAATACAGTTGAAAAATATTTAAATTTACAACTGTATGAAAGATATCTTAAACCAAATTTCAGCCATGCATCAGGAGTATTTACAGCAACATCACCGCATCTTCAGCACAAAGTAGAGCATGTAATCTAACAGTTGGATCTTCCGACGTCATTCTCGACCTAAATAGTCCATTAGGTGACCAAAAGTCCTTAACTTGCAAGAAACATAATGACACTACACGAACAACACATTCAATTTCCCCCTATATTGTAAGATCAGAAAATTTAGAAATTCATGTTTTATGCACAAATCAATGTAATGCATCAAATAGGAAATTCAATTTCTTGATACTTGAAAGCCAACCATTAAATAGACATGTTCATAACAGGATTTTTTTTTTTTTTTTAACTACTCGATGTTTCAATTTTTTTTAATCTTATAAGATAAGAAGAGATTAAAATCTGTTGTTCGTGTAGTGGCAATATGTCTCTCGCAAGTTAAGGACCTTCTGTCACCTGATGGACTGTTTAGGTTGAGAATGATGTTAAAAGATCCAACTGCTAGAATACATGCTCTGCGTTGTGCAGAAGATGCAGAATGCAGCTTTAAATACATGCATGCCTGAATTTGGTTTAACTAGAGTTACCTTTCAAACTTTAACTTTTTCTTGTTATGTAGGAACTCTTCTTGGAGGTAATCCATCTGTTTGTGAACTTGCTGCCAAGATGAATAAGTTTGCTTGGGGTTTCTGGAAATGATGATTCTGCTAAGAGTTCACCATGAATACAATGTTGTGTAGAACTCCAATTCTCTTGAGAATGGTGCTTTGACCGCTAGGCAGCTTCACGTACGTTCCACTAAACTTGTTTCGTAGTCTTGAACTTCGAATCTAAAAGGAGGCAAACATTGATGACGTATAAAAGTTTATGCAAAGATTAATACCATTAAAGTATAGTAGTTGAGTAAATTAATGGATAAGGTGAAACGAGAAAGGAAAGGAAAGGGAAAGCATTTGTTGTTGTTGGGTTGCTTCAACTGCTTCCATGCTGAAAGCAAAGAAACAAATATAGAAAGATAACACCAATGCTTAGGTATGGCATTTGTGATAGTGAGGAAAACCTTTTTTCCTGAAAAAACTAACTGGGGCTATGAGAATTTCCTGCTGAATCAGGTGGGGGGTGTTTCGTAGGGGCAATGGTCCCGTAGTCTCTCTCAATAGGTTTCACCAAAATCTCGTTAACACAATTCAAATCATTAGATTCATAAACTTGACTAATTAAATCAGGCATTAAAAGACTTTGATTAGATAACAATATCACCTAATTGGACAATATTTATTGTGAGAAAATAGATAGTCTGACTCCAAAATAAGTGTAAACAAATGTGCATTAACCATGTGGCCAAAACTTTTCAAATAATTTGACGTTTTGCAGACAAATATGATTATTGAATTTGATAGTCATAATGATTAAAATCTTCTTCTGGTAAAAAATATCAAGGACACTACTACAAGATATAAGGCCATATGGCATTACACGACCCACTAGTTATTAAGTTTCTTGGGACCTAGTGCTCTGCCTTTGTTCTTCCTTTACTGTTGTTACTTTCCTTGTACCACATTACAATATAAGAATATCCTCCTCTCTCTGCAAGTCTTAGAACCTGTGTAACTTGGAACACAAGTCATTCTAATACAAGAAACTAAAACAAAAAAGTGATTTATTACACACTATAGGTTGTGATACAGTAGTCTTCTTCTAAATGTTTAAAAATTATAATATACATATTTAATAACTACAACATCCAAGAAAATTGATTACTTTTTGTCTAATACTTCATAGTCTGTACAAGACATTTCCACATGCATTATGAGTAATATTCCTTAAAATGGCACGCTTTTGATTCAATTGTTCTAACTTTTGAAAAAAGAAAATTCAGATCGGTATGGATTGCTAAATTCACAATTTTAAAATGTAAACGTACACCATTTCAGAACGTGCACTCCATAACTCAATTCATTTGGGGGATTAATGTTTTTTTTCTACAACACAACTTGAAACTACTTATCCAAGAACATACTTATCAACCTCCTTGAAAAAACATCTTTACCATAAACACAAACAAATATGCTAGGAATGAAGTGACCATATTGTCCTCACATAAAAAAGAGGTCTCAAATAGAAACCCCAGGTGCGAAGCATCATAAAATGAAAGAAAAATAGACTCAGAGAGGAGCAACACGAACACTACAAAAGCAAAGTAACAAGATTTCACCAAAGCGGGTAAAAAAATTGAAAGAGAAAATGCCAAAACAAGTAGAGCACAGCATAGAACAAGCTGCTTATATATTAAGAACAGACTCAAGGACAATGAGCTCTAGGGCCAAGGTTCCCAACAACCAGACAGCTCAGATTTTGGAGCTAGTAGCTAAGATGTGCACCATGGGATCCAGACCATTGGTATGAACCATCACAAATGCCACTTTTTTGTAATCTAAGCTATTCTGGATCGAATATTATTCCATGAACACCTTTTGATTTGAGAATACAAAATAGCAAACACAAACATGTGAATTATTAGATGCCCCTCAACATCACAAAAATTGCACTCACCATCACCAATACTGAATGTGATTCTCACATCTACCAATCCTGCACTAGTAACAAATAGTAGATATTGACTAATGTGAATTTGAAGTTCAGAATCCCTTGAAAATATAACAGTTGAAACAAACTAGCTAAAAACTTCCACAATGTAGATTCCTTTCTCTGTAGGTTGTCAGTGTTTGCATGCATAACTGTATAAGTTATACAGATATAAAGAGCTAGACTGAATAAAATAGAATAAAAGTGAAAGGATCAGGATGAAAGTTTGATCAACGCAGGAAGCATGATGGGCGTTGAGATATGTGGAAAGAGTGAAGATGTAGTGTTGGGAGAAGTCTAAGTTACCATTCAATACTAGAATGCAACCCACGCCTTTTATTTCGACCCATCACCAAGCCAAAGCAAGGTATAATTAATGTAGAAGAGGTTGCGAAAGTCACTTTGTAACAACTCATACAAGGACAGGGGCCCTCTTCCTTATCTCCCTCACATTCGTCTCAACACTACCATCGCCGTATCCTGCTCAGACCTTTTACTTTTTGACATCATCTCCATATTCACTTTAAGGAGTACACGAAAACATAAAACAAACAACAGAAACATAAGAAAATAACTTTCGAAATATTGAAGTACAAAAAAGGCCTTTATTGCAAGGGGTGACATAATATCATACATACTGTGCCTCAATCAAAAAGAGAGGGAAAGAGTAACATGAATCATATCAAAGAGAACAAAATAATGCACCATTACTCGCAAAAAATGTAGAGGACACTTACAAAATATACCTGCTGGCTGCTGTCTGGATGAAAAGTTAGAAATTGTGAAAGTGGCGGCAAATGCAGAGTCCCAGCATCCCATTACGCCAGTGTGCCACAGCAAAACCTCCTCTACGAAGCAAAATGCTTCCATAAGTAACAGGAAAAACAGACTACATGCAGATGTTTATAAAACCCCAATCTAGCACTTAGCCTAACCGCTAGACCAGAGGCAAGCTCTGACCTCTTCGTAAAATTCCAACCAAGATATGCGTACCTTCACTATCGGACAACGAAATGGAGACTAATCAACAGCGATAGCACGGCAACCAGTTTCCATTGCCGTGATTCGTACAATTATGGCCCTTAAAAATCACCATGGCACGGTGAAGACGATGAGTCCAACAGAAAACACAAACAGAGAGAGACGCGTCTGTGTGCGCGTGTAATGTAAGGAGAATAGGTAGAAGTAGCTAGGCGGCAAATCCTACACGAGATAGCTTCGTCGCTTTGTCTTCCTCACAGTATTCTGCGCCTACTCAGTAGCGAACTTTTGAGGCGGCATGTTTTTGTAGCGATATTTTAGGGTTTTTTCTTTCCCTTCCGATTCGGAGATGCGTGGTCTATGACTTTGGGCTTTGGGCCTTTGGCTAGTTCAGAACTCCAGGTACAGCCCAATCGATCTATAATGGCCCAAACAAGCTCCAGCCCTTATATCGTTTTAACAATACATATTTTTTAATGGGTGGTAATTCAGAGGAGAGCTCTAAAATGAATGTTGCGGAGTACGAAAATATCTTATTAAAATATGATCAAGTATTAAATTATATTCTATTAATAGAAAAAAATTGAACATGAAAAACATATAATTTTCTGAGTAGGAGAACAAAGAGTGAGTAAAAATAATAATTTTATGTGGCAACGAAATTCAATGGAATCTATTAGGAGACACTAACGGATGTACTGTATTATCCTGAAGAGAATAATATTGTAAAGAGAGGGGTGTTTGTCTCCAAGAGTTTTGGATATTTAATTTTATATATGGTTGATATTGGATTATGCATTATAAGAAATGAATAAAAGAATGCATAATCTTATATTTATCTTCGGAGTAGTTTTTTGAATTTTAATTCTACTTCACTCACATGACTCTTTCAAAAATCTCTTGCGTACATGTACCATCCAAACATTTTTATAAGTTTCAGTATGATCTAAAACTTATAGCGTCACAATATACACAATCTAAAATTTAAAAGGAATTAGCTCCCTGTAACGCCCGAATTATCATATATGTTAATTTGAAATGATTTATCAAAGTGAATTTCATTTTTATTTTCTTAGTCAAAATATAGTTTACTTACAATTATCCAACTTAAAGAAAATTATACAAAAATTTGAAACTAAGAGTTCAAAATAAATATAGGTGAACCATGAGGCTATGACGTCCTTCTCAAAAGTACCGTTGTTGGTATCTGGGTAAGCCAACTCAACAGCATCATCTTTGACACCCGATAGGAAAGGTTAGGGGCAAAAAAATTACACTATATGAGCGATTGACCCTTAGCAAATAAAATCTACCCTTAATCCCAAATTTATACAATATATCATATGATGCATAATCATGATAATAGTATATGCAAATAGTCATGTGCTATGAACAGAATGATAAAATCAAAGTGCGACATAATCATGTTACGGTGAGTGGAAGTATTCAACAAGTGCGAAAAATAAATAAATGTTGACAATATTCCCCTTCAGTCAACTTCTATAACTTGTTTCTAAGTTTTTGACACACATGTCCGATCAATGTTCATAAGTGTCCAAATCCATTTCAAAATTCAAAATTCAAAATTCGGGTTGACACAAGCGTTGTCAGTCATCAAAAATTCTATTTGCACAGTGGTGTCATTGTGTTCCCGACGATATGGTTCCGACCTCTACGTTGACCTCATATCTGACACTAGTATACCCAAATATTGGCTTCCGTATCCCATATTCTCAATCATTGTGCTCCGAGTATTATGTCACCCATATGTTGTGCCTTGACTTATAAAATATCTAATTCTTTCCCTTCAGCTATGTTTTGTTTTGGAAAAGACATGAACCGGCTTACGAACATAATCGATCACGACATAATTTGGCTTAATATAAGAGACGTGACGACTCAGCTCCAAGACACAGCCCAATGGCAACAGAGGTAGTTCGACTCAAGTTATATCTCGGTTAAATACATCCTAACATGTCTCTCTAAGGAGTAAATCAAAACTTGAGTCACACAGCATAAAAGTTTTCAAAATCTCAATTTTCATTATAAGCTCGTGACTTTTATGACTAGTGTCAAAACTACGGATATCATTATTGCTAACCTTAAAATATTTTTTATTGGCTCCATCTATGTTTCATCTAACATCTAAACACATGATAGTATGATAATGCGATAGAGATGCATGCTCTTAACAAATAAACAAGATGATATAATAAAATAAGCTATGGACACATATGCATAGTCGCATGATTTCAACTCGCAAATAATTCCTACCATGATAACCATCAACTTACAGTAACGAAAGATGCCTAAAGTTTTAACAAAAGGGTCTAAATTTGGGTATGAATGGGGTAGTCATTAAGGAAGAATTGGGGCGGTATTCTTACATGCTAAAAAGAATATTTTTGTTTGAAAAAAAACTCTTAAGTATAAAAAAGGTTAAATTTTCAAAATTTTGATTTATGGGATGAAAAGTGACTTTTCCCCAACAATACCACTTAGAACCCTGATTTTGAACCAAGTGAGGAGTTCCATTGGTGGAAGAAGAATGTGAAATTTGCCTTGAAAGATTTCTGCAAGATTACAACGTAAATGGAATAAGAGCATGTGGTTAAAATTTCTGCAAGATTACAACGTAAACACAAGTCCCATGACATAAATACAAGTCAAGATCATGTGTGTATAACCCAATAAATATCATGCATAAAATTATGACCTAAATACTTAAAATGCAAATGAAAAATTATGAGAATAAAATTTAATTATTAGATTTTTTTATTGAATTTAAAAACTTGGGTCTTTACCCTCCCAAACACACCTTCACAGAAAATTCTCATTAAAATTCTAATTGGTCTTTATTACCATGGTCTCAATTTCTTTTTTTTTTTTTGTCAGAACTATCTTCTGTACATATTTTTTGTTCTTCATTTATTTTTCTTGTCTAATTTTTTTTAAATATTTACTCGAAACTGCATGTATGTATCTTTTTTCGATAGCCGAGGTAGTTCTTGGTGGACCAATCACACCGTCCACTTGTGGGGAGCTCTATTTAAAGTCAAGATTTTTACTTTGTATGGATTGGCCTTATAAGAATTAATAGCACCTAAGAGATTTCGAATCTGATACCTAATGAGGACCATATCCCTAAGTCGCCTCTTTTTCGGAATATGCAACAAGACATTAGATAATTGAGATTCCCAAATATTCGTGGACGATGCTCCGAAGTTGGTACCATGCATGTTGCCAACATTTTTTTATTAATATCCATTGCTTTGTTCTCAGCAAATGCCAGCAACTCCTCAGTCTCAAACTTAGGACCTACACCACGTCATAAAATTGACATATAAATATCAACAACCTTTTTATATACCAAACCTGCTGGAAATTTGGTAGTGAATGAAATTGAAATACCGGAAGATCTCACGAGGTAACCAAAAAATCTCAACAGTTACAACTTATTCATGATTGTATTGATTAAACCATTGATATCTATTTATTTTCTTTTAATCCTATCATTTATGCTTCCGTCAGTTTCAAAAAGTTTTAGGATTTTATATGTCGTGAATTCATTTTCCTTGTTTAAGGGAGACTGTATGATTTTTGTGTGATATTTTTGGTAAGAGAGGCAGACACAGTCACTTGTCTTGGCATTCACTTGCAATCCCTTAGCTGCCACCATTTTATTATGAGCATACAAATGGATGGTTGGATTTTTTTATTAAGGAATTGGGGCACAGCTCCTAGTTTATATTGTTATAAAATCTAGTAATCCGTACGGAGGTGATCCAGGGGGAAAGTTTGATTTCGTTACAAGTCATTCAATCTCTCACGGAACCAAAGGTTGAATTAGCTTTTATTGGGAAACTAAATATTGGAGTAAATGTGAATAATCAGTGATTATTAATTAGATAATAACTTTTTTGGGGGATGTTTCCAAGAATCAATGAAAATATCGTTATCCTAAAAGATTTTTGGTTAAATATTTTCTCCGAAATAAAAGTGCATTTAGAAATGATGCTTTAATTATCTTCAAAGATAATTATCTTTTGATTTAACATACGTGGTGTGTATTTTATCGTAAAATCAATTAGTTATTTTATGACCGAAAAAAGATAGAAAGAATGTGGTGCCTTGATGCATTTAAAGGACGTTTTGTAACAAACAATTGCCCGTTAAGATGATATTTATTATCATTATTGAATATGAATGCATTGGGCTAGTAACATTTATTGTGAAAAAATGCATAAATGAGTATTATCTGCGACATTGTCCCTAGTGGTGTAACTACAACTAGTAGTGCACTAACATTAATCCTGCAGGATCGTGCTCCTCTATTTGATGAGAATGAGTAGAGTTGGCAAATTATTGCCAGCTTGAAAGTAAAAGTGACTAAGACTGTTTTTCAAAATATCGAAAGAAGAATGTACTCTGGGTTTGATTTAATGATGTGTGCAACTTGTAGTTCATACAAATATGTGGAGACGAAGTATTTTATACTTTTAATAGCATGAAAGAGTACTATGTAGTCTTGCTTGAGAACCGTGTATGAAAAGTTATAAAAATTCAAGAATGTGGGGCCCAAGAGCCTTCCTATTAATTCATTGGAATGTAGAAGTTTCTTGTAGATGTGATGGTCCCTATGCTGAAAAAGGGTTAGAAAAATGTGGAAATATCATTAACTGTATGTTGATTGATTTTGTAGTGCATGTCAGATTCTCGTGTTTGAATTTGAGCTACTCGATATTCACAAGTATGTGATCAAGAGATCAAGAAATACATCAATATTTGGACATTTAATTACGTGTAGATCCAGGAGAGAACCACTAGAAAGCGATAGTCAGGGTGTTACTTTACCCAAGGTACACTAATGACTATGGGCTGTACTATACCAGATATCTTGCCGTATTGAAAGGGTACAGTGATGCAAACTGGATATCTGATATCAAGAACTTGAAATTTACGAGTGAATATGTCTTCAAACTAGCAGGTGCAAATGTGTACTGGAAATCTTCCAAATAGACGTGTTTAACACGGTCTATGATATTATTCTAGACATGGCAACTAAATAGTCGGGATGATTACGTAAATCGTTAGAAGATGTTCCTATGTGTAGTAATATGTGTAAATTGCAATAGCAAATTAGAAATTGGACGAGCACAAAGTAATGCATGTGTAATGGTAATTCTCGACATGTCGTCGTAGACAATACCATTAAACAATTGCTATTAAGTTAGATTGTCACAATTTGACAACGTGAGTCAAAAGATAATATTACAAATCTAATAACCAGATGGTTAAATAGAGAGCTAATTGTAAAGCATCGATGGAAAAAGGGCTAAAGCCTATGATGTTCAAAACTATTATGATAGAAATTTAACCTTGTTGACTGGAGATCCTAAGATCAAGATTCAGTGGGACAACCCAATCGCGTGTGGTTATGGAGATCACTGAGGATATTAATTTTCTTACCCTTTCTTATGGGCCCACTTCAATAAGAATTTGAGAAGACTAAATTCTTAAAACACTTGCAAAATCAGAATGCGTGTTCATGGCCAAAACAAACACAACATTAAGAACTAAATTGTGTTGGGAGAAATTCCTGTGTGGAGTCTGTTTTCTCAGTTAATACAAACGATAGAACAGTTCAACACATGTCATTCACTGATCAGCCAATAAATCTGATAGGCTTTCATAAGGGAAGGTTCAAGGATAAAAGCTACCTATCCTATGCAGGAATTATCCAATGTGCTCTCTCTCTGAATTTTTTTTTGTATTTTGTGTCAGTTTTTTGCTAAGTTCATTTATGTAGGGGATTGTTGCAAATTTGGTAGGGTTGTGAATGAAATTGGATGCCGGAGAATCTCACGAGCCACCTGGAAGATCTCAACAGTTACAACTTATTCATGATTGCATTGACTGCATCATTGATATCTATTTATTTTCCTATTAATCTTATCATTTATGTTTTCGGCGGGTTCAAAAACTTTAGGATTCCATATGTAGTGAATCTGTGTTTCCTTGTTTAAGGGAGACTGTATGATTTCTGTGTGATTTGTATGGTAAGAAAGGCAGATGCACTCAGTTCGACAGGTGGTCGATCGTGTAGTCTTTCATCGGCCGAGTGAGCCATTTTATCCAAGATTTTGAATACCATATCGGCTCGAGTACTGATTTTTCTATTGGTACAGTACGTATTGGTACTGATCATATATCGAGTACCATATCGATAAACTATCAATATGTATATAAATCAGAGAGAGAGAGAGAGAGGGAGAGCTAAAAAAATTTAATTTTTTTCATGCAACTATATATATATACCGGTACTAGGTAGTATTTGGAATGATATAGTATTAGAGGTATTTTGGTACCGTTTTTATGCCAAAACGGTACGTATCAGCCGGTACGGTACGCTATTGATAACCTTGGTTTTACATTGGGAGACAGGCGTCAGAGGGATCCTCCAACACTCGCGGAAGGCGGCGAATCTGTTTTAAGGGGACTGTGATTTCACAAGACTCGATTTGGTAATGTATTTTCGATTCCGAATTTATATTGTAATTCTATTTTGTAACATTTGGTTATCATTTTAATGAAATTATTTTTTTGAAATAGACTCCGATCAATTATCCACACATTTCTTTTCGTACAAAATCAACCTAGTACCGTAAATTTTATTTTCGGGCATTGCAACTTTATAAAATTATATTTACTTTCTATTGTTGTATAAATCTTGTTCAAAATAAAAAGCACAACTGCTAAACTTATTTTGAAGTTAATTATTTAATCTTGTAAGAATTTTTAAAAATCTCATATCAGTATTATTATTTTAAATTATTAGTAAATAACATACAAAGCACACGATACGATCTTATTAGCTGAGACTTCCAGTTATATATGTTGGTAGAAATTTGATATATTTAATTATTTCCATCTCAACAAATTATTATTTTTTCAAAAGGGCTCATAAGTTCACGCATCTTCCTTAAATATAAAATATTCCGCCTCTTGCTGAATATTTCTCTCAAAAGGACTTTTGCTATCGTAAAATATTCAGGATCAATCCTGAAGATCCCGGAGTGAAAATATTATAATGTTACTTGCAGGATTATGCGGCTGACGTTAAGCCCAAAAAGTGTGCATGTTATTATAATTTTAATGCATACTAATTGTTTAATGAGACTGTTACTTTCCATATGATTTTATTATTGCTCAAATCTCTCTCTCTCTCTTCTTGCATGGCCCCAGAAAAAGAGAATCAAACTATTGAAAAAGAATGCGAAGGTGGAGGGGTGATAAAGATACGCATTAATGGAGTGGAGAAGGAAGTGGCCACCATTTGCATGGTGGTGGGTGGAACTGGCTGCCCTGCTTAACGTATAATAGGATATATTGTGCGTTAAAATGAACATGTTGCGCGTCAAAACGACTCGTAGAGAAGGAAGTGGCCACCATTTGCATGGTGGTGGGTGGAATAAGCCGCCTTGCTTAACACAAAGCAAAACATGTTGCACGTCAAAACAAACATGTTGCGCGCTAAAATGACATCATTTTGACGCGTAAAATACTGTCCGAACAATCATTTGTTGATCGAACAATTTTGATCTAACTCTGTGTGTGTTTGGGGGGGGGGGGGGGGGGGGGGGTGGAGGAGGGATGTTTTGTTTGCTAGCAAAAGGCTACAACTTTTGCCCTATTTGGGCTGTGGTTTTTATGTGTTTATTTATTGAAATTTTTTTCGTCCTTATTTGAAATTTTTTTGTAATTTTTTGTTTTTCATCAATTTTTTTTGATTTATTGGTTCATCTCGACAAGAGCTTTCAGAAAAGTTATCAATCATCGGCTACATTTGAAAAAAGTTCAGAAAAGACAAAAATAAATCAAAAAACAAAGTTTTTTGTACTTATTCGTCGTCTTTAGTGACTTTTTTTTAACTTTTGGACACAATTTTATACTCATTAGATTTCTTTCATCAAGACGGACCAATAAACTACAAAATATTGAGATTTAAACAACAAATGCAAAAAAAAATGAATAAAGACAAAAATTTTGAATAAATATAAACTAGAGGCCAAATAGAGCCATTGTTAAAGTATGATTGAGAAAGATTTACACTAAATTATTTGCTTAACTAATTTTATGTCTCATCTTCTTTTGTAGATGTCCAAATTCTGGTTTAATGTTTGAAGTGGTGGATAAGGTATTCCCACATCAATAATTATTTTCTGATTTTTATTTCATCAACCTTACTGTTACAAAGCTGCATCTAATTTTACTTTTTTTTTTTGTATCCCATTTTACCTCTCTATATTGTATATTAAGTATATTCGTGACAATAAAGACCGCGTTTTTCTATAAGTACCATTCATGTATTTTTTTAATCAAGCTTTTTAATTTCAAAATATATTATATAAATGAGATATTTATTTTGTTTATTAAGATTATTGGAATTAATTAATATCTAGAGGGATATTATTTCATGTATAGGGTAGGATATGCAATATCAAGGAGGTATGTTACCACAGTTAAATCTTATGCACATTTTTTCAAAACTTTAATCCACTTAAACAATTTCTATGCGATGCATTTTACGTTTAATTTTTTTTTTTTCCCCAGATGGGGAAGGCCAAACGACAATCACGTAGATTTTCTAGCATTTTCCATTAATTACCTCTCTTTTTGTGTTTGAGGAAATTATACTTCTTAATTATTGAATTTCACACTAAGAACCCATATAGAAAGTAGAAACCCAAAGGGGTAATGAAATACCATTAGAAACTGACCATACAAAAACAAGGCAATGGGGTCCACCATCCAATCACTGGGTCCCAATTCTTAAGGGCCCACGCCAAATCGCCAATATCACCAGCAACCACAAACCCACAACTGTGAAGGCCATCAACGTCAATAATAATGCTTCACACACATTATTTTTATGTATTATTTTTTCATATCTTTTGTTATGTTGTTTTAATTTGAGAAAGGCCTAATAATATTTTCATTGATGTGGATTAAAAATAAATATGATTTTTTTCTTAAAATAAAATGATATAATTTGAAGCAATGTGCAAAAATAAAGTGTGTGTAGTATTTTTGCTTCAAAGTGGCAAACCCACAATTTTCAGAGAAGAGGTGCTGTGTGTTTGCGTGGCTTGCTTTGCTTGTTTCACCTTGCAAGCTCGCAGCCATGCCCTCTCTTCAACCTTCCTCCCCTGCAATCAAAACCTTATCCAATACCCACATGATGATGATCACTCACCATTCACCCATTTCCTCTTTCTTCTTTCTCCTTTTTCTGCTATCAACCGCATCTTCTGTCCACCTCTATTCTGGTGATTTCATATATTTTCTTCTCTTTTCTTTTGGTTTATTTGATTTTGGGTCTGTTGAAAATTTACCAAATTTGCTTTTTGTTGCCTTTTTTTGTGCCAGTATCACCATTCTTTTCTTATCTTTTACTTGTCAATACGATTCATGTTCCCTACATGAGGCTTATTTTGTTCTTCTTGGTACTGTTACTGCTGTAAAAGCTGTTTCTGGTGTTATTGTTTCTTTTGCTGTTACTATTATGATCAATGTGTAATTGTTGGCTATAAAATGCTTAATCACTTTCTTTTTGTGTGTTCTTTTGCTTTTGTACGAGATAAATGGAGTAACTTGAATTAAGAATGAGGTATAAGTGAATTTGAGCCCAAAAAAAAGAGGTATATGTGAATTTTGTTGTGGATATGATCCTTTTTTCCCCCTCCAGTTTCGGATATGGTTTTTGCAATACACAAAAATAACTTTTTACTTTTGAGTTTCTGTGCGCATTTTGCTAACTTGGATACCTTAATGGTCCATGCATCCAATTTTCACCCAAAGAAGTGGTGAAAATCTAAGGAAAAATTGTTACCATTTGGAAATTGGCACATCTTCGACAAGTAGCTATTGTTGCTGCTGTTGTGTTATGAGAATTTTAATTTTCTAATGCAAGTAAGCTGCATCATTGTATATTCGCTCACTATTACAAAAATCTACTTGATAAGTTGTTGAAGATACACAAGCCATTGGAAGTGATTTGTTTCCAGCAATTTTAAGGGATGAGGCTGTGGCGAGACTTAACGAGCTTGGAAAGGTGCAAAACCAAATCTCACAATCTTGTATTCTACCCTTAGCTTTTCGTTTATTCTGTTCATACTTTAATTTCGCATTCTCGTGAAAATTTCAAATGATATGCTTCATAAGATTATGCATATTCAACTCCAGCTTTGATATGTATAGTTTAGCAAAGAATATGAATCTTTATAATTTGTGGTCGGAATCAGTGTACAACCCAAGATTTGAGAGGGATAGTATATAGGTAATCTTGCCCCTGTAGGATATAAGGGGGTTGATTCTCGTCACTTCAACCCACGCCAATGCTAGAGCAAATGGCACTTGCCATCAGATCAGTTGACAACAGTCAAGGCTTGGTTTGGCCTGGAAACCATTGAGGGGCCTTGTATTATGCTTATTTAGAGTTGCAAGCTTATACATACTTGTGTATATTTCCTGATCAAGAAGTTTTCTTGATCTCATGCCTCGGCCTTATTTGAAGATGAAAAGATGAACTTGATGGTATGCTCACCTTTCGTGGGGGACACAAAGGTATATTATGCTGAATTCCTTAATTAAACCAAGAATTTGCATTAGAAATCTTCTTAGGCCATGTACATGGTTTACAAGGGATTGCATTTAACAGCCTAATTGCTTGGTAGGATTAGCTTAGCTTGGCTGTTTCGGTTGGACAAAGATTCAGGAATCCGTAATTTTAGGTCTTCGTTGAGTGTTTTAGCGAGTGACAGTGTGTGATGATCTCTGGAGTTGAAAGATGTTCAAAAAGTTGTTGTTGCAAGCCCGTCTCTCCATTTTTCAGTCAAGTATTTGACCTTTGATCCAGGCACTTTCCCTTAGGACTTCAAGATTCCCACCATCCGCTTATCCCTACCCCCTTTTTCTCTCTTCCTTCCACTCTGTCTATGTGCAATCCATCAATGTCTCCACTTTTGCAGTATTTGTGCATATGTAGTTTGTAGGTAAAATCTAAAAGAGAGCCTGAGGAGGTATAGTCAAACTTGTGGCATCAAAAAGAATTGCATTTGAGCAAAATTGTCAATAGTGTTTTTTTTACTTGTAAAATTGAGAATATAACGCAGAAGAAAGCCAGAGGTAAAGTCAAAGTAAATGTGTGACCCGAGTAACTTTATGTCTCTTAGCAAAACAAACAAGAACACAAGAAAGAAAGGACCCTTTTTTGAAAGCACTAGAACAAAGAAAAAGCAGCTTGCATTTGTTGGGTTACAGACAAAGAAGAAATTTGGTTGTTCTGTGATTGTAATAGTATTCTTGTAAATTTGAGAGGTCAGTGCAGCTGATGGAGATCTTCAGACTCTCATGTTTTATAAAATTAAGAATTGATGGCTATCTCCGGACTCTCCGGTTGCTTTTTAAATTTTAGTTAATAGTTATGTCCGGACTCTCCGACCCAAGTGATTTGGGACATAAGGCTCAGTTTGGTTTGGTTTGGTTAGTTAATAGTTATGTCCAATATGACAGGTGAGTGACGTGGATGGCTATCTTGAGAGGACATACTTGAGCCCAGCTTCAATCAAAGCAGGAAATCTTATTCGTGGCTGGATGGAGGAAGCGGGTTTGCGAACGTGAGCTTTCTGGCTTCCATCACTCTTATGGAGTGGCTTTTGTGATGTTATTAATATGTATTCGTGATATCCAGGTGGGTGGACCTCATGGGGAATGTTCATGGCCGAGTTGAAGGGATGAATGCAAGTGCAAAGGCTCTACTAATTGGCTCTCATTTGGTGCAACATCTTACTTCTCCAAGTTAAATGATCTTGTCTTTCCTTCCAATTTAGTTAACATACATCTGCACTTTTGCTCGATTTTACTTTGCCAGGATACTGTAATTGATGCTGGGAAATTTGATGGCGCACTCGGTATAATTTCTGCATTATCTGCAATGAAGGTTTTAAATGTCAACGGGCAGTTAGGAAAACTAAGGCGGCCAATTGAGGTAGTCAAATACCAGTACTAACTTTATCATGCTATGTAGAAAAGTTGCCTTTGCGGAGTTTTGCATGGTTCTACTACTCTTGTTGTGCCATTTTTTAAATTTGTAGGTTTTCAGAATGAGTATATTTGCGCTGTGTACAGTCTTCATTCCCAAGGTTTATTTAGTGGAATCTTGGGAGGCATGTGAATAAAAATGCCCTAGTTGTTTACAATTGCATTTTAAAACTATTGGTATCATGTCTGTTTAGTTTTCTGCACAAGTTAAGGTCCTTGCAAGAAATCAGAAAATCCTTCCAAACGTGAACCAGAAGAAAGTATATTAATCGAATTGAATTTGGCGGATATTACCATATAAACTGCTTTTCTGTGACCTTTAGGCTCCATTTGCTTTGGTGTGAATGTAGCACAAATTTGCACAAAAATTACTTTCTCTAAATGTTTTCCTGTGTTTGGTTGGCAGTTATTTTGTCAAACAAAGTTCAGCAACGTAAAAGGGCAATAAACTGGTAATAACCTTAGCTCCCGATTTGAAAAGACTTTGAACAATTGTACACAACCAATGTCGGTGCATAAACATTGCACTACCAACGGCATCTTTGCTACGTTTGTGAGGCCTGCCATGCTGACATGAAGACACAGAATGACTTCCTGAGATTTGAGCGGAAGTCAGATTCCTGTTTCCAATGGGAAATTTTGTTTGGAGAATAATATTTTACGAACATTGTGTCCTACCAAATAATGAAAAAGGGGTGATGTGTTTTACTAGAAAATATTGTAGCGCGAACAAAAATGGAGCCTTAATTCCATGCATTCCCTACTCTTGAATCTTGGAAGTGTTCAATTACTGATGATGGGTGTGATCGATTGGACTGAAAGTTTTAAAAGAGGAGTTAGTTTGGGAAGGAGGAGGGGGGGTGGGAGTGATGTGTTTTACTAGAAAATATTGTAGCGTGAACAAAAACGAAGCCTTTGGAAGTGTTTCAATTACTGATGACGGGTGTGATCAATTGGACTGAAAGTTTTAAAAGAGGGGGTAGTTTGGGGTTGTGGGGTTGATGTTTTACTAGGACCTATGATGCCACTTTTTAACCTGATCTTGAACCTTGCAGGTGGTTGCATTTAGTGATGAAGAGGGAGTGAGGTTCCAATCGACCTTCTTAGGAAGTGCTGCTCTTGCTGGTGTTTTACCTGTTTCAGCACTACAGATACAGGATAAAAGGTTGTTATCATTAACTCGTACAATTATCTGTGAAATTGCTTGTTTTCAGTCAACTTATGCTCAGACCTTATTCAGTGGTGTAACATTGGAAAATGTTCTGAAGGAGAACTTTATAGAAATTTCGGAGGAAAGCATCCTGGAGCTCAAGTACAACCCAGAGTCTGTTTGGGGTTATATCGAGGTTTTGCATCCTACTGGGAATTCTACAACCAAGAATGTTGGAATTGTGGTTTTTGGCACTTTGAATTTGTAGTGTTCGGTAATTTTGGTAATTTCTTGGTGCAGGTTCACATTGAACAAGGACCTGTGCTAGAATTAGCTGGCCTTCCTCTTGCTGTGGTGAAAGGCATTGCGGGGCAGACCCGATTAAAAGTATTTGACATACTACTGCATATGAATTATATTGACCCCTTCTATGTGATTTTCCATTAGAATGACTTGCACCAACCTAATTTTCTTCTTTTCTTACCCCCGTTGTTCTTTATTTCTCAGACTTCAAGCAATAATCTTTGCATGCCCTCACTTTGCAGGTAACAGTGAGGGGCTCACAAGGACATGCTGGAACCGTTCCTATGTCTATGCGGCAGGATCCTATGGCTGCTGCTGCTGAGTTAATAGTGCTTTTGGAGAGTCTTTGTAAGAATCCAGATGACTTTCTCTCCTATGATGGTAATTGCAAAGGGGTTACAGTTGAATCTCTTGCGGATTCTCTAGTTTGCACCGTTGGACAGATATCATGCTGGCCAAGCGCAAGTAATGTAATTCCTGGCGAGGCAAGTACTCGGGTGTTTTCTGACTGCTAATCATAATAACCATTTGGTGACGTTCTGCTCTTCTATTAAAGTTGTGTTCTGATTCTGGATTTTTGGAGAGATTTATTTACCCTAGGATCGAAACTGTGTTTGGTGGTGATGTTTTGGCAAGCATAGATAAGGAAACGTTTCGGGAATATTGCAAAAGAGAAGAAAGAAAATTGAAAATACAAGAAAAGTTGACAAATGTGAACTAAAATCTATTACTTGATTCGATAAAAATTCGTAAAAGGACAAAGAGAATTAATCAAAAAATAAGGTTTATTCTGAAACGTAAATTGTCTCATCTTCGTGTTTCATGTTAAGAGAATTAATCAAAAAATAAGGTTTATTCTGAAACGTAAATTGTCTCATCTTCGTGTTTCATGTTATTAGGCATGTTATTATTTGTCATTGGTCTTGTTACCTGTGTCGCTATATTCTGTTGTTTTCGTTGAAACACTAGAACTTCATTACCCATCAAGTTTCCGTTTCGGCCTTTTCAAGAAACGGCAACACTTTGGCCATCACGATGGATACAGATCAAAATTTTGTTCCTTGAATTCCATTAGGGAAGGGAAATGATGGAGAACTGAAGAAATGTGTGTAGCTTATGTTATCTATCTTTTCATTTACCTTTTCGATTCCCTCCATACACCCCTCTGCCATTCCATGCCAGGATCCAATAACAACTTAAATTGATGTAGTGGATAATAGAAGAAAAACAAAACTATGCTTGCAGACAACCTTCACGGTGGACATACGAGCAATGGATGACATGGGACGGGAAGCTATCATATACGAACTATCTAACAGGCTGCATCAAATATGCGATAGGCGTTCTGTATCCTGTATTATTGAGCGTAAGGTATGAGACCCCCATATGATCTTTGCATTACTGTTACAGAAATGCTGTATATGACTTACTCCAATATGGTTTTCATTCAGCACGATGCCAGTGCAGTTGCTTGTGATAGCGGTTTGAGTTTGCAGCTGAAATCTGCAGCTTACTCTGCAATGAAGAGAATGACGGGTGATGTTTTCGGTGATGTGCCTGTGCTAATGAGCGGAGCAGGCCACGATGCAATGGCCATGGCTCATCTGACAAAGGTATGTTCCTTTCCACACCATATACTTTTTTTTCCCCGCCTGTTTAGAATCTAAGCTGTTCTAATCTTTAACCTAATATCAACAAGGATATCAACTTCTTCTCTATAGTAGTTGAACCCACAATGTACTTAACTTCAGCTACACAACCATTACTCTATTTGTCCCAGTTCCACGCCGTAGATTATCACGTTCGTTTCCATTCAAAAAAATTTCTTACCTTTGGACAAACTAGGTTGAAAATAGCTTCTAAAATCTAGATTTCGAAGCCTGTAAGCTAAGAATCTGGAAAGTATAATCGATCATCTATATTTCAAGTACAACTGATGAAGCATGTGAAGTTAAATTTGCTAGCTAAATAACCACCCCCCACATCCCCTTCCTCTCTTGTCTTGCATTTTGAATATTTTTCTGGAATTTTGAACAGGTGGGAATGGTGTTTGTCCGTTGCCGTGGAGGAATTAGTCATTCCCCTGCAGAGCATGTATTGGATGATGATGTTTGGGCTGCTGGTTTAGCACTCCTTTCATTTCTAGAAACCCAATTGTAATCAAACCATATTCTGTTGACTAATGCCTTGTACATTCTCCAATTTGAAATAAACAAGTTAATTCTGCTAATTTTTGGATAGTTGTACAGCCCTTCAGAATGTGTTTTCTACATTTCCCATAAAAGTTCAACCCAAATGAGGATTTTGTGAGAAACTCTAGTCATTTTTTCTTTTACCAAATCATCCGATCCAAAGGGGAGATAAAAGTGCAGGATAAGGTGTGGTTTACGTTAATTGTTTGTCTCCCAGTTTGAAAATAATTTGGTGATGCTGTGCTTGAAGTCTCAACTGATTTATCCTGTCCTTTTTATAGCTTTTAATTTGGGATAAATGTGAAAATGAGTTCCTTTTCCTCTTACCTTTTCATATGTTATGAAGAAAATCTTAAACAAAGATATCTACACCTCTTCTATTCTGCAACTGAACGTAGCCTTATGCTTATTTTAATATTACATTATTATGAATTAACTTGTTATGGTTCTTTCAGAAAAAGGAAAAGAAAAGATATATACAGTATCCGGTCAAGAATTATGTTGAGATGCAACTCGAAAATAGACGTCTTAATGGAGTGAATCTAAAAAGTTAAAAAAATACCATTAAAGATGATGAATAAACTCAAAAAAATTCTATTTTTAAATTATTTTTGCCTTTTCTGAACTTATTTTAAATTTGGTCTATTATTTAGTATAACTTTTTTAAAAGCTTTCATTGAGGTGAATCAATAATTCACAAAAAATTGATGAAAAACAAAATTACAAAAAAAATTCACACAAAGATAAACAAATAATTTAATAATCTAGTCAGGTCAAATAGAGCTTTAAAACATATTATAAAATCATAGGTAAAATTTCTTATTAATAAGTTTCAGTTTGGTCAAATTTTCAGCATTTATTCTTTTGTGAATTGGCTGGGGCAAATAAGGGCTCGTGTGTTTTTTAAGCTATAATCTCAGAAAAATCTACAACTTAAGCCGGGTCAAATGAGGAGTATAAAATTTGGACATTGGATATGATAATATGGGCTATTATATTCGGGGTTTATTAGTAATTTTACACTCCGGATATAATATCTAATTTGGACATCTCTCTCTATTCATATCTTATCCTCTTTCCATATCTCCGTTCTATTTATCAAAATATCATTATTAATTACGGAAATATTATCTATATACTCATAATCATTATATTTTCTTTTTCAAAAAGTACTCAAACAAACTCTTCACCCATTTTACTATATTTCTTCTTTTATTATATTTATTTTATTCATTTCATAGTTTTAATCGATAACAAAAGGACATTAAGCGCTTAAAAAGTTCGCCCATTTTTGTTCTTCATAAACCCGACACTTGTTTTCAGATTTTTTTTCACTTCTTCTGATTCTTTTTTAGTCATTAAACAAATTTTTATTTGAGTTCATATATATTCTCTCTAGCCTCAATTTTATCTTGTACCAAATTTGACATTTTAATCCAACTCCAGAATAGTCTCATCTTCGAACCTAATTTCTCTACCCTCATCACCAGGAATTGGGGTTCCTGCAGCCTGCGCAGCAATTTTTGCTAAACACCAAAATCAGGTAGTTTTTTTTCTTCATAAAATGCTTCAGACTTCTTTGGTTTCAATTCCTTATTTAGTACGGGAAAAAAAATTTGTCAAACTAGTTGTTTCTGAGCTAAAAAAAACCCAAAGGGAAATAACTTCACTAATCCTACTGCCACCTTACTTTAGAAAAATAAAAAGTGTCTGACACTGTTATTCGAATTTCTTTCGGTTGTACTGTTATTGTCAAAAAAATACTAAAAATTCAACTGTTAACTTGGAAAACTATTCTAGAATTAATTGTGAACTCGGATTTTTTAAAATAAAATTTTGTGAATGAATTTTTTATTTTATCTAAAAAAGACAAGTTCTTATAAATAAGATTAACACATTTTTTTTTTAGAATTCTAATTGGAAATTTTTGGAATCTTATATTTTAAATTTATTTTTAAAATTTTGAGTTCACGGTTAATTTCAGAATAATTTTTCAAGTTGACGGTGAATTTTTGATATTTTTTTGAGAATAAAATCCAGACAGCGCGACTGAAAGATGTTTGAATGAGTAGTATCGATCAATCCAAAATAGAGCGACAATGGAATTTGTAAAATTATTTCTCTTTTTGTCTGTTGAAACAGCTAATTTGCTCAATTTTCTTTTGATGTCAAGCAAGAAATTAAAACTATAAAAATGTGAAGCATATTCTATGCACCAAAACTACGCACCAGTTGCGGAGTAATCTCGACAACCACCGATCGAAGGGCCATGGAGTCAAACCTTTTTAGTATGAATTATTTATTTGATAATGCAGTAGGCACAGATAATACGTTAGGAGTAGACTAGTATCACTAATAATATAGGCCGTAAAAGATTCTGTTGAGGCACCCAAACGGGGCATAAGGGACGTCACTCGCAGAAGTAGGCCACAAAATAACTGTGGCCCTCTTCCCTGTCAGGCGAAACTTCAAGGTTCAACGGTACCCAGTAGTACCCACTGACAAACGCGTTAAGAAATTTAATGCATCTCTCACTCCATTTCCAACTGATGAACTCTCAAATTATGATTTCCTAGGGTTCTTGCTCGTGAATTTCCATTTGAGGATTCTCGTAATTACCAATTTCTTGTAGGGTTTTTCATATAGTTTGGCGATGGAAGTGATGTTTCTCTCTCTGCTTCTGATGCTTCCCCTTATCGCTTCCCCCTCTGTGAGTCCACTCAATGCATTTGTTTGAACTGTTGCGGTTGCGGTTGATGTTGAATTGAATTCATTTGTTTATATCTCATGTATTTACGTATCTAAATGTAATGGCTAATTATTTTAGGTCGTCAGCAGTTCAGTTGGTGTGCAATTGGTTGGCTCTCCTGGGAACGAAAACCGCAGTGAAGGTGCGCCGTTTTCTGTACTGAGATTTGGTTCACGAGCTCAATTTCGCTTAGTTGTGCTTGGTCTTCGTGAAATTTTGATACCCAGAGTGACCCGCAGTCTATGGGAAATGAACAATTTTTTTTTTCATTATCCCTCAATTTGTGAAGCTTCATAGTTGATTTAGTTAGTGACAGAACCATGGCTGACAAGTGGGCTGGTTTCTTAGGGACAAAAGGTTTGTCCTGAAGCGGCATTACGATCTGCTAGGAAATGGACACGTTTCAAAATTTAAAAAAAAGGAGTGGTGATCAACTTTGGAAATGAGGGGAAATGTATCAGAATAGAAAATTGAACCTGCTTAATGTATGCATACACATCCACTCTTAGGAACATAGGAATTGCTTGATTGCATTCATTTCAGTAAGCTGCATGAATTTGTAGCTAGTAGTAGAACATCTGCTGCTGAAAAAGGAAGTCACTGTTTAACATCCAGTTAAATCAAAGTTCGAACCAAATTTTATATGTATCCGAAGGGGCATGAGGATACCGGCCAAACAAATAAAAACATTTAGGGTAATTAAAAGAGAAGAAAAAGGCGCTGTGATTTTGGAGGTTTGGAGAATGAGTTGAGGTGTGTGCAACTGTCAAAGATTTTTGGTTTCTGTGGGAATTTGTGAACCACCTATGTTCAAAGACTTGGTGTACTCCTATTAAACTTGTTTTGAATTTTGAAGTGTGGAAGCAAGCTAGTCTAAGATGATCACCTTAGAACAGGACTATGAGCTCCATGCTATTCCACAGTCATGACGTGGTCTCCTGGAATTTCTTCCAAGTAAATGTTCGTTTGTATGTTTCTTTTTCAAAAGCAGTCATGTTGTTTCTTTTCCAAAAGGGCAAAACAATCTGAGTCCCTTGAGTGTGTGAGGTTTGATGGTGAGCAACAAAAATGGAATGCTGAATCCTCTATTTCTGAATGAATAATTATCCAAGTTGGGTAGAGTGTTAAACTTGAGTTGCTACTAAATTCATTTAATATTTATAGCTGAAGGCGAAATCTGTATAGGTTATCGAAAAGTAGGTTGATTTTTGTTGCAAATTGGGCACCAAAAATTAAATCAAGATAAAGTGGATTGAAGAGGATGATTTAAATTCTTGGATTACTCCAAAAAGTGAATCTTTTGTGGCATCTGACTTTTTCTTCAGCAGTGCCATGAATCCCAATGAATTCAGCATGGTTGGTGTCCCCTGATCAATCCAAGCACATAAATATGTCTCTGGCTTTCCATTGATTAAAAAAAAACCTGGGTTCTTATTTTGACTTATTGATAAAAACATTATATCCAGACCAATTAGCATACTCTTCGGCATTACCAATGCTATTATATGGACCTGTTTAATAGGCTGAAATCTTAAAATTTCTTTCTGAACAGTACCATGCCCTTCTGGTTGGGTTATCAACCCAAGTAAGACAAATTGCTTTGCATATATAGCAAGCCCTCGGTCATGGAACGAATCGGAGACCCAATGCAATGGTAATAGTGGACACTTGGCAGCTCTGACATCATTTCAGGAACTAAGCTTTGTTCAAAATCTGTGTGCCGATGTTGCTAGTGGCTGTTGGGTTGGAGGGAGAGACATCAATTCTCAAGCTGATTTGAGTTGGAAATGGTCAGACAATACATCACAGTGGAATGAATCTATAATGGTTCGGGCACCTTTACATTCTGGTTGCACCAATTTATCATGCTATGCCAAGACCTCAAACGACTTTTGTACATTGATGACAAACGAAACCGAATCACTTGTAGCTGAGAGATGCAATAGGACTCGTCCTTTCATATGCATGCTCGATATAGGTATGTGGTAACTCCCTTTATCAATTTTATTTATTGCTATTATCGTGGTAACTCCTCAATGTGGCTTTATGTACCTTCTTTCAATTTTTCTTTATCCTTTTTGTCTTTAATGTATGAAAGTATGGTTCATGTTGGTCTGCCACTTTCTAATTCTTCTAAATGGTTGTCTGTGGGTTTGCTTCATCAATTTGAGAAACTTATTTTACCCATTTCTTTTCAGAGAAGAAGTGTTACCATATGCACTGCCATAGGGAGTATCTTATTATCCTTGCTGTTGTAAGTGGGCTGATTCTCTGCACTACATTAGCTGTTGTGATTTGGCTCCTCATATACAAGCGGAGCAAGAGGCGAAGAAAATCTCGCAAACTATCTAATCCTGCTGCAACTGCTTTAGTTCAGCCATCATGGAAAGTTTTCACCAGCGAGGAACTGAGGTCGATTACAAAGAATTTCAGTGAAGGAAACCGTCTTCTTGGGGATGCCAAAACAGGTGGGACATATAGTGGTCTTCTCCCTGATGGATCAAGGGTGGCAGTTAAAAGGTTGAAGAGGTCTAGTTTTCAGAGGAAAAAGGAATTTTATTCGGAGATCGGAAGAGTTGCCAGGCTTCATCATCCTAATATGGTGGCTGTGAAAGGATGCTGCTATGATCACGGAGACCGCTACATTGTTTACGAGTTTATTGCAAATGGGCCCTTGGATAGATGGCTACATCACATACCAAGGGGTGGCAGAAGTTTGGATTGGGCCATGAGAATGAAAGTTGCCACATCTCTTGCTCAAGGAATTGCGTACGTAGATGTTGCGATATTCATTTTCATTCACTTGTCTCATCATTGTCACGTATATGTGTATCTTGCTCTTGAAGCTATATGTTTTCTTCAGTAAAGTTTGGTTAGCAAAATTTTTTTCAGACGTGTTTCACCCATATTGGCATATTACACTATTTGAAAGAGGAGATTTCAAAGATGGTAAATATCTTTTGAAAAGATCTGCTACCTGTAGTGTTATCATTCTCGAAACAGTTATCTTCTTAAAACTTGCAACGATTTATGAAGTATGTATGTCGTTTGGAGATCTCTTGGAGGAACTTAATCTACAGACTCCGTTCTGACTTCTGAGTACATTTATAGATTCATTCTTAGATGTGACCTTTAATTATGTAGTAGTAGGATTCATTAATGTTTAAATGGCATACATAGGGGTAACAACTTGAGAATTTGCAGCACTGACTTCATCGTCTTCATTCCCTGTACGAAACAGGTTCTTGCATGACAAGGTGAAACCACAGGTTGTGCATCGTGATATCCGCGCAAGTAACGTGCTGCTTGATGAAGATTTTGGGGCCCATCTTATGGGAGTGGGTCTCTCCAAATTTGTTCCATGGGAAGTGATGCATGAGAGGACAGTGATGGCAGGTGGGACGTACGGATACCTTGCTCCAGAGTTTGTGTACAGAAATGAGCTTACAACAAAGAGCGATGTTTACAGCTTTGGAGTGCTTCTGCTTGAAATTGTTAGTGGGCGTAGACCAGCACAGGCTGTTGACTCTGTGGGTTGGCAAAGTATATTTGAGTGGGCCACACCTTTGGTGCAGGCCCACCGCTATCCGGAGCTGTTGGATCCTCTCATATCCTCTTCTTCTTCTTCCTCGTGTCAAATTCCTGAAGCCGGAGTGATACAAAAAGTGGTGGACCTTGTATATGCTTGCACCCAACATGTCCCATCAATGCGCCCTAGAATGTCGCATGTTGTTCATCAGCTGCAGTTGGCCCAGCCTTCCGGTTGAACTAGAAGGTTAGTCATTCATTTGCTCTAGGACTTCAGATTTCTTCAAGAATTGCGACGTTAACTCATGAAGGAAAGGTCCAGTTTACGTGCTAACATAGTTCTGCTGCTGATTTCTTTTTATATGATGAACTTGCTTGTTGTAGAAAAGAAAAGACTACGGCTTTCCGGTGTAGTAGTATCTGTATCGGTAATTTAGTTATGCAAGTCTTACATTGCGTAATGAACATTAAATTCCCTTCACACTGTTCTGATCTTTCTTTGTTCATGTTGGTAGAATAACATATCCAGGTAGAGTGTGTTTTCTTCTTTCAGTAGGACAGGTTCACGTACCCAACCACTGTAGGTCTCAGATTGGTTCCAGTTTGTGTTAATCTTGAAAAGCACCGAATTGGCATGTTTGGACTTGTGCTTGTATGTTTTTGAACTACTTAGGATTTTCGGACACCTTTGAGTCTCTGGCAAAACATCATATAATTGAAAGACTTAACTTATGCTCATTTCAAGGATCCCGTAGATGGCCTTGAGGCTTCATATGAAAAAATAAGTTTCTAAAAGAGCATGTTGTATAAAGCTTTGCTGTTTATTACACATGTAGTAATACCATTGGTATCAAGTGACTGGTGACCTCGTGTAGGCCCTGATGGAAATATGATCTCAAACTTGAAGATCAATTATCATGAGCTCCCGTAGATAGAGGAGATGAGAGGCAATAACTGCTAAGTTGGATAGCCTAGGGGATGTGGAGGAAGGGTTGGTTTACTATACCAAAGATGTAGAGGTAGGATTTATAGATTGGTCTACTGTTTATTAGGACTGTTGAAGACCAATCTTTGTATAATCTTATATTCTTATTATATGCTTCACCATTTGCTGCTATCAAACTTCCCTTCACTTCCCTTCACTTCTATTCCAGAAGCTACTCTGTTAAAGCCCATGCATGGCCTTCCTTTTCTCATGTTTTTTTTTGGTTGAGAAAATTCTTATGGCTTTTGGGGCATAGTAGTTTATGTCAACAGGAATTTGTTCATATTTTAGAGGTACGAACAAGGAGTTTGTCAAAAAGGATCTTCGAAAAATGCTGCAGGTGCCTTACTCAGCTGTTCTACTGAATTTCCAAGAAAACTAGGTTGGAAACAGAAAATTGTTTGTAGTGTTAATGTATATCTCTATCTCTTCGCATTCAACTTGAAAAGGGTAGTTTTTTGTTACATCTAACATTCAACTTCCCAAAATAAACATTTGGCATTTCTCACTTCATTCCCTCTCCTATCATTTTCCTTTCCTTTTTTTTTTTTTTTGAATATTCTAAAAATCGATATGATGACGCATGAAATACACTCTCTTAGTATATAGTATAAATAATGTTTAGTATAAAGTATAAATAGTGTGTAGATGTGTTGAAGAATGATTGGTTCAATTATTCCATTCTCTCTCTCTCTCTCTCTCTCTCTCTCTCTCTAGAGGTGTGTTGACATAAAAGTAAGAGCATCCACATCAGACTCTCTTGAGCTCCTCCTTCTCTCTTTTGAGGAGCAATTTTTTCACATATGTTCCACATCAGTCTCCCTAGATGTCTTCTCTATTTTGTGAATGCTACAAGGACTCCCTATATTTGAGGAATCACTATAGCTTCCAGTGAATGCAAAATTAAAAGTGGTCATTATTCACCCTATTTAGAGAGTCTGATGTATGAGACATTAGAAAATGTGGTTCTCTAAAGTAAAAAAGTGAGAATTTCTTCTTAATTTGGTCAAAAAAATAAAGAAATTAATGTGGATGCTCTAAGCGACAATTAGGTTGTCTTCTTCCCTTTTAACCTTTTTTTACGGCTAATTTTTCTTTATATCATCAGTGTGGGTCTTTTCGCTTGGAAAGTAAATTGTTGATTTTTGGCCAATGTAACAATAATTCTTAAGTAAATGTCTTAAGTAAATGTCATGCCTCATCTCATTTCTTATTGTATTCTCTGCACTTGCTAGACACACTACAGTTGCATCCACTTTATTACACTCCTTTCCTATTACTTATTTCAGAAAACAACAAATGGTGAAGATTTTTCTGCACTTTTGATTAATTAAACATCACCTCATCCCAGACATTGGGGTTACATCATAAAAAAGTACCATAAATAAAGGACATTGTCTTTACGAATGTGTCTCACAGGTAGGATAAACGAGTAACTTCTTGTCTGTGTAGTTGGAAAATTAAGTAGCTTTAAAAAATATGTTCAGCCTTGGTTTCTTTGTAATTTTCGATCTTATTTCATACGAGTTTTAATCAATAAAATTACGAATGAGAGATTACAAGCCGGTATAAAGTACATAGTTTTATAATGTTGTATTCAGCTTATCCACACGTTGTAGCTGAGGTCAGAAGATTAAGGATCTCAAAATGGGTTCAAGTTATATTTACTATTCAGCAACTCAATATGAGGTTCCTACTTTTGCTCTGTTACTAGTGGTTATTAGCTCGATTAGTCGATCAATTTCTTTATTTTCAAGCCGTGATCTTGTTATTAGCCAATGATTCGTTTCCGAATCACAAGATCATTTCAAAGTGTTCTCCTCTCCCTAAAAAAAAAAGCGAGAAAAAGTGTGAACAGAATTACGAGACAAAAGACAAGTTGAGTTCAAATAACTTGATCAGTTCTGCAATGGTACTCACATGCTAAGAGCAACAGAGGTGGACAATGATGCGTTAGAAGACCAGCAATCTTTTAATTCGGTGGAGCGACACTGTGTTTGGATGAGAAAATGAGGAGACCAAAGTCTTGCCGTTGACCTAGATAGTGGGTCTCCAAAGGACAGGACTGGTCCACTGCGGACTGTGGATTCACATGATTTTCATAGGAGTAATGCTAGTACACAGATGTTGGGGACACATCTGTGTCCCTAACAAGTTCTCTGGTTTATTATTTGGCAACTGTGGGATAAGCAAGTTCCACTTACACGTTCAACCCCATTTTTTTACCAGCACAACCAAACGTGGCTTAAGGAATACCTAGAGGATGTGATTTCTAGATAACATTTTGCCGGGAGCCGACCTACACATTTTAGCATTTTATTTATCGTTAAATTATGTTTTGTACGAATCAAATGAACCAGTGAGACCCACAAATAATTTGTCCAATCGAACTCGTCCTTTCTCCTAAATCTCTCATATGGAAAATAAAAAATTAAGAAATAAAAAATATATTTTCTTTCAAATGGTAACATAGAATTTACAGAGCCATTGTTGGTGGTTATTTATCTTGTTTGTTCTCTAGTTCTGTTTCCCAATCACTTTCTCTCTCTCCCTCTTTTTATATGTTTATATTCAAAGCTATAATCTTGTGTTATGTACATATAGCATTCAAATCATATACTCTCTAACCTGTTACTAATCATTTCTCCTAGATCACTCATCTAAAAGATCTTATCAAAATTTTAAAAATTAAAAAACAAAAATTATTATTTTTCTTTCAAATGGTAACACGGAATTTGTAGCATCATTGGAGGTTGTTTAGCAAAGTGTCAATTATTGTTCGTATAAGGCCTTTGCATGACATGTGGATAGGAGTTAATGTCCAATCACTTTCTCTCTCCTTCTTTTTATATGCTTATATACAAAGAGACAATGTCTTGCTATGCACATAGTGTATTCAAATTATATACTCTCTAACTTGTTACCAATCATTTATTCTAGATTACTCATCGGAAAGATTTTTTTGAAAAAATTAATATTTAAGAAATATAAATTATTTTTATTTCAAACGTTAACATAGAATTTGTAGTCTCATTGTTGTGGTTGTTTAGCATAGCATGAGTTTTTGTTCGTATAAGGTATCTACATAACATGCGGATAAGAGTTAATGTCCAATTACTTTTTCCCTTCCTCTTTTTATATGTTTTTATACAAGTAATAATCTCGTGCTATGCACATACTATATTTAAATCGTATATTCTCTAATTACTGATCAATTTGGCATTGCCAATTCCTATGTCAAATGTGGCATAAAGTTTTACATTACCAAATTATATGGAATTTGGTATTTGAAATTCGAACGTGAGAACTAGAACAACATAGTTGATTCCATGACAACAACTTAATTAGATGCCATTAGAGATGCTATAAAAGCTCAAATGTCTTTTTCAACTATGATTGAACCATCTCTCATGAAAATCTCTCTCTCTCTCTCTCCAACATAAATACATCTCCACATATCCACTCCTCTCTCTCAACTAAAGCCATGAGCAAAGTCCTCTCTAACTCCTCGGTTATAATTCTGCCCCTCATATATCTCTGGCTTCTTTTACAACCCACCTTAATCCAGGCAAAATGCACATGCGAAGCAGAATACAAAGATCAAAACAAAACGGAGGCCCTCAAATACAAACTAATAGCAATAGCCTCAATCCTGTTCTCCAGCGCCCTCGGAATTTCCCTCCCACTCTTGCTCAAAAACATCTCAGCATTACAACCCAATAGCGGCCAACACTTCCTCATCAAAGCTTTCGCCGCCGGCGTCATTCTAGCCACCGGATTCATTCACATTCTCCCCGACGCTTTCAACAGCTTGTCGAGCCCCTGCTTGAAAAAACCTTGGGGGAATTTTCCATTTTCTGGGCTAATTGCAATGGGTTCGGCGATTGGGACTCTGATGATGGAGTCTTTCGCCACCGGGTACCATATGAGGGCTGAGCTGAGAAAATCTAAGCCGGTGGTGAGTGGGGACGAAGAGAGTGATGATGGCGGCGGCGGCGGCGGCGGAAGAGGAGGAGGAAATAATACGGAGCATCTTCGTGGCCCTGCTGCAGTTGTTTTGCAGCGGTCGGATTCGTCGGAAATTATTCGGAGTCGTGTCGTTTCTCAGGTAATTTCGGTTCCGAATTTTCCCAATGGGAAAAAGCTACTCAATGCATGTATCATTTCGACAAATATACGAACACATTTTCTAATTACAAATTTAGGTACAAATGTGTGTCAAGAATCGTTTAATACGCGGGTAGTTTATATTATTTTGAAAAGTCTCATATGTATCGAATAATTTTGAATATATTTGTGTCTGAATTTATATACAAAAACATGTGTTCTGAGATTTTTTGTTATATTTTGGTGGAAAATTTTCACCAAATAACAAAAGTTAGGTAAAAATAAGATTAGATCTCTTTCCTAGTTTCAAAATTAGGGAATTAAAAATAAGTGTCATTGTCAAATATTTTTATGTTGTAAAGTATCACTATTTTTTTCACCATATAGAAAGAAAAAATTCAAATCATTCGGCTAGACAAAAGCCCTAGAATCACCTCATACGTACACATTTTTTACCATACCACACTTACGAGACAATGGAGTTAAATAAGAATTATGATGATGTTAGTTACGACTCGGTTTCAATTACAAGTTTTTGTATAATAGGGACAATTAATTTAATGGTTGTGTAGATTGAATGTTTAATTCTTATTAATGGATTGTAGTGGAGATGGGATAATATAACATGTGACAAAATAAATTCACATGGTTTTGTGATTAGTTTGAATAGTTGTGGTTTAATATTTGTTTAAATGTTTTTTTATTAATCGTGTGTCTGAGCCAATTTATTATTTGTTCCTTCGAATGACAATACCTTTCATTGATTTAGTTGCTATCCTGTTTAGTCCTGATATCATTTTAGTAGTTTTTGTGATATTCGATATCCAAATCACCAATCAATTGAGAGGGTCGTTTTCGTAATTGAGATGGTAGGAACATTTTATTTGGTCTATTTGCTTCTCTCTTTTTTTTGTTTTGTTTTGTGTTCTCTGGTTTATTATTTGGCAACTGTGGGATAAGCAAGTTCCACTTACATGTTCAATCTCCAGTTTGTTACCAGCACAACCAAACGTGACTTAAGGAATACCTAGAGGATGTGATTTCTAGGTAACATTTTGCCGGGTGCCCTACACATTTTGTCATTTTATTTATTGTTAAATTATGTTTTGTACGAATCAAATGAATAAATGAGATCTACAAATAATTTGTCCAATCCTACTCACCCTTTCTCCTAAATCACTCATCTGATAGATCTTTTGAAAAATAAAAAATTTAAGGAAAAAGAAATCATATTTTCTTTCGAATGGTAACATGGAATTTGTTGAGCCATTGTCGGTGGTTGGGGTAACATAGTGTCAATTCTGTTCGGATAAGGCATTGGTGTGACACGTGAATAAGCGTTGATGTACAATTACTTTCTCCCTCTCTTTTTATTTACTTACATACAAATGATTATCTCATGCTATGCAAATGTTGTATTCAAATCATATATTTTGGTATTTGGTATTTGAAATTCGAACCTGTCACTTTGTATTTGGAATTTGAACGTCACAAGTAGAACAACACAGTTAACTCCATGACAACAACTTAATTACATGCCATTAGAGATGATATTAGAGCTCAAATGTCTTGTTCAACTATGATTGAACCATATCTTATCAAAATCTCTCTCTCTCTCTCTCTCTCTCTCTCTCTCCAACATAAATGATAGATCTCCACATATCCTCTCTCACTCACTCACTCACTCACTCTCTCTCTCTCAACTAAAGCCATGAACAAAGTCCTCTCTAACTCATCAGTTATAATTATGCCCCTCATATATCTCTGGCTTCTTTTACAACCCACCTTAATCCAAGCAAAATGCACATGCGAGGCAGAATACAAAGATCAAAACAAAACAGAGGCTCTCAAATACAAACTAATAGCAATAGCCTCAATCCTATTCTCCAGCTCCCTCGGAGTTTCCCTCCAACTCTTACTCAAAAACGTCTCAGCGTTACAACCCAACAGCGGGCCCTACTTCCTCATCAAAGCCTTCGCCGCCGGCGTCATCCTAGCCACGGGATTCATTCACATTCTCCCCGACGCTTTCTACAGCTTGTCCAGCCCCTGCTTGAAAAACCCGTGGGGGAATTTTCCATTTTCTGGGCTAATTGCGATGGGTTCGGCGATTGGGACTCTTATGATGGAGGCTTTTGCCACGGGGTATCATTTGAGGGCTGAGCTGAGAAAATCTAAGCCGGTGGTGAGTGGGGACGAAGAGAGTGATGATGACGGCGGCAGCGGGGGAGGAAATAATACAGGGCATGTTCACGGCCCTGCTGCCGTTGTTTTGCAGCGGTCGGATTCGTCGGAACTTATTCGGAATCGTGTCGTTTCCCAGGTATGCCTTGGAATGACAATGCTTTTCATTGGTTCACTTGTTATTTTTGTGACATCTCGTTTCATATCGAAAATCTATTTAATTAATTTTAAATTTATAATGAGTAATGTCACCAATAAGTTATTAAGCTAATAATCTATATGGAGCGTTACAATCCCGATTGGTGTGATCTCATTTTAACAGTTTTCGTGATAATCGATATCTACATCACCAATCAATTTGAGACGGTTGTTTTTGTAATTGAGATGGTTGGAATATTTTATTTGGTTTTCTTTTGTTCTCTGATTCTAAATTCAATTATTGTTCTTGTTGCTACTTGGAATTGCCTGTGTTTTTTCCATTTTCTGTCATATCTACTTTTTGGTTGATAGAAGAAAGGTTAAAATAAAATAAAATAATGGAAATTCGTAAATTACACGTCTTGATGAGAGTAACATAAAATTAAAATTTTCAGACATCAGTAATCGTTTAAACAAGTTAACAAATATATGTGCGTATAGAAAAATGAACAGTTACGATTCTTGTAGGTGCTTGTCTCGTTTGATTTACTTGATTTTGTATATAAAATAATGTCTTACTTACATTTGACCTACAAAATAAATAGTTTGCATCATCAAAATGGAACAATAATGGACTCCACTAAGAAAATAGGCCATTTTTTTGTTGTTTTCTGGAGACAGCCTTCTCCACTCAAAACTCTTGTCCTATGTACCACCAAACAAATTAAAGCATAAAACCTTGTATGAATTAATTTTGATAGTACGTGGAAGGTTTTGAATCGTGCAATCAAGCATATGATTAATTGGAGCTCAAATATTCACTTACTATGGAGTCAAATCATAGCCATATTGGTGTATTTAGACCGAGTTTGAACTAAATTATTTTTGTACAAAATATTGGGTATTATTTGACGTCTTGCTAGATTTCTTTTTATGATTTTTTGTTTAAATTTTAATGATCTCTCATTCGTCTCGACGAGAGAATTTAAAAAAAAAAAATTACGAAACAAAATTAAAAAACATTCAATAAAAAGACACTGGCCCCCAATTTGCCAGTAAGAACATCTTCAACAAAGATGCCAAATTTAATGTGGCAATTTAAACTATAACAAATGACATCAAAACTAACTCTACTGCTTAGCCAAAAAAAAAAAACTAACTCTATGTCAAAAGTATTGTCAAATTTCAGATGTCAATTGAAAAATACTACTTGATGACAAATTTGACATAGAATGTCAAATGTCTTTTTGTTTTAAATGCCTCAATTTCAAATATCTTTTTGTCTCAAATGTCTCAATTTTGACATCTTTGTTGGAAATCAAAAAATTTGAATGTCGAATTTGCTACATAGGCCATAAAAAAAATTCGACATTCCAAAATTTAACATCTTTCTCAAAGATAATCTCGCAACATTGACCATGTTCTTCTATCCTCCACGTAAAATGTCCAATAACCCATCCTTTATAATTACACGACTAGTGCGTTAATTTCTTCTAACATTATTATAGAAGCAGTGCTACTAACACATTACATTGTACGCCATGATTATATGACATTTCACACAACTCATGAGATCTGCTAATTTGAACACATAATCAAAATTTATGGAATCCGTTTTTACACTTTATACTTAAAACATAAGTTGTGTGGCATATCGCATAGCCACGATGTATAATTTGATGTACAATGTAATGTGTTAGTAGAGTGACAACATTGGTTACTATATCGTGACACATCATACAAGATTTTAAAAGGGTTTTGTGTGGTTAAAGCTGGGACTAGTGGTGCATATATAGGTTGGTGTTGAAGCTGGGAATAGTGATTTCCTTAAAATTGAATTCCCTCAATGGGCAGTGATACTCACAATGGTTGGTGTGTATGTACAGGTTTTGGAGCTGGGAATAGTGGTGCATTCGGTGGTTATTGGGATATCCCTAGGTGCTACTCAAAGTCCCAAAACAATCAAACCCCTTATTGCGGCTTTGAGTTTCCATCAATTCTTTGAAGGCATGGGATTGGGTGGATGTATTTCTCAGGTATCATTTTCATCACATTTTTTTAAAACCAATTCAACATATCAATAAATAGTAAAGATAAAATACCTGAAAATACACACATCGCTTCAATGTTGTAGTTTACATCGTACTCTTAGGACCGCCATACTCTTAATTTCTTCGACGGAACTAGTTAATAGTGTGTCGTGTTCCAAAACTTTCCGATCCCCCTCGCAAAAAAGAATTATGAACGGAGCAGAACGATTTCTTGACTTAAGATGCAACAGAGTTTGAAAACGAGTTTAACAGCTAGGACTTGCTTAAAACTGAGTGTCGTCACTTGACATAAAGTTCGAGTATGACAAGTCACCCTCTAAAGTCATTTTCGAAGAAGACGTATTTAGAAAAATATTTTGATTTATGACTCATAAATTCAATTTTGTTTATAAAATGACTTCTTTTAAAGATTTGGTCTTGAAAACAGAGAAGGGCTCGATAATTTATTGTTACGAGTTTAGAAGACGTTAGGCACTAAACGTCACTTTTTCGGTGTTTAATTTTTTCATATTAATTTTCTTTCATTATCCTTAGCCAAAATAATAAACATCTAGTGACCGAATATACAATAGGATAAAATGTAAAACATGTGCGAGGGTACAGCCTCGGTTTGCGCAATTTAGCTTTCTGTAACAAAATATTAAACCAAACATTTGTTAAATTTTGGCCGAAATATGATATACAAACTGGTGTTTTGCATGCCACATTTCTGTTCCCAAGATGCCAGGTACTCAAATCCCTAACGTAGGAATTTTTAAGCTTAACAATAACTTGATTATGTTTTATTGATGAATTACCATATTAACATGTCCTGAAAATACAATATTGTGTCCCTGCCTAAATCAAGTCAGCTCTTATCACATTTTTATTGTTTTTCTACTGACTACTTAAATCACTAGCATTCCAAAAATTTCAAGGTTAATTTGGTGCAAAGTGTCATTGTCATCATGATAATCCTTCAAGAAAGTACGATATGCAAACTGACAAAAACTGACAATTTGTGTCACGTACTTTCATCCCGAATGCCGATTACTCAGTTTGGCACCATTACTGGAATCTTGAGATTATCGAGACTAAAAATCAGGAGATATGGACGGCATAACTACTATTCATATTTCTCAATTTTTGGGCAAGACACTTATTTGCTCAAATTCATTATCCGTGATCTTTCATCCTGCCAGCTACTTAGTTCACTGACGATCCAAATCGCAGAATAGTGTAAATGTCACTTCGATCACGATATCTGTCTTGAAAATATAACGTGCAATGCCTGTTACATTTTCTTCCAGAACACTGAATACTCATATTACCGTGTTCACGAAATTTTGAGATTATCGGAATTTTAGCCAAGTGATATGGACAACGTGTCAGCGTGAGTTAACAGTCGCTATCCATATTACTTAGTTATGAAGTAACGTATTTTATTTTTGCTTTTACGAGAAACGAAAAATGTAAAGTGCGAGAAATTACAGTAACAGTTGCGGAGAATGGGAAAGGGAAAGGCAAATTTAGGTGCTAGAAGTTAAACCCGATGGATGTCGGCACAGTCGAGCGGTATGCTGTCAATATAGATATTAGTTTCGAGAAAATTTATATAACGAGGACTAGAAGATGTGCATGGCAGAGCAGTAAGAAATTAGAACCGTGCAACATGCCAATTTCATCCTAGAGACCTCGGCGTACAAATCTCACTTCAGTTGAAATCACAAGAAGTACGCTGGCCTAGGTCAACTTTGACTTTTGCAATTTTGGCCTCGAAAAAACGACATCCTAACATTCTAGAAGCGGATTAGAAATATCTAAAAATAGACTAGAGGTTCTAGAAATGCAGACTAGAGATGTGAACGCCAATTTTCTCGGACGTAATATCTACATTGAAAATAAAAAGAAAAAGAGAGTAAAAATTAAATAAAGCGGCTGTTGCGGTGCTACCTTGTATTGATATTTGAATCGGGTCATTACATAAAATTGAGAAAGACACGCGAACAACTAAACAAAATCATAACTCAACATAACATTGGGCTCTAAGTCCCTATTATTGTGAGCTATGCTAATGTAATAACGCGTTCAGATCTTTCTAAACTTGAAAATGATTGGGCAGAGTCTCCTCTTTTGTTTGGCCAAAACCCTGACTCAAAATTCTAAATCTAAATTCTTTCCGGTATCAAAACATTCTGAGACTACCGGGTCTGGAGACAATCGAAGGAGGAAGGCTAGAGTTTCTTTCGTCGGAGAAAATTTAGTCTCTGGAATTACTCTGAGATTGAGAAGGAGAGAGAGGAGAGGTTCCTAAGGAATTTCTAAAAGACTGTAGGAAAATCCTAAGTCTCGGTCTTTTATAACGAGCGAAGGATTTGCGCGAGGTAAGAAAGTTTTTGGAATTAAGAAAGAGATCTTGAGGCAGCTTAGAAAAAACTGGGTAAACTTTGCAGATCCTCCACAAATGGAGAAAGACCCCTATTTATAAGCAAGGGAAAATTGCCACATGAGGCAAGAGTTACCCTCCACATCATTAGACCGAATGGATCAAGTCACATTACCAAAACCCCCAGGACCGCATGAGGCAAGGGAGCCTCATGAGGTAAGGTGGCCGGATGAGGCAAGAGTTGATGTCGTGTCTTTTATTTACAAAAATGCCCTTATCCATTTAAATCCACCTTTAAATGTTATTTTTGACCCAGGAACTCCAAACGAACTCATATTAGACCTCGGACATAGTCAATGGATTCATATCATTGAGACAGTCAATTTGAATGTAATCTTCTATTTATGGACAAGTTGGCTTACCAATCGAGCTTCCGGGTAATTACCGATACGTTACTACATCTATTAAATTACTACTTCTTAAGTTATCAAACTCGGATTTGATCTTGAATACAGTTGATGGACCGCGCTAATCAACAATATGTTCCTTTTGAAATTTGTACACACCATCTCATAAATCGTGCATTCAGGACCCCATTTTGTATCGCTGAAAAGGTTCGAAACTCCAAACAAACTCGGATCGGATCTCGAATACAACCAATGAATTTGTATTATCATGCTGATCAATAATATATGTCTCTCAAAGTTTAGAAATATTATCTCGTAAATCGTGCTCATAGAACCTTGTTTTGAACAATCGAAAAATATCGACGTCACCCGATTTTATCCCAGTCACTGTCAATGGACTTGTATCGTTGTATTGATCAATGGCATGAGATTTGCATGATATACTGAAGTTGCCTTGTGAATAGTACTCCCAGACACTGGTATAGGCAAGGGCAAAATGGTCTTTTGGCAGACTAACTTGTCAAACTTCTTCATGTTTATTTTTTGGGCATTCAATTGACTTCCAAGACACTTCAATGCTATCATATTGAGATTCTCTAACAAAATTAGGATGGTGAAGTCGTCCCGGCATGATTTAGATTACCCCTCGGCTACCATTTGATTAGAAGGGCAGAACAAACTATTTGCACTCAGATATTATCCGAGCGTACTATCACAACCTGATTGAATTTTGGATCACGTCAATATCTATCAACACGCTATATAGGCATCTCAGGTTGATTGCATTAACATTTGAAGTCCGTTCCTGATGAGTTGCCTTTGTACCCGAACTCTGCTAAACTTTTTGACGTTGCTCAAGTATCATCCCAATCATGTTTACAAGGCTATTTAGTGCTTGAAAATGTCTCCGATGAAGTTGTTTGGTTTTCATATCATATCATGCGTCCTTGGCCCGGCAAAAGGCAAAATGGTCATTTTGTGAACAAGATTTTCTAAGTCTATTCTGATAGCATATTTCATGATGATTTTGAGTGGTGGGGCAAAATTTGGTATCAAGATACACACACACAATCTCATATTGCATGTAGTTCCATTGAACTAATAATGATGAAATTAAAAATACCACACTACCAAGGTATTATACTCACACAATCAAGCAGCAAATATGTGGTCTTTTTGGATATTTAGTTCAATCCGATACGTATCCAAACAAACTCTTCATTTCCTGAGGTTTGGGGTTTGAAGTTTAGGGTTTGGAGTTCAAGATTAAGCTTTTAGAGGTTAAGGGTTAGGAGTTTGGGTTTAGGGGTCAGGGGGCTTGGGAATTTTGTTGTTGACCTACATTGCCAACTTTGGTGTGGGGCTAATTTTTTATGTTTCTGTCCACATGAGTACTTTTGCAAAATATGTTTGATGAATGAAAAGAACTCTATAAGGTTTTTGGTTGGTGGAAACTTTTTAAAAAGCTATTCAAGAAAATACATAATTTGTTGATTCGAAGAAAGATACTCTGTTGAAAATGCACAAACAAAATAGTGACTATCAATTTACATTGATAGTGAACCCCGACGAGTTGACATGGTAGTTAAGTCTCGTGACTTAGGAATTTACTTCTTCTTAGGTCTCAGGTTTGAAATCTCCTAGATGTCCAAACAAGAAATTTATTTTGCTTTAATCTGCCATCTTGCTAGTAGAGTACAATTGAGATGTGCGTAAGCTGATCCTAATATCTTGGATAATTGAAAATAAAAAAGTTTACATGCTATTAGATTGATTGAGATTATAGTACTTACATTGATCACTAACCAAGACTGCTAAAACAAAGTTCAGTATATCAAGTGTGTTTTATCTACATATATGTGGGGTGTTTTTTTCATTGACAATTTTGTCCCCCAGGCAAAATACAAGTGTGGAGCAATCACAATAATGGTACTATTCTTCGCCCTCACCACTCCAGTGGGGATAAGCATTGGGATAGGGATATCAAAAACATACAATGAGTATAGCCCAACTGCACTCATTGTGGAAGGCGTACTGAATTCGGCTTCAGCTGGGATATTAATCTACATGGCCCTTGTTGATCTTCTTGCTTCTGATTTCATGAACCCTACGTTGCAAATCAATGTCAGGCTCCAACTTGGTTCCAATCTTGCTCTTCTTATTGGAGCTTCTTCCATGGCCATTTTGGCCAATTGGGCTGGAGCTTAGTTTTTATTTTATTTTATTTTTCCCATTTCTTTCTCCCTTGTTGCATATGTAATTAACCTAACGTTTCTCATTTCAGCCCCCAATTTTATCAGTTCTTTTTTTATTATGAAATCATTTAGATTTTGCAGGGATTGAAGTAAAAATTAAAGCTAGCTCTAGCGGTTTAGTTCATCTCTTGAATTGGAGTTTTTTCTTCTTCTTAAAGTAGACCTCAATCAGTGCTTGTTTAGGTTCTTCACATTAGAAATGTTTTTTCCAACTATCAAAAAGGAAAATCTTTAAATTATGGTAGAGATGCTTTCCTTTTTAAAAAAGAAAATTTATAAATTTTGGAAGCGAAATTAAAGTGAAAACGAGGAACACTTAGGTTGCGGAAGTGCATGATTGTGTCCTTAATTGGGCTTTTTTGGTCCTACAAATCCAAACGAATCATGAACATTATTAATTTTTTAATTCCAAAAATTTTATGCGTAAGTTTTCTGGAAACCTAAACTTTCCCGTTAAGAAACAAGTGGAACTGCATATGCTGCAGATAATCATGCTCTTCTTCTATCACTTGATTCAAGAAGGAAGGCTATACTGTTAGGAAGAATGATTTTATAACTTATACGAATGAAAAGTTAATGTTCTATGTCAAAGTAACACAAAAAATACGTATTTTTTTACAAATCGTGTGATTTTCATTTTTGAAATGCCTTCGTCACTGGTTACTTCTCACAGGACTTTCTCCCTTCTATTTGAAGATGGGGTTTGTGCTAATTTGTTTAGGGAGTAATTTTTTCATATATATATAAATTTAAGATCCAAACACGGTCTAAAAAAATACGCAGTTGAATATCTTAGATTTTTATAATATTACAACTTGACTTAAGAACAAACGAAATATTACTAAAAAAAAAGGAAAAGGGAAAAAGAAAAGGAATAAAAGGACATGGATTTTGGACCTTCCATGCAGTTTATGCATATCGTAAAGTCCATAAAAGATATATCTCTGGTCTGGTGCTGCACATTTCATGGCATAGAGCTGAGTGCCCAACACCTATCATTTATAGTAATAAATTCTACACAAGTTGGAAAAAGATAATCAATATTGCGACTTTTTTGGCAGATTTATCCAAAAATAACAAGTGAAGTGCCAGTTGAAATCGACGTTTTTCATTTTGAACTAGGATCGAATTCTCTATGAGATTTATAGTTGCATTATTTATAACTTTTTTGTTCGTCGGAGGATCCATAGCTAAGAACACCCCCTCATTGGACTTGTTTTGCAGAGGTATCCTTGGGGAGCTTTCAGACTAGTTGTTCAGATTTTCGCAACACCCTTGTGGAGCTCAAGGATTACCCGTCTAGTTTTTGACAACATCATAAATAATTTTATACCTCTTAAAAAAAATCAACTCCTATAATAGTTAAATCTATGTATAAAAAGATTTGATATTACGTGTAAAAATCGACTTGAAGCAAGGACTATCAAATCCACATATGATTTTATTTTGCTTATGAAGAAGACAAGGTTGGTGTAACGACCCGCCCCCGCCCTGTACAATACTGTCCGCTTTTGCCGCCCAAACCCCATGAACTTCCCAGTAGGTCACCCATCTCTAAATTGCTCCAGAGTGAGCACGCTTAACTATGAAGTTCCATTTGGTGTTGGCGTCATCACGGCTTTAAAAGGCCTTGTACAAGGAAGGTTCATAATTTTATAAATACCACCGAACTTACATCCACCAAGCGATGTGAGAACCTTGACCACCCATCCGAACGTCCCACTGAGACTCCATCTCCCAGACGCCGGCCTCACATCTGGCACCACGGCCTGGCTGGGGTGTCACAGTTGGAGGGACATTGGCCCTCTTTTAAAGAGGGTGAACATTATCTCGAGTGTTACTGGTTGAAATGATCACATTCTTACCCAAATTAAAGTGTATTACAAAAGTAAAAGCTACATTATTTTAATCAATGAGAATGAAAGTAATATTTATCTTCTTTAAAAGATGATGAATAAAATTGCACTCGACATTGGCAGACTTTTATTACAATTGAGAGTCCACGTGCAATTTGATTCTCCCTGCTAGAATTGTTCTTAAAAAAGTAGTAAGCCTACAATTGTTTTGGGAGTTAACGTAAAAGTTGTACAGGTTAAATAAATATGGTAAGTACGAATATCGAGAAGCTCTTTTTGACCAATAAAGAATGGATGCAAAACAATCAGCATATGTGGCTCTATTTGGCTTGTTGTTTTGCATTTGACTTATTTTTTGTCTTTATTCAAATTTTTTTTGTATTTATTATTTTTATGTCATTTTTTCGTGGATTATTGGTTCGTATCGACGAAAGGAATCTAAAAAGTATAAAATTATGTCCAAAAGTTAAAAAAAAGTCACTAAAGACGAAAATAAGTCAAAATAAGCACTTTTTTTGCTTATTTTTTGTCTTTTCTGAACTTTTTTCAAATGTAGCCGATGATTGAGAACTTTTCTGAAAGCTCTTGTCGAGACGAACCAATAATCATCAAAAAATTGATGAAAAATAAAAAATTTTAAAAAAAATTCAAATAAGGACAAAAAACTAAACAGTGAATAATCCAATAATAACCACAGCCCAAATGGACCCTATATTTGACAAAAATTTCCCTTATGTATTTTGAAATATAGTCAAATAATTTTTATATTTACAAATTAAATTGATCTTAAAATACAATAATCATAAATGTGCCCATAACATGTCAAAAAATACAATTCAACACATTAGCTCCACGCGTTACCTCCATTAATTACATGGCAAAAAAAATAATCAAAAACACATTAGGTCTACGTATTACCTCCATTATATGACAAAAATACAATCCAAAATACATTAACAAAAAATTATCCATTAGTGAAGCTTAAAAGTTGACCCCAATAAATAGTCCGTTACCGTAATTATTAAAAAGTTTAAAAGTAAAATGATAACCAAATTTTAGAATCTAAAATTAAAATTTCAAATGTAGCTCCAAAACCTATTTTTGAGGTTGTGACTGTAAATGTCTGTTTTGAGAATTTCAGAATCAATATCCCATAGTCAGAACCCTAAAATCATCATCCCACACATCAAAATTTCGAAATGAGAATTCTAAAATTCAAAAAACACCTCCAGAATTACCCCCAAACACCCACATAATAAGTTTTTAGTGTCGAAATGACTTTATGAACGTCATTCTTTTTAACTTGCTATAGTAAAAAAAAAAAAAGACAATATTATTGTATCGGTTCAGTGCCATTTTGACACCATATCAAATACAGACTGTTAAATTAAATATATTTTATTCTTCAATACAGTTGACTTCAGTGAGGTAAAAAAAAGTCAAGGTTATCAAATGTAGCACCACACATGACTTCACTATTCTCGATGGCAATTTGGATTGTCCGTACACATGAATTTAATTTGTTATAAAGAAATCTTTTAATTATGACTTTGATAGTTAATATATTAATATAGGGTAGAGTATTTGCTCTTAATTGGTTCTACTAGACTTCGTTCATTTTACGCGTCAAAACGACGTCGTTTTGGCGTGCAACACGCACTGTTATGCGCAATGCACAGCAACCTCCCCATTTCTACTATTTTGGTAGCAATATGTGTATGGGTTTCTACTTGGGTAATAATTAAATCAATTGCTACTTTTATAACATGGTAATATGGAAATATTTCCCAAATATAATTGCTAGTGCCAACTTTATTTCCTGGTTGTGCAGACTCCCTACTTGTGTAACAATGGAATGGATCCACCACACTAGATTAGCTGTAACTATTAAATGCTCCTAGAGTACCATGTTCTATTTTCATTTCGCACTCTTGTACTAAATTCTATAGCGACAAGCTTTTTTCAAACATCAATAATACAACTACTCAGTAGTCTTAAGGTATTACGTGAGAGCGTTCTAACACTCTTTTTCAGCACACATTCTGGTGAAATTTATACACTTAATCACGAGCCTCATATGAGTATCTCGTGAAAAAGAAAGTTGGAACATCCGGTAACGGTATCTTAAAACCACCCAATAGTTTTTCTAAACACCCATTTGTTACGTTATACGGATACAAGGATGACCTACATAATGTGTGGTCCAATAACTTATTGACAGAGAATCTTCCCTAAACGATGGGAATTGGGGGTCTTGATATCATTGTACAAAATAAAGTGTGTTGTGCGCAAATATAACGTTATTTTGGTACATAAACACTGACAGAATAATTAGGCACTGATCGAATAATTTAAAACGATGTCATTTTGATGCGCAACACGCTTTGTTGTACGAATGCACAACAAATTTTCTAATTTCTAAAATGTTACATAATGCATCGCGTACACCTAATTATTGAGTTTCGACGACTAAGTTATTTTGTATGAAGGATTATCGGTATTTTTTGATGTTTCAAATATTTTTATATAATTTTTCATCAATTTTTTATATTTTTTAATTCGTCTCGACGATAAGAATCGAAGAAGTACAAAAATATGGATCAAATAAACGTCAAAAATAGTAAAAGAAAAATAGTTTTTCTTAACCTTTCACGTCTTTAGCCATTTTTTGATTTAACACGAATTTGATTAAAGAATAAAACTAATACTGAATAAAATTTGCTAAAGATTAGTCTTATATTAGAGCCCCAAGTTTCCAATTATCCTTCCTCCAGTCCCTGTCACCAAATCATTGGGCCCGCGATAAAGGTCGTCACAGTCGCTGTGCCATTAGCTTTTCTTTCCTTAACAAACCAATCCAAGTCAAACATTTAATCTGCCCTTTTTTTCTTGTACTAACTCATAATGTCGTCATTTGATCAAACTATTGGTTACGCTTCAATTAAAACCTTTGATATTGACTCTTTTTCAACTCACAATGTCGTCATTTTTCACATACACGAAAAGGGCAAATGGATTACTCATTACTCTCATAATTTCTCTTCTAAATGGGATTCTACCAAATGTTGTCTTTTATATATAGCCTTCACAACCGGCATTAAACCCGCAATCCCCTCACTCTATTCTAGTCATGAACAGGGTTTTCTTCTTCGTCTTCCTTCTGGTCCTCGTTCTACCAATCACAATACAGGCCCAGTGCGAGGCTGAAACCGCAGAGGGCAACAACAAAACCGAGGCCCTCAAGTACAAACTAATCGCGCTAGCTTCCATCCTCGTCGCCGGTGCCATTGGCGTGTCTCTCCCAATCCTCGGGAAATTCATTCCCGCTCTCCGACCCGAAAACGACATATTCTTCGCGATCAAGGCGTTTGCGGCGGGGGTGATCCTGGCGACGGGGTGCGTGCACGTGTTACCGGACTCGTTCGATCACCTGAGCAACCCGTGCCTGAGCCAGTCGTGGACGAATTACCCGTTCGGGGGTTTATTTATGATGTGTGCGGCCGTTGGGACGATGATGGTGGATCAGGTTGCGAACAGTCATTATAAGAGGGTGCATTTTGAGAAGGAGAAACTAGTGAGTGATGTTGGGGAGGAAGAGAAGGGTGGGGAGCATGAGGGTCATGTGCATGTCCATACGCATGCTACACATGGACATGCGCATGGTGCGGTGTTTGGGGATGAGGATTCGGCTTATCTTGTTCGGCGTCGGATTATATCACAGGTACATGATTGACCCTATGGTGATTACCAATGTGTTCTTTCTTTTTAATCAGCTTACAGATTTTGAATTATAACTGGAATATTGATCACTGAATAAAAAGGATGTCAAATTACTAGAATAACCCCTGTTTTCTCACAAATTTTCTACTGAACTGCCATAGTGAACTATAGGGTTTGAAGTGATAACTTTCTATTTATTCGCAGCTGGAGTGTTTGTGTTTGTTCTTCATATATAACTGGATTTTTGTTGTTTTTATTTGTGTTGGCTAGGTACTGGAGGTAGGGATTGTGGTTCATTCAGTAATAATTGGCGTTTCTCTGGGTGCTTCTCAAAATCCAAAGACAATTAAGCCCCTTGTAGCAGCAATAACTTTCCATCAGTTTTTTGAGGGGATGGGCCTTGGAGGCTGCATTTCTCAGGTAATAACTTAGGTCCAATTCCTGTATGTTAATATAACATGCTAGTTTCTTTTCATCAGGTGATATATTAGGTAGGGCCATAAATATCTTTTTGCCTAAAATTATATCATGCATGTTGACATAGCTTTATAAAACTTCTGGGGATGTATAATGCATGATTAGAATAATAGTAATTTAGTCTTCTCATAACATAAATTCAATAGGTTGATACAACTCTCCCTATTATAATAATATGTGTGTTAGTCACCATGTTAGTAGCTAATCTAATCCATTTTGACCCTCTTGGTTGTAGTCGAGTTGACAAAGGCATTTGGGGTGAAACAATCAACTCTTTTTTGATAGTCGAGATAGTCGTCCGACTTTAGGATTATCCTTAATTTATTGCCGATTAGTCTTTGGGGATCAATTAGGATTTTGTCATGTATGAACTGGTCTCATGAGCCACAACCAAAGGGGGAGATAAATGTCAAATTTGTGCACCAACCTTGTCTTGTATAGAAGAACATATCACATGGTTCAACTTACACACCACGGGATGGATATTAATTGTCAAAGTCAATGCATAAATCTGAAGGAGTGGCCCTGTATTACTCTGCATTATTACTTCAGCCCTTTCACATTTTTTTGTTTAGAACACCACCTATGATCAATTATTCCATTACAGGTAACAAGATATTTAATTTGTTCAAATGATAATTTACTTCATCCCCGCGTATTGTTCTTTAATTTATTCGTGAAATTCACAAAGAATGATATTGGTTGTTTTAACTGTTTCTTAGGCCAAATTCAAGGGTCGAGCTATCGCGATAATGTCCATTTTCTTCTCCCTGACGACACCAGTTGGGATTGCCATTGGTTTTGGTATCTCCAACATATACCATGAGAATAGCCCAACGGCTCTCCTCGTGGAAGGCATATTCAATGCCGCTTCCGCCGGAATCCTGATATACATGGCTCTTGTCGACCTTCTTGCTGCAGATTTCATGAACCCTAAAGTGCAGGACAATCTAAAATTGCTTCTTAGTTGCGATCTCTCACTTATTCTGGGGATGGCTTGCATGTCCCTCTTGGCAAAGTGGGCTTAGAAGTGTAGTAGCTTTTCTTTTTTCTTTTTTTTTGAAATCTAAATCAGTAGTCGCCAGATTACGTAAATTTTGTTGGAGTGTCTATTCTACCATAAAATTGTTCACAATTAATTGAATTTTTTCAAAAGAAGTAAGGGAAATGAAATAAATTATGGATGCACAACCAAGCCATTTTCTCTTCCCAAGTTAAACAATCAAACTCTTTTATTTTTAATTTAGTTTCTTGTCTTCTTTCAAATAAGATCTTCTCATATGGCGATCTCTCGTGAGTCATGTGGATGCAATTCCTCGTGTGAAGCAAGATGGGATTCACTATGATCCCATTGCATTGATACCGGCTTCATTTATACAACAAATTAGGTTGATTCTCTTGAGAGCAATGGACGGTCCATTTCCCTTAAATCACATGTGACTCAACTTAGCATTTCTGAATGATTAATTTGATTTTCTGCTGGGATGAGTTACACATCAAATAAATGAGTAAAATTCGTTTGAAACATATGTTATGATGAATTCTTCCTCGTCTTTTTCTCCTTCCTTTCCAATAATCCAAACATATGATAGCTATAACTAAACCACTACATACACACCGTAGTGGCTTGGGATCCCTCTAGTTCTGTAACGCACTATACTTAAAGTGCATTTCAATAGGGTCTTTCGAGATATCATCATTAAGATTTGAGATGTTCATTTCATAAAAAAAATGCCAATGACATTATTTGTGCAAAAATAATAATTTGATCAAATGTAGATAGTCACATGCTTGGACATGTATTAATTTGTAAAAAAAACAAATAGGTAGTATAATTAAGAGAATATATAGTATGACAAATCAGTTTTGAACATGTAATTAAAAATGTTACATTTTTTTCTTAAATTAGTAAAGTGATTAATAAATTTTATAAAATAAACGATTCAAATTGTGACTATGGTACTTGAAAAATCCCTACCGAAATTTTTAATGCACTACAGCACCCCCAATATCAGTTGTTCTCTTTGTCTGCCTCTTTTTGTGAGTGTAGGGTAGTGAATATGTTTTCAAATAAAGGTGCCCTTTTTTTTCAAAGTCCATTCATTATTTGGTGTCCAATCAGTGTAGATGGAACTCCATCGCTTTTGATGTAAACCTTAGCTTTTCTAATGCATGCCTAGCTGTCTGAATAAGTTAGTGCCCAAACCTATAGTCTAGAAAATAATATATATATATATATATATATATATATATATATATATATCCCACCTGTCTGACTAATGAATGCCTAGAGATTATGAAACTATATTTATATATATTAGTAGAATTAATCAAATCATATCTGGATTAACCATAATTTGATGTCTTAATCAGTGTTTAATGCATGCCGTGAAAGGAAAACAAAAAGGCTACAAATACACGTTTAAAATACAAATTTAGACACAAATACTTCCAGAAGAACCAGAACTGTTAAATGCACGAAGGGTTCTAAAATAATGTGGAATACGAGACAAGGTTGTGTACGTAAACTTACTAAAAATTGAATTACTTTTATTTTAACTTTACCAATACTCAATTAGAACCGGCACTTGACATCAAGCTTAAAACACAATTAAATAGAGAGTACTCTAAATGACTTTCAAAAATTCTACATGTACAACACATTGCGCAATAATGACCAAAACGATGTCATTTTATTTTATAAAAAAAAAACTGTAATTTGTTTTCTAGGTCGGCGTCTAGCTACTTCTCCAAATTTGTCGGCTTTGATCTCTCTTCCCCCTCTCCCCCCTTCTCTCTGTGGTTGTGCAATTAGAGGTCGATTGGGAAACCTTGTTTGTGGCCAATGCCTTTTTCGACGGTGTGGCACTGAGCATATTTGGTTTTGAAGATCTTCTCTCCCCTCTTTGCATCGCTGGGGGAACTATTTTTCTATATCGAGAATGGTAACATTTTTGAAATCTTAATATTATGTGAAATTGCTTCATTTAAATATAACATGTAAAGCTTTATGTCAATTGTCAACAAATATTTGACTTTTTTTTACATCAAGGTTGGAGAATGATAGCTCGACTTGAAAGAATTATTGAGAGAGAAATAAACTCTGCATATTATTGTGTGTTAAATCAATGTACAAAGGCTCCTATATATAGGAGAGATTGAGATAGAGATTGAGATAGAGATACATAATCCTAATCCTAACTAACTAGAAGGATAGAGATAGAGATAGAGATAAAGATAGAGATTAGGATACATAATCCTAATCCTAAACTAACTAGAATATTCTAATATATTCTAACAGCCCCCCTCAAACTCAAGGAGGGTAAACATCAACCAACTTGAGTTTGGAAACGAGATCAAGGAGGCGGCTCGAAGGTTGAGTTAGGCGGATATAGCGAGGCGCTGTTGTGGCCAATGACGTAGGCGCTGATGTGGCCTATGACGAAGGTACTGGTAAGGCGCTGTCGTGGCCAATGACGTAGGCGCTGATGTGACCTATGACGAAGGTACTGGTAAGGCGCTATCGTGGCCAATGACGTAGGCGCTGATGTGACCTATGACGAAGGTACTGGTAAGGCGCTGTCGTGGCCGATGACGTAGGCGCTGATGTGACCTATGACGAAGGTACTGGTAAGGCGCTGTCGTGGCCGATGACGTAGGCGCTGATGTGATCTATGATGAAGGTACTGGTAAGGCGATGTGGCCTATGACGAAGGTACTGGTAAGGCGCTGTCGTGGCCAATGGCGTAGGCGCTGATGTGACCTATGATGAAGGTGCTGGTAAGGCGCTGTTGTGGCCAATACTGAGCACAGAAGTTGGTGCAAGACCGTGTGATGCCGCATGCGTAACAAAGGCGGAAGCAATTGTAGCACAGAAGCTGACACAAGTGCGCATAATGGCGCAAGATGAACATTAATAAAACCAAGAATGGCCCGGCGGATGGCAGGAAAGGTAAGGCCACCCGCCGGTGAACTAAAATCAAATAGATCTTAACCTATAGCTCTGATACCATGAAAGAATTATTGAGAGAGAAATAAACTCTGCATATTATTGTGTGTTAAATCAATATACAAAGGCTCCTATATATAGGAGAGATTGAGATAGAGATAGAGATAGAGATACATAATCCTAATCCTAACTAACTAGAAGGATAGAGATAGAGATAGAGATAAAGATAGAGATTAGGATACATAATCCTAATCCTAAACTAACTAGAATATTCTAATATATTCTAACACGACTTTCGATTTGACATAGTTGTATTGGAAGCGGTCATTTTTTATTACAAATTTGTGTGTGATCTAATATTAAATGTTCACATTTTATGTATGTTGGAAATTTGAAAGGGTTGTGAATAAAATTGGGACACCGGAGGGTCTCACGAGGCAACCGGAAGGTCTCCGCATTTACAACTCATTCATCGTCGCATTGATGTTCATCAATAGCGCTATTGATGTCCATCAATGACCCTATTAATCTCCTTATTTATGATTTTAGCGGTTTCGAAGGTTTATGGATTCTATAAATAGTGAATCCATATTTGGGTATGGAGACACACCGAATGATTTCTATATGCTTTTACGGAGAGAGTGGCAGACATAGTTAGTTCGATAGGCAGTCGATTGGGTGGTGTTCCATCGGCTGAGTGAGCCGTTTTACCCTGGGAGACAGGCGCCGGAGTGATCCTCCAACACCCACGGGAGGCGGCAAATCTGTTTTAAAGGGACTGTGATTTCACAGGACTCGGTTCGGTATTGTATTCTATTTTCTGAATTTACATTGTAATTTTGTTCCGTATAATGAAATTATTTTATGGAATTGAATCCGATCAACTTGTTCGCATATTTTTTTCTACAATAATGGAGGGATTAATACCTGTGTTGATGTCCATCAATTGCGTCATTGATGTTCATCAATAGTCGATTGGGTGGTGTTCCATCGGCTGAGTGAGCCGTTTTACCCTGGGAGACAGGCGCCGGAGCGATCGTCCAACACCCATGGGAGGCGGCGAATCTGTTTTAAGATTGTAGGAAACAATATGCGAACAAGTTGATCGGATTCAATTCCATAAAATAATTTCATTATACGGAACAAAATTACAATGTAAATTTAGAAAATAGAATACAATACCGGACCGAGTCCTATGAAATCACAGTCCCCTTAAAACAGATTCGCCGCCTCCCGTGGGTGTTGGAGGATCGCTCCGGCGCCTGTCTCCCAGGGTAAAACGGCTCACTCAGTCGATGGAACACCACCCAATCGACTGCCTATCGAACTAACTATGTAATGTATATACATATATAATGTATATGTATAATTATATAATACATATGTATATGTATAATGTATATGGATAATATATATCATACATACATATTTATACATATTTATATAAATAATACGTATTAATACTATATGATTATATATATATATATATATGTATAATTATATAATTAAACATATACATTATAGATATGCATATGTATTATAATATACATGCATATACATATAATGTATTATAATGTATATGCATAAAATATTTATTATATATTATACGTATATACATATATATACATACTTGTAATATACTAATATATAACATATATAAGTATGTATATATATGTATACACTTAGATATACATATACATATGTATTAATAATATACATGTATATACATATAATGTATTATATATATATATATATATATATATATATATTTATATTTGCATATGTATATAATACTATATAATACTTATATATATGTCATACATATATTTATATATATAATACTTATATAATACTATATAATTCTATATATGTATAATTATATAATTATACATATACATATGCACATGTATTATAATATACATATACATTATACATATATATGTATTATAATGTACATGTATACATACATAAACATATTTATTATGTATTATACATATATATACATACTTGTAATATGCTAATATATAATATATATAAGTATGTATGTATGTATATGTATATGTGTGTAATTATATAGTATTATATTATAATACATGATACATATACATTATACATGTATGTATATGTATAATTATATAGTATTATATTATAATACATGATACATATACATTATACATGTATATACATATATATGTGTATATACATGTATAATGTATATACATACACTACAAGAAAAAGCATCTTTGGCGACAAACATTGCCGACAAAATACATATTTGTCGCTGAAAAAAGATTTTGGCCGACCAAAATTGATTTTGTCGGCACATGTTACTGTCTTTGCCGACCAACGCATCTTTGTCGCCATTGGTGAGCACATTCCCGACCCCAAATCAATTCGTCGCCGTTGGTGTCACCATTTCCCGACCCAGTAGCATTTAGTCGCTGTTTTATTACACCTTTACCGACCACGAAACATTTAGTCGCCGTTTGTTTAAACCTTTACCGACCACGTGTAATTTGGTCGCCGTTGGTGCACACCATCACCGACCAACAGGTACGTTGGTCGCCGTTTCTCAAGCCATGTCCCGACTACAACGTATTTCGTCGCCCTAGGTCACCAATATTTTAAACCCGCCACACTTTTCCCGCGGACGTCCGTGTTTGGCGGGAATTAAATTAATTAAGCAAATATTTTAATAGGAAATATAGTACATTCGGCGACTAAATCCCAGTTAGTCGGTAAAAGTCCCACAATTGCCGACTAAATCGGTCGTCGGCAAACGTTGTAGTACAACGCCGTCGTTTTACTTGCGACATTCGGCGACTAAATCCCGGTTTGTCGGTAAAAGTCTTGTAATCAAACGACGTCGTTTTACTTGTGTTGAAACCCTAGATCTTAAGTTCTTCTCTCAGCCGCGCTCATTTCGTTTTGTGTTACTGTTGGTTCTCACGGCCACCGCCCCTTCGCCTCGCGCCATCGCCTCGCCAGCGCCCCTTCGCCACTCGCCGCCGACGTCGTAGGTCGCCGTGTCCACCAGGTCGGTCGTCGTCGTCCAGTCCGCCTCTGTCCGCGGCTGGACGCTGTCCCGTCTCTCTTGCTGGTTGCGGACCCGTCGCGGGCCTCGCGGCTGCTGCTCACCGACCAGTGGCCGGTGCTGCTCGCCACCGTCAGCCTCCATTTTCCGCCGGTGATTTGCGACCGGCAGACCTCAGGTGATTTCCACTGATCCCCTCTAAGTGTGAGCCTCTATGTTTAACTTGGAGTATTTTGAAAAATAGATATTTATATGGACACTGATTTGGAATATATAATCAATGTATGGACAGTGGTCCCAATTAAAGTTGGAATATCTATGTTGGTATGGACAGTGGTCCCAAAGTTGGAATATCTATGTTGGTATGACAGTGGTCCCAAATTTATATTGACATTGTGTTTGAATATTTGGAATTTAGTAGCTTGTATTTTAGTGGATGTACCCAAAAGGCAGATAGGTTCTAGTAATTTAATGGACAGTGGTCCCAAAAGGCTTATAAAACAACGATTATATGTTGTACCCAACAAATGATATGTTAATCTTAGTTTAACGTGACCAACTCAACTTATTTGGTGATTGCATGTGCTTAGGTGCTTTTGTTGGCATCTGTAATATAATAATCATATGCACCTCTCAAGTTGATTACAGGATTTTATTGCTATTGCTTAAACTAGGTTTTATATGCACGGGAATATACTTTTTTTTTTTAAATTCTGGTAATTATCTTTTATGAGGCAACTCTAGAGCCTTTTGATTGATACTTTCGGATATCTTTATGTTGTTATCAGCTTACACGTTTCTAAGCGGTTTGGTTTAATAATTCTTGTAGTTTATTTCAAGTGTGATGAAAAGCATGTTGTAGTTTATTTTTGTAATAGCTAGTGTTCTTTATGTTAAAGAACTATTCAAATACTTCTTGTTCTTTATTGAACTTTTTACATTGTATTGCAACAGAGTTGACAAAATATTTTTTGTCTAGGCGCTGACAACGATTTGAAAAAAATCCGAATCCATTTGTAGACGTCTTATCGAGCATCAGGTATAACTTGGGCATTCTATTATGGTCTTTAACTGTAATTTGTATCTGGAGCACCTGGTTGCAAGCTCTGCCCCAAAGTTGAAAAACTAGTTGGAGCAGAGCACCAGGTTGTAAGACTCCTTATTATGCTATGATGCGTATTTATTTATTTCCTGAGCCCCTGGTGTTGACTGTTGAGTTGATTGTGTGAGCATGGATGTGTCATGGTTATTATGTTCTCTAATCGTAACCTGTAATTGGAGCACCTGGTTGCAAGCTCTGTCCCAAAGTTGAAAGACTTTTTGGAGCAGAGCACCAGGTTGCAAGACTCCTTATTATGCTATGTTGCATATTTTTTTAATAGCTAGTGTACGTATTGACTCCTGAGTTAATTGTGTGAGATGGATGTGTGTGTAAATTTAATGGTATGTGTAGATTGTGTGAGCACCGTGTACTGACTTTCTAGTAGTCACTTTTTGTTTTACTCAAAACGGCATTGTGTTGTCTCTTGAGTTAATTGTGCGAGCACTTTTTCTCTTGAGTCACTTTTTATTTGACATTGTAATTAATTTGTAGGTGGGAAGTAATGGACAAGAGTTGGATGATGATTAGAAATAGGTGGACTAGTAGGGAATACAAAGAAGGGGTAGAATTATTTTTGAAGTTTGCGATAACAAATTTAGGACATGATGTAGATATTCGGTGTCCGTGTATTGATTGCTTGAATAGCAAAACACTTAGCGTTGGAGTTGTTAAGTTTCATTTGATACGGAAAGGAATAGATACTTCTTACAAGACTTGGGTGCACCATGGGGAACTTGTCCAAAATTGTCAGCCTCAAGTACACAATGACGATGAACATGACCACGATGAAGATAGCGGGGATGACACGGGAGGGGGCACAGAGGCTAATGATGACCAATTGCATGATATGTTGAATCAGATTTATGTGGGTGGCATTATGGACGATGATATCGATGACTTGCCCATTGATTTTGAAAAAAAAGATATGCAGAACTTTGATAAGTTGTTTGATGGTGTTCAACGTAGAGTGTATCCCGGATGTGCAAACACCGTGTTAGCATTTATTGTTAAGATGCTTCACATTAAAGTGCATAACAAGTTGAGCAATATTGCATTTGATATGATTATGAACGTGTTTAAAGAGATGTTACCGAAGTGTGATGAGATTGTTCCGTGGAACATTTACGAGGCCAAGAGATTCTTGCGTGATTTGGGTTTGGGATGTGAGACAATTCATGCATGCAAAAATGACTGCTCACTTTTTTGGAAGGAAAATAGAAATTTAGAAAGTTGCCCCACGTGTACACAGTCTAGATACAAAGTTAACGATGGTAAGGGTACAAAAGTTCCTCATAAGATATTGCGATACTTACCATTGACACCAAGATTGCAGAGAATGTATTTCTCAGAGAAAACAGCTCCACATATGAGATGGCACAAAGAGAAACGTGTAGATGATAAAGAATCAAGACATCCAGCGGATGGTCAGGAATGGAAGGACTTCGATGAACGATATCCTGAGTTTGCTGCCGATCCGCGTAATGTGAGACTAGGGTTGGCCACTGATGGTTTCAATCCTTTTGGAAATATGAGTACATCATATAGTATGTGGCCAGTTATCAGTGTTCCTTACAATCTCCCACCATGGAAGTGCATGAAAGAACCCTTTTGCTTCATGTCATTGCTTATTCCAGGTCCATCACAAACCGGTAGAGATATTGACGTTTACCTGCGCCCATTGATTGATGAGTTGAAGGAGTTATGGGAGAATGGTGTTCAAACTTATGATGCAACTAGTAAACAAACTTTTAGAATGCGAGCGTGCGTTCTATGGACTATCAACGACTTTCCTGCATACGGCGTCATGTCTGGTTGGTCTACAAAGGGTTATTTGTCTTGTCCCATTTGCAATGAGGACAATTCATCAATTGGTTTAAGAAGTAAGATAGGATATTTGGGCTCGCGCCGCTACTTACCTGAGAATCACATTTGGCGGAGGAGCAAACTATTTAATGGTGAAGTTGAGAATAGGAGCAGACCTCTGGAGTTATCAGGAAAACAAATACGAGAGCAAATTAACTTGGGAACGTACAAGCAATTTGGAAAGTATTCAAACACAATGAAAGGTAAGAAAAGACAACGGGATGAAAATGAAAAGTATTTGAATTGGGGAAAGTGTAGCATAATGTTCGAGTTGCCTTATTGGGAGACTCTCAATCTCCGACATTGTCTTGATGTGATGCACATAGGAAAAAATATATGTGAAAATTTGTTGGGGACATTGTTGAGTATGGATGGGAAGAACAAAGACACAGAAAAAGCACGATTAGATTTGGAGGATATGAAAATACGAAAAGAATTGCACCTGAAGAGACGTGCAAATGGGTCTTTTGAGAAGCCTCCAGCCATGTACACATTGTCATCGGTAGAGAGAGAAGGTTTTTGCAAATTTTTAAAATCAATCAAGTACCCCGATGGCTATGCAGCTAACATCTCAAAATACGTAAGCACTCACGGTGGTAAAGTATTGGGCTTAAAAAGTCACGATTATCATGTTCTTTTACAACGATTGCTTCCAATTGGGATGCGTGGCTATTTGAACAAGGAAATTTGCACTACACTATTTGAGTTTGGTAATTTTTACCAACAATTGTGTTCCAAGACCGTAAAAATGAGCAATTTGGAGAAACTAGAGGAGCACGTTGTACTTGTACTTTGCAAAATGGAGAAAATTTTCCCTCCTGCTTTCTTTGATGTGATGGTGCATTTGGCTATTCACCTACCTCGTGAGGTTAAGCTAGGAGGGCCAGTGCAATATCGATGGATGTACCCGATTGAAAGGTATTAGATGATACTGTTGTTATATTTTCATGGTTAAATTACAGTCGTATATGTAGTAAGTTCTTCTTATTGAATAGGCAACTTGGAGTTCTAAAACGCTTCGTATCCAATAAAGCTCGCCCTGAAGGTTCGATCGTGGAGGCTTATATGTCTAAGGAGTGTACAACCTTTTGCTCTATGTATCTCGATGGAATAGAAACGGTGTTCAATCGAGAAGAAAGAAACGATGATGGTGGTGTGCGCGGAGAAGGACTTGGGGTATTCACTCAAAATGTGCGTCCATTTGGTCTAATCGCAAGGGCACCTGATATACCTGTCGACCAACGCGACATGGCTCATTGGTTTGTCTTGTACAATAGCCCTGAAGTTGAACCCTATCTAGAGTATGTACTTGACATTTCACCGCGTTTTTTGTGTTTATTTTGACATTATATTATTATTCTTAGTCATACATCTGTCAATTAGGATACATAAGAAGTTGTTGGAGACAACCAATGCACGTGATATTGCGACGAGGCAACGCAAAGAGTTTCCCCAATGGTTCAAAGGGCAAGTAAGGCATACAATTTTCATGTTTAACATGTGTCAAATTAAATTATGATTTTATCAAAAGTCACGTAATATATCCTTTTTATGTAGATGAATAAACTGCGGAAGCAAGGGTCTCTGGAATCAACCGATGAGTTATGGTCATTGGCTAATGAACCCGATGCACTAATAAACACATATTCAGGGTGCATTTGTAATGGTGTCCGTTTTCATACTATTGATCGTGACAACCGACATAAGACTCAGAATAGTGGGTTGGTCGTTGAAGGGGATCATGACGGCCAACCAAATCTCTTTTATGGTTATTTGATCAAAGTATGGGAGATGGCATACTTGTTTAGTCATCGGGTTGTTTTGTTCCAATGTGAATGGTTCAACACCGGAAGTAGTAGAACTTTTCGCGTTGATACACATTGTACAAGCATTGACGTAAGAAGCCGATGGTACAAAGATGACTCATTTGTGCTACCAAGTCAAGTTCAACAAGTATTCTACGTTAATGACACCAAATTAGGTGACAATTGGAAAGTTGTTGAACGCATTCAGCGCCGAGGAATTTGGAATGTACCGGAAACAGAGAATTTAGAAGAAACTAATAACACTCCTACCGAAATTTTCCAACAAGACACAACTATTGACGTTCCACCAATAGTTGTTGATGATCCTATTGCTATCTCTTTGCGTAGAAATGATATGGAATCTGAAATTGTTGGAGAGGATGCAGTTTTACATTTGGCTAGTCGACAAGCACAACCCGAAGGTGTAGGTGATGAAACCTTCATATGTGATGATGAAGATGAAGAAGAAGAAGAAGAAGATGAAGAAGATGAAGAAGAAGAAGAGTTTCATAGTGATTTTTATATCGACACTGATGTAGAACCTTGATGTAATTTTGATGAATCTCTTTAAACTTCTTTCAATGGATAGAACCTTATTATATTTTTGACTAGCGTATTTGTTATCCTATTTTTGACTAGGGTATTTATTTTATGACAGGTTGCAACATGTCTCCAGGATCTAGAAGGAGTAATGTATCATCATCCTCTACAGGCACATCGTGTAGGTTAGCACCAGTACCATTGGGGACAACATCTACACCATCTCCTCCTGGAAGTGTTCCATCTCCTTCTACCGAGTCTAGTGACATAGGTAAATACACACGTTTGTATATTGCAGCATTTTTGTACTTTATTTTTTTTACTTGCTTGGTAAATATTGCTTATTGTTCTTTTTAGGAACGCCTCCAGTAAGGCGTGTGCGAGAGCCTACTGTTGGAAAACAAATTAGAAAAATAATCGCTTACAATCGTGGGGATAGACTCCAAGTGTATGTACACCGAGAAATGAGGGCTTTTGGTGGGATAAATGCAACGAAGGTGGCTAATGAGTTGGGCTCACAAATCCGAAGGGTTTGCCCTCTTGATGGCTTCGCACACTCGTGGAAACTTGTTGATTCAATGCTTAAAGAAGCCATTGTACAGGCTGTTCGGGTAAGACTTTTAACCACTTACAACATACTCGAGTTAGATTGTTTACATTATCTACCAATTGATTTCACTTATTACAATGTTTGTAGGATAAGTTCAAAATCACAGAGGATGGTGAAGAGTACACTCAATTAGTTAAAGAAGTTATTGATGAGAAGGCTAATAGGTTGTACAAAGACTGGAAACACAGTATGTCCAAGCATTACACCCAACAAGTAGACCGAGGATTCGATCCATATCAACATCCGTATAAGGGGGCAAACATAGACGGGTGGAGGTTTATGATCGATCACATATTCAAAGACTCAAAACTCAAGGTGACTCATTGTTTATTTAATTTATATTCTCAAGTGTACATTTATATGTAACAAGTACAATTTTTTTTTTTTGCAGGCTCGTAGAGAGGCTTGCCAAAGAAATAGATCCCGCCTACCATATAATCATACTATGGGATCTCAATCATTTCCTGCTGCCATGAGCCTTGTGGTGAGATTTTGTGTTTTACTTGTGCTCTTTCAATTATTTATGATGTCTTTTACTAATTGTATTCTTTTATGTTGGTTGGATATTATAGGCTAAAAGCAATGATGGTCAATTGCCAGATTTTTGTGACTTTTATGAAAGATCACATAAGTTGAAAGAGACAAATAACTGGATCAACCCTATTTGCGAGGAGTTACATGTAAGGATCTAGTATTTCATGTTTTCTCTATGCATTCCACGTTTTGTCTATTGATTTTTTTTATGTTTTTGTTTTAAACTACAGTCGAAAATGGTAGTAGTGAGAGATGAGGCTTCCGAGTCCGGGACTCCAATGACGCAAGAGGAAATTTCAAGAACAGTGCTTGGAGAGAAGAAACAGTACATAAGAGGATTTGGGGTTGGCCCAAGACCCACTTCCTATTCTTCTAAATCTGATGCTGACATTGCATGTCGTGAGGAGGTTCAAAAATTGCGATCTGAATTAGAGATGCTTCGTGAGGAGAGGCAAAGAGAGCGAGAAGAGGAGCAAACACGACGCGAGGAGGAGCAAAGACAGCATGACGAGGAGCGGAGACAGCGTGACGAGGAGCAGAGACAGCGGGAGGAGGAGACACAGAGACGCCAAGATGCCCAACAGAGAGAGATTGACGAACTTAAAAATTTTATGAGCCAATTCAAAGATAACTGTGGACGCAATCATATGGCATTTGGGTGACGATGGTTACAGTATTAGGTAAGCATATATTAGGTGTTGAATTATGAACGCGTAGTTATTTGGCTTGTTTTGTGTTCAACTTAAAAGTTTTGTGGTTGTCTTGCAATTGTTAGGTGTTGAATTGTGAACTATATTTTGTTTTATGGTCGAACTATAGAACCCGATTGGATTTGTGGTTGTTTTTATTTGGTTGGTCTATGTATGTTCTATTTATCTTTGATATATTAGTTTTGCATATTGAAGGTTTTTGAAATTTTTATTTTTTCGTCAATGAATATGTTGCCGACAAAAGAATTGGTCGCCAAAGCGTGTACATACAGACCAGAATCTGCCGGCATTGAAAAGGTTTTTGGCGACCAAACAATATTTGTCGCCAAAACAGAGCCTGTTCCACGACTAATGTTCTGGTCGCCCGGAACAAACTTTTGGCGACCAAACACTATTCGTCGCCAGATGATTCACCGACAAAATGCATTTGTCGCCTTTGGTAACCTTTTGGCGACCAAACACTATTCGTCGCCAGATGATTCACCGACAAAATGCATTTGTCGCCTTTGGTAACCTTTTGGCGACCAAAACACCCTTTGGTCGCCACAAACCATTCTCATCACCGACCAACTGTTTAGTCGCCGTTTCTCTACTTTCCGCGACAAAACCGGTTTTTGTCGCCAAAACCATTTCTCAACCTCGAATTGGCGACTAACCGGGCGACGAAATGTTTTGGTCGGGGAAAGGTTTTGGCGACGAAAAAGTGGGCCTTCGGCGACTAAACCTGTTGCCGCCAAAAGTGTTTTTTCTTGTAGTGATATATAATGTATATGTATAATTATATAATACATATGTATATGTATAATGTATATGGATAATATATATATATATATATATCATACATACATATTTATATAAATAATACGTATTAATACTATATGATTATATATATATATATATGTATAATTATATAATTAAACATATACATTATACATATGCATATGTATTATAATATACATGTATATACATATAATGTATTATAATGTATATACATAAAATATTTATTATATATTATACGTATATACATATATATACATACTTGTAATATACTAATATATAATATATATAAGTATGCACTTAGATATACATATACATATGTATTAATAATATACATGTATATACATATAATGTATTATATATATATATATATATATATATATATATTTGCATATGTATATAATACTATATAATACTTATATATATGTCATACATATATTTATATATATAATACTTATATAATACTATATAATTATATATATGTATAATTATATAATTATACATATACATATGCACATGTATTATAATATACATATACATTATACATATATATGTATTATAATGTACATGTATACATACATAAACATATTTATTATGTATTATACATATATATACATACTTGTAATATGCTAATATATAATATATATATGTATGTATGTATGTATATGTATATGTGTGTGTGTGTGTGATATATGTATATATGTGTGTGTATATATACATGTATATAAGTACATATACACAAATATGTATACATATACATACATATGTATATGTATATACATATATGTATATAATTATACATATATATTATATATAATATATATGTATATAATACATATATATAATATATATAAGTATGTATGTATGTATATGTATATGTGTGTGTGTGTGTGTGATATATGTATATGTGTGTGTATATATACATGTATATAAGTACATATACACAAATATGTATACATATACATACATATGTATATGTATATACATATATGTATATAATTATACATATATATTATATATAATATATATGTATATAATACATATATATTATACATAATATATATTATGCATAATACATATGTATATTTATATAATTATGTACTTATAAGTATATATATTATACATATTATACATATTATATAAATATATATATTATATGTATAATAAATAAATAAATATATATGTGTATATGTATAAATAAATCTATAATATGTGAATATATAATTATATATACGTATAGTGTATATATATACATGCATACATATACATATACGCATAGTTGGTTTTTGAAAATAATAAAAACTGTTTTTGAAATAAGTGAAAGCTCAGTTTTCATACTTTCACTTTTTTTGAAAATAATGAAAACTGTTTTCAATTTTTTAGAAGTAAAACATCAACCAAATATTTTTTTTTTTCGAAAAACAGAAAATTCAGGAAATAAAAACAGAAAACAGAAAACGAAATGGTTACCAAATATAGCCTTAATGTACCTAAAATTTACAATGAACAATTATTCGTTTGAGATGCTCTCTTGTGTAGGGGTGTAAAAAAAACCACTAAACCGATCCGACCGGATTGGATTGGTCATTTTGGATTGATTCTGTTGTTTAGTGGATTAGTGATAATTGTAAAAAAAATAAAAACCAAATATTATGGCTCGGTCCATGGTTTCATAATTACAAACCGTAGTTCAAATCAAACCGGACCGATTATATATATATATATATATATATATATATATATATATATATATATATATATATATATATATATATATATATATATAGAGCACAACTTTTTCTCTTTTCCAAAAATATCATAACACTTTCTCATTTCAAAACCAAAATCTCTTTCATTCTCAATATAATTGTGTTTTTCATATATTTATTAGATGTATTAAACTAATGCTATTCTATTCATATTTATGCAATTATTATGCTGTTTATTTTATTTGTAATTTTAAAAAACTAGTGCTATTCTATTCATATTTTTTTTTTGGCAATTTTTAAATGATAATATGGTTTAAATTGGAACCGGAATCGGAACCAAATCGGACTGATCTAATAGTTTGGTTTTGGTTTGACTCTATATGTGTAACAGTCTGATTATAATTCTCAATTCTTTAAACCGTTAAATATGGCTTCCAATCCGGACTATGTACACCAATACAGCCCTACTCTTGTGTACCCATTTTTCTGTCAAATATTGTTTACGCAATTCAATATGTGTCACAACAAGGGCATGTGACACAAGGTAGATACAGAAAATGGGAACAGACGATCCCACCCCCCTTTCCCACCCATAGAATCACCCAGAAGCCCTAGTAGATTGTGCGCTCCCTCTCCTCTCTGGAGCGAATTCTCTGTTTCCGTTTATTGGCCACCGGTACATTGCAATCTCTCTCCAGCAAACCAGCCGCCTCCACAGAACCGCAGGGCCCCTCTGCCCACGGTAGTCTCTCTCTCTCATGTGGATCTGTCTCACTTTCACACACTTTCTATCAATCTCCAGACCTCTCGTTGCTGAATCAACATCGCCACCTTTGGATCACCGCCTAGGATTCTATACCACAGGTAATTCCTCCTTATCTCCTCTCTATTCGATTTTGTACCTGGACCCCTTTTGTGTCTTTCAAGTTTAGTTTATTGAACTTGATTTTCTTCATTTTTATCGAATGAATTGTGATGCATTATCTAATTTGATTATTACTAAGAACTAAAACATGATTCAACTAATTGTTGATGATCTGTTTTGAAAGAAACAAAAGTCGGGATAATCTAAAGACTACACTACAACACCTATATTACAATTACAATATACAACAACATGGTCTCCAAATACATTTTCACAATTTTTTAGATCAATTTGATCTAATGACTGAGATTTACTGACTATTCTTATACCATCTTAACTTAAAATCTAATATTTGAACAAAAAATTAGTTGCTTCTGAAAAGTTAAAAGTTAAAACTTTGAAATACCCCCGAAATAAAACAGCTCAGTGTGTAGGCTCAAGGTTTAGACTGGTCATGATTGAGTTTTACCAAAATACAACTCAGCTATAAAAACAACTCAATTGTAGTTGTTGGCAATAGCTTTCCTATTTTCATACTTAATCTAAAAATACAATCTCATCTAGCTTGAAGGGCTCATCATTACACTTTCTTCGCTCTGTCTCCCTACTTGCATGCTCTCCAATCACTCTCAAGGTCGACTCACTCTCGAGGTCAGGCAATCAACCCAACTGGTGTTTAATGGTAATCGGTTGCTGTAACGACCCGCCCCCGCCCTGTACAATACTGTTCGCTTTTGCCGCCCAAACCCCATGGACTTCCCAGCAGGTCACCCATCCCTGAATTACTCCAGGGTGAGCACACTTAACTGTGAAGTTCCATTTGGTGTTGGCGCCATCACGGCTTTAAAAGCCCTTGTACAAGGAAGGTTCATAATCTTATAAATACCACCGAACTTACATCCACCAAGCGATGTGGGACTCTTGACCACCCATCCGAACGTCCCACTGGGACTCCATCTCATGGACGCCGGCCTCACAACTAGCACCACGGCCTGGCTGGGGTGTCACAATCTCCCCCACTTAGGAACACACGTCCTCGTGTGGGGCCGAGATATCCCACATTTTCGGTTGGTGCAGGCTTTGATACCATTTGTAACGATCTGCCCCCGCTCTGTACAATACTGTCCGCTTTTGCCGCCCAAACCCCATGGACTTCCCAGTAGGTCACCCATCCCTGAATTACTCCAGGGTGAGCACGCTTAACTGTGAAGTTCCATTTGGTATTGGCGTCATCACGGCTTTAAAAGGCCTCGTACAAGGAAGGTTCATAATCTTATAAATACCAACGAATTTACATCCACCAAGCGATGTGGGACTCTTGACCACCCATCCGAACGTCCCACTGGGACTCCATCTCATGGACGCCGGCCTCACAGCTGGCACCAAGGCCTAGCTGGGGTGTCACAGTTGCTGTATTGAAAAATCTTAGTGACTTATTTGGATATTACCCACAATTTGGTGGATGAAATTTTTTTTTTCCCCACTTCTCTGTCGTGATATATAACTGCATAATAATGGTACAGCCAAAATTTGAAGAGGTGTTACCAATTTGTGCTTTGTTGCTACTTTCTCCCCATGTTCCCAAACAAATTATTATTGGCAATCTTTGTTTCTTGCATTAGATAGATTATACCTTAAGGTAGAAAAAAAGGATGTACTCTTCTCAATACCCAATACCTCCATCCCTCTTTATATACTACCACTTATTTCCCTTCTCCAATGTAAGATGTTGATCCTAATTTTTCATTGGCTATTTTAGTAATAAAATAGAAGAATTTTTTTTTTTCATTTTCAGATGGAGTTCATATCATCTATTTTCCATTTCTTTAGTATTTCTTCAAATGCTTTAATGAGTGATAGCCATTCTCTACTTGCCTTGTGTATGTTCGATAAAATGTGAGAGAGGCACATATACGCAAAGAAGGAAGTAAAGAGGATCTTCACTGTGCTATAGCCCAGACGGAAAACAAAATTTATTTTTTGTATGTAAAATTTTAATTAAATTAATTTTATTTTTCCCTATTATTTGTAGTCCGGGATGGAGTTAGAGCAACTCCAACAGCCTCTTTAAAAGAGGTCTGTTGGCTAGTTTGACTAGTGATTACTATTTTTAGTGCTCCAATAGACTCTTTATATGACTAGCTATTTTAGCTTGTCCCCAAATGCCTCACTACATGTAGCTAGCCTCTCTCTCCACTCTTTATATGACTAGTGTTGGAATGGATAAGTGAAAAAGTAGATAGGCAAAGTAAAGAGTGTACTTTTTTGTCATTTTTGCTAGCTAATTTAGTGAGTGTTGTTGGAGTTGCTCTTAGCTGGTGAGGGGAGTGGCACGTGCTATCCAAAGTCCAAGTAACCACCCCAACCCCCCCCCCCCCCCCCCCCCCCCCCCCCCCCCCCAAAAAAAAAACATAACACGCCCTCTCTCTCTCTTCCCCCTCACACTCGTAGGCGTCGTCCGCCGCCCGCCGGTTGCCAGCCCCCTCCCCCGACATCGTCCGATCGTCGTCACTCTCCCCAGTCCGAACTCGGCCACTCCGGTCTCCGAAGACGCTCGTAAGGAGTTCGTCCGATCGTCATTCGTCGTCACAAACTCGACCACGGGACCACCGGACCAGACCAGATCTTCACAGCTTCACCGAATCACTGACCACTGTTTCTATTGGCAAATTTCTTACCTGGGAAGTTGCCACAGTAAGTGAATGTCTGAATGATGATGGGTTTTTCATTTTTGATCAATTTTAGTAATAGTTGCTTCTATAATGTTTGGGGGATTTCTTGCCATTTGCCGATTGGTATTCCTTATTGGGGATTTTTTTGTTCCAGATTTCTTTGTTTATTTTGAAAATAGTGATTTGATTTTGAGTCTTTGAGGCTTCATTGTTTGGTTTTGTTTGGTTTATAGGGTAGATTGGTGTAAAAACAGTGCAATGTTTATAGGGTAGATTGTTATGACAAGGAAGTGAAGGAAGCCCTTACGAGGTCTTACTGGAACCTTGGGTTCTTTTGAATTTGGTATGTTTGGGTTCTTTTGAAGTCTATGTGCATCTGAATTTGATGATATCCTACAAAGACTTCATTCTTATGGAGTTACTACTATAATATCTCCCCGTAATACTTTTTTATTTTTCAAATTTGGTTAGTAAAGTGTGATTGTCGTCGGAACACATTTATGTTTTTATGTTGAATATTATCATTGGAACACATTTATGTCTTTTGTTGTTAGTAGTGCCACCCCCAATATTAAATCCGGGCTCCGCCCCTGTTTGTAGTCCAATATATTTTTTAGTCTGGTTCATTTTTAGCCAGGGCAAAATGTATTCCTAGTTCCGCCCTTGCATACATGTGTGTCTACGGACGATTTATTCAAAGTCAGTAAGTTTTAGTTCACTGGGGTGCTCTTGGCTCTTGAGTTTGCTTTGTGCTCTTGACTGATGGATGGTTTAGGCACGATGTTTACAGGACCAATAACTCTTAAGGTTCACAAAGACTAGAAGTCAGTGTTAGTCTAAAAAAAAGGTGGACGAAAAAGATAGACTGTTTGATTCTAAGACACTGGTGGACTCTAAGTAGACACCACTGAGGTAGTTGAACATTAAAATCACACGTCTTGTGCCTTCTTGGTCTTCAATTGATTGTTTAGATGGGCTTTCACTATCTAGAGTTTTTCTTTTTCAAAAAGATGGATTGTTTGATTTTGTTTTTTGTCTTTCTTTCTTTGAATGAGTTGATCGAAACCTCTATCTCATCATTCTTTGTGCACTACGTCGTTTGGCTTCATTTTTTGTTGAGATGCTCATAAAAAATAAAGTTCTGATTGCATTTTCAAGTGGCATTGGGTTCCTGATGAAGTCTAGCATTTGAGTCTCTTGAGCTGACCCATAGGATGTATGCATTGTTATTAAAAAAAAACTTGGACCGCCCATTTTTTTCCCACATGTTCTCTGTATTTATTCAAGATACTGCATTCTATTGCATTTTTTGTTTGAGTTGAAGCATCTATGTAATGGACGCTCTATTCTTTGTAGTTTTCATGGATGGTCATGGTGTTTGTGGCATTTTGTAGAACCAAGTAGTGCTCTTTTGAACACTAGGTTAAATTTTCCGTTTCTCGGGTAGAAAAATATCAGTGATGACAAAAGTACATAATGTAGAACTAAGCAGGTTCATGGAGGTCTAAATTACAATTATGTTGTTGTCTTTGATTCTATGGAAATAGTTCAACTAATGAATGTAAAAAATTTCTATTTTTGGGTGCTAATTTGTAGTTTTTTATTATCCTTTCTCAAGTCTAAGTTATCTGAATGATTTTGGACATGTGGAATTAGCGAAGTAGGGCCCCTTTTAGGCATGGTATGTTGCAATTATTGATTTTTTAAAGCATTGTTTTCGTCATTGCAAAGGCAAGGATTAAGAACCCTCTTCAAAAAAATAGCTACAGACATGCCTTTTGTTTAGCTAAATGTTGATTTTATTACTTCGCTCTCGAGTAATGTTGGGACGAAATGGTCACAGAGGACTTTGACAGTAGGCCATCTTTATTATTGTACTGATTATATGCAATTCCATTGAGCTAAATACAAGCCTTGATGTGGGGTTATTTTTTCATGCCATGGTTTATTGGTTCGGTAGTACCGTGAGCAAGGTTTAGTAAATTACTTGATACAATTGTAAGCAAGGGTTAGTTGCATGCAAGCTGTTCAACAAAATGCATAATAGAGATACTGCTCATTTAACAGCCTACTTTCATATTGGGTGTTTGTTATGAGTTATTAGCTTCATGTACTATTCCTTTCTCAAGTTGTTAGTAATTTATCGGTTGTCTAAATAAGCATTTATGTAATTTGTTTTGATTCAAAGAGCCAGACTCCTTGAAGTTGTTCTCAGGTATAGTTAAGTCTTGCAGGTGAACTCTTGTATCTTCAAATCTTAGAAAATTTTCTCTATAAGATTTTTAGATATTACATTTTTTAACTGTCGATGTTCGAAAAAAAATTACAACTCATTAGCTTTTGAGTGTTAGATCTATTGTTGGTGTTCTTCGAGTAGCACTTTGCTAATCTTCAACGGTAATGCAACTATTGCCCTTAAATCTACTTGCATTCTACATGTGATTGCCCTTATTGTTAATATGTTGCCTATTCTACTTGCATTATACATGTTCGCTAAAATGTGGGAGAGACACATACATATGTTCGTTGCGTGATAAAATAGTTTGGTTTAAACCATTTGTTTATGCAATTTCCTCAAGAAAATGGGAAACGATGGTTGGTTAAACTTCAAACTCTATTTATTAATCTTTTTTAGTGGACAAGATTTCCACTTGATAATTTTCCTCCATTTCAGATAACTCCTTGGGATTATTAATCATGGAAAATCTAACAATTTTAACAAGGTAGCTTTAATCTCCGTTCTTTTATAAAAAAATAGTGGACTTTTACTCATTCAATTATTTTTGTAAACATGTTCAGGTTCATGTTCCTAGTTCTGCTTTTTGGACGAACTACTTATATGTTGATACAAACACTTTTTGGAGCGTAATTAATGAAAAATAACAAGACAGACAAAGAGTGACAAGATAAATATTTTTGAAGATAGAGAATCATGTGTTCTTCAATCTTTTTGCAAAACATGACCTATGTGGAGCTCCCTTTATTTTGTTACATTTGTGTATTATGAAGTATTTTTTATGTTATGGCTGAACTTGGATCTTATCATCCTCAAAGCAACATGCTATTTGTTTGGGTGATAGTTGAATTTTGATCTTATCAATGCCATGCTAATCGTTTGAATAATAGCTTAATGTGAATCTTAATATGGATTCAATTTCGTTGGCAGTGCCGTAGGCACAATTAATACGCTAGTGGTTTACATTCCATCTCTTTGGGACATGGTTGGGTCTGAACCCGCAAAGCTGGTAAGATAATGTGTTATTGACTTGACATTTGATAGAGAGGGAACTTATAGGTAGATAGTGGCACGACCGCCTCTTGGTTCCCAGCTTTTACCATACCTCGGACTCAAAGAATGTTGTAAATTTTCGATCTAAGCAACCCACCGATAGACAGCGACCATATACAAATTATTGTCAATGAACTAGAAAGATTCCATATTTATAAAAGATTCTATTTATGACAAACGAGTTCTCAAAGTCCAAATCTTACTGCTAATGTCTAGTTAAAATCTAGCTCTTAGATGACTCATTAAATTAAAGGAAAAGAATACTCGAGGAATAGGTGATTGATGATCATCAGATCTAAAGCAATCAAAATCTTCCCTGACCACTTCTTCTTGATTTCATGTCAACTCTTTTCTCGATGAAAGCCTCGCTTACTCCTTGCATACCTGGTAAACTCTCTTGGGCACTATGGAATGGAGTTTTGATGTTTAGTAGAATAGGCATGTTGAAGCCTCAGCATACAAGAAAAGCATATTTTCCCTTGGCTATTTGCTTTTTGAAGATACCACCTCTTTCTTTGTCTGCTATTACAACACTTCATACTTGCAGTGACTAGCTACCATATGGGAAAAGACTCGAATGTTTGGAAATCATAGAGAAGAACATCTTCAAAGCAGAAGCCTCGTACCTCAAAGCTTTTGCGCTTAAATTTAACCTTTTCAACTTTCAAATTTCAATCACAATGCACAGATGCTAAGAAATCGGTGTGATGATGAATCCTCTATCCATTTACTAACTTGGGAAATCCCAAAATATCTAGGAATGTTGTCATGAACATGTTGTGAATTGCAATACTCTAGGATTATGGCAGAAGACACATGCACCTTTCTAAAACTTGTTGGCTCTTGGCTTCTTGAATCTTGGACTAGTTAGGCTTTATTTTCATTTGCTTTGGAAAATTATGTTTCAGGGCTACTTTGGCGGTAGAAGACTTAGTTCCATAACTGCACTTTCCATGGCTTGATTTTTACTATGTACTTAAGCTCCAGTCACCCTTTTTTTGTTTTAACTTATGGAGAATTTGTTATGGTAGTGGTGTAACACCTGGATTTTTTTTTTGACAGGCCAGATTTGCATCGCTGGTCCTTAGTGATTGGAGGCAGAAATGTCGTCCGTGATAAAGAAGTTCTTTATTGCTTCAATGTTTATGTGGGCAGTGCCAGTTGCAATCTTATATGGTTTTAACCATAATATATTCCCTGGTAAGCTTGCTTTGACTACTCTAAACATCTTTAATCGGATCCTTGATATCTATCTCGAAATATGCTCATTTTCCGTCTACTTTTCGTTTTTCATTGGAAAAGATTGCTTTAAGAAGTGGGGGTCTGTCATGGATGTTATTCCTGAATAGAAGAAATGCATATAATCTTGCTGCCTGAACTTTGTCCTTTTACACCCGCCTTAATCTTGAAGCCGAACCTTATAATTCTCACCTTCCGTAGCCACTAGCCATCATTACTTGTTTGTGGTCCAACTAAGTTATTTGCAGTATCATCTTATCCTTGCTGTTGTTGCCTCTAATTTCTCATGGGTTGCTTCATGACTATATCTGTCTCATTGTGAGATTGCCTCTTGTTCATCTCAAACCACGTTTCACCTTGATATTATATTTTGATGACGTTTTTTAACTACAGGTGTTTGCTCCATGAAAGTTTCCAATCCATTACCTCTCTTTTTTTTCTACTATGGTTTGATTGGTATTTGGTGGCTAACCATGTGCAGGAGGTCAGGCCATCCTCCTCTGCTTCGCCATTTTTCTTTACTGTATGGGTATTATTCCGTCAAGCTACTCACTCTCAAGAACCTCTTGTTTACCAGTACAACTACATTTTTATTTCTTCTCCAGTCTTTCTTGTTCTTTCTATGTTTCTCCTGTTTATCTCATTCAAAGTTACACATCGCGGAAGAATGGTTGGGATATCTCCTATTTTTATTCTTCCAACATGCGGTGTTGATAACACTACGGACATAACTTGAAAGGTTCCATTTTTTAGTACTCCTGTAGGATTTTGTCACCAAACTTGTCAACCAACCCCACCCCCCCCACCCACCCACCCAAAACAAAAAAAAAAACTTGTTAAAAGTTCCGTATGCATTGGGATTATGAGCAGCCAAAGTCTTTGCTCAATTTTTTTGGGAATTAATTAGTATGGTGTGGTTATCAACAAACATTTATAGGCCCAAAAACCATTTTAGAAACTCCGAAACAAAACAAAAGAAATGTCATGATTGGTCGGTGGTCGTCAAATGCTCAAACATGCCATTCACGGGCTTCCTTTGATTTGAATTGCACTTCAGTTGTTTTGAAAATTTGATTCCTGCAATAAACTGTTTTAGAAACTGACCCAAGAGTATTATCATAGAGAAATGGAAAGCCACTGCAATAGTGTTTGGAAGGATTCAGATATCATGTTATATCTTCGAAAAGTTCATCACACGATGCCTGAAATGGATCCTTGAGTTTGATGACCTAGATTGTTTTCACACTAAATGACAATGGTTTTGGAGTAAATTTTATCGCTTGATTTAGGAGTAAATTGTATCACTTCATTTACACGGAGACAGTTTCTATGTAATATAATTTGGTTCTCTCCTACTTATCAAGAAAAGAAAGTGAAAAAAGTATTCTTTTCACTTTCTGTTACTTTCTCTGGAAAAAGGCCTATAGATCTTGCTTCATTGGATATGTACGGAACTTAGATTGTATTCCATGTATAATTCTGTTAGTCAAGCTGTAGAGCCAATATTTTAGTCCAAACCCCTTGCTATTGCTACTGTGATTAAGCAATTTTTTATCTGGAACAGGTTCAAACCAATTGTCCTCCTATTCCATGACGTTATTTAGCGGATTTCTTGCTGTTATATCAGTCAATGTTGTTATAGCACTCTACATATGTATGGCACTGAAGGAACCTTCAGATAAACATGAGCCGGATCCTGCATTTCTAGCTAGTGCCAAGGCCAGTCTAAGGCAGAAACCGAATGAAGCTGAGGATTCATCAAAAACCCACGGAAAGGAAGAGTAGGATTGATATTTAGCAGAGTAGGTTTTTCAGTGACGAGAAAGAACAGAACATGAAGTGTTGGCATATGCTGCGGCATTAGCCATTGAGATCACCGACTGTGCTTCGAAATGAAGAGTCTGTCCTTTACCATCAGTTGTTTTTAAGATACTGTGGGGTAACCTTTGACAACTGTTGTAGTAAATGATTCTTTTAGGTATTGTTCATCTGGAACTGGTTCAATCCATTTGTCTTATTCCACGTCACTGAGAGGATTTTGTGTCATATCAGTGAAATGTTCTCGCAAAGTGCGGATTAATATGTTTGTCTCAGACATGTTCAAGTTAATTTCGGAAATGATCAGATGCTCGCATGTTTTTGTCAACCATTGTTATGCTTCCTGATTTCTGAAATATGTGTATCGAGTATGAAATTATGATTTACGGGATCAATCACTGCAGAAAGAAAGCCGATATCATTTTTTGTTCTATGTCCTGCCCCATTTGATTTTGTAGAATGGAATGTACAACATTTGGAAACTATTGCCCCTTCTGCCTCGGTTCTTTCCGTCATTAATGCGTGTTTTTGGTCATGGAGAAAATAGTTTCACGAAAAAACATCAAATTCATGAAAAGAGATCTGTACGAAACTGCAACAAAAATTGTTACATGAGAAATCTAGAGGGGAACTTACAATGCAAGAGCTGGATTAGGGTTCTGCCAAAAAACAAAGGATTGGATTTGGGAAACAATTACAGGGGGCCAGAAGCACATGTGGACGTGAACAAGATTGCCTAATCCAGAGTCTCCCTAATCAATCCTTTTTGTGCACCTCATTGTTTAGATCACCACGTAATGCATATGCCAAGTTTGTGCAAGTACTCTTTCCAAGGGGTTAATGAGTCTCGTGTTTTGCCTTTGTCCAATCTCACCCACGAGAACTCACTATTATGTGGGAAGATGGAGTATTGCTCCTAGAGTATTTTGGTAGTCATGAGATTGGCCAAGTCCATGAGAATTAAGAAAGGCCGACCACAAGTCTGCTCAGACCTCTCAAGAAGCCATGAGCCACTTTCCTAATCCCAAGTTCCTGCCATTTCACATTTCAAGCACACAATCTTCTAAGCCTTTTAAGTTCATGAAAAACATGCAAAAACAACTCCAGATAAAGGTCAGTATCTGAAAACCAAGATAATAACAGTAATTTGCACAACTGGACTTCTCATTAAATTCTAACAAATTTCAGCAATATTCCATTCAAACAAAAATTAAATTTTAACAAATTTCAGCAATATTCCATTCAAACAAAAGAGTGATCACGAAGGACCAATCTTGCCAATTGCAGAGCTAATGTGCAAAATGAAAGAGGAAAAGGAGGACATGCGTAAATTGTCACTCTGTTATATTAAAACAGAGCTTTGCTTCATCCCAAGGACCATTGATCTCAAATTTGTACTCCTGGATCCTTATAAGCCAATAAGGACAGACCATATTAACAAAAACAAACAAACTCAATAATAGCACAAAAATCAATCTATGCAACTGGTAAGCAAGAGCCAAAGTGACAGTCATCAACCCTAATGAGAAAATAAGGTACAATCGAAACGAGTACTTCTTAATGCAATAAACTACCAGCGGAGCAAAGAGGAAGACTTGCAAGGAGAACAGCACAATGGCGAAAACATGAAGCCTAGATGGCAGGCGAGAAGCAATCAAAAGAGAGGCCACAATAGAAGCATTTAAAGAGATATTACTCATAAACGATGGATGTTCTAGAGACCCTGGAGCTTTTACAGTACATCCAGAGTAGTCATGGAGGAAGAGATGGAGTGTGACTAGTGAAACCGTTAGTGCCCATATGGAGTCTGAGCTTATAGATCTGGTTAGTGTGTGATATATGGGAGACAAAACATACAACCCCGTTATGAAAAAGGAAATTTTGATAATGTAACTGAGAAGAAGATTAAATGAGAGCATTTCGGCGGTTAAGAGTAGAACAAAGAAACCTAATCCAAGAAGGATCACATCAAGAAGCAAGAGAGAATTTTCATCAATGGTTGACCTAAGTGTAAGGGTCCAAATGAAGACCACGAGAGTTACGATGCACAGGTATTGGGATATTGAAACAGAGTCTAGCATCACCTTTAGCAGGTCACGTTTGACAACATTTGCGTTCATAACCATATCTTCAAGGAATAACTCGTTTGTGTGATTGTCATCAAACCCAGGTTGCATTCCTCCATATGCAACTTTTCTCCATTTGGGTTGGGTTGGAGTAGAGTTTTCACTAACATCACCTTCCATTTCAATTGCACTTGCACTGCAGCAGCTCTGACCAACTTTACTCAAATTTGTCAAGGAGAATGGAACCTCGTAATAAGAAAATGCAGCTCTTACTATGATAATTTGTGGCAACCGACGACTGATCCACAAGACATATCTGATGATTTTGTTGCCTCTCTTAGGATATCTTCAGCAATTGATGTCTGTTCAAGTGAGCATGCTATTAGGGTCCACATCTGTGCATAGTTCAAGCTACTATGATGTTTAATTAGATGATCTAAGGGGTTCACAAAAGTAAAAAGGATAAAAACATCACCAACGAGCATCAGATAAAATGCAAGAACCAGAATTCATGATACCAGTGTTTCAGCTGTAGCTGCATAATTACCCAAACGATGATATTAAGAGAGAGGGTGGAAAAAAGATACCCAATGCACGAGACTTACGAGTCCCGCCAGAGTGAGATACTTTGAGAGAAAAAAACTGCAAATACATGATTTTAAGCGAAATGAGGTACTTGATTATGTCCAAGAAAAACAAAGTACTTGACCTAACATTCAATCAATAGCAAACATAACTAAGAAGAACTTCTATCTGTTACTCATGCAAAAAAACCATGCTTATGCTTATTGATTCAGCCACTTTCCAAAAACAAGATCCCAAGATAATGAGTCTAAACAACTAAATCTAAACTGTCAAAAATCATCTGCTGCAAGCAAAAATTACACAATATTTTTTATGTTTGAAATCAAGTCAACTGTCTGGCCTTTATAGACAGCTGTCCCTTCATTCATTGCCTAAAATTGAACCACCCGCTTCGAAATTTTTAACCTCTAAAATTGTTCAAGAAAATTTAACCTCTAAAACGAAGATACACATTGAAAATGTTCAAGAAAACACTAATTCCACTTCCCTAAACTTGAACCGACCTGCTTAGATATCTTTAACATCTGAAATTTTTCAAGAAAATTTAACCTCTGGAACACTGAAAATGTTCAAGAAAACACTAATTTTTAACCTGTGACTTTTCAGCGCTACACAATCCGTGGCCATCAAAACACCGGTACCCACATTGTAAAGTCGTGAGAGAGAGAGAGAGAGAGAGAGAGAGAGAGAGAGAGAGAGAGAGAGAGAGAGAGAGAGAGAATCAGAATTTGCAAAAACATTACAACCTTGAGACTCCAGATCTGCAAATCCAGCATCAGATTGAGGCACTGAAGGTGATCAAACTGATAATTTTGCTTGCGGTCATGACGTTAAATCAGATTGATGCACCGAAGGTGATCAAATCAGGTCAACAATCGATAGTAATTTACTAATTTAGGACAAATACAAATGAGGGCTGGGTTTGTAGAGAGAGTGAGTACAGAGAAGGGAGGGCTAGGGCTGAGAATGAATCGAGAGGAGGAAGGGATGACAGCAACTCCAACAGCACTAGGTATTTTAGCCAACGAAAAGTATCAAAAAAAGTACGCTCTTTAATTTGCCTATATACTTTTTCACCTATGCATTCAAAAATCGCTCTCTATTTTTGCTACCCAATGAAACTAATTTAACCGACTAGACAAAAAAATGTTATACATGTGGCATCTATATACAATGATGTGGCACATGTGGCATCTATATGCATTCTAACGATCACTTTTTTTTTAACGGTCATATACTACAACGTCTATATTTTTACGGTCATACTTTTCTAACCACTACATTCCAACAGTTATATTTTTCTTACGGTCATATTCTTTCAACGGCCATATATAATATGCATCTCCTTGAATATCCATCTGCTAACCAATTCAACAATGAAGACCTCTTGAATTTTGCAACAACAAAAAAATGATCCTCAAAAACAGAAACCAAAATAAACCGACAGATCAAACTCATCAACAACCAAAAACTATCTCCAGATTTAGAAGAAAATATGGGAAAAACATAAGACAAGAAAGATCTGACCTCCAATATACACTATTTCCTCATGTAACTTAATTGGATTGCATAAAACTTAGATATTGCGTTTTGATATACTAATTTACAAGCAGCACAACAAAAAATGCTTAAGATCACACTTGAACTACAATGTCCACATCAAAATTATATGCACAGCTAGATTTTACGAATAATCCTTCCCAAGAAATATACAGTTGATGCAAAAGCTGGATAAACGGTGTTGCCTCATATACCAGTTAAGGAGGAAGAGAAGTACGAAATCAAGGGAAAAAACAATACGTGTATATTTGTCTCTCCCCGCGTTTGAATCAGGGAAAAAAAAGAAATTGTCTTAGGACTGAATAGCCCTAGGATAAACAACCTTTCTCATTCATCAATAGAAACAAAATTAAGCTGATTTGAGGGGGAAAAAAGGAAGGGTTTTGCCAATAAATATGCAGAAGAAGCCCAATACGTGTATATTTTTGAAGTCCAGAATTTGATTTCTAAGACGACCGTAGCAATACCTTTTGCAGAAATTGGCTACACCTAAGACGAGTATAGAAGTCCAAAATTTGATTTCTCCTGCTTGGATGCTCCATCGAAGAATTCCATCGATGAATCAATACAGATATGCTAAAGCTCTATCTTGCTCGATTTCTTGCTAAGAGAGAGAGAGAGTTCTGGAAGAAAGAGAGAGAGCGCAAAGGATTGGAGAAAGGAGGCGCGCGAGGAGTTGGGACCGTACATAACGAGCGGGAGAGGATGGCTAAATGTAGACAGTGATAGGCAAAACAGCTAGCGAAATAAAAAATCTATTGGAATACTGAAAAATTTTATTCGTTCGCCATAATAGCCAACATAACTTAAATAAAGAGCATGTTGAAGTGACTCTAAGCATAATGGGTATAAGGATTGACCTGAAAAGTTTAGTATAATTTGGACACACAAAATAGAAGATTATTTTTTAGCACCTCCAGTCCAAGAGTTATTCTTGGATATTAGCCAAGAATAATAATTTCTCTTATTTATTACAACGAGAAAATAATCTTATTCTCTATTTCATTCTCCATTCAAATCAAATATTATTTTATTCTATTTTTTAATACTCTATCCAAACTATTTATTTTTTTATCCCCAATCTATGAATATCATATCAATGTGAGTCAATCCTTCAACAATAATACCCCTCCTATCTTATTCCCTCAATAATTTATCCCCAAAAAATAATCTTTCATTCAATCGGCCCTAAGTGAAAGCAAAAATGATGAGAGAGAGACCTTGGATCTTGTGATATTTTATGACGAGGTAAAAAATTAGGGCAAATGAATTCAAATCATTGTATTCAATCTTAATCATTAAAAAATTGATAAAATTAGTTTAAGAGTGTATGATTTGACAAAAAAACATGTTAAGTTTAGTTATATAGATTAGGGAATTAAAATTTAAATGGTTGAGTGTATAAATCTTGATACATATTTCATGATGCTATTCAATTAAATTTAAATTCAAAATAAAAAAGACAATAAATTATATGATCATAACTAAAATTATTGATATCGTATTGTACCACTTGATACTGGGCAGATTATATCATATCGGCCTCATATCAGTACTAGCCTACCTTTGTACTGTTTCGGCCACCGTATCAAACTATTTTGAGTTGTCTTAATACTTGGGGTCAATGTTCTTTTTCAATCAAATTTGAAATTATTAAAATATTTATCAAAGTACTTATTTGCCTTCCTTGGGTTCAACTCATCACACACTTGTCGTGAGCGCTCTTCCGTGAATTTTTGTAGACATTTGTCTGAATATTGAGTTTATTTTTTTCTCAAATTACAAACCTTCTTAATTTTTAATATTTGAACTGATAAATAGTAGATTACTTTTAACTTTGTACGTTATTGCTAACTACTCCTAAAAATTAAAAGTTAATTAATAAAAAGTTAGAGGCTCAAGAATTTGTTCTTGACTGATGAGTTTTGACTTTGCAGGCGACTATGTACCTTTGATCAAATGAAATAAAATTTTGTGTTATAGTAATTCTGTGGTCATTTATACATGTTATTGCATGATGACTTTTCATAAAAATCGATATGAGTGTGCCAAGTGGTAGAAGTCGATTAGTTTGTCATCACAATAGTAAAGTGATATATATTACCTTAGAGCAACCAAAACAAGATATGAATCTTTTTTTGAACTTAAATTCAAAAAACTTTTTCATATTTCATATGTGATATTTTTATTCCCGTAATTTTTTTTACTTATTTACATCTACACGCAAACACATATAAATAAATATGTGTGTGCGCGCTATGCACGATACTTGTAAAAGTAAATGAGATACATTTCATCATGACAGTTTATGTGTTTCTTAAAATTTCAATAATAAATACCTACTGCAATAATGCAATCTAAAACACGTAATTTTCATAATATGTATAACTGAAAACATCTTCAATAACTAAAAACATCTTCAATATATTATTCTAAACTCTAGTTTTTTTACTGAGTATCAAAATTAATATCTCTATGACTTTAATCAAGCAATTATTTATTCACTCTTACGTCTAAAAAATTAAGATTAAATATTAAAATTGAAAAACTGTGATAGTTTAAAGTAATTAAGAATAACTTTTAAAAGTAGATTGTCTAATTATGAGTCACAGTCTACATTTAAAAATTATTCTTAATTATTTTAAGCTATTCACAGTGTTTAATTTTTAATATTTAATTTAAATTTTTTAGAGGGGAGAGTTATTGATTGAATGGAGATATTAATTTTGATACTTCACTAAAAATACCAAAGTTTATAACAAAATATTAAAAATATTTCAAATTGTACATACAATAAAAATTACGTATTTTGGATTGCATTATTGCGGTAGACATTTGTTATTAAAATTATAAGCAACATATAGACTGTATGACATGATGAAATGTCTCTCATTTAATTTTATAAGTCCCATGTATAGCGTGAGCTCTTGCTAGTTAATCAAAATAGTTTTATGGTAGAGGCTTAAAAATAAATTTAGAAGGGATAATCCAAATTATTTATCCGAACTAGCTTAGGAAATATAGTTAATCAAAATAGTGGTGTCCACATCAAGTGTACGAAAATATACACCATTGGTCCGAAATGAGGAACGAATGGCAAATAACAATGACAAAAGACAAATACCAAACGTCCAATATGAGCAAGGTACATGAAAATGGGCTACTACAAGTGCACAAAAGTACAAACAACATACCAAAAAGGCTCAAAAATTCATCACAATCCATGAAATACCACAGTAAGATAAACACCAATCTGACCTGTACCAACATCAAAGACCAACTGGATACTAAGAATCAAGGTTGCAACTATTGTAAAGGCTCCAAAATTTATCATAGCCCATGCAACACCACAACAACAATAGAGCCTTACCATTTGTTCAATTAAATTCATCATAACCCATTAAATTAAACATTCCAATGAACAATGAAGGCCCATAATATATTTTAAGACGAACCAGTCTCACGGACTATATTCACAAACCCAACTCTATCATTCATCAATGCCAGAAAATCGCCCAGTTCACAAAACAACGCAAAACAAATTGATAACAAATCATTGGTTCTTCAATCCATTCACACAACACACCCAGTTCCAAGTTGAAATCCAACACAACGAATTTCCAAAATTTTATAAAGCAACACAACCCATTTTGAAGAACTGAGACAAAACCATTTCGAAATCGACATAATTAAGGCATAACAAAACAATACAGGTTGAAATACAAATCAACAGCAACACAAACACAACCTAGTTTAAAAATAAGAGACAAAACCATTTCAAAATCTAACAAAATAGATATCGGATACCAGTTCAAAAAAACACCAAAACCCTTGCTCAAAAACTAATTCCAAACCAATAAAAAAAAAGGAAAGACAAAATGAAGCCCAATTGAAAGGAAACCATATCACATACCTCAGAGGTGTTTGGAGAACCAATGGTGAAGATCGAGAACAAATGCTCCGGGTCAGAGACTTCTTGATCAGAGAACTAGAGCTTCAAACACTGACAACAACAAAACAAGAAATCCAAAAAAAACTTTCATTCACCACTTATCTCCTTTTCGCATCCTTCGAACACCGAAAACGGCTATGAAATGAACCAGACATCTACTCTCCCTCTCCCTCTCCCTCTCCCTATATTGCCTTTGAGGGTATTTTGGCCCATTTGAGAAGGGTTCTTAGTTAACAACACCCCCTTGGATTGTCTTTAACTAAAAACCCTTTTAAGGGGATTAATTCTTAGTTAATCCATAATATTAATTAAGACATCATGTGTCTTAACTAAAAGATAACTAAGACCTCTCTTACTTAAGACACCCTGTAAGAACCCATCTAAACGGTCCGTAAAGGTTTTGAGGAGTAAGAAAGGCTCTGGGCTCAAGGCCCAAGCCCAAGCTAAGCTCGAGACCATGAGCCATTGGCCCAGTTTGATTGGCAGTGCGTGCACTTGTGGTAATTTAAAATCTCATATTACTGAAGTTCTTCTCCATCAACAAAATTGGGTACTCCAAGGGTCCAAATTATAATAACTATTGGGTCTTGTATGTCCATAACTTACAAAATAATTTTGTTGGTGCAAAGAGCGTCAATGGCTTAATTCAAAAATATGTGAGACTACACTTTGCAAGGCAATTTCTATTTGTTCTTAATGAATTTTGTTTATTCTTTTCGTGACTTGAACTTTTTATTTGGGAGTACGCAAATCTACTTAGACCCATTTCAATTGGTATTTGAATCTCACTTAAATTAAGACAAAATCATTCCAAACCCCCAACCCAAACAACAACAAAAAAAGAAGAAACAAAACCTAATTTTTCAAACAATTCTCTCATATGAACTTCATGTAATACAAAATGCATTCTACTAAAATCCCATTTGACAATTCAAGTTGTTCATTTATAAATTTAGACGCACTCATCAACAAACAAAATTAAATTGATAATAATGACTCCATCAAATCATGTTGGTTATGTGAATAAGACGTTCGATCAATCTAACTTTGTTAGGCATGATAAACACATTAAAGTTTATAAAGTGAATGACTTAAAGCGTCAAGTAAAATCGTGATAGGTTTCATTTTATGTTACATGAGTGGATTCGTGTGTGTTTTGGCTAAAAGAAATCTAAAGTTATCCTATCTCTGTTCAATTGTATTATTACTTTTTACATGTAAATTAAGGGTTATATGCATTTCGCCCCCTTCAGTTATCATTCTTTTTCACATTATCCCGTAAAAATTTTAGGGCTACACTGTACCCCCCTTGAACTATTGAAAGTAGGAGTAAGAGCCCTTCCACCAGTTTTCTGTCCTACATCTAATGGTCAATATTTTGTGTTGTGCACATATACTCTTAAACATATCCTTTATGTCTAAAATATCCTTCACACACACACACACTCACAAGTGTAATTTTCTTCACCCTTATTTAAAAAGAGGGTGAACAATACTATCACTCTCATTGGCTGAGAAGATATAGGTCTCACATGTACAATATATTTTTTTGACAATGATGAGATTAACTCACTCTCTCAACTAATGAAAGTGAGAGTAAGGTTCATTCGAGGGTGAAGAAAATCAAATTCCACACACATATATAATATAATACACGTTATTTAATATTTAGTATTTTTTAAAAATATTATTTTCTTTAAGTTAGTTAGTCATTTGGATAAATGCAAGAAATCAAAAGAATATAAAAATATTAATTAAATTTGAAAAGGATATAAGATAATGGGTCCATTTGGCCTGACTAGATTATTGGATTATTGGATTATGTTGGGTTCCGTAGGGAATAATCTAGCTCAAAGTGTTTAGACTAAATTATTTGTGGATTATTTGTGGGTCCTAAGTAAGGGTAATTCCGTCATTTCCATAAACGTCCTAGGCCCTCCACGTGGTCCTCAAAAATCTCTGTTTTGGGTGAAGAATTTATCCCAAATGGGGTTAGATTATTTCCTAAATAATCCACATAATCCCAATAATCTATCTAAGCCAAATAGACCCAATGTTACACTAAAAGTGCCGAAGTTAGTACTTGTTTTAGTTTTTAGTGAATTCTTAAACCCTTGTTGTCATTATTTACACGAATTCTTTCATTAAGACATATTTTAAAAATTAAAAAATAATTAAAATTTAAAATAATAAAAATAAATTAAAATAATAATTAATGTTAAATAACTTAATCTACACGCACCATTTCAGGTATCTTGCTTCACTCCAGAAAAATAAAAGAGCAATATTGAATTTTACCTCACATCTATTAGCGCCGTAAGGGTTCTCACATTTTTAGTAGTTCAAGAGAATAAAATTATAGTCGTAAAACATTCAAGGAGTAAAATAAAAAAGGTAATAGTTGGAAGGAGCAAAATGTAAATAAGCCCATAAAACTAATTACTAATTTTCTTATTTTCTTTTTAGTTTTTACCCATTTTTCTTTAGAAAAACAAATGAAAAAGGAACACTCTTCACGTCTTATAGAATTTTCTCATCTACAATTTCCCTTTCGTCTCGCCGAGTTCCAAAGACGCGCCACAAACCCTAAATACAGTTCCCTAGCCCAGTCTTCGTATCATAGCTTTCTCACAGAACAGAACGAAAGAAAGCAACAGAATCAGAGAGAAGTGAGCCTCCCAATCAAGCCCTACGTCCGTCTCAGCAATTTATTTGGTCGATCGAGGAAGATTTTTATATATAAGTGATTAATTTGGAGAGGAAAAGATCAGATGGGAAAGAAGAAGAAGAGAGCCGCATTGAAGGAGGTATGGTGCTATTACTGCGACAGAGAGTTCGACGACGAGAAGATACTGGTTCAGCACCAGAAAGCCAAGCACTTCAAGTGTCACGTCTGCCACAAAAAGCTCTCTACCGCCGGTGGCATGGTTATTCACGTCCTCCAGGTTCACAAGGAGTCCGTCCCCAAGTAATCACTCCCGTCTCTCTCTCTCTCTCTCTCTATGTATATCTATATATATATATATATGCAACACACATTTGCATGTGTATTTGTGTGTTTGTGTGGGTATCCATACCAAGTTCTTATAAGGTTGAACGGTTGAAATTTCCATCCCCGTTTGCTGTGCTGTGGAGAGGGAGGTCTACTGAATCAACTTCCTGAATAAAGTCTACTTTTCCAAATATGGCAAAATGTTTCCTTACTATAGACAAGTTTTGAATGTTGGTAGGAACTTTTGTTGCTGTTCTAGTTAGGATTGAGGAATGCCTTTTGAGACACCTCTTTTGGGTCTGAGGAATCTGTACATAACCTTTTAAGGTTACATGGAGTGTGTGAAATTTGCTACCTGGAAACATTGATACATGCGGTAAGGTGCGATATAGACACTCAGATGCCCGTACATACTTGGGAGGGTTTTGATATGTGTCCAAAGATTTCGTTGGACATTGACCGAGAAAGCTATTTGGCGTCAAATTTGCTACTGAACTATTCGTTAACTTCTCACATTATATATGAAACTCGAGGCCGGGGCACACGCAATGCTTTTGCAAGTCGAGCATCATCAAGCACATGAAAAAATACGCATATGCTGATGTCGCCTCGGCCACAAAGACTTTATTGAGTAGGCTACACTAATTTGGGAATGAATTTATACTTAGTTTTCGGATTTATAGATTTGTGGTAACATTAATGAATGAGAATCATATAACTGAATGTAACGGGAATTCTCACTGAAAATATATACAAAACAAAATGAGGTTGGGTAAAAAATTCGGTAGGAGGTAACATAACTTTGTAACCGAGAATATATGTGAAACAAGTAAATAAAAAAAAGTGAATGCAATTGGTTCACGTGCAAAATTTAAGATTGTTAGTTATTACTAAGTTCCATTTCGCTAAGTTAAAGTTGTTTTTGTTGAAGACATTTGATGATTTTAATGTGCGGAGCAAAAAATATGGCAAATAAAAAGAAAAGTTAATACAATTGGTTGACAATGGGAAGAATAGCAATTTTTTTTATCATATATGTTCTAAGTTTAGTACGTAACAATTCGTTATGGTTGAGAAAAATAAAGACTTATAATGTAAGGAACCAAGAGTGATTTATGTAGACTATTGTTTTTGCCATGTTAGGAAAAAGACAAATGAGGGTCACACAATATTTGGTTAGAGGATGTGTGCTTGAAAGTGTAAGTGCATGTTAGGGAGAAAAGATTGAAGCCAGCGAATTAGAATGGTGTCCGTTTTTTGACCAATGAGGATCATGCAATAATTTTTTCAAATGACGAGTGCTTGATAGCCAAGTGAATATCGAAAAGAAAAATTGAAGTAACTCGGATTAGATTCCTAAACTAACCAATAATCTCGAAAAATCCAAATATTTTAGGAATTAATTCAATTGAGAGAAAAGAGAGCTAAGGAGAGAGGATAAACACACCAAATCAAAGCAAATCCAAAACGAAAATGAAGTCCCACTGATAGAAAAGTTAGATTCTTTTATTGCAAATGCAATCATTATAGGAAGAATGCAATTAAATGCAGATTAGATTCCTAAACTAACTAATAATTTTGAAGAATCCAAATATTTTAGGGATTAATCTATTCATCATCTTCTTAATCATTCAATTGAGAGAAAAGAGAACTAAGGAAGGAGGTCAAACATCAAATCAAAACAAACCCAAAATGAACAGACATTGAGTTTGTGGTCCTGCTTCAAAACAAGAAACTCCAATTTTGAAATTTGCTCTTCAATGTGGTGAAGAGGAGATCCCAATTGACTACCCAATTGGGTTCTCTTCCGTCCAATTTGGAAATCAACCCAATTGTCTTGCCATATACTGCTTTGATCTTCAACCCAATTGACAAAGGAATTGAAATCTTCTCTTTAATTTTGGAAATCTTCTCTTCAATGTTCCGCTTCGACACAAAACTGCTACTGTCCGCGAAGATGAGAGAAAGAGAGAAAAGGAAAGGCAGTTTATACAAAATTGGAAGTGGGGTTGAGGTTATAGGGAAGTAGACAGTTTTTTTAAGAGTGATGCAATGTAAATTTTGTCTGGGTAGTTAATTTCCTGTCCATTTTGTAATGTGTAAAAACTGTTTTTATGATAGGTAATTTTGGCAAGTTAAAAAATATGATAAAGCTTCAAAAAATGGAGACACCAAATTTGGTTCTCCCTTTATATAATAGAATTATAATAGAATAGATGATCTGTGAAATATTGTAAACACAAGTTATCTAACGAATAGAAGAATCAAGAAATGTGACTATGTTCAAGTGACCCTTGTCCTTGACATGAGAATTAGATGGATCTTCCCTTTAGACACATACTATTGAGCTACACAGATATTCATTCACGATTATAAGAAGCTTGTGCCTGGGATATGTATGTGGTGGATTGGTGGTTTAAGTATGGTAGTGATGTAGGGGCCTGGTGTTTGATTGACAACTATGTTATTCATGAAGGTTATTTGTATAGGTTGGATACAAGGTTGTCAAATCGTGAATCGTATCAAGAACTATTCGTTTGACCTTTTGAATCGTGAATCGTAACGATTCGGTCAAAATTGTAAAGTACACTAAATATATATGTATTTGCATTGATATATTAAAGATACATTGAATTGAGCCTAAACCAATGTGAAAGTTTGTTTTCTAATTTCTATTATTAATTGATTAGTGCCTTCTATGTTAATATAACATTCAAGTCATCATTTGGTTTGAAACGAAATAGACAAACTTCATAATTTCATACTTGTGCCAAAATGAGATCATTTAAAAGAAAACCTAGACACCTAGGTAATACTTAGGAATTAAATGACAAGTAAGAAGCTTTAAAAAGTCGTCAAATCTTCAATTTTATATTCTCCATCCAAAACATCATCATCACCATGTCCATCACCACCAATTTCAAGTTCCTCCTTCTCCTCCTCCTCATCATTCTCCTCTTGTTCGTCACATGACTCACCTTCCACCATGACGACGTCATCTAACTCTTCTTCATCCCCTTCATCATTTTCAATAACTTCAATTTCATGATTTTCATCATCATCAACCAAAAACTCATCTATTCTCCTTTTATCTTTTGTTGTTTGTATTTAAGTTCCTTAGGTTTCTGATTTTCTAATTTTTCTGATAGATGATTTTGAATGGGTAAGTCGATAAGCTTGAACCTTGGACTTCTGATCTTTGTTCAAAATAAGTGAGAAAATAAAGAGAATCAGTGTATGGGTCCGAAAAACCTGACCTAATCCAAATTGACCATGATTGCACAATTCTCCAATTCCAGCTACCTCTTCCATTCTAGTGACATTAACTACCATTTGCGTTCCGTACGAGTGATTTGAATTGTTGGAAGGTTGAATCAAATCGAATTGTGAATCGTACTATTTCAACAACTTTTGTTGGATATTTTGGAGTCGAACTAGATTTATTACTGGGAATGATGAGAAGGTATTTTTTTGGGAGCACCTTTGGTGTGAGTTGGAGAAGCTTTTTAGGTGGCTTTCCCTGCACATTCTAGTATGATGTGAAATGGGGAAGGTTTCGTGTTTGAAGATCTATCAAAGAAGGCAGGCTTAAGTTTTGTTGGATGTTGCCTTTTAGAGATAGTGCAATGTTGGGAGTTGGAGGAATTTATGGGTGATCTTGGCTTACTTTTTGCAACTCCATGTCATCACAGTTGATGTTTTGAGATGGACAAGGTTGTGTTTTTTTCCTTTTGAGTAAATTACAATAATGAAACCTTGTCAAGGTCGTGAGGGCTCCTCTTCTTTGTGGAAAGTCATTTAGGTGTCTAAGACTTTGGGTTTATTCCTTTTACTGTGGATAGGTGCATGATATAATCATTACGATGGAGATGGATTAGGAGATGGAAAATTTGTGTTAATTGCTGATGCATGCATAAGCTACATAAACAATTGGTTAACTACCTTTCTTACTCACTGATGCTAGAGACGTTAAGGCCGCGGCTTTATGTATTCTTTGGGCGATTTAGATGCTTCCAAGCAATGAAGCACAGTTACGGATACATATACACGTACAGGATATGAATACGACGCAATACGAATACGGAGGTACAGAAAAATCTAAAAAAATAAAATGTAGTTACGTCGGGGATGCAGCTGTAAAACTAATTTTTTTATAATAATCGTCCATGTACTACGCAAAAAAAATGAGCCCAAAAAAAAATAGTTGATTTGCTTGTACCATTAAGTTATTAACCAAGCATTTAACACGTGCCAATCTTCAAAAGTCATTCAAAATTGAAAGAAAACTACCAAATGTACTACAAAGCATTCAATACATTACCAAAAGTCCAAACCAAGAAGTGATAATTCATACTAAGTTTTACTCATCAACTTCAAAATTTAATTATCAACTTCAATTGCATCCCTCTCGCCTTCATCGGTGAATGTTACGACTTTCATATCCAACTCATCAAGGGAAAACCTTGCAACTTCAGGTATACTGGCACCCTCAAGTGAATCAAATGCATCTCCACCAACATCCCATAATTTGGTATCTCTTTCCAGGTATACTCAAGTTCTCCTTGATAAGAGACGAAGATTGTTGTGCACATATACCAACTCTCTTGCTTCTTGTGGTGTCATTTTGTTTCTTTTTATGGAAAGAATGAAAAAAATTGGTACTCCAAATGTATCCCTGCATTCTAAAAGTATCATGCTGTTTCTGTAAAGTATTCACCAAGTATCCGAAATTAAAATAATTTAATTTTAATGTTGGATACTTATTTGTTGTATCCAATATGTATCTCAACGTATTGGGCATGTATCGATATCCGCTTAGTATGCGATGCATGTACGTGACAAGTTTCGGAGTATATGTGCTCATAGCTTCCTAGAAGGACAAATGCTGGGTTCTTTGTTTTTTTGTAGATTTTATGAGAAGAGTGCAAATAAGACAACTTTTTGAGGCCCTTGAAGTAATCTTTTCTTGCTTCCTCCCTTCCTCCTCACCCACCCGAGCCCATTGTCTATTGTCCTCTGTTTTTATCTCTCTTCCATTTAGCACTTTTTAAACCCTGTCCATTGTCTATTGAGTATGTGGTTGACTTTCTCTGATTCAAAGTAAAGTCCTGTTGATACCATTTTTACTGTTAAGCATTATTGGTGTTAACTATTTTAATGATTGGTAGCTTTCAAAACAAGATTGGTTTTGCCTACACTAGACTATAGAATCTGTATAGTTTCTAAAGCAATATTAAGGGTGTTACAAAGTTCCTCCTTTCTTTCTATTTTCTAATGACCTAAAGCCTGTATTGAAGAGTTTAATTAGGGAATGTGAAATTATGGGGAATTTTGGATGGAAAATCAAAAGAATCATGATTGCTAGTGGCTGAACAGTTTCTTCGGTAGTTGCTTATATGTATACTGTCTTTGGAATTTCCATGGATTTTGGAGTACATGGTTTTTCTTGTTGTTTTAATCAGTGGAAGTTTATTCTTTTGAGTTTTTCCTTATGTGGTTGCTAAGATTGATATATTTGTGGGAAGACATTCCTCCTCTTCTTAAGTTTCTGTGTCTTTTCTCGTATAATGTCCTTGTAATTCTGATTCAAGGTGAATCTGATACAGGGTGCCAAATGCAAAACCTGGTAGAGAATCAACTGACATCGAAATATATGGAATGCAAGGTATCCCACCCGATGTCTTGGCAGCTCACTATGGGGAGGAAGGTATGATTGTTATGCATCATCTTATCACCAAACCTCTCATAGTGTGCTTGTGCTTGTGCTTGTATGTGTACTTTATTCTTGTATTTGAAGCTAATTTAGTTTCTGCGTGTGTCCGCATCCACTTCTTCGAGGGTGTGGTGTTACTCAGGAACTTATAACTATGGCATATCAAAAGGATAAAGTTTGAGGTGGTCTGAATTTGCGTATTCTCATGTAAGGTGTGTTATGGGATGGCTTGGTTCATCACTCATCAGTTAAGTTAGAGTGGCCGAGTTACAGTCTTTAGTTGCCTTCTTTTAGTTCCAGTATTTTAGATTGTCGATATAGTTTCAAATTTTTAGATCTCCAACCTTTAGACTTGGTTTAGTGTTGCCCTTAGACTACTCTGCCGTGAATCTGACCAATTTGTCCTTTAGCAGACCCTTTGCCTTTTCTAAGTGGATGACTTGACTCTTGAGTACAGCAATAGACAATAGATAAGATGCCAAATACTATAAATTATAGTCCCCAAGCAAGGTTTCGAGCTTATTGTGAGTGTTTCGATTCCCGTTAATTGTCTGAAAAAGTACGTCAGGACTATTAAATATTTCGTGTGGCATGAAGAACATTGTGTATATTTCAAGTGCTGTCAATGGCCCATGTGAACTGCTCTGCTTTATTTTTTCGAATGAGGCCCATTGACTTTGAGAAAATGTGAGTCTGTTTGCAGGGATAAATTTTTGTAATGATTCGAATTTACAAAAAGTAGGAAAGGACGAATTATAATGAGTTCTAACCACTTTTGTTATCTGCCTTTAGTACAGTTGGTACTAGTTCTTGTGATCTTGGGCACACACTTGACTCTTCTTTATGAAAATCTGAAAATAGTTCTGCTCCTGTTTGCAAGCAGTTGGTGAGAAATTCAGAAAAATGGTTAATACTAAGGTTCTGTTATAAGTTTTCTTGGTCCATTTTTAGATATGTCATATGTCATTACAGTGGTTACTCAATTTTGTGCTAAACATACTGGAGTTTTTTTTTTCTGCTATTATAGATAATGATTTTCCGGCTATCAAAGAGTGTTGAGCTTCACTTTGATAGTTAACATACCAAAAAACCTTTCTTTCGTAATATCTTTTGTTCACATTTTGTTGATCAAATGAGTTACACAGGTTTTATTTCCTCTCTAGTGAGGTATGATAGTTTATGTTCTTATTGGTACAAAAATTAAGTTCATGTGTCCAAGATGGAATCCTGATTTTCATTGCCAGACGTTTCTGCACTTTACGACTGAACAGTGGTACATTGCATGTTTTCATGTTGTTGTTTAGTCTTTTATGCGTATTTTTCCTTATCATTATTTTCTTCGTATGTTTTCTTCACGGCCATTGTAAACGAAGCGGTAAGAAATAGTGCTTCTTGTTCTTGCATCTTTCCTTGCAATCTAATAGCAACTGATTATGAATTTGTAATCAAAGCCTTCTATGGCAAGAAATATGGTGAGATGAAATGGTTAGATGTTTACACGTGCTGGGTCTTATGGTACCATCCATCTTTGATCGATTATGTAATGATGGCTGTTATTCTTGCAGACGATGATGCCCCATCAAAAATGGCAAAAGTGGAGTTCCCTTCATCTGTCTTGCCTGGATCATTAGGCATTCAGTTCCGCCCTCAGTCTACTTTAGGCACAATGCAACCGCCGTAGGTTTTCTGTTTGTCTTCTACGATCATTTAGCTTCCTCTGTGGAAACTTTTGTTTCAAAATTACCTGTTTTTACTGCATGAAAAGTTTGAGATGTAGTGTTGTTGCTTGTTCTGTGAAATTAAAGTTATTCTATTCGGGAATTCCACTTTTGAGTGTGGGAATAATTACCTCATTTCATGTTATGCGACATTCTTTCATTTTGCCCCAGTGAATACATGACTATGTAATGGAATAGATGCAGTCCATTTCATAGCCCTTCTCAAGAGAAGTCTGGAGCTATCTAGCTAGAGTTGATCATTTGCTCTCTTTTTTTCCGATTTAAGTGATCATCTGCTTGAGTGCCTTTTCTTTTCTATTAAGGATAGTCTCATTTTGTTCACGAAAATTGGTTTTATGAAGGTTAGCAATACAGCTTTGTCTGTTTGATGAGTTATAAGTTTACGGTCTCTTTGTGACTTATTTTATATGAAGACTAGATTATTATTTAACCATATGGACATAAGTGGACCTTTCTTACTGGGAGTTTTCTTGGTTGCTTGGATGCATTTACGACTTAACCACATGCCTTTTCCTTTCTATTAAGGACAATTTTTCTTGATAAGCATTCTCTATTGATTATAATCTCATTATGTTTCACTAATATGTTGATATCTGTGGCTCGGCAATAAATACATATTTGTCTAGTTGATGTTTGCCAGACTCTCGATTTACTGGCTTCTTGTGACTGATTTTTGTATGATTAGACGAGTATTTTATCTGGCCATTTACTTATAACTGTCATTCTTTGGGTGTATTTTAACTATTTATGCACATTAGTGATCCTTTTCTTAACTTAGTGTTTTCTTGGTTGCTTGGGTGCAGTTACAATGCTGCAGTTGGGGTGCCTCCTGCTGGTTGGCCAGTTCCTCCTCGTCCTCAACCTTGGTTCCCACAACGCCCGCCTGTTTCAGTTCCTCCTGCTCCAATGGGATTGGTACAACAACCTCTATTTCCTATACAGAATGTGAGGCCTTCTGTGTCATCTACTACGTCGCCAGCATTTCAACCGTCTTTGCCTATTGTGCCTCCTGGAATGCCCCCATCGACACCTGTTGCTGTATCTCAACCACTGTTTCCTGTTGTTGCCAATAACAACAATATGCCTACTCAAAGTATGCCATTTTCGATGCCGATGCTTTCGACAAGTATTCAATCAAGCTCTCCCATAGAATTGAAAAGCTCAATTGACAACAGCAATGCTTCTGCAGCAAGTAACTATCTCCCACCTGGCATTCAAGGTTTGAGTTTTCTCATTCTTATTAGAGTTGAAGGTTTTCAAGTTTGGGCTTGCTAAAGAATCACGATATGTCTTGGGACTCGAAAATCTGGAGAAATGAATCTCAGTGATTTTAGATCCTGAATATTATACCCTGGATATAGTCAAGAAACCTAAGTTGGGTTGGATCCTGTGTTTTATTTCTGCATCGCTATTTAAAATTACTTGACCTTTCAGTTGCTACAAATGTTCTTGTGTTGCAACTTGATGCCATTCTGGTGATCTCCTTGGCCAAATGCATTTCATCAAATCTTTTGGCAAGCATGTCTAAAATTATTTTATAGGCTTCTTTTTATTTGCTTTCCTTTCTGAAGTTAAGTGGATCTTGGCCTGATACTTGTCTTAGCATCTTGCGTGCCTAACAAATCAATAAATCTGCGAGTTTAAATAAATATGACAATTGTGTTTGAAGTTGGGTGGAATTGGTGATAGGTCTCCTTTCTGTATGAATGATATACAGAGAGTATATTCCTCTTTTTCTCTTTGATCCCTGTTCACTATTCCATAATCCATATCAGTACTTGAGGTGTTACTACTTTTCACCTTAGAAAAAAAAAATTGAATCTGCTGTGAAACTAATACTCAGCGTGTGACTAGTTCTCTCTCACAGTGCAAATTAACTATTATTGCAAACCATCTCGAAATGCTCAAAAGGGAAATTTCTAGCTTGTTGCCTTTTAGTTGGTTTTGTTATTGGGTCTGTGCTCTACCAGTTATCACCACCTATCTTAATTAACCTTGAACTATGATTGGTGATCTGTCAGTTTAAGCATCACCGGAAAATTTGTGGCGTTTGCATATGATGTGGCTTTGCATACAATCTAATGCAGGTGCAGCACCAGTCAGTTCGCATTCTTATTCTTCTGGTCCAAATACTGGTGGTCCATCATATGGACCGCCTCCTGTAATTGCAAACAAAGCTCCCCAGCTTGCGACAAATGAAGTCTATTTAGTTTGGGATGACGAGGCAATGTCAATGGTTAGTTTTTCCCCCTCTCGTCTTCCTGTTAGTCCGTATCCAGGATGCATTTTTTTTACCTCTCAAAATGTTGTGATCTTGTTAAAAAATGAAAAAGAGAAATGTGGTTAACTTCATCAAACTTGTTATTTGCAGGAGGAAAGAAGAATGTCTTTGCCGAAGTATCAGGTGCACGATGAGACTAGCCAGGTAAGTTGTCATACCTCTCGTTATCTTTCTTTCAAATGGAAACGGAGTTGCTTTGCGCATCTAACCAGATGGGTAGGTGTTACCTTCCGGGTACCTCTGTTTATCAAGCTGTTACCTTGGGAATCAGTTGTTTACATATTGTTTCTTTTTTATCAAGGTACTTCTGTTTACATTTGCCTTTGTTTTGATTCATTTTAAAAAAATCGCGTACTGTAATAAGATTGTATGGGCATTTTGAGTCGTGTGCTTTTGACTTACGAACACTGATCAGTGATATATTCTCTTCTCTTTATCTCCCACCTGATTTGACAAGCAATCCCACACGTTTTGTGGCCATTAACGACTCAAGTAGGTATTTTCGTTATTTCTGCTGGTAGTTAGTATTTACAATTCTGACAAGCTTGCTGCGATCAACTCGAGGATGCTCCAATCTAGCATCATACTCCATAAAGAAGAGCGTATGTATTTTCTCTTTAGATGCTTTACTTCTTGTATGGCTGTATAATCTTGCTAAGCTTGATTACAATGTTTGGGGGTCGATTGGAACCTGATATATCCAACAGAATTTTGCCCATTGATACGTCGTGTTCCGATATTATTTGTATGATCAAACAGTGCCCAGGTCAGCTTCTTCCGCAAAGTTTGGAATCTCTATATGGAAGCAAAACGTGTAATTCTTTAATATGGGTCATCCAAAAATGAATTTTTCTTGGTTCCGTTCTAATTTTCTGTCTCCTCGTCGTATTTTCCAGATGAGTTCAATTGATGCAGCTATTGACAAAAGGATTTCTGCAAGTAGGCTTGCTGGCCGTATGACTTTCTAGGTCGGCTGCTGACTATATCTGCATGGGTAATGGATCTGGATTGTTAAATATGATCGAAGTGGAATGGAGGGGTTGAACTGGAATCAAGATCTTATCGCTTGTATATTGCATTTCCTATGAAGAAATTTAGGTTGGACAGCAATCATTCAACCATTTGCTAAGGCTTTTTCCATTTTCGTTTCCTTTTTTCCTTGGTGCGGGAGGGAAAGAAATGTATTTGTTTTTAATGGTGGAGGGACTTCATTAAGTTGAGTAGTTTTGGGGTTTCTGCAAAATTGTATCAAGATCTTTAAGAAATAATTTGACTTCCGTTACAATATAACAACTCTGTTTTGTATTTGTTGGTCTTGCTATCTTCTGAATTTTCAGTCATGAAAAGTTTGCCTCTCATATCTTTTGGCCTTTGGATCATTGAAGCAATTTCTGCAAATCCTAGGCTACTTTGTGCCTACTAGTTACAGGCATCATATTTCTCTATAGGTGTAATGGGTACAGTTCAAAACTTCGTGACGTGGAGTGATATTACTTAAAATGACAGTGCATATGGTTCAGGAACGATGATGGAACTAACGCTGAGAAAATCTTACCTCAATTAAGTTAATACGACTATATTGTTAAAACATCATTAATTCCTAATGGAATGGATGTAGCAGTGGCTTGTTGGAAACCACGAGTCTTAACTAGATGTAGGATGTGTGTTGTATATGCTATTCCGAAGTGATCTATTAATCTACTAATAAGTCGTTTCATGGTAATTCTGTCTATGATCATAATTTAAAAACTACGTTAAACTAATAGAATGACAACAATGAGAACCTACTATTTGTAATACCCATAAAGTAAGTAGAACATATGAAGGGGAAAAAAATGAAAGCCTTATTTTGTACTATAAAAACTACACTAATTATCACAATTCATCCCGATAATTCATAGGTCAACGACTTGTCGATAAGGTTAATTCACTAAGGCCCTTTTAATAAAACAATTTATCAATTTTCCACACCAACATTTATATGTATATTTTTAAAAAAAATCAGAATCGCAAAAACGTAAATAGATTATCCATTCAAAATAATCAAGAAGTGTGCAACATATCTATTACAAACATTCAAAACAAAGTTAAGACTACAATCTCCAGTTCTAGCCATACATGACTCAATCGGAAACAAACAAAGTACAAGTACTACATTCTTACAAAGTACATCTCAAAATAATACAACATTATTCTAAATAACATGAAAAGAAATACAACTAGATTTAACATTCACTTAGCATAACCGCCTTCATCTTGATTACCTGAAGTTTGCATCAACAACGTCATTAACACATAACTAGTGTGAGTTCAAATAATGCCAAGTTTACTAATTTGCCATAAATTAAGGTTATACTCGCTATCAAAGCAATTTTATATTATAACCAAGCTATTCAACATGATAAGTTAACAAAAGTCTGTATTTAGTTCCATGGGCCGTAGTCGAGAATAAGTGTCAAAATACATATCTCAATTCGTTTATGATCATTCGTACTTATGTTCAATTCAATGGTTACCAGTATGTTAAAGTTCGACTCTCGGTATTAAAAAAATATTGTGAGTTCACCCGTAATGACCACATGCACATGCTCAGCGCTCTCGATGCGCAAAAGATATGAGGGGAAATGGTATACGAATTAGGTTTTATGATGAGACGAGTTCGAAGTGTTGAATGAGGTCCAAGAAGTCAAGGTATCTTAGTTTATGAAGAAACAGTGCACAACAGTATTTTGTTCTGATTGAAAGTTAGGTTGATAGCCAGGCTAAAAGTTGGACTGGTCGTTCAGGCAAACGTCTAGTCGGGCGTCCAGACAAATGTCCAGTTGAGCTGCAGAGCTTAAGCTTGATGCTCAAACCTCCATGGGTGAATCTCCATGCTCCTTTAACCCAAAGTGTATAACATTCTAGTACGCTACTTACTAACTAATACTAACTAATTGGTGAAAAAATTGGTAAAAAAATATGTAAGGAGAGGGTGAAATTGAGAAGGAATGGATGTTACCTTGTTGTTGTTGGTGTTGGTCAGAACTGCAAGAGAATGTTCCTCTTCTTCTTCCCCTCACACTCTCTCTCCCTCACACTCTCTCTCCCTCGCACTCTCTTCCTCTCTGTGAAATTTGTAGGATTAAGGAGGAGAATGAAATAGGTTTAGGATATATATTATGTAGGAGGAAATTTAGGTGTGAAGAATAACAACTGGGAAGGAAAGTTGGGAAATCTATTGCCCCAAGACAGAATAACAATAAAAGGAGAAAGAAAATGGCTATTGTCGTATAATACCTTGATATGCACGTACACCACACACACACACACACACACACACACACACACACAGATACACACACGAACGCGAAAAATTTGTAAACTAAAAATAAGTTTGGGCTTCCCACCGGTACCTAGGCACACCCAAATAGATTAGTTAGTGTACTTGGCATCTCTCTGAAAATAATTTTCGCACTTGCAGCTAATTTTTATTTAATCTCTAAAATTAATAAATCTAATTTGGTTTATTATGTTAGATTTTGGGTCGGGGTCTCACATCCTTGTCACCTTAAGAAGTTTGGTACCTAAATTTGGTCACAATCACTATGGGTGGTCAATAGGATAATCTGCAGGTTAACTTGAATCAATAATGTAGGAGATGGTACAACGGAAGTGGGATCATATTTCTTCAAAGGTTGATGAATTTTTTATTTTGAAATTTAAAATTGTGGCAGGTGGCGATACAAAAGTTGTCATTAACAAGAACGAAAATAACAATAGTCATGAGTATCATCAAAGTATGTCTTTCCGATATGTGCCAAACGAGAATAGTGAATAATGATAAAATTGGATAATATCATAATAGTTTAAGAATTGTTAGAATTAAGCATGACAAGGATTTTGGAAGACACATCAGACTTTAAGCTCAGGATATATGCAATCAAGGATTATAAGTGTACTGAACGAACAGGTTTTTCCCCTCCAAATTTGGACTATCGTCTTTCAACAGAAAGAAGTCCTCTTCGACCAATTGAAATTATCAGACAGAGTTACTGACTAAAGATGAAGTGAATGGTAATGACAAGATACATCCATAGTAATCATGATTAATAGGAGAATAGTAAAGACACAAATAACTTGCAAACACAGTATAGATTACTTGTAACGGGGGTACTCGAAACAATTTAGATAATAACAAAATTGCTAATTTGAAGTACAAACAAATAACAATAAACATGGAGGATTCAAATTCTTCCAATTGGTGATTTCTCAATGATAGAGTCAAATGTCACGAAAGTATTTAAAAGAAACAATTTGAAACAATGGTCAAAATCATCTTTTGATAATGAAGGCGACTCACACGAGATGAACGACATAAGAATGCCACTTGAAGCAAAATGAAAAAATGTCACCCACAAGCAATGTATGTGATCCAACAAGAACTTTCAGAATAGGGATGCCAAACCCTGTAAGTCTCTCAATTAGGTTTAACTCGTAAGAAGTAGAGAGATTTGCAATAAGGAGTTACGAAATTTCGGGACAAGGTTTTAGCAATCTGACAAACGATTATAGCATACCAACAAATATACCCTATGCAAAGAGCTGATAGAAAGATTAATGCGAATATATTTGATAACTACATAATGAGTAATGGCGTATCAAAATATTTGTTCACGCAAAAGGTGGGTGACAAATCATTCGACGTTTCATTCATACTATATTGTACTAATCGAAATTCTATTCTTAATCGTCGTCTGCATTCGCTTCTCCAACACATTTTCGCCTTGCTTAGTTTTTCATTTGTCCATGGTCGCCTTGATCTTCTAATTATCTGTTGAGATTCCTTTGTTGTCACTAGCTCATATTTAGATTGCAATACTAAGCTATTCAGCCATATTCTACATTTTTTGAATTCAACGTAGTGTTCTCTTTCCTTGAGTGTCTACATCATGATCTCCAAGCATTCCGTAAGTGTATCAAGTTGTTCTTTGAGTATCTGGATCATCATTGATACAGATAAATACATTTTGCTCTAGGTACTTCTTGATGGCATTTCAATCACAGATTAATCTTCAAACATTCCCGCACCCGTTGTAGATGGTTAGATGAATCACTAACCTTGTAACTAGTACTTGTCCTTCATTGTATTTTATTTGACAATTCTTATAATAGCGACCTTGGCTCTTCAATTCTGCTACCACCGCATGATGCAATGCCCCCAAACATAATCTCAACATAAAGTCTTCAGGAATCAGGTATTAATTGAAATGCCAACTATAATTAAATCTTCTTACGAGGATGACACTACCTCTCTCAATATTCCTAACAACTCTCATCCAATAGTCATCTAGTTCTAAGCAGCGTACATCATATGGTAGTGTATCTACACTCACCTTTGAATTCAGTTTTTTATGTCTCAATTTCAGGAATCATCAGATCCTCGATGTAAGCAATTTTTCTTCATCATAGGATAACAATCTATTTATCAATCATGGTGTCAGCATGCCCCAGTAATCAGGGGTGTCAAGCCATAGACATAATCATGTCATTATGCACACATTACAGTTTTTAGGTATGGTAGAACAAACAATACCTATACTTATAGATTGTAACACAATCAATTCATACTCTCATGGATCCGTTCTTTTTTCATTCTAACAATCAAGCGTGTATACAAAGAAAATAAACTATTATGGTATGTTACCTACAACCATGCCTCATTATTTCTTTGGGTCGCCTGCCTTGTATGATGGCTGCAACTCAGCATTGCCTCTATCCGTTCTTGTTAGTGTTCATGTTCCCATGGTTCCTTAGTTCCCTCGACGATTCCCTTTTGCTCTTGATCCCGTTGCTTGATTTTCATCATTTTGCAGCCCTTGATTTTGGCTGTTGTGGATGCCTACTGGTACTGCATTCACCCAATTCTCAGCTTTGGGCATTTCTGCTTCATGTGTCTGACTTTCTCGCAGCTTTAGCACTCGTTTAATCTCATCTTCCTCCAACATTCTCCTTGGTGGTAATTTTTTCAAGTTGGACATAATGGTGTTGCCCTTTTTTGGTTTCCTTCTTTCCTTCTTCAGTTTTCTGTGTTCGGTTTCTTTTGCCTATTGGATCGTCTAGCGTGTGAAATCTGGCATCTTTTGTTATCGTGGTACCTTTTGTTCCCATCAGCATTCTGCTCCGTTAAGATGGATTGATCAAAAAACTTTGCATAACTTGATAGTTGGAGTGGTCTTACTACCCTTTTAATGTCGTGTCTTTGGCCATCTTCAAACCTTCTTGTCTTTACATCATTGACAAAGATTAGGTGTGGTGCGTGTTTCGCCAGATTTGTATCCTCTGCTTCAAACTCGGCCACTATCATCATCCCTTTCTATTTTCGTTGCGTGCATTTGATGCACCTCGCGTCATGTATAGCCATCAATACATACTTTTCTTTGAATACCCTTGTATTAGGTTCAGTTCATTCTCGATTCTTTCCCAACCTTACAGTTTTACCATCTGTTCGCCTCGCCCATCAGCATGTATGAACTTATCTCCACCTTCTGTAATCCGTTGCACTTCAAGAGTCGAAAGTTCTTCATTTTTGCTAGCAATTCTTCCACCTTCACCTTATCCATTCATCCATCAAAGGTCAGGGTTTGAGTTTTAAAAATTCTCTCACCTCAGTCACGACCACTACGAGCGATGTTGGGTTTACAGTTTCTTCTAAGGCTACCAATCGTCCCCTCACCTTGCCTTCTGGTTGGATAACTATATTTGGTTGTGGCACTGGTGCTTGTTGCCATTAGAAGTATAGCTAAAGTTGTTGTTGTTGAACTTGCATCTCTCCTACTAGGATTTGCACCACAATTCTTAGTTTCGCGATTTGGTCGTTGGAGTTATTATCAGTATCATTGTTGCATCCCTTCAATCGTGTGTTCACCATTGTGTTGTGTCTGAAGTGGGGTGGTGTAGTTAGAATTCGTTTAGTCATTATGGAAGTTACTATGTCAAAATCAAGTAAACCCACCTTGCAAAACACAAAACATGTCATTCATATCTCAATAAAAAAGGACAATATATCCTTAGTTACATGTTTAAATCTATATCTCGTATTACTCGTGTGTCCAAGCCACACTACCCTACGACATATCCAAAAAGAACGTACTGTCATCCCGTCCCACGAGTCCTAATTAGAATACAAAACGTTGATTATATAGGCGTGCGCGCGCGCACACACACACACATAGAGAGAAAGAGGTCCCTTCTAATGAGAGATTTTTCATTTTACTAAAATGAGAACCTTTTATTTTCTCATCAAATTTTAATGGTATGAACTGTTCAATATGTTTAAAATATATTTTTAAAGGTTTTTGCGATAAATCAGCTCAAAATATTCTTGAAAAGAGTTTGATCCAAGCATTTTTCATAAGAATCGTTCATGTCAGCATTTATAAAAAACTGTTCAGATCAAGTCCATCCCAATATATTTTTGAGCCGATTTCTCGCGAGTATCTTTAAAAATATATTTTAAAAAACATTGAATGATCTGATTATCAATATTTGATAAAAAAATGAAAGGTCTTCATTTTAGCAAAATAAAAGATCCCTTATTAGAAGCTTACTCTCTCTTTTAACGATTCCTCATTTTCCTAAAATGCGGACTTTTTATTTTCTAATTATATTTTGATGATTCGAACCGTTCAATGTGTTTAAAACATGTTTTTAAGGGTACTCCGAGAAATTGGCTAAAAAAAATACCTGAAAAGAGTTTGATCCAATCAGTTTTTTATAAATGCTCAAAGGAACAGTTTAATAAAAAAACTAATTGGATCAAGCTCTAACCAATAATATTTTGAGCTGATTTCTTGCAGTTATCTTTAAAAATATGTTTTAAACATATTTAACGATTCGAATCATCAATATTTGATCAGAACATGAGATGTTCTCATTTTAACAAAATAAGAAATCACTCATTAGAAACTTACTATATATATATATATATATATATATATATATATATATATATATATAATCTACTAAGCGAATTTTCTTTAGAAAAATATATATTATATGATTTTGCAATTTGAAGTCTTTGTAGTGGTTTCCATTGGAAAGGAAATAATCCCAAAAATTATGACATATGATAGTTAATAGATTTAATTTAAATGAATATAAGGACATTAACTTAAAATTTTCTTTTATTATCACTTGTCACTCTTACAGTCCGTTTGGATGTTGTCTTAAATTTGAGATGATAAAAAAAGGAGATGTTAAATAAGAGGGGGACTAAACAAAGGTGCTAAATAAGAAGGTATTTGGTTGAGTTTTGTAAAAAGAGGGGAGGGACCATCTAAGAGATGGTTTTGTTGAGTCTTATATGAGTGGATTAGAAGGGGTGTTAAGCCAAAATTGGGTTATTTGACTTTTTTTCACTTTTGTAGTGGATAATTTTATTAAAAATAACTTGTTATCCTAAAAATTATTTGTAATTTTGTATGCAAATTAAATATACTTTTGTTTAATTTAATTTAAAATACATTTTTAATTTATTATTTAATATATTATATGTACGTGATAATATGTTGATAGGCCATAATTAAACTTTTCAAAATTGGGAACATTATTATACTATGGCTATAAAAACGTTGTGGTGTTCATATTATTCTTGTAAAAATATTTTTACAGCTGGGAATGAAAATTACAAATTACAAAATTCGGATCTGAAAAACTCAAAAATCCATATATGAACCATTCTTGTAATTGCAACAAGTTAACATTGGTACAACAAAGTCGAAAACATGGTTTGATAATAAATGTTGAAATTATTCATGTATGCGTTAATTTCAAGAATTGTAAGGTACGATACATGCGATTTTTTTTTCGACCTGAGATGTTTAATTTTTCTCGATTTCGACCAATTTGTTATATTTTGATATCCCAAGGGAATCATGAGATGTCAAAATAAACTAAATTGGCCGAAACCAATGAAACTTAAAACATTTCAGGTTGAACAAATTTCGTAGACATGGTATGGTACCTTGCAATTCTTGATATTAATGAGTACATGCCAGACCTCAACATTTATTAATTATGTAATTATGTGAACGTTTTTACATAGCATCCAGTACAACATAAAATTTACCGTGCTATCCATGCGACAACGAAACCCAAAAGAATTATGAAAATGAAAATGATATGACGTGATGACTCAAGTGGAGCAGTATTGTCCTCCGTCGGTGCTTCAGCAATCATAGAAGTTATATTAACAGGTGCGGTCGTGCGGTAGATGTGCGTGGGTGCATGTATATGTTGATTGCTCAGCATGTACGCCATGAATGCGGTGTAGACTTCTTTGTAAGTCTTAAATTTTTGTGACAGTAACTGTTATTTCTAGATACTTGGGCATTGCATTCGTCCCAAGAGGTGTATATCCTGGCCCTCCAACTGACGAAGACGACATAGAGCCAGGTACTTGCCATAAGTTATTCTTTTTCACCAACCAAAAGCATTGTAAATTTTGGAATGTAATGCAAACGTAAGTGTAATTGTATATACGCGTCTCATATTACGATTTTTAATGGCATAAGACATATTAGGCTGAATAAATTCATGTCCTGCCAAGTATACCTACTCGCCTTTCTTGTTGAATTCTTATTATTAATCACAGTTTATGTGAATTCATCAATAGGATACTAGGAGTCATGGATGCACAAACACGTGCTCACCCAAGAAAACGACATCATTGAAGAAGATTATGAAATTCATCATTGCCCTCGAGACTTGAAATACGTAAATATCCTATTAGTCGTCACCACCCAATTATAACACACCAAAGCTCAATTTGGGTGCCGAATATATGTTTCTAAGTATTGGTTCATTACTGAATTTTTCATTTTTTGCTCGAGTGAACGTACACACCAAATTTACACGCACACACTCAAAATTTAAACACACAATGCGAACAAGAAACCAAAAATAGGGCGTTGCAAATCCAATTGCGATCAAAGAAATCGCACATAGAATAGTACCACAACGAGCTCAAAACTCAACAACCACAACGAACCTAGAAACTCAGAAATTGAATAATTGAAAAACCACATCGAACCCAGAAACGAAGAACACAACCAAATATCATAACAGTACCATGAAACGAAACCTCTAGCTTCCACATATATCATTTTGAAGCAAACGAACTCACAGTTAGAAAAAATCAAAACATGTTGCAAATCAAAGAAAATAAAAAATTAAAATTTTTCTGAGAAAATTAGAATAGTACCAAATACGCCTAAGAACTCTAATTACCAATAAATCAGAACACAACCAACAATCGAAGAACAATATCAAATATTAAAAAATGAAGAACTTAGGCCAAAACACGTAAAATTAGTACGAATAAAAAAACTGTACCACGATGAACCCAAAAACAAGAATCCAAATCAAACTAAAAAGTCATATCTCGTTCTCAAATCGAAATAGTATTCGCCAAGAACAATGAATGTAGAACTCCCAAAACACTTAGCTTCGATGGACAGACAAGTCGCAGAGGGAAGGTGATACGAATCGGCAAGGGCAATGGGAGGTGCTCCGAATCGGCAAGGGAAGGAAGAACCAAAACGAATGGAGATATGACTGAACCAGAACGAATGGAGAGAGAGAGAGAGAGAGAGAGAGAGAGATCCTTCACATAAATGATCGTCTGCTTTCTGTATCCCAAACTACCAAGGGTGGGGGTGTTATGTAAGGGGTTGCGTAGATGTTAAAATAGCCCGAGGTGTTACTAAACACTCCTCTATTTTGCCAACTAAATCATAACTTAAAAAACAATAGGCATCAAATAACATCCCTCTTATTTAACATCTCTCCTAATACCTCAAACAAACGAGTTGTTAAAAGTTTTCTCACTAAAAAAACCTTGCATGAGAAAATTAATTTAATACCGCATAAGTGTTAAATAACACTCATCCTATTTAACACCCTTTCTAATATCTCGTCTATTTATCACTGCTCACTACTTTAATGTCGGTGACAAGTTTGAATTACATGAATTAATCGTTGTTCTCGTGGAAAGACTCTTCTACTTTCACCACTTCAATGTTGGTGTATCACGTTATGATTGAGAACCTGTACTATTTCAATGATCACATATTTCACTAAAGGTTTGCATTATGAGACACAAGGGAGATTGCCATTGGTTTCTCAACCCATCACCTGCTCTGCCAACCACCAGATCACTGCCAACCCCCCCCCCCCCCCCCCCCCCCCCCCCCCCCCCACCCCCAAAAAAAAAAAAAAAAAAAAAAAAAACTATTTTCCACTGCTAATCCCTCGTCTGTATATATCCGCTATGTTTGGAAAATAAACTTGATAAATAAAATTGATCAGTTGTTAATAATTACATGAATAAATTTTACTTTAATTTATAAAATGCACGATAATTATTTTCAAATGTAAAAGCTATACGTCATAAAACAAAATATAATTTGTCCACTTACGGATTGATAGCTCATCAAATTATTTACATAGAAATTCAATTTCGTGAGATGGTTTATTAAATGTACAATAATAAGTTTTAAATATAAATTGTTTATTTCATTAATAAAAAATATAATTTGTTAACCTACATATTGATTGCCCATCAAGTTTGATTTTTACATATCTTTTTGATTCTACATGAACAATTCAAATCATTATTATAGATTCAAAAATAAATTCACAAAATTAGAGTTTGGATGAATATATATCATCAATAAGAAAACTCATTTTTGAAAATGCAAAACAAGGTAGAATTTAATTATGGGTCTTGCTAATTACTATTCACTAAGCGGTGAATAATATATGTCAAATAAATATATATATATCAATGCATATTTTATGAATATTAATATATATTCATAGATATTAATACACAATTTACTAACATTGATATATATATTTTTATATATATATTAGAATTTTCCTTTGATTATATAATACCCTATTAGAAATGCTCTGAATAATCTGTGGATCAGTTTGTATAAACAAATGGAGAGTCAGTGGTTCGGTCAGACTCGCACAAACGTAACCAAAGTTGGTGAGAGAGAGAGAGAGAGAGAGAGAGAGAAATTTGGTTTCAAGTTTCAACAGATATTGAAAGGGGTTTCCAACGACGATCTCTGTAACCCAAATTCGATTTGCTAATTTGCTTCCTGAACTGAAGCTCTCCGAGATTGCTCTCTTTTTCTCCCCCGACTCTATACAAATATATGTATAAAAATATGCATGTATATATACATACAATTATATATTTACATATATATTGTACATAACCATCTAAGGTGGGCGGAGAATTGGGACGAAGACCAAGGTAAGGAAGCAAAACCTAATTTCCTCTAGCCCCACAATATCGAATGGTGAACCTATCGACCGTATAGAGTTGGGATGAAGATAACAGTAACAGCTGATTATCTGAATCTTCTGGAGGAATTGTACTCAACTCCTTCATGGGCAACCCTGGTTGCCGGTGCTTTCGTCGCACTCACTCTCACGCTCTCCATCTACCTCCTTCTCGACCACCTTTCCGCCTACAAGAACCCTGAGGTCTCTCTCTCCCAAACACACAAGATTGTTATCTCTTCTTGATATGTTATACTTTTTTATTTACTTGTATAGTTTTTACTTTGCTTGGCAGGAGCAAAAGTTTTTAATTGGGGTTATCTTGATGGTCCCATGTTATGCAGTCGAATCAGTGAGTAATCTTAAGCTTTGAATGTTTGAATACAGTTATGTGACAATTCAACAAATTAACAAATTTGTTCTGTTAACAGTTCGTATCATTGATGGACCCATCAATTAGTGTTGACATTGCAATACTCCGTGATTGCTACGAGTCCTTTGCCATGTATTGCTTTGGAAGATACCTTGTTGCATGTGTAGGTATTCCCTCTTTTCCACTTCTTTGATTTGCGATCGTATATATGTTTCTTCTTTCTGGAAAGTCACTACTTTGTCTTCGTATCTATCTCATAATTTGCTTTGATATCCAATTGCATTACAAAATCATTAGGGTCTCATTGGATCTGGAATTCATATTCTGCCAACTGATTGTGATGTCATATGGAAGTAAGGAGAACAAAGAACTTGACATATGTCTGGAGAAGACCTAAGCTATAGGTGATGTTGCTAAGTCCATTACGAATCATATCACCCGCTCAGCACTCTGAGAAGGGTAGAATGATGAACAAGTGTGTGTTGATTTGATCAGAGTGATTCTGCTCATTTAGATTCTGCTGTATGCTCAAGACGCGTGAACATTTGTCTAATTTTATATGTGCTATGTGTGTAAGAGGGTTCATATGAGCTTTTCTGTGGACTCTTTTACAGGGCTAATGTTAATTGCTATATATGTGCCGCGTTGACACTTCATGGTTGTGCTGTCTTCTTGCTTGAATAAAACCTGTCATTTAAACATCCATGTTGAAGTGTGATAATAAATGCTTGCGATGCAAAGCATAACCTGTTTCTGGCATTCCCTTGTAAGTTTATTCAGTTTTGTTGACTGATGGAGCACATTAAGTTCTGCCTCATTTACCCTGGCACTCCTCCATATTTGGTATAAGCATAGATATGCTTTTTCTGCCTTCTCTGAATAATTTCTGTTTTTGCTCTTCTCTCTTTCTCAAATCGAATAAGGTGGCGAGGAGTGGACTATCGAATTTATGGAGAGAGAAGGACGCAAGAAATCCCCGTTGTTGGATCACGGTGGAGAAAAAGGAACTATAAAGCATCCTTTCCCCATGAATTATTTCTTAAAGCCATGGAAATTGGGCCAGTCGGTTTACCAAATTATCAAAATTGGAATTATTCAGTATGTAAGTTGGATCTCATGCGGCTAACTATTACTTCTTGCTTGTCAATTGTTTTTAAGCCCAAGTAAGTCATTTATGGAACAACATTGGTTGATCTGGCAGATGATAATAAAGACTTTTACTGCTATTTTAGCCGTAATTCTTCAGGCCTTTGGTGTATATTGTGAAGGCGACTTCAAATGGGGATGCGGGTAAGATAACTTCGTTGTGAAAGAAAAGATTTCTACGCTTTGAAAAGTGTAAATTTTTTTCTTCTATATAGTTTCCAGCAAGCAATATGTTGTAGTTTTAGGGTTATTTCCTTCATTTAGTTACTTTATGTTTGTTTTATTTAGTTGGACTGTTTTTTATGGTTTATTTTGATACACGACATTGGAGATGCCTACATAAATTATATATCTATTGTTTGGCATGGCCCTATAGAGTTGTGACACCTAGCAAAGGTGGTAGGGGTTTGCTTATGTTCCTAAGTAGCCTAAATTTTTTCTCATCTGAGGATATTTATTGACAGAAAAGAACCGTGACTGCTGCTGGTTATCCCTTCCCTTCTCCTTTCCTCTCTTTGAATCCCTGTTTTATTGCTTTCAAGCTTGGAACACTGCCACTGTGACTAACTTGATCTTATCCTCGGAGTGATCTACCAAAGGAGATAAATGCAGTTTTGGTTTGTTGATCTATGTATGTAAGATGCGGGCTTTCATCCAGTAGCCCTAAAGCCATGGCATGCGTGTACTTCATGGATTTCGAAGGCTCAACTGATGACACAATGTCATATCCTCTAGTTACTGATGGATTTCTCTGTTAAGCTGCTACAATCTTATTCTGCCTTTAAATCTTTTATTCCTTTAGCAAGCTACAGAATGCAGTTATGGATTTGTCTGTTTGTTGTTCTTACTTGTACAAATAACTGGGTTCTCGGTACATGCGATAACACTTTTCCCCCTCCCTTACTTCCATGTTATTTTGGATACTAAATTACTTGTAACATCAAAGTGGCATACCAAAACTAATGTAGTCTTTAACAAACCACTGACTGCTTCAGCCTTTTTCTGTTTTTGTAGGTATCCTTATATGGCTGTGGTTCTAAACTTCAGTCAGTCGTGGGCGTTGTATTGTTTGGTTCAATTTTACACTATTACAAAGGATGAATTGGCGCACATCCAACCACTGGCCAAGTTTCTGACGTTTAAATCGATCGTGTTTTTGACTTGGTGGCAAGGTGTGGCTATTGCCCTCCTATATGCGCTGGGGTTATTTAAAAGTCCGATAGCTCAATCTTTGCAGTTTCAATCAAGTGTTCAAGACTTCATCATTTGTATAGAGGTAGTTGTCTTCACTGAATGATTTCACTTACCGCTCACTGGCTATATTTTGTTTATGTGGTACTACCACGATTGTTTCTCAGGCATTTGTTGCTTTTTTACGCTTTCCTTAAATGATCTTCAATGGTGAATGTCAGTCATGTGAGCTCTTTTTATTGGTGGCCATGTGGGCTCTATATATTGGTGGCCTAAGTTTTGGTGAGCCTATCTGCTCAATCATGATATTATCTTCACATGTAACGTAAAGCGGTTACTGGATAGGAATATCTTTGTTTAGTGGCATCTGGTGACAGGTTGGCTCTACTTTCATTACATGTAAGATGTGAAAGAAGTAAGAACAATGAATTGTTAAAGCTTTATACAGGAATCTTGGTTTACCAAGAATGATAGGGTTAGCTAACAAAATACAAATGCCATAGCCCCAACAGTCTAAATTATGTTCCTGTCAAAATTTTGAAATAAAACTCTTTTAATCATATTTGTTTAAAAAATCCACCTTTCTTTTTTGTTCTCTACAAATTTTGATCTAAAACATTTACAGCTCATACGTAAATAAGGAGTTGCACAACAGCTACAAAATGGGAGTTCCATAGACTACAAGATAACTCAAGAAAGTGAACCACATTTGCAAGTTTCTCTCCTCAACTCTCCGCCACTGCATGTTTTTCACTTTCTGCATCTGGCAATGTACATGATTATGCATGTATGGCACTGATTTTTACGCGAATCATATTTGAAATTGTGAATGTGTTTACTGTCATCAAAAAGTGCATTTCTTTTTGGATGTGATGTCCTTATGGTGAAAATTTGGGACAAGTGTGTAGATTTGATACGTCAGATTAGGTTCATATCTACTAGCAGTTCATTGTTTCGCTTTAAAAAAATTTCATTTGAGTTCGTTAGTAATTAGGAGTCCACGTTTTTCCTTTTTCTTTCTTTCTATTATCTTTCCTCTTTTTTTTTTTTTACCCCCACGTGTTTGTTAGAAAGGGTAGTTATGAACTCTTTGGAAACACTTCCATTTGCATTTACCAACATTCTTTGAACTTTAAGAGGGGAGATGATTTCCCTAAATACCCGGAATCGTGATATTGTCTACTGTTTTCACCCCGTTCTAGAGTCTCTGTGACCAAAATATGTTGATACTGAAACTGCCGGGTAAAGTATCTAAGTTTAACAGGTCTATGTATTCATCCAGCACAGATGGGCATTGCTTCTGTGGTTCACCTGTATGTGTACCCTGCAAAGCCATATGAGCTAATGGGAGACCGCTTTTCTGGGAGTGTTGCAGTTCTTGGAGACTATGCATCTGTGGATTGCCCTCTAGATCCTGATGAGGTCAGGGACAGCGAACGGCCCACAAAACTGCGACTTCCTCAACCTGATGTTCATGTTAGGAGTGGAATGACTATCAGAGAAAGTGTTCGAGATGTTTTTGTCGGCGGTGGTGAATACGTAAGCTTTCGTCTTATCTTTTCTCAGTTCAGAGCACGGGCTAAGTAGTGAAGTTAGTCAGCACAGAGTGCATTTTTCATAATTTTCTAAAAATTTTGGATTCATTATTTATGAATGAGACTCAATCATGAAGTGTACCCGACTTATACCACTTTTTTTCAATGATAGCTAAAAACTACAAAAACTGCATACTCATTTAAATATTATTACTATACTTTCGGATATATGTTAGCATTGCATAAGACCCAGGGCGCAGTCAGAGTTTTTGGGTTAGCGGAATCAAATACCTTGGGCATGAATGTAAAGGGCAATTTTGTAACTTTAGTGGGGTTCCTCGGGCCAATTGTTTTATATATAAGGGGTCAATGTTCAGAATACAATAGTAATTTTGGCAAGTTTTGCAAGTCGATGGGTCAAGTGACCTCTCACTGCCATATGGTGCCTCCGGTGTCAAGACCAGATATTGGGGAAGGTGTGATGCAAACTGGAATGTTGATGGAGCAAGTTATTTTGATGTAAATCCATTTGTGGGTGGGCGCCGTCTTCTGTCTTGGAGTAAGTTGGAAGATTTATTGACTGGATGAAGACCAATTTTCCCTAGGGCATTCTCACTCTACTTATTTGCAAATTTGTTACTTTTTCGTTTTTGTGTGTGTAGTGTTATTTCCTTATGGAGCTGTTTCACCTCCTTTTACAGATTGTAAATGATCTGAAGTTCACTGTTAATCAAGCAGTAGAGCCTGTGGAGAAGGGAATTACAAAGTTCAATCAGAAAATACATAAGATCTCACAAAACATCAAGAGGCATGATAAGGAGAGGAGGAGGACAAAGGACGATAGTTGCATCGCTGAATCATCCCCAACACGGAGGGTAATTCGTGGTATAGATGACCCCCTCTTAAATGGAAGTTTTAGTGATAGTGCAGTGGCGAGGGGAAAAAAGCACCGGCGGAAATCAGGGTACACCAGTGCAGAAAGCGGTGGAGAGAGTAGCAGCGACCAGAGCTATGGTGGGTATCAGATTCGTGGCCAGAGATGGGTTACTAAAGAATAATTAAGTTTTCAAATGAAAACAAAATACAGTCCACCAAACTGAGCAGAGGGTGGAGAAGAGTGCTTCCCCATCACATAACGCAACTATCCATCTAGTGAATTTTCTTGGGTGACAGGCTGCAAAGGGTTGAGATATTGTTTTCCACAGATGAGGTTTGAAGAAGGTTGCTGGCTTTGGAGGTTTTCTTTTTCCTATTTTGATCTTTATCTCATTTCAACCTGAATTGGTTGAGACATAAGCCTTAGTTCGGTTTTGTTTCATATCTTTTCCACATTGTATAAGAATTGTACTGGCTTGTACAAATTTGTGGTGGATTGCTGATTCATGAAATTTTCGCCTCTGGTTACATTGTGGGCTTGAGAGAAATGTGGTGTATGGATCACTTGAAAGGCTTGCCTTGTTATGAGCTCAATCTGTCTATTTGATTTCTTTCATTGTGTTTCCAGTTTCAGTTCTCCTGCTATATGACATCTTGTAATCTATTTGGGATTGTTAAACTTATTAGAAGCCCTTTATTTAGAGGTGGTGATAGGACAATCACATACAAATCGAATATTCTTACGCAATTCTCTTACATAAATGATGTGGTCTTTTGTTATGTTCTATCTCAAACCAAGACATTTGTCGCTATGATTTACAATTTCCAAAACGTCACTTATACATCATCCCCAAGATTGAACTCTTGGTGAATGGTTTGGTATGTGAGCACAATAATTCATACGTAGAATGACACATTTTTTGTGACTAATCACTTTGTGATATTTTTGTGTACCATACACACTCGGGCCCTATTTAGCTTCAAATTTTAAGTGGGTTATTTTCTATTGAAGTGCCCATAAACTATTGTCCCCAAAGGCTTTCAATGATGAGCCTAAATTCGGCCTGTTTTAATTTTCGGAGGTTATGAAATTATTTAAATGCTCTTGTGCCATCCATACATATAAGTATGTCATTTTTTGTATTTAGGGACAGAATTTTTTTAAATATATTTTTTAAGCCAAAAGTAATAAATATTAATTGCTGGTTTATTAAATAATTTGGTATGTTTTATAAGAGACTTTTATAAGTATTAATTACTGATCAACATATTCTCAAATAATTTAATTCAAAAAAGTTAAGCTATATCCAATAAAAAACTTTAAAATTTAATATTACAATCAATACGGGCGTTCCCCATTTTCTTCTGTTACTTGTCATTTCTCATCAAATCTTTCAAACCAAACGGGTTGTTAATCTTGTTATCGCTAATTCCAAGCACTTCCATCACGACCCAAGTAAGTTTCAATTTTTTTATGAAAATAGAGCTATTCTGGAAACTAACGAGCGAAATAGGTCAGATCTCAAACTATTTATAAAACTAGGGTAAAACGTAATTCCTACTCGCGTACTACGCTTGGTTTAAAACGTGCGTGGCATTGACTGCCACGGTGGCTTCCACGTCGATGTATGCAAATCCTATTTGCGTTTTACATTGGGATATGGTTCCACAATATGGTCTGAGCATTTTAAACGCCAGACTACTTCTCTCTCTCATCTCTCGTCTCTGTTCTCTCTCCTCTGCCGTTTCTTCTTCTTCATTTGAGACGATGAGATTTCCGACCACTTTCCAGCGAAGTCAATCTCGTCGAAGTCCGATCTGTCACGTATAAGGTTCGTATTTAAATTTTTTCTCGTATTTGTACCGTATATGTATAGTTACTGTTGGTTTTCATCCGTATATATATATGTTGTATTGCTGGTTTTCTACCTGTACAAGTAGCAGTCACAGTGACCCTCTACATGTGCATTTCTTACTTCTGTGAGAAGGACGAAATTTCCACAACAAATAACTTAATTAGACAAGTTTACACTGAATTTGCCATTACATTGCTTAAGAGATGGAGCGACAAGGCAAGGTATCACAGAGTGATTGAATACAGCCAGGTCAATGTAGTATTCAAGGTAATTACAGCTACAGATCCGACGTTACCTTATAAAGGGAACTGCAAGTATATTGTGAGGCTACGTCAACGTACATGCACATGCCAAAAGTGGGACCAATGGAAAATTCTTTGCTCCCACTCGATTACTGCGTACAACAAATGGCCTTGAACCATCTCAATTATGTAGACCCATGTGGACTATCGCTAGAGATGTACAAACATATTGCACACAATATTTCGCTCCAATTCGAGACCCTAGCTATTGGCCCCTGTACACTGGAGTCCATATATTCCTACCAATGAACTGTAAGAGGAAAAAAAGAAGGTCAAAGACCCGCCGATTCAGAAATAAAATGGATTGGCAAGAATCGTGACCATCCGAGATTCAAAATTACAAATTATGTGGAGGAACGGGACACAACATGTGTACTTATCCTGCTAGAACAATTGGAGCCGGGCCTAGTAGTTAAACATAGAGTTTCGTTACAAAATGTGTTATTTAACTTGTCGTTTTTCAATTTACCATGTCATTCGATAAATATACAAAAAAAATATTCGCTGACTTTGTTCTTCATTGTATGTTGTCAATTTGTCGTTTTCTAATTTATCATGTTATTCGATAAATCTATAAAAAAAATATTCGTTGTTCTTTGCTTTTCATTGTATATTGTTTTTAATTCATGTTGTTCATACGAAGGTTAACAAATGACAATAATTTGAATACCCAAAAACGCTCCTAATATTTTTGATATTACGGTTCGCGTTTTAAATATTCATTCTTATTCTGATGTTACTTACCGTCGATCAATTATTCCATACAGAAAAACATAATTACCATTTGCTTATTGCTAATACGCGTTTCAGGTTATATAAGCACATAAAACGCATATCCAAATTGTGCACACAAGTTACAATACGCGTTCTGCATATACGTACTACGTTTAATACGCAGATAAGATATGCGCACCTTGACCAGACTGGCAGAGATGTGTTATGTCACACAAAAACGCGATTTTAAATTACGTTTTACCCTAGTTTTATAAATGATATGCGCACCTTGACCAGACTGGTAGAGATGTGCTATGTCACACAAAAACGCGATTTTAAATTACGTTTTACCCTAGTTTTATAAAAAATTTGAGATTTGGCCTATTTCGCTTGAAAGTTTCCGAAATAACTCTATTTTCATAAAAAACTCAGGAGTTTCACGTGGAATTGCGAGGGAAAAAAGAAGACGTCGACAAGAGAAGGCCAAAGACAGAGAGAGAGAGAGAGAAGATGCCAGTGGCACGACCAGAATCATCCGGTGCAAGGGTCATTGCTCACGTCGATATGGACTGTTTCTATGTTCAAGGTTTCCCCTCGCTCTCGCTCTGTATGTGTGTGTTCCTCAAGTAATTGTTGGGCTTTTAGGGCACTTGTATTAATTCGGAATAAGTCACAAATAGTGCTTTGGTGTCAACTCATTCAATAAAGAAACCCATTTCCGTTCGAGTAATCATATGAAGTTTGGCTAGCTTCATTTTTTTGGGTATTAATTTCTTCGAATCATCAACTAACTTATTTTTTCAGTCGACCAGAATTATGCTTCCCAAGGACTTTACATGCAAAACCATAAGAACCCAATTACGCAATTTGGTATGGATAAGCATAGATTGTACGCTTGATCATGCGAGTATGGAGTGCACCATGAAGTGCATAATTAAGCTGGATTATGGTGACCGTAGTTTTGTCGGCATATGATAATCTCCTTGCCAAACTTTTTTTTCTTTCAAATATCTTATATTCCATGCTCAAGAGTCTTGATTTTGTGTTGTACATTAGCTCTGATTTTGTGACGTCCGTTGTACGGAATATGTCTACATAGAGGGAAATGGCTCTCCCAAACACGATAGCACAGCTGTTGAAGACTTAAAAGTAATTATGCTGGCAATTTTCCTTTTAAGTTCCTTGCACTGCAACGGCCTTGATTTGGTCAGCTAATTTGCATTGGTTTTGCCCTTGTAGTGGAGCAACGTAAACAGCAACATTTAAGGGGTCAACCTACTGCCGTGGTACAGTACAATTCCTGGAAGGGTGGGGGCTTGATTGCTGTCAGCTATGAGGCCCGTAAACATGGGGTGAATCGGTAAGTAGAATGTTCTTCAAGTATGGCTTGATATTCTTTGACTGTTGTAAGCTATTGTGCCTTCTTTAAGTTCTATGCGAGGTGATGAAGCGAAGAAAGCATGCCCACAAATTCAACTTGTCCAAGTACCAGTTGCTCGTGGTAAAGCAGACTTGACCACATACCGAAATGCGGGTTCAGAGGTTTAACGAGTTAAAAAATATTAATATGCAGCTTTTTTATGGTTTCTATGGGAACTGGGAAGTAACTCACAGGAATTTTGCTTCGAGTTGCAGGTGGTTTCGATTCTTGCAAGGAAGGGGCGATGTGAGCGGGCTTCAATTGATGAAGTTTATCTTGACCTCACTGATGCTGCTGAAGCAATGTTAGCAGAAGCTCCTCCAGAAAGCTTGGAAAGAATTGATGAAGAAGCCCTTAAATCACATGTCTTGGGGCTTAATGAGGTAGAAAATGGAGCTTACTGAACAAAAAGCACTGCTTAGGACATGATCTCTAGAGGTTCCAGAATAGTTTAAAACTGTTAATGTTCTAGACATCAACCATTTCATCATGTGCAAAAAGCATGTCTTGGGGCTTAATAACATTTTGTACCTTGTTATGTTCATAAAAAAAAAAAACGGCCAGCTATTTGTTTTTGTGTAGGCATTCTGTAGCAAAAATAACCCAAATATACCAAGTTTTTAATAAATATCTGTTGGGGTGCAAAATATTTCTTTATGAGTGCAAAAGCTTGGATAAAGTTGAATATGCAAGCGCAGAACGTTTTAGAGAGGGAGAAAAAAAAGTTTCTTTCTTCTTGGGTTCAAAAAATAGGGGGAAAAAAAAGAAGATAAAAGATGGTACTTGGTATATAGTAAGCCAAAGACCCTAAAAGGATTGTTTGAACCCTTTCCTAACAAGAACAAAAAAAAAAAAGGGAAAAAGGAACAGGAAAAAAGAAAAACATCTAATCAAATGATTCACGATTCAATTTCTTGACTGGTCGATTCATCCTCAGTTCTTAGCTATTTATCATTCATGCAACCTGTTGGCTATTCATGTCAATTAGCCACTTAATCATCCCAAACTGCGCGATTCTATTCACAAGTCATTACCTCTAACCAAGATTTCCATGATTTGCTTTACAAATCCAAGATTAGGAATGTTTTGCCAAAGTCGATGAAATGTTTTGAGATTTTAGAATTGACCTTTTTAAAGAACTGTACCTAGATTATCAGACATATATGGGACCTGACATTCTGAAATTAAAGATAACATTTGCTTATAATCAATATTGTTTTGATAACTAGTGTAAAATGTTGTGCGCCAACAAACTAAATGGTGAGGACATAGTGGAGGCAGTCCTTTCCTGAATATCATGTGTATCTGTTTATTTTGCATTTTGAATAGCTGCTACACTGATATAACTGTTGGATATAGGATGGAAGCAATCTCAAAGAAAATGCGAGGGAGTGGCTCCACCGGAGTGAAGCTGATAACCGTGATAAGTTGTTAGCTTGTGGGGCCATTATTGTAGCAGAACTAAGGATGCAAGTTTTGAAGGAGACCGAGTTCACATGTTCTGCAGGTATCGCTCATAACAAGGTGGGATGCAGTGCTCAGTTTCTTTGTGTCTCTTTCATGGTGCATCATGTTTAAGTGCCATTACCTTTTCTACTTGGTTTTAGTGATAGTGTTTGTATTGTTTTACGTGACTTTAATGGCAGATGCTGGCCAAACTAGCAAGTGGAATGAATAAACCTGCACAACAGACTGTTGTGCCCTTTGCATCTATCAAAGGATTGCTTGAATCTTTGCCCATAAAGAAGATGTAAGATTTTACTTCAGATAGTCTTATTTGTATGCCACATTCCCAAATTTGGATGAAATGATGTGTTAGTAGATTTGGTTTGAATATGGAACTGTAATTATCCTCTCTTTTTGGTAGTACTGTTAGCATCTATGAAGCACTGCCACTCCTAGGAGGCCGCCATATCCATGTCAGATGTGTTGGGACGCAGGGACACGAGGGGGACACCCGAGAACACGTATGGGACACGCCATGTGGCGCGTCCATTAATTTTTAATATTTTTTAGGGGGACACTCACGGGGACATGACATGGTGGCTTTGTTTTAATTTTAATAGGTTTTTCGGGTTAGATATTCATAATTTGAAAATTATTGGACAAAAAATCTAATATAAAATACATGTCAATGCATATAGACATTAAGCCATTGTTCGATAACGAATTCCAAATAAGTCTGAACACAATAATTAGCAGTTACAACGATGGTATACATAACTCTAAAAGAATTATTTTAAAAATGCAATGTCCCCCGCCGTGTCGGTATCCCCATTTTTTTAGAATTGCTGTGTCCCGTGTCCGTGTCCTTATCCATGCTACATAGGTTAGCATACTTCTTGGAATGGTTGAAGTTGCCAACTATTACAGTCTCCTGAAAAGAATGCAGTATTTAATATGCTTTGACACAAAATTTACTTGCAGGAAACAGCTTGGGGGAAAGCTTGGGAGTTCCTTACAGATTGACCTTGGTGTGAATACTGTGGGGGAGCTGTTGCAGTTCTCAGTGGAGAAGCTACAAGAAAGATACGGCATAAATACTGGGTCATTATCTGTCACTAATTGTAAAATTGTAGCATTTGCAGTTTTCAGATTGCTTGCAACATTTTCTGGAACAAATATAACTGGAACTTTTGAAGACTTGACTTTTATCCAAAACATTTGAATTGTTCAAAATGAGTCCAAATCCTCGTCAACTGGCATTATTTGTTTCCAGGTTCAGTTTCTCATTGTTTTTTTTTTTGATAGCCGAGGTATCTAGCCGGCTTTGAGATTACTCTCAACCTAATGCCGACTAGTTCTCGAGGGACCAATCCCACCATTCACTTGCGGGGGCCCCATTTAAAGCTAGGACTTTTGCCATGTATGGACCGGTCCCATAAGAGTTAATAGCACCTGAGAGGTTCGAACTTGAGACCTAGGAGGGAGACTTGACCACCAGTTTCTCATTGTTGAAGTCAAATAGTGTATCGATTGTCTTTTGTTTTTGGTTGCCTGTGTGTTTGGATGTTACTTCTGATTTCTTCTTTTACCTGCAATTCAGTACTTGGTTATGGAACATTGCAAGGGGAATCAGTGGGGAAGAGGTTGAGGGCCGTCTCCTTCCCAAAAGTCATGGTTCTGGGAAGACATTTCCAGGCCCTCAAGCTTTGAAAAGGATTGCTTCTGTAAGTGTATCTCTGCTACCTATAATTCTTTCCGGTGAGCCATGGATAATATCTTTGTGAATAAACTGATGTGATGATGAACATTCCATTGTTATAGTCTCATTTTGTTTATAATATTAGATAATCTCTGTCATGAGTACTGCAGTTGGAATTTCTTTATTAGTTCTTTGTTTCTTACTCGTTGCAGTCTTTCCTGTAACTCACACAGCGCCATATCTTGAGAATTTGGTTTTGTCATGTTGGCTTTGATGTGTCGGGATAGACTGGGAATGATACTATATGTAGCTTAGTAGGCAATTTTCTTATTCTTTCAAACTTAAAATGATGCAGACCATTAGAGGACCAAGAAAGAGGAAATGCAAATAGAGAGAAATTTGAAGGGAAAAAACTTTTATTTAAAGGTGAGATACACCAGGGAGTTAGGGACATTCATATCTCTGCAGACCCTAAAACACCAGGGAGTTGGTCATTTTCTTTTGTACTCTCTCTCTCTACATATATATATGTGTGTGTCTGTGTGTGTGTGTATGTATGTATGTAATTAATGTATGTATGTATGTATGTATGTATGTATGTATGATTATGTGTCTATTCGGGTGTGATTAACAAACCCTAAAGCACCTTTTCTATCTTACATGGTGTCAGAGCGTTGATTCAGAACCCTAAACAAATACACAGTAACCTCCAACCCTCCACTCATCGTCATCAGCTGACACCATCATCCTAGCCATTGACAGCTGATGTGGTTGCCGTTGGCATCATGATCTGTTTCGCTGTCAAACTCATTGTGTCGCGATCTGCTGCAATCCATCACGATCTGACCTCGAAACCTGATTCATCCTCTTTTGCTGTTGATCGCAATCTGAACCATTCGCGATTGTTGATCTTTGGCATGTGTTGATCTCATTCCTTAACAGCTAGTTGGTCTCTTTCCTTCTTTGATCTGTCAATCTGGTATATCAGATGGGTTTTAGTTGGATCTTGTTCTCGCTAATTTCTTCACCAAACCATTGTTCAACCAAGAGTTGAGTGTTGCACACACACACCCCTCTGTGCGTGCGCATTTGCGTGTGCGACAGCTAGTTGGTCTCTTTCCTTCTTTGATCTGTCAATCTGGTATATCAGATGGGTTTTAGTTGGATCTTGTTCTAGCTAATTTCTTCACCAAACCATTGTTCAAACCAAGAGTAGAGTGTTGCACACACACACCCCTCTGTGATGTGCGTGTGTGTTTATGTTTAGTAGTAGGATATGAGGGTAACTTACTAATTTTCCTTAGGGTATGAGCGCAACTTAGTCATTTTCCTCTCTCTCTCTCTCTCATACACATTGTGTGTATTAGGGTGTGATTAACAAACCCTAAAACACCTTTTCTATCTTACACTAACCTTCAACATTGATGATCTTTTTGAATATCTCAGTTTTGCCAACAATATTTTACAATCCTAAGGTTAGGTACCAGATGAATAGATTAAAGTCTGTTGGATTGTAGGGTCCAACCTGAGATCTCTGAAAAGATTGTCCTCCAACAATGGTTTGCTTCAATTTCAAGTAGTCGCTGGTTTTTTTCTAGCTGCTTTCATGTAATGAATAAAGTTTGTCTTGCGGAGCAAGCAAGTTGAGTCATTCATTGTCGTAGTGGGATCATGGATAATGATCCTATGGGATTCAGCCATCCATCTTGCAGCTACATGTAGATACTTACTAGAGTAGTGGTCGTATACCAATCTGTATCGTTTGAGAAAACTATAGGATCTTGTGATTCTAGGGTGCGGATCGCAATTTTGATAGCCATGGTTACAAGAGCTGGAAAACATGAAAAAGCTAACTTGTATGTTGTAGGCTAACTACCTAAAATCATCATAAAGCTAAAATATCCTATTAACTTGTATCATATTTATATTTCATGTTTGTGAGAATTACCGTGGCATCTGAACGTCCAAAATTCTGACTCGCAATCACTTTTATTGGAATTTGGTTGATATATTTCACAGGGCTAGTGAGGCAGTATCTGTCATCTTATTCTCTTGATAATCAACTTCAGGTTGAACACTGGCTTAATCAACTTTGTGAAGAACTGAGTGAACGTCTTCACTCTGACCTAGACCTCAATAAGCGAATAGCGCACACCCTCACCCTGCATGCTACAGCATTCAAGGTCACTTATTTTTTGCCTTCCTCTTCTGACTCTCTCTTTCATATTTTTCACAACGGTTTCCTTCAATTGAAAATTATACATTTGTAAATATCTTGAACACATCAACTTCAATGCATATATGTGCTGATTATGTCATCCTGCAGTCCAGTGACACTGAGTCACACAGAAAATTTCCTTCCAAGTCATGTCCATTGAGGTATGGCCCTGCAAAAATCAAAGAGGACGCTTTGAACCTATTTCAAGCCGGGTTACGTGAATACCTTGGCTCAAGTGGAATTAATACTCATGGAAGTCGATACAATGGATGGGGAATAACTTCTCTTTCTGTTTCGGCCAGTAAAATATTGGCTATACCCTCTGTAAGCTCAATTTTTCCCTTTTTTTTCCCTGAATTACTTTATGCCCTATTCTGAAGAACTTATTTAAACTTGTTTGGAAATGTGGTCTAGTTTCTACGTATCAAAAGGGTATTGGATCACATATAGTACCTTAAAATAATGTAGTTTCTCCTGATTCAGATACTTGTACACAAGTTTTGTTAGATTATATCCAAATGTGGATCTTGAATACGTGTGACAGGGGACCTGTTCAATCGAGAGATACTTTCATGGCCAGGATCAGTCTTACTGTTCATCCAAGCAATTGGAGGACAGATTCATCCCAGAAGCTGCACCGTTGTCACCCTCTGGTACTTTCTCATACTGTATGCTGCCTTTTGCTGCTTCTTTTTGTTGGTTTAGTTCTAAATTTGGCGAGGGAGGACATGTTTCAGGAACTGAAAGCTATTCAGGATCGCATCCCACTGAACCACCCACAGAATTTCGTGAGGAGGAAATGCCAAGTATGGATGGGAAAGAAGCCAACATAGAAGTGTGCACAAGAGAGGTTTGCATTGATGTTGCCTTACATAGAGTTGATTTGTTAATGAGTACCATTATAATGTTAACAGGAAGCTACACAAATTACGATGCTTAAACCATGAGATTTGTCACTCTTATTTGTCAACCAACTGGTAAAAGCTTAATCCATTGTAAGGTTTTTCCCAGGACAGTTGTGATCTGAACCCATGCATGACCTTCGGGGATTAGTGACATTTCCACAATCAACCATTCTAAAAATTCAGGCTGTTAGAACGCAAGTTCATAGAGAGTCGAAAACGGTCTATGGTAGTTTTTGCTCCAACTGGAGCAAAATATGACTTCATAAAGATATAGATAATTGCATTAACCACCATGGGAAGGGGAGTAGGAGATAAACTGGAGAGTGCAACCTCACTTCCTTCAAGTGTGATGCTGCTGCTAGAGAAACTTCTGGATCAACTGCAACAATCAAATATGCATAGGGATATGCAAAAGAAAAACCAAAAGCTCTGCTATCTCTCTCTATTTATTCAAGGGATGGAAGGGCAGAGGCCTTTGGTGTCTCCTCCAGTAAAGAATTGGGGCCTCACAATCACTAGCCAGTATGCTTTTCTATCATGCCTTTCTTCATTCATGATTCGATATTCTATTGTCCTAGCCGTAGAGGAACCAAACCATTCCTGAACTTAACTCTACTATGGCAACAATACTGCAGGGAAAGTCCCGAGGAATATCTTGATGCCTAAATGATAAAAAGCTTAACCCCCTCATTCTTATATTGAAAAAGGAAAAAAAAAGTGAAAAACTCATTCCTATTTATTTTTCAATATGAAGAAAAAATAATAAAAAATGAAAAGGTCGTCTTATTTAAAACTCCATTCATGACATCTCTTCTCTCCCACTTTACACCTTGGAATGCACCGTTCTTATAGAGAAAAATGCGCTTTCACACACTCATATTCCAAAAATACAGAAACAAAGAAATTTCACTGTAGAACTACCAAAATAAAATTGGCTAGAAATCCGAGCTCTAAATGATTTATTTTTTATTTTTATTAAAAATTGGGACTTTTTGGTTCTATAGATCTTATTCATTGAAATCCATTCGATAGAATAGAAGAATTATAAATCTCCAAAATAATAGAAACAAATATCGCAAATAAATCCATTGCGACACCTATCAAAGGAGTCGTTCCCCATTTAGGAGCTACTTTACCATATTCCAAATTGAATGTTTCATCAATACCCTACATACAATCGTTCACCTTGGACTAGATCTAGAACTATCCTCAACAGCTTGTGTAGCCATAAATCCTATTCTGTTCATTGAGATCTATTGACTTTGTGTACTATTCTGTTGCAAATAAAAGGTCTTATCCTAGATCCATTGAGGTCTTGAAATTATCTAATAATGGAAAGAACAACCTTAGTTGCCATCTTTAAATCTGATTTACTTGTAAGTTTTACTGGATACAAAATACATACCGCTCTAAGCGCATCCGAATATTCTCTTCAGCTTCAGCCGTTGTTCCTTGTGTCTAGTGGGAATACCTGAGGTTTTTATTACCCCTTGCAGGGATTTCAAGCCCACGGCCTATACTTGGAAGATAGAGCCTTGTCAATTACTTGACCTCGAAGAAAAAAGAAAAGCACTTGGCTATTTCCACCTTTTGTAATTAATAAATGTCTCTACTTCCTTTTTTTGTGTTCTCCATTCCGTTCTAGATGTCCTGATATACTTTTGACTTAAGCAAGGAAACGACTTATTATTAAGGCGAACTGTACTATGGATTACTTGCATTAAGCTGTAGAATTAATAACTGTTCTCACTGTTCTACTAATGTTAATTTGCTGTAGCTTTGTGACCTTCAAACTTCTGAGCATTGTTCGCCTGCATTATTGTTTCTTTAGGATACGCGTGAAGCCATGCAATCCGTTGATGAGCAGGATCCATCTTGTTCTTCCCATCGGGCACATCATGAGTTCATCCAAGAATCTACAGCATTATCATCCCCGGGTTTGTTTGGATATGGGCACTCTTTCTTTCTTTTGATATGGTCACTCTTGCTTTATTTCTCCTTTCTTTATTATTCTTTCTTGTATTTTCTCTTTATCTATATCTCCCTTTTGCATTATAATTTAGGACAGTTCTTCTTTCAGGGACTGAATGCTATTCGGAACTGACGCAAAATGAGCCAGACATGGAGTCCCGCGTGGAGGAAACTGGGACCAAGTACTTAAGGCGTGGTATGAGGCCACGGGAGCAGAAAAGAAAGATGGCAAAAGACAAGGTATGGAGACATACTTCCATTTTGCTTTGAATGGTTTATCCCTTTTCTTTTTTTGTCTGTTTGCAAATAGAGAGAAGATTTGAATGCATTGGATACATTAGCCTAAGCGATTCCTCACTTGTTAAAATTATTATGTCTATTAACTGTCTTACACTGTGGAATGATAAAATATCTGAAGTACTTGTCCTTTTATTTTTTGTCAGTTCGGCTAATTATTGCCTCCTACCTGAGCTAAAAACCTTCGGCTAGATATACATCTGAATAGAGTCGCACTAATCCATGTTTACTCCAGCTATTGGCTTAGAACCTCATCGGTTGCCTCAAGCATACCTTTTGTGAGAAAACCACCGAGCTGCAAAACTACTGAACTTTGGAGAAGTTTGTATTTCCAAGCATAATTTTCATTTTGAGTTTTCCTTTGTTTGCGTCCTTTCTCTGTTGTCTTTTTTCCTTTTAAAGTTTTCTTTAGATGCTTTGGCCGTTATATTAGCTTGCATGACATTCCCACTGAATTCAAAGAGCAGTTCCAAAACGTCGGTTGAATAACAGTTGTTTCCGAGTCAAAATTCAGGCTAAATGAGGGTGGAGTATTCTAAAAAGGAAAAATTAGGCCATATTAAGAATTGTTATCTGGCTTCTTGGTGATCTTGGTGAAAATTTGGAACAAAACAACTTAAATAGAACATTGGGAAATTTTGGCCATATAAATTTTAGCTTTAAATTTGGTGATTTGGGTAGGACTCAATTTTGGCCCCTACTAGTAAACATGAAATTTTTTTACCAGGTGCTTTTCAGCAAACCCATCCAGCAGTGAACAACTATTTTATACTTCTTTAGCTTTATACTTCTTTAACAACAAACTGTTTCTCTTCTTGTTTTGTGGCAGGGGTCATCTTCAATCTTGAGATTCTTTCAGAGTTGCAACGGCTCTTCTTCCCTGAAGCAAGAGCATGGTAGTACTACCGATGAAACCAAAGCATCTTCATCCTCGAGTAATTCTCAGATGCAAACTCCCTCTCTCTCCCCCTCCCCCTCCCTCTCTCTCATGTAGAATTTTGGTGCAGGCTTTCAGTCAACGAGTACCTGCTCTGAACTAAATGATGCTGAGGTACCAAAAGAGAACCCGCTTGGTATACCTACTTTGGGTCAACAAGATGAACTGAGAAGGGATGCATGGGATTACAAGATTGATGAGATTGACCCTACTGTCTTTAATGAGTTACCTCCTCAAATCCAGCAAGAGCTGCGGGGTTGGCTCCGCCCCCAGAAACGAGCTAATATCCCGAAACGAGGTTCAAGTATCGCTCACTATTTCTTGCCCAGCAAAAACACATAGGCTGGTCCGAAAATATTATTCAACCTCACAATCTCCATTTCCTCTTCTTTATGTACATATATGAGTCTACACATGCACATATGTATCAAATCCTTTAAATTTATAGTTCTTACATATCGGGTCTGAATGTATTAGTTTTCTGGAAAAATTAGCTTAGCAGTGGAAGTAGCCCTGGAGGGGGACTCTAATTGCAATTTGTGAGATGTATTTATTGCCATTATGGATGTACGCTTATCACTTAAAACCTGTTAATTTGCATGTGATCATGTGCATTGGACTGGAAAAGCACATTTGATAATTTAGCAGGTGGTTCAATTCAATCATCTTAGATAAAAGGGTTCAGAACGTTAAAAGGTGGGGAAAAAGAAAGCCTTACCTCTGATTGACCTAGACACATAAATAATTATCGAATGTCAAAAAATTTGATTGTGCTTCAATGAAATCAACTTAAATATAAGCCTTGAGAGAGTGTAAATTTGTATCCATGGTATAGGAAAATATGACTCCACATGTTCTCCAAGATTGGTTAGTCCCACTTGCTGTGTGAGAGTAAAGATGACACTGGATTACAAAAGGGATTTTATTTGCCCACTTAATACTCCATGTAAAGAATCATTCAATACCACAAGGGGGTGGTATCTGAACTTTTGGGATTCTTTCACTCTTCATCAAATGATAAAAATGCTTCTCTATTCTTTATCATATCCTTTATTGTATTCAAATCAAATACGATACAATTAATCTCATATTACATTCAATCTGAAAATTTACACTCTCTTTTACCTTTATTCTTAATTTTTTTTTTTTTTACTTTTTTTGAAAAGATAATTCGACAGTTAAACGTACTTGTTGATATTTCACGAGACAGAAACCCGAGAGACTGTAGAGTGAAAATTATCCATTGGTCTAACCCTTGATATTTGAACAAAAGATTTTGATAAAAAAAAAAAAAAAAAGTAAGTCTTGGGTTCATGCATGTTTGCTAACCTAAAAGTTGGGTAAACATGCAAAGGCGGCTCTGTCACCAAAATTGTGTGCGTTCAAGTTAAGTCACTGAAATTCCATAAATGAAAATGCAAAAATAACCTTTTCCATGTATGAAATTACGACATTTGACATTCAACACCAGACCCTATTGATGTCTACTCCGACGTTGATTTTAAAAACTCAGACGTTGACCTTATTAGGACATTGCTAACGTGACAGCCCAACAGCTAAAGAGAAATGAATCTTCAACTTCACAGTTGCCGTTTGGTAGATAAACTCTACCCTAGGAAGACCCTAGGAAGATCAAGGTGTATACCCAAATCTCCCAAGTGGCCCCTGGAATACTTTTCAGCAAAGGCAACCTTTGATGTGAACAGCTCATCCAATCCGCTAATCCTTACCAAAATTCTTTGGAAGTCTTTCAAAAAAGAGAAGAAAAACACTGAAACATCACACAATATAAGTCTACGAGCAAACGGGAATTTGGGGAAAGTCGATCTCCCGACATTGACGCTCGTTTCCTCCTGAGTTAGACCCTAGATTCCATTGAAAGTGTTCCTACTTAATCAGCAAACGATACAATCTGCATAACTTGACAATTCACCATCATGTGCAATAAATCTACCCAGATAAGCTATATGAAACTCTTTTGCAAGAGCTGCACTGTATCTCAGTCACAAACATCAGTTTAAGTCATTGATTCTTTAAATGGTCCTGCTAATGACTGCTCAGTGAGCAGTCCAACAATGCTGCTTAAGAGAAAATAATACCAACAAAATAAATTAGAAACTTAATTGCTCGTTTTACACCGAGAATGAGAGAGATAATGTAATCTTGAGGTCTATTGAACCAGATTCAATCAACATTGTATGACTATCAGACAACAGGTATCTTTTCCCTTCTTTCCATCCTATCAGGAAATATTGAGCATTTTAGAAATACAAAGCTCATTAGCAAGTCCACTAGTCAGAAGTAAGCCATTCCTGTGCAGCCACAAGGTCAGCAAGAACAGGTGCACCTGATTTTTTCCAATCATCAGCATCCGGAGTCTTAAACCTATCCAACAATAATCCATGCATACCCACACTCTTTGCCGGAAGATAGTCCTTCCGCAGGCTGTCTCCAATGTGTAGGGTTTCTTCTGGTGCAACATTTCCAGCCTTCTCCAATGCAATCTCATATATCTTAGGGTTTGGTTTTTCCACACCTTCAAGACCGGAGAACACACCAAAATCCCATTCGGATCCCTAAATACATATATCAAAAGAAATTACTTTCCTGTGCTCAGCTTAGAACTGTACAACTAAACAAACAAGTAGAAGTGTCAATGAGATATAATTTCTTGAGTTATATTTTAATATTACCTGATGCAACCCCAAAGCAGGGAGAATCACATCTTGATACCGGTACTCGGCGTTACTAACTAACCCGACTTTGAGACCATTTGCGCGAGCCCATCTTAGGAATGGTTGAGAATCCGGAAAGATGGTATAAGGAGCAGATGAACCAAAGGTTGCATATATGCGCTTGAATATCTTCTCGAACGTCTCTTCATCATAATCATACCCTGCCTGTCAAAAAATACAAGATTAACAATCATTTGGAAACGCTAAGGTTGTTTATGAATCATAGGGATTCATGAAGCAAATGTGCTAAGAAATGGGAAGGAAAACGTAACAGAAGATAATGAAGTGAATATGCTAAATTCATGTCTTCTGTTTTCCAGTCAGTCATTTCCATCCCCTTGATAAATCCCTCCAGAAATCCGTGATTTAAACGCAGCGCAAGGGTTCATTAGGGTAAAAGGCAGGGATATGAGAAATCATGACCAAGTTTTATAACTTACCCTGACAAAGGAGTCTCTCACGCAAGTCTTCCACCAAACAATATTGGGCATTTTGGCCGCATGACCGAAACATGGATACTTCCTTGCCATATCGGTGTATGCAAGTTTAAAGCCCTCGTGCACACGTTTGTAATCAGGACAAGGCAATCCAACAGATTTGGCTGCCATACAATAGTAGTCCCCAAGATCCCCTTTGTAAGCAATGAGCGTTCCAGTAACATCCAGTGTGATACAACGTAGCTTTGCTAATAAAGCCATATTGAAAGATTGTTGAGCTGCAGTTTCTACTGTACTAGTTCACGAATGTTATCGAGCAAGTGTGATGCACTTAAATCAAGTTCTTTAGGGAAGGTCACAAACACACAAACTGGTCGATAGACCAACCACAACCATTATAAGGCCAATACCTCCTGCATCAAGAATTCAGTATGGGCTATAAAATGCATTCTTGTTTTCTCAAGTAGACGAGGATGAAATCATATACCATGCAATCAAAACAAGCTAAAGTCCAACTTCAGCGGGGGAATCTCAAGCTTTCTACTTTCTGAATAAAATGTAGAAGTATAAAACAGCACAACTGCTGTTGCATTCACTTCATATACGCAACAAAAAGATCTTTTTGGTCACATCATATTGCTTTTAGAAACAATCAAATTGTTCAAACAAAACAAATTTGCTAATGAATTAGCTAGTGACAACTTATGGGAACACCATAGTAAATTCAATGCGCAAGTGACAACCATATGAATCTGCTCCGTAACTCAATTTTCACTTGCATGAGTTGAAAATTGCTCAAACTGACTCAGCAAATTAAAACTTACAGTTCAGAGAAAGAAAAAATGCCAACCTGGTTAATCCAGCTAGGGGAAGAGAACTAAAGTAAATTTGAATGCTTAATGAATTGATAATTAAAGCAAATATTAGATGGATTGAACCCTTAATTATTATCTGATCTTGAATTCTATCAAACGCGCTCACCTGGTTCCATATTTCATGTGACTGGTAAACCCCATGTAATGAGTTTAGCGGTAGGGATGAAAGGATGAGGTGCAATAGAGTGCCTCAAACTCTTGTAGGTAATACAAAATTGAAACTCAATCCCGACAGAATTTCCCAAACCAGATATTACTTTCATCTAATTGATGTACAACAAATGATAAATGGACTGATGGTTTACATTTCAACAGAGAAACGCCGGAAGTGAATCTTAAGGACATGTTAAACCTCTCAAAGCATGGTCTAATTTGGATCACGAATTGTAAATGGGTCACGAAATCTAGAGAGCAGTGTCAATACTAGCGCTAATCACAGCAAAATCCAACTTCTGGAATCAGAAGGCCTCGCATTACGCTACTAAATTGACCAAAATCACTACTAAGTACTGTTGCATGGAAAAACTTTACTGCTAAATACTAGGTTGAATGATTTGGTGAGAGACTCTAATCCTTTCTTTTCTTATCAAATCATTCAATCCAAAGGGGCTGCTAAAGATTATTCACGACCATTTTTCTATTTCAATCACAAGAGGCTAATGAGGCTAATTTATCAGAAAGCCAAGAACAAGAGATTAACAAATTTCAGTTTGTCTGAGATACAAGCAACAAAATGTAGAAACCCAAATTCAAAGCAGGTGGTCCTGCTCACCAAGACCTTGTTCCTTTTTCATTCCATGTTGACTTTCACAGAAAATAAATTGGACAACAGTCTCATTAGAAAACATTAACTGGCGCTTAAATTAACAACAACAGATCCAATCATCCAAAGCATTGAAATAAAAAGGGTACCAAGTCATCACCAGCCGAAACGCATGAGAGAGGGAGAGAGATGCGTGTTTCTCGTCAGATTTTTAGCTTCGATTAACTCAAATTTCAACATTCCGAATAAAAGAAGAAAAAATTAAAGATATATAGAAAAAGCCACCACAATATGAGGATTTCGAACATACCCAGAAGCTCAAATGGATAAGAATCTGCCTTTCTTGGACGAAATCGCCATTGCTAGTGGAGGTTAGCTTGAGCTGCACATTATATCAAGGGAGACCCGAACTTATACCGATGGTTTAACTTGTTTCCAATGTCTATATATATATAACAATACAATATTCCATAGTCGTCGCATGTTATTATATACAGATTACTATGGATTGCTTTTGTACAACTACCCTTGTACTCCATTTATTCTACTTTTTTGCCTCCTTTTCCCAATTTGTGAACTTTTTTACCCTTCTCCTAAAATTGCTTTCATCTAAAAAGAATTACCACACATAATAGTAATGTGATATGTAAAATTAGAAAATGGATTTGGGTTTGTGTTAAAATATGTTTTAATTAATTATTATTATTGTCACGGATCATGAATTCAAAGATTTTTTAATTCAATTTTTGACATCGTTATAACTTACTTATATTGATTGTAGGTAAGTTTCATCTATAGAGACAAATTCAAAATAACTTTATCTTGAAGTGAGTATTTCTCATTATAATTAAAATTTACTTAAATAGTATTAATACACTTTAAACGAAATGGGGCATACAAAAAGAATTCACAAGGCCGATTGAAGACAATTTGTGGCCTAAAACAAAATTTTAAAACGGGATTTCACCTTTGTAACGTTATTGTAGTGTTCTCTTCTTGAATTTTGTTTTGCTCACAAATCATTTATAGTTGGTAGCTAGCTAAGTCATTTAATTGGTTTGTGACAAAATACTAAGTGCAAGTTTTAGAGCTACTTTTACCCAAAATAATAATATATAAAAAACTTTAAATGTTGGGCCACATTTTTTTTATGTTGAGATTTCTTTTAACTTTGGGGAAAAACTTTGCTATATCTGGGTCTTATTTTGCAGTGATGGGGAATTTTATTGTGGATAATGTTTACTATGTGGGTCTTATTAAAAAAAACTGGGCCTACAAGCAAAGAACCGAAAGATAAAGGGTAAAAGAAGAAATATGAAAAGTTGAGAAAACCACGGTCTTTTCCCTGGTAAATAAGAAAACCATGGTCCCTTCTGCTGTGGTTTTGGCAAATCATCCAGCTTTTCACATTTCAAGACTCGTACAAAAAACGTGTTTTTTTTGTTCTGTCAAATTTATCGATCAAATAAGCGTTTTTGTTGAGTAATTATTTAGTGGTCTTCTTGCATCTGGCAAATCATCCAGCTTTTCACATTTCAAGACCCGTACAAAAAACGTGTTTTTTTTTGTTCTGTCAAATTTATCGATCAAATAAGCGTTTTTGTTGAGTAATTATTTAGTGGTCTTCTCGCATCTGGCAAATCATCCAGCTTTTCACATTTCAAGACCCGTACAAAAAACGTGTTTTTTTTTGTTCTGTCAAATTTATCGATCAAATAAGCATTTTTGTTGAGTAATTATTTAGTGGTCTTCTCGCATCTGGCAAATCATCCAGCTTTTCACATTTCAAGACCCGTACAAAAAACGTGTTTTTTTTTTGTTCTGTCAAATTTATCGATCAAATAAGCATTTTTGTTGAGTAATTATTTAGTGGTCTTGTCGCATCTGGCAAATCATCCAGCTTTTCACATTTCAAGACCCGTACAAAAAATGTGTTTTTTTTTTTGTTCTGTCAAATTTATCGATCAAATAAGCATTTTTGTTGAGTAATTATTTAGTGGTCTTGTCGCATCATTTGAGATGACACAATATTTTTCACGAGACCGACAAACTTAATCTTAGATTCCACTCGAAAGTATAGAGTTGTGAAAGGGTTAGGGATTCGGGGTATGGGCTCTACAAATTTATTTGCTTTAGCCCAATGGTGTGCACCACCAATTTCAAAAGCACAAAAACGGTTCTTTTAGAATGGGAAAATTCAGAAGCAAAAAGATATATGGAAGGAAAGAAATTAAGAAACAAAATAAGGCAAGAGAATCTTTATGATTCATCACCCAATCAGGGCTGCTGCCGCCCACTGCTACCGCCACCCTCCCGTCGTTATGCTTGGCGAAATTTAAAAAGGAGAAATACTAACCATTGCTCACTAAGCGATAGATAATGTATAAAAAATGTATCGATATCTATAAATTGTGTTTAATATCCGTGAATATATATTGATATACATAAAATGTGTATTTTGATATTCATGTTTGTTTGACATTATATGTATGTTATCCAATACCTAGTGAGCGGTGATTAACAAGATTTATTTAAAAATCAAATGAGATCAAAGAGAACAGGGAGATGTTTTTCCTACGTCACAATTCAATGTATACTCGCATCAAGCTCCCCTGTATACTCGCATCAAGCTCCCCTATTCGTGGCATCACAATTGAAAAAAAAGTAAATTTCATTGAGAAACGAAAAATAGTGAATGAAATTCATTTTCCTTTTCCTTATTACCCAAATCCTGAGAATCCAAATAAACCCTAGCACAATCTTTGTTAGGAAGTCATTTTGCTAAGGAAAACCAGAGCTCAAACTGAAAAAAAGTAGGTCAGAATATAGGAAGTTGAATAGGAGATAGCTTCAAAACCAAATTTCCCCAGTCCATGTGCACTGGAGGAAGATAAGCACAAACGATTCCCAAGGGGAACAGGGGTCAAAAATCCAATCCTCCTTGATAGGGCTGGCTCTTCATGATCTCTACAATTTGCAAAATTTCATCTCTCTCCTCCAAAATAGAATTTTCAACAAATCATGCACTCTACAACAATACTAATGATTATCACACCTCTGTCTCCTTTCTAAATTAGCTGCAAAACCATATTTATCTTGCAAGAAAAACTTCATCATCCAATAGCTTTATGACTACAATCACAAGTTACTCCTTTTCTTTTCCTTTTTCCCAGGTTAAGGGGAAAATGTAAACAAACCAGCTGGGGACTCGGAATCAACTAAACTTTGAGAGGAAGCCATAATTTTTCTCTTCAAAGGAAGCTATAATTTAGTCCATGCAATTATGTAACCAAGGGGATTACCAACTAGTCTAGTTTAAAATTCTTCATTCAGCACTACATTATGACTTCTAAAACGTCTGGAAAAGAACAGTGAATGAATTGATTTGCAAGCAACTCAAGATAGCTCAAACACAAAATAAAAAACTGACAAAACTGCAGAGAAGAGCTCTAGAGCGTCAGATTGTGTTGAAGATATCTCAAATTCAGAAGTTCACCAACAACGGTTTAAGACAAGAAGAAAAAAAACATAATGATTCCAACATTAATAATCCAGCATATGTTTTTAAGAAATTACGCCCCATGAAGCATACAATCAGACTAGCCCATAATCTTCGGTTCGAACCAGACAGGAATTTAAGATGCCTCAGCAGCAGGTTGGGTCAACCCAAACTTAACCAGTAACTTACTAAGGGACTGGGAAGAGCTCACCTGGTACTTGACTTTCCCAGAAGACAGGAAAACCTCAGCCAGTTCAAGCTTATCAGAAGTAAGACTAGTGCTGTCCATAGTCTTGCTTAGCACCTTGAGTGCCAGCTGTACAGCCTCTTCCCTTGTGATATCATCCTTGTAATCCTGCTTAAGCATTGACTGTGCCGCCTGGTTGTTTGCACCGACTGCTGCAGCTTTCCAACCACCGTAGTTTCCACTTGGGTCGCTCATGTAAAGCTGGAAACCATAGTTCTTATCCCAACCGCCAAACAGAAACGAAACACCGAAGGGACGGAGCCCGCCAAACTGAGTGTATCCTTGTTTGGTGTCACACAGAGACTGAACTAGCTGTTCAACCGGCATAGGCTCCTGGTAAGAAAAAGTATAGCGCTGTGCTTGGACCCTGGCTGTGTTGATTAGGATATTTGCGTCAGACATGATTCCAGCCACGGCACATGCAACATGGTCGTCAATCTTGTACATTTTCTCAGTGGATGTAGAGGTCTGGAGGAGCTTGGAAGTGACTTTCTTTTCACCAACTAGAACAACCCCATCTTTGGACAGTATCCCTATAGCTGTCCCAGCATTTCCAATTGCTTCCATTGCATATTCAACTTGGTAGAGACGACCTTCTGGGGAGAAGATTGTCGTACGGCTGTCATACCTTCGAGACATCTAATATACACACAGTAACCTTAGTACAATGATAGAAAATAGATAAGCGGGCATTCAAGATTACTGTTGTTGATTAAGGGGCCTGCCTCCCTAAGGTCAAGAGGTCCAATCCCACCAAAACTAATCTCTAGAGGTCACCGGAAGTTTGCTCGGTTGTTAACTTCAGGCCCCGAGGACTATTCGGCATTAGGTTGGGTACCTCGGCTATCAAAAAATGATTATTGTTGTTGATAATCGGTCCATGCACTGAATTCCACAGCAATCCACAGGAACAATATTAGCAGGAACTATGATTCAAATTAGATTTTGAGAGCTCTAGAGTAGATATAGACTAAACATAATATTCTCATTTCTCTGTCTAAGAAACTACAAAAATTTAATTTTCCGTAAGAGTGCAGTTTTGTAGGAAATTTTAAGTTCTTAAGGAACAAAATTTCGTTCCGTTTCCAGCAGAATGGCTGAAATATTTCTGATTCAGAGACGACTGAAATGAAACATGAAGACCAAAATGAAAATTTTAGTGCTTTTGAAATTTCATTAGTTCCACTAGGACATACCGAATTGCACTGAAACATGTTGAAATTGTACAGAACCTTATCCAAACATTGAGATGTTTCAACACTTAATAGAAATGTCCAAAAATGATATTTTCATAAATTCTCAAATCGTTCTGACCTTTCTATTGTGTTATTTCTACATTTTTCAAAAGAATCCAGAAGTTGGAATGAATATCACATCTAGACTACTACTGGGTGGTATGATATCACACACCTAAGATGCTGCAATCAGACGGGCAACAAAGATAAAAAAAAAATGACTCGTGAATCATAGGTTATTCCAAACTTACTATTTTCTGAGGACGCCAAACAAGTCAAAAGTATAAGTCACATCTCTTAATACTATCCTTCAAGGCTCCGTTGGGAGACTCAGATTCCAAATTCATACATTTAAAATGCTCAAGGACTTTGAATATCTATGGATTCTAATCAACTGCTTGGATACTTTAGGTTTTGAAGGATTCCAATTTGGAGAATTTTACTTTGTTTGGATCTATTATACGCATGATGCATTTGGAATTGCTTCATAAGTTCACATATCTCAATATTTAGGGGCAATTAACATCACAAAACTTGAAAAAAAAAGTAGCAAGATAACTTTCTTTTTGGACTTGAAACGAGAAATTCATTACTCCACTAAAGAAGAAAAGATGCATCAGAAATCAAATATTACAGATGAAAAATGTGAAATAGAAAATGGACATAACTGGACATACTTATATATACAGTATGATGGAACTAACAAAAAAATTAAGAAGGAAACAAACAAGTCCTTAATTAGGTATCCCTATAACAATCCAGTAACAACAAAAAGATAAAAAACACAGATAAATTTAATGACAGGTAAATCATATCCTCTGAACCCTAATTCCGGGCACCAAACTAGAAGAGTATTGAAATCAGAAACTGACGGGGCAAGAGATTCATCGGATCACCAATTTTACTTGCCTTGTATCAATGTACACAATTGTGCAGAATTGAGGGATCAAAGGATCAATGAGGAAGTGAGAGTGGAGAGTTGTAATTGAGAGGGGAGAGTCGGGGGTTGGGAGGGATTTGACTTTCAGCAGCCCTTCTAAAACCCTATTGTTTGTTGTTGAAAGCCGTGAGCCAAGAATTTACATCCTAAAAAGGTTTGTCATCCCAACATCAGCAATTGATTTCAAATCCACGTACTCAAATGGCGCCTAAAGGTTGAAGTTGATCCAAAGAGGAACGGAAACCCAAAATAACAAGGGGCATTGCTCCAATCATAGGAATTTTTTTTATCAAGTATAAAAGGACCTAAAAAATTGAGAAAATGGTTGCTATCGTTCGAGTTTACAGGAAAAACAACAAAACATGAAAAGAAGAGGAAGGTATCAACAAAACAAGTCCCATAACTGGTTGCTATAACAACTGTAAAAGAAAAACAAGGGCACAAGAGGCTCTCTGTTACAGAATACATGAAGCTACCCTAACTTTTCTAATCACGAGAAAAACCACTAAGCAAACATTCGAAATGATCCAATTTATCGCTAATTTTCATCTATCTGAAAAGATAACTGAAAATACAAAAATAGTACCTCTCAAATTGAAGCGAAAGGATATGAAGATCTGGAAATCCTTGAAAGCACAAATCAAAGAGAGAATCTGAGACAGCAGCAGCAGCCAGACAATCACTATGGCGTAAAAAAACGTATGTGTAATCTACCTTAGATTCAAATACATACACTCAGAGGCGTAACAGAGAGAGAGAGAGAGACGATACCTGGGGAGGAGAGAGAGAGGAGACTGGCTACTGTGGTATTTCTATGCCTCCACAACGTTTCTTGAGTGAAGGGAAAGCTAACGGGTTCAAGGGGATCCACGGATTCTGTAGCGAGCCTGCCCGCTCGAGCTGCGAAGCGACCCGTGCCCGTATGTGGTACTTTTTATTTTTTTACAAGAATGGAACAATATGACTTTTTTTTCCATTTATTACTTCAGTAATTCGAGAGTATGACTAATTAAAAATTTAAAATAATTCATAAATTGAGAAAATTAAAATTCTTTACTTCAAAAACTAAAAGATGTTCTTAAATACTAAACATCTTTCTCACTATGTATTCCCATATATAGTATTAATACCACGCTATTTTATACTAAATAATTATGACAATATTTAAAAAATAATGATAAAATTCACATTTACAATAAAGAAAATTCTCTAAACTTTTTCACGTTTAAAATTTCTTTCCTAATATAAATTTTATATATGAATGGTAAAAATTGTTATTTCATATTAAATTCTTGTACTTTTATATATAATATGGATAATGCATTTTTTTAAAACAAAATCTTTTCATACCCTAATTTTTCAGCCCCATCCATAGTAGGCACGAGTTGTAGTCTAGTCAACTATGATTTTCCAATCTCAACGTTTTTTTGGGTCCTTTTCGAACTCTAAAAAATAGAGAAATTATTTATTTTTAGAACTAGCGAAAAAAATCATGCTTGTGAAAATCAACTTGATTGGACACCTTTTATTATATGAACAATGAATTCTAAAAAAATAAAAGGTTTGGATTTTCTAACCAAATTCGACTACCCATTTTTTCTTGTACAAACTCGTATTCATGTATTGAAGGGTAAATTACATTGACCTCCTTGAGGTTTTTAATAATTTTAGAGACTTTTTCTCATGTTTTGAAGAATGCAAAGACCTTCGTATTTTACAAAACATTGGACATTTTCTTGCATCTAGATAACTTCCGTTAGGATTTGACAAATTATAATTTTTCTTTAGATTTGACCGAAATATCATTAAGACAACAAGGAAATACTCACTTTGATTATTTTTGTCGTTATTTGAATTTTTTTGTGATTTTTTATTTTACGTATTTGTAGATTATTGATTATTCTTGATGAGATATTTTTAAAAAATATAAAATTATATTTGAAAGCTAAAAGATATTTAGAAAAACACAAATAATTTTAAAAAATGTCAATTTTCTAATTATTTTCGTCTTCAGTAATTGTGTTTTAGATTTTACATATTTTTTTTATTTTAAAGATTCTTTTGTGAATTAATAATTCATAAAAAATTATCGCAAAATAAAAAAATTAAATAAAGATGAGAGAGTTTTTATACTTGTAGGTGAGAAAATAAAGAGGACGCATAAAATATTTTGAGCGAAGAGAGGGTTATTTTAAAGGATTTTTTTTCCTTTACAGACATTAGAATTATATTTTTAGAATTTCATCATAATCTGTCACATTCTAAAAAGGAAAAGGTCTAATATTTTTTGTAAAATATGAGAGGGGTTTGAATTTTTTAAACCCGAGGAGAGATCCCTGCAATTGTAAAAAACTTCAATGGTGGTTAGTGCAATTTGCGCACCCTATTCTAAACGGTGTCCCATGTAACTAATCTTTTGTTTGTATGCACGACCTTGTCGGCTGCTCCTACAAAATTAACCATTCCGATAATTTCTTTGAGTTCAAAAAGCACCCATAAAAGACGGAGAATGGGGGAAGCTGGGCTGGACTGGAGCTCAGTCGCCCGTAGCAACGCTCGCCAAATCGACGAATGTTCTAGGCCTCCTCGTTGATGAACAACGACGACGGCACCTCGACTGCAACCGCCCAGATCCCGCATTGCCAACGCCCCAGCTTCACTTCCGCCGGATCACCGCATCATCACCACGGCGTCGCCCACAACTGCCGATTGCCACACCACCGACCTCGCTAATCAGTAAGAATGGCTTATCCCCTATCTGTCTATCTGTGTATAACTTGTTTGAATCCTTGAATTTAATTGTATTCTTAGTTTAGTTGAATTGATGCCAAAACAAAAAGAATGGAATTAAATAGGAAAATATGGAGTGCACTACAATCTTGAATCATATCATATGGGTCAAATTAATTCCACCAATCAGGTTGAGTCAAGTGAAAACCGAAGCAATGGCTATGATTTCGGTAATGGTAACAATTTGCCAAGTATCATGCAAAGTCCCGGTGGTTTGTGGACTGAACAAGTTGCAAAATTGACTGACTTGAATGCGGAGAATTTTCTGGAACGGCGCACTGGTGGTTTCTAATTCTCCCCAAGGTGTGGATTCTTACGGGTTATACTCCTGTTCCACTTCACGCACCATGGCTATCTTAGCTAAGGATGAAAATGGTTCAAAGATTTTATTTGGCCTTTTGCAGAATTAGAATCCTAGTATTAGAAGTATCGTATTTGAGGTGGTTTTAGAGTTTCTATTCAATCTGATAAACTACAAACGTGGATTCAAAGTTCGTAATGCCAATTGCGCGTGGTTGATTTGTTCACTGTATTTAGAGGTCACCAGTGCTCACCTACGTCAATTCTTAGTTTGGTTTTTGCAAAGGAGTCCAAGTCTCTTAGTTCCGTTAGGATTCTATAACTTGGCTGTGTGATTTTGGTTACAACAAACTCGCAGGAGGTTTTTTGTGATTCAAAAGGAGCGGCGTAGGATTTGCTTGTTTCTCCAATGTTGCATATTTTTGATGGAGTAGTTTTTTTTTTTTTTTTGGGGGGGGGGGGGGGGGGGGGGGAATGCAAAGGAAATGATTTTCCTGTTTGTAACCATGGAAAACAAGGTGACTACAATCCTAATGTAAATTTCACATTGGTATTCCCTTTTCATATTTTCTCATTACATGGTTAGAAGAAATGTTGTGGTAATTACTTGTAAAAATAAAAGAAATGTCGTTGGAATGATCCTTCCTATGCAATATGTACAATCAATTTCTTAGCTAATGAATTCTTTCTGTTTGCTTATATTGCTCTTATTGCTTGGAACTATAAGTGTAGGGCTTATCTATTGGAAAAAAATTGTGCTAAACAAAAAACCTCAGTTATCTGTCACCGAGATTATATGCTGAGGAATTATTACGCTTTTTGTTCTTCCAGAAGGGGTAGTCTAATTGTCTATTTTCTTTTCCAAAAAAGATCTATGTGTCTTTCTTTTTGTTTTATGGAATATTCTTGAAACGAAATGATGAAATATTTAGTATTTTTGGCTTTATAGATTTGTTGGCAATCTGAATTTCTTAGAATTAGTATGTTTTTTGAGCAGGCTATCTTAGATAATTAGATACGAGTAATTTATGGTTGGATTTTAATGGCAAAAACGACGTCTTCTCAGTCATTTAAGTGAATAGGATTCATTAAACAAAATGACGTCGTTTAGGGAGATTAAGTGGCTGCCTTGTATGTAAGACGACATCGTTTTGGGAGCTGCAGCCTCAATCCCTTTATCCTCGCTACAGTGTCTTTGAAGGCGGTTCAAGGCCCAAGGGGCTTTTTTCTTCACTCAGCGAGAGCGGTTTGGGTGCTGCAACCTCGAGCCCTTTGTTCTCGCTACAGTATCTTTGAACCCAGTTCAAGGCCCAACGGCTTTTGTATTCACTTGACGAGAGCGGTTCAAGGGGTTTTCAAGTCGGTCGGGTCAGGTCTGTCCTTCTAATGGATGTAGAACCTCTTTGTCCAGTTTCTATATTTGTGGGGCCTTCAAGGTCTCATTTTGTTACTGGGAATCATTTATTTTTCAGAGTTTGTCAAGAATATTTATTACGCCAAAAATCATATTGATAGAATATCGTTTGGTAGTTTTTGAAATACATATATGTTGAGAAAAATGAGTTTTGATTTAGTATTGTGCTTGTTTTTGTTAAAATAAATGTATACAAAAAATATTCGGTTAACATGAATTTTAGCGTGACTGATATTCTCAACGAGCTCCGAAAGATTAAGCGATGTTGATCATCAAGGTGACTTCAGGAAGAATCCATAAATGTTGAAATTGGACAGTTCAAAGAGGGATAGGAGCCAAACCCCTTTATAAAAGCGTCTCCGTTGCTCGACCTATAATTAAAAATGAGTATTTTTTAAAAAAATTCACTCCCATATTTGACCCAAACATATATGAGATTAATTTGAACTTAAATAAAAAATGATTTAAAGTTCTACTTAATTTACAAAAATAATTTTTGGTCTCCCAAATATATGTTTAGATTTTAAATGTGTCTGTTAAAATGCTCACACCAGATAAAGTTTTTATCAATATAAAAATTTGAGTATGGCCTAGATGTTCTAACAGACAGTTTATGATTTCGTCAGTTGCACAAATGCCCTAATTCTCTTAATTCCCACCTCCTTGTTGAGTAACTTGGCTCTCTTATGGTAGTTCTAAAATTTGCTAGTGTGTTCGTCCAATTTGTGCTTTTAGCTTTCCTAGTTATGGTGAAGAGTTTGTCGTGCATAACTTTCACTGCACCTGCTAATTCTGCTTAGTCTGACCTAACTTGCTTGGATGCAATTGTAGCAATGGAACCTGAAAAGAAACCCGAGCTTGGGGCACTGCTCAAAGTTCTTCCTCCTGTAGAGTTCTGTTGTGTTTATGGCTCAGGCCTCCATCCAAACAATAGTGACAAGGTTGACCTTTTCCTACATCTTTTAAGTTTTTAAAGAGCATCATTTTTCTTTTGCTTGTAGATCGCATAGATTATTTATATTTTTCAACTGCTTTTTCCTGTGGATTTTTGCTCTAGTCATCGATGGTAGATTATATTCTTGGTGTAGCTGATCCTTTGCAATGGCATACTGAGGTAAGTGTTGAATTGCTACCCCTTCTATTTTCGTTTTTCATTCTCTTTTTCCCAAATGTTTAGTGTTTGACCTCTTCTGCATAAAAAGAACTTCTGAATTTGCAGAGTCTAATTTTGTTTGTTTTGTACAAACCCAGAATCTGAAAATTAACAGAGATCACTATGCCTCGTGGATGGTACACCTTGGTGGTGCAAAGCTGGTTTTTTTCTTTCTCCCGTTTCACTTTGTTTCTTTTTTGCTTCTTCCAGTAAAAGGATATAGCTCTTAGGGAAAATGATTTTGTATTTTGTTGGTTATGCAGATTACTGAAGTTGCGGATGATATTGGTGTTGGAGTGCACTTCAACCCATTTGTTACTTGGAATGACAGGGTACTGAGCATTCAACCATTTCTAACCTTGCATGCTGGGCTTCTCCTTGAAAATTTTCACCTTTATGCATAATTTTACAGATGTTCAAGTACGGAGTGGTTCGGATGGATGACTTAATACGGGACATATTGAATTGGGAGAGGTTCTATCTTAGTGGTCGTTTACAAAAACCTGTATGTCTTCCTTAGAACTCCTATATCTCATCTTTATGGTTTTTCTATCTTGTTATTGTCAGAAGCATGGCGTGAATGAGGTGAATAGAAGTCTTAGTTGACCCTTTTTGCTATCTTTCCCATTAAGTTGGTGCTAGTTTGATCAGTGGCCACTATGGAGTGGCGTTAGAAAAATTGTGCGCGAGTATTGCAAGATTACTTGTAGGTTTAGCCTTTGCTGATGTCAGGAGGGATGTGGAGGATTTCTTCGTCGCCCTTTTTTCATTTTGAGACTTTAATTTGTTTCTTCGACATCTTTTCTTGAACAAGTAATTGTATTAAACAGAATAAAGGGGATGCAAACCACATATAAAGCTAAACGTAAAAAACCTTCTGGAATGAAAGAAGCTATCTTATCCCCGTACTTTGCCTGAGTTATTCTTCTGTTAATTGTTTCCTGTTTCCACGGATGTAGTAGTGTCATTTTCTTTCTCATGTTTGGTTTATTCTTCATCTTCTGTTTTCTTCTCTGTTTCCCCTCCTCTAGGTTTGCATACTTGTGGATAACTTGGATATAGGAAATATAAACTCTGTTAATTTGAGGGCTGCAACCTCTGCTGCTCTGCTGCTTTCTCCATCTAATTTCTCCGAGGTTTGCTTCTTTCGATTCTCAAGATTTAGTGTTACAATAATTTTTTTTCACTGGCTAGATGAAGTTTGTTATATTATGCAGGAAAATCTATATGCCAAGATATGCAGTCTTTCGTACACGGGGGACTTGCGAATGCTTTTTGCAGAGGACAAGAATAAGGTGAGCCTATTGGATATTGGGCGAACGACCAAAAGTATATATCTGTACCCCATGGATCATTGGAGGGGGAGTAACTTGTAGAGCTTTCCAATATTGGAGTAGAAGTTGGTGAATAGCATGGGAGGCAGGGTTGCTTTCCTCTTTCCTTTTCTAAAAGAGGAAAGCTCAACTTGTCATTGGCTATAAAAAATATCTCATATAGAAGTATTTGTTTTCACCAATAACATGTCTGCCTTACCAAAAGTCATTTGCAGGTAACAGATCATATCAGATCATCTCTTCTAAGGAGGCCCAATTGCCACAATTAGTTCTTGCATTTGTTTAGTCTATGTTTGTCATCTACTTTACTTGCTACAGGTGAACAAGATTGTACAAGGGCAATTTGCATTGTTCCAATCAATGTATAAGCCATTTCTTGAAGAATTTGCAACCAAGGATTTGTTGAGATTCACTTCATCTGCTGGTAGCCAAGTAAATATTTCTCAGGTTTGTACTAATAAATTCCACAAGCAGAGTTTCTTTCTCAATTCCTCATCACTGGCCTAGAAATTTGGCCATGAATTTCGAACATTATATGCATAAAACAGAAACCTTTAGTTACTCCAGCCCAATCTGATCTATTAATCATGAAGCAATGGTCACTAGCATGATCATGATATTTGAGGATTTAGGAAGATGGTTTTAGCTGATGTTTATTTTTTCAACGGATAAAGCATATTGCCACCTTGTGCATTAGTAGGTTGCTGGTTAAAGCCAGAAATGCATTACCTTTCATATAGTTCAAAAGAAACTTCAATTAATGAAGTGTGAAATTAGTGGAAAATTGTAGAAGTAACACCTGCGTGACTCATGCGTTGTTTAGGCATGTGATTTGTTCTTGAACCACTTCAGAGATTCCTATATTACTTTAATAGCCTCATCCAGAAGTTACTTTTTCTTGTCTTTTTCTTTCTTCTCAGTGTGACAGGCTGACTAATTCCAACCTTGGTAATGTGGGTTACTATGTGTGCGTGCGTGTGTTGTGGGACCAGGTACCGTGAAAAGTTCTTGATTGTTTGATAACCTGTTCAAGGTTTGAGAATTGAGATTTTCTTTTTCCACCAGCTCATGCCTACTACTTTCAAACTCCATTTGAGTGTGCCTTTGTGTTAGTAGATCTGTTGAGGTAGAGCATTATGCATGATAAGAGGCGAAATGCTAAATCAAACTAAGTGGGATTATTTGTCCACTTACTAAACCATGGCGATTATGTTTTTTTGGGCCAAACAACAATCAGTTGAAGTATAATTACCCCTTTTTGCCAAGGGTAAGTATTGGAATACTTATGAATAAAGCTCCGGTCTGACATGTTCACACCATGCTGCTTAAATATGCTTGTATTGTTACTTGTCTCGGGTTGTACAGTTTTCAAGCCTGTCAATGCTATTTTCACTTCGTTTGTCCCTCCTTGGGTGATTACATTGGCATACAAGTGTGTTTTTATTTTGTTAGGAGGGTTTTCTACTGCTACTATCTTATGTCAATGGAATATACCGTTCATTTTTTAGCACTTAGGCCAGAGTCAATCCTCTATGCGCTTTAGGTTCTATGGTATTCAAATGGTATCTGCCATGTCATGTTCATTATCGCTTGCAAATATCTGATATGTTTCAACCTCTCAAAACCAGGATTGTGGTTTATCTCCAGCTTCCTCCCTTGTTTCTCGTCTTCCACCAGCTATCAGAAGTGAGATGGCATTAAAGTTAGGGGATAAGACACACCTGAGTGAATCTGGTATGATATTTGATCTATGAAGATTGACCATCATGTGTAAAATAGAATTGCTTTTCAACTGGCAAAACACAAGTATTTATTATAGTTGGCATATTTCTAATTTTATACTTACCCTCTTATGGATCTGGATCTCCTCTCTTTTTTTTTTTTTTTGCAAAACTGTGCTGAATATTTTGACTTGAAATGGGAGCAGGTCAAGTCACACATGAACTTGTGATTGGTTCAAGACACGAAGCAGCAGAATGCTTGGGGAAGATCATGAGGCGTAGGGTTATGGTTTCAAGTGCCAGGCAAGCTTTCTCTGGTCTCCTGACTGTTGGTGCTGTTCATGGAGTTAGATATCTTGTAAATAAAATGCACAAGGCTTGGAAATCCTGGACATGATCTATCATTGGTATTTATTTGTGTCCCTTTTGTTAAAGAGAATCAACATGAGAAGTTTCTAGTTGTATGGCTGAAGTAGCCTTTTCAGATGAAAATATAGGATTTCAGAATTAACTTTTGTAGAGATTGAGTAGTTTTCTTTCCAAAAGAGAATCTTAGAAAGAAATTTGAGAGGGGATGAATAAATCATTTTGTATTCCCAAGGCCGGAGATGCAATTTTGTAGCTTTGATGTAGGAGTATGCAGATGTTGTTGTAGACTTTACCATGTCAGAATGAAATCATAAAATTTTGGGCTTCTTTCTCTTCCCTGATTTTCCTCTCACACAGCTATATCTAAAAGAGCAATGTCAGGTGAATAGATTCAAATACAGATGTATACAGAGTCGTAAGATGCACGTGAATACCACAAAAACAATAGGGGATCCACGTATATTAAATAGTTTCAAATATACTATCGGATTATTTCACTTGTGCATATGTGAACTTTTTGTATGTAGAAAGGGTGAAGATATTAATACCAACACTGATTGATCTGAGTGAGTTTTTATTTTTTGTTCCGTAATACTATTTTCTTTTACGAACCATTTCTCTTTTTTTTTTTGTTATTATTATGTTGTACTGGTTTTCGATTTTCCCAATTATTATGTTGTATTGTCCTCTTGTTTTTGTTTTTCTTTAAATTGGGAAAACCTTGGAATCTGCCTGGACAAGGTGACATTAATCCCATAAAGGCAAAAGACCTATGATAGCAGGGGCATTTCATCTAAGTCCCCATCCATTAAATCAATTTAAAGCCAGGGGTATTTTCCCCAACCATTGTGGGCACCGATGGATTGTTCTATGTGATGGAGGTCCTAAAATGTTGTGGGGTTCTACCATTATACCAGGCTACACCATCCCGAAAATGGTCTAATAATGACCATTAGACCATTTTCAAGTTATTTATAAGCAATGGATGTATTAGTTGCCAAAATTGCCAAAGTTAAATTGGTATACCTTTGTACTCGAGTCAGATATTCGCAATGTCTGTCCTACTCTTTCGGTGCTGCTCAATACCGTCGTGGATATGACAGCATAAAAGGTGGGACAGACAATAAGACACAGATTCGTACGAATTAGGGAAAGAAGGCAAAGCCTCTCCAACTGCATTTGTTACCCTCCACAGAGATTTATCACTAATCTTAAGCAGTTGGGTTGTCTTTTGTTGGGGTTCACTTTTTGAGAAGATCTTAGGCGCAAAAGGGTGAAGAACATTGCTTTTTATTGATAAAAGTGAAGAACATGTTTATTGCACACAAATTTGTAACATATGCAGCTGGATGTCTCACAGCTTCCTCAGGACTTGTGGCTTTCTAACAAATAGGCAGTACATGAGACAAACACAAATTAGCAAGCACCCCCTGTCTCTCTTCACATGCGTGATCACTCACACACACACACACACATATGCACATATATAAGTCTTCCTGGGTCTGTTAACAGTTTCAAGCAGGTGCATCAGCACAGGAAGGAACCACCTTGAGGACATAAACAGGGTCTCCGACTTTAATCATCTTGCTCTTCCCTTCAGGAACAGCTTCCACGCAAACTACATTTTGCCCCATGTAGACCTGGATTTTTCAAAAAAAATTTCAGACTGTTAGTTCTGTGAATCCCTGAAACGAATCAATGAAATGTTGTTTGATGTTTTCAGAATTAGTGGCTTACCCTGCCTTGCTGTTTTTTTGACGGGCGCAAAACTTTATCTGACCGGAACGTCATAAGAGTTTCAGTAAGGTCAGAATTTGCGATCGTAGTTTCCTGATTAATTGTTGTCACCTGAAAAAATTATGAGCAAATGCTTGCTTATTATACTCTCAAAACAGTGAAAATAAATCTAAGTGATTGAAATCTGCTGCTTAATCAACTCCAATACAATTGAAGCCTTCACAGCTTAACAGGGAAAATTCTACAGAGCTGTACTTTCAAGAGCTCCACGTGTCATATGGAGATGGAAAAGCTTTGAAGGGAAAATGGACAAACTGAACCATCTATACAAGAACTAGTAAAACTGAATATTTCGCGGTATGCATACTGAGGATCTGTTTACTTTTATAGGATAACCTAATTTTTACTAGTCCGGGTTATCTCAGAGATAGATCCAATCAAACCTAAGCAGTTCGCTTAAGAAAATATGTTATTTGTCATACTCTAGGGAGGAGGAAATAATAGGGATATCTTTTTACCTTGCAGCGAGCACATAGCTTGACACCTTGAAATGTAAACTTGTTTATCTTGAACTCCATCCATAGGTCCTCAAAAAAAGGTTCGCAACCATCAACAAGGATACTGTGACATTCAGTAGGCGAAATTTAAAACCAAGTCTGCGATGTAGTTTTGTAATCCATATCGCATACGAAGAAGACAAGAATGGGAAAAATAAAAATGACAAACAAAATGGAGTTTATTGAATATGGTATAGGGTAAAAGAATATTTAGCATTTGACATACATGGAGGGAAATGATTAAATAGGGTGTGCTTCCTTTCACTGGTTTCTGTCATTTCATTTTCTCCTTAATATCCTAAATCCATGTATTAGGGATTGGCTGTCTGTGCTTTATCAAAAGCCTACTTATAAATGCATGAGCATAGTACTATGCTTGCTATGGGAACAAAATGTTTTGAATGCAATTAAGAGATACGGTCCAGTCGTATACTTGGGCCTGAAACGGTTGACTGGTATGGGCTCCTTGTGAATCTTATTCAGAGCATCCACTGATTCCTGTAAAAAATAGAATGAAAAGAGTTCAGAACTTGTAGAGTAAGTCTACATACACACCCTCTTATTTACATCCTCTCACACTCTATGTATATTTCACATGGGCTCACCCATTTAATCCTTAAAAGAAATTCAAAATTCAAAAATAAAAATCTCATACATCTAGGTAGGGTGTGAGAGGGTGTAAGCAAAAAGGGTGTGTATGTAGATTTATTCTTTTTCTAGCAAGCTGTTTTTTGGATCTTGGAATCATGGAAGGATTTGTCCGGGGGGAAGAAAATGAGAGGGATTTGTGAAAGGTACTTTCTGTTCTCCTTTACTAAACGAACCTAGACATTTCTCACCTGGGATAACAGGAGGAATGGATACCCGTCCGTAAACATTGTTGCCTGTCCACGAACATAATTAGGATCGACAACCCTGGTTTCCGTCACTGCATGCCAAACAAACCAGCCAAAAATTCATTTGTGGGGACCTTGTTTCAAGAACAACATATAGTAGAAGTGAAAAGCCAACTAACTGAGATCCATAACATGGTTTCGAAACTGTGGAAATCCAACTCAACGAGGTATGCACCGTGATCTAATATTGCTCTAGTCTGTCCTAAGAATGAGGTCATAAGGAGAAGTATTTAGTGTGTTGAAATGGGTGGAAACTTAATTTATAGCATGGCCAAATCATCCTTTAGGTCTTGGGAATTTGAAGTTCAAGGTGGCAAAAAAGTAACCAAAGGAGTTCCTAACTATTTTATGCAGTCTTGGTCCATTTACTTCTGAGGATTGACATTGTATTCAGATCAACAACAAATGGTGAGAACTGTTTAGGCTAATGCTAAACAATGAGAGACAGAGAAAGCGGAAGAGGTTTTTGGTTCCGGTAGGTTTCTTCATCTCCCTCCAATGTTTCAGTGACGAATAGCAGCGTTTCTCAATGTTATTGTGGATGCAATATCATATTATTTGTAGACTTGTGTTCAAATATATAGACTGTTCATTCACATTTGATAGCATGACTAAGATATGTTTGGCTTGCGTAATTCCCTTCCCCGTTGAGAAGAAAGCTACCCGTAAACTTCCGTTTAGCATCAGGACCACAATGTTAGTTCTGGTTAGGCTATAAGGAGAATGAGTTCCCATTGACAGTACCATGCACAAGGTTCTATAACCAGTTCTGAATTCGGTGATACCTTCATTAAAGCGAACTAGTCGACTGGGTTTTCCAAGATAATTCGAGAACCATTTCGATGCTTCGTTCCCTTCATCAAACGCAGGGCCAGACCACTCCCACACCGAGACACGATCAGCAGTTTCACTAGGTTTACTTAGGGGAACCTTTAGCTCATCCATACCTGGAGCCCTTATCTCTGTAGGATGAAATCAACAGTATTCTGATCTACGTCTAAGAAAAGAAAAGCAACCGCCGTTCATTCAAATTTTGCAAACCAAAAGGAAAAGGAATGCATAACATTCACAAGAGAGTTCTACTTGACTTCCTTAAACTCAGTCATGCTTTTACCTAAATGTAAGCTCTTTGGAGGTTTCCAATCCTCAGAGAATGCTTCATTTGGCAGCTCTACTTGAACCAGAGCAAGCTTGGGTTCAACCCTTTGAGTATACATCCTTCCTTTTGAATTCACAACTAACCACTGTCGATCCCATCGAAACCCTGCATACGTAGGAAGTTGAAATAGGAGTGGGATCATGCTCAAATTTGAGCTCTTTTAGGATCTACTTTAATGATTGAAATTGTTATTCTTTTAGAACTCGTCAAGAATATCAACCAACCAAAAATCATTTTGATCAGTAATCATTTGATATGATTTCTTAAAACACATTTATCTTGTGAAAAAAAGCTAGATTTCAACATTGATAGGAATTAATTTTTGTCCACATAAATGTTTTCCATTATATGATCTTTGGCGTAGCTAATATTTTAAGACTTTTTGAACGTTCTGATCATTAAAGTGAGCCCAGAAGGGGATTAGATCCTTCCTCGGTCCATGAAAATGGACCGTAGACCGTAGAGTCCAGTTTGAGCATTTGTAGATTTTTCTCGGACTCACTTTAATGTCGAGAACATCAATCATGCTAAAAATCAGTTGATCGGATACTGATTAATATGATTTCAATGGGCATTTATCGTAACCAATTAAGCCCATTTAGCTCAAGATAAATTGAGTTATGAACTTATATCAACCGGTACCCAACTTAATTTTTGACATTTCTAATGTCTCTAACGAGTTAAAAACAAATAAAAATGAATGATTCTGATCATCAAAGTAACTCAAATATTAAACAAGAAAGAATTTGTTTCTCCCAAAAAGAGCCCACAGAAGTCTGAACGGGACTTATCCGAGTCCAAAACCAAGACCAAGAGAATCCTGTTGCTTTGAAATGGAAAATAAACACAATAATAAGGTCCATCAATAAGAAGAGAAATCCGATTAAAGAAAATGAAGATTCTTACCGGTTGAAACGATGGGAGCTTCAGAAACAGAGATGCCCCGGCATGATTTGATCGGGTATATGAATATTGATTTCACCTTAGCTGCTACTTCTGCTTTGCCTGTGGGCTCACCCATTCTCTTCTTGCTCTCTTTCCCTCTCTCTCTTTCTCTCTCTCTTTTAAAACATGCTAGTGCTAGATAGTTGAAAATATAAAACTTCGTATCAAAGTTTTAATATAATATATGTACATAATTTTAACTTACATTTATTATTCAACATATTCTATGATACTAATTACGTAGCTCGATGGGATACGCAATATATATATAGAGAGAGAGATTCTAACTTATTTTGCTACGGTGTGGATCTCTTATTTCCTGATCAAATTTTAATGATTCAAACTGTTTAATATGTGTGTGTATATATAGTAGCCTTCTATTAATTATCCCACAAACAACTTAAATAAGGGTTTATAACTTCCACCCTTGGATCTCATCCAAGGGTTGTTGTTTGTTCACTTGAAAAGCGAGTTAAATTTGTAAATGGTCCACGGGTCCAGGTTACCAAACACACGAAATGGGTGAGAAGGGTTTAGTAAACCCTCAGTTGGCTTTTGGAGAGTCAAGTCTCACCCAGTCTCTCTCTACCCGACTCTCTCTTTCTCTAGCCTAGCCGGACCCTCTCACTCGCCGGACCTCACAGCCTTGCCAATCTCACGTAATGTTAATCGTAGCTTCTAAAGTTTTACGATTTAGGACATTTTTTTCAATATGCATTAATTATTGAGTTACCTGTAATAATATTAAGAAAATAGAAAACATTGTCTTAAAAAAAACACTCTCCTTAATTATTCCTTTATTAGAATTTTGGAACCAAAAAATTTTCTGAAGAAAATAAGATGCAAGTTGTTTTTCTTGGACAACAAAACAAAGTCCATAAATACCCATTAGGTAGCCAATTTTTTAGGGATTCCACCCCCTATTAAAAAATAATTTCCCTTTGTCAACAAATTACTTTAGAAAATGCACTAGAGATGCTCTTATCCTCTCTCTTGTCTTGTCTGTTTCCCTCTCTTCCTTTGTAAGATAAACCAACTTACCATCATGTCCTTACCCTCCTCAGCCGCCGTTCTGCTCCTGTCTCATAGGCAGGATAGAGTTAAGAATTTCACTACGTAAGGATGAATATATATTTATTATATTAAATTTTTTTTAAATATAATTGGGATGAGTCTATATATTTCATAGAATTTTTATTTTATTTTATATAATGATAGAGATTTTTTTCTTTCTTGAAGGGACAATTGCTCCTACTCGTCCCTCTTGGCTATATCACTACTCACAGGTTTCACTCTCTCACCCATTAGAAAGCCTCCTCCATCTTTTGTAGTTATGAAGCGTGGATACCCATACATGATAGAAATATAATACGATATGATGACGATACAAAAGATCTTAAATAATATGATACGAATATGGTTAGGATACGTTGAAATATTAAAATATAATTTTACAAGAATAGTAATAAACTATTGTATTTTTTTATGTTATTTTTAAGTTAAACCAGTACTAATTTAGCTACGAAAATTCAAACTTATCAGTTATCACATATTCAATGCACTACAGAAATAATGATAATATTTTATGTTACTACGTCTTTCTCTCTAAAGAGTAAGTAAAATATTAAAAATCAGTACTTTTCTTTATTCTGAACAGTTTTACGCAAGTGTCACAATCGTATTTTCATAAAAATTCTGAATATTTGATATAGAGTATCCAAAAAGTATCCTATGTGTCAAGAATAAAAATAAAAATTCATAAGTTTTGAATACTTTTGACATACATGCGAGTATCAAGCGAATATCAATATTTGATAACAAATACAATTTTGGGGATCAGAGAATCACACACACGCACATAATGAAACAACACTTGAGGGAAATTTCACTCATATTGACACAAAGAATGTAGATACAAAAATTCTCGATGGACGCGGTTCAAATCGTAACCTCTGACTCAACTCCCCCTCTCACTTTATTCCTCATCGCTCTCTTCCGCCATACCGCACCACAACCTAGACGTGACTATTCACAAGAAAATAATGAAAGAAGAAGGCCAAGAGCATTAAATGCTTTGGCATGTGCGAATTTTCCATGATTTGACAAACTGATATTGATATTGACATCTTTTGCGTTCATGTGCTGCTGAGCCCTCACTTTAGCGCAATCATGTTTAATGGCGGCTTCTCCAACAAGTGGTATAAGAAGGTGGTCATCTAGAGGTCTCCCATAAAGGTCGTGAGAGTGATTTTATCGTTGACCTCGTCGACATGAAAAGCCTCATCATTGAAGCGTTGTAGATAGTCCCACAAGGACTCCTCCCTGTGTTGCTTGATTTTCAATAGGTACACGATCGGGTGGCAAGGGCGACAACCACTATAGAAATAGTTAATAAACAACTGGCTCAGCTACTTGAACGCGTCGATAGATCCGATCTTGAACTTCTTGAACCACGCTCGAACAAGTCCTCTAAGGGCGATGGGGAATGCCCGACACATGACTTCATTAGGCACCACGTGCAGGGCCATGAAAGTTTTGTAAGTTTTCAAGTGGTCCAAGGGATTGCCGAAAACGTCTCTATTTGGGGAGTTCTGAACTTAGGTGGGAGGGCTTGGATCATCACTTTCTTTGTGAAGGGGAGTCTCGCCCTTGGTACTTGTCTCTCAATGTTGCCCTGTCCCTTCTTTTCCATCCACTTTTTTTTTGCTAAGTTCTTTTCCATCCACTTAAGGACGCCTTTGAGCTTCTCTCGGAGCTCCCGTATCTCTGCTCCCTGTGTTAGGGAATCCTTTGTTTAGGTTGTCCGCCTAGCATCAACGAGTCATTTCTCCCACTGCTGGTAGGGTGGTTGTTGACCTTTTCCTCTACGTGCCCTTTGTTGGGCCCCTGGTTCTCGTGCTCCTCCTTTGGATCTCCGGCCTTGGGGGCATTGGGTGGTAGTGGCACCCTGGCACGCAACCGTTACGCTAGTGTCTGGTTTTATTTCACCAGAGTTGCAATCAGTTGGGTGAGGTTCTCCTACACTTCTAATGGGTTTGTGTCTATGGTGGATCAACTATGTGTCCCTCATTAGGGGAGGCAATGCCCCGTTGCCTTCCTCATATGATCAATCTCGTGGTCACCATTGTTCTCGACTATCAAACAATTGAATTTGTTTTGTAGAAAGACAATCATTTCCATATATGACGCCAAATTGTTGATGCCAGAAAATGGATGGCGACAAACCCAATTGGCTTCTGTAACATGAGGCTCCTACACACAAGTCTGATGACCAGGGAGTGGTGGTTTGGTCATGGATTCTTTGAACGATCAAATTAAAACTAGTCGGAGAAAAGGAAAAAACTGTATTGACTATAGATTGATTGCGTACTTTTCTTCGTGATTGAAGAGGGATATAAATAGTTCTGAGGGGAGGCAATGTCACTGGTGGATCATTGCCGCCAATGGCACCTTAACTCGATCCTGATTGATTCATGCCCTAATTGCGCATGCCATTCTCGAGACGTGGGAGGAGTAGAGGCACTATTTTCGAGGTTTGCATGGGCGGTTGAGGGTATTTGCTTTGCTCGGCCTCCGCCCTTTGCCCATGCGTGGCCTCGGGAGGGCCTAGGCCACACTTACTTTGCCCAAAAGTTCTTGCGACCGGTCGACCAGTAGAGCTCTGGGGCCTTTCCGGCCGGCCATGGGCCTTGTATAGGGCTCGAGACTGGGCTAAATCTGGGCCCATTATAAATATCAATATAAATATATAATTGGTTAACAAACTAGTCGAATTTCACTCTGTATAACTGAATTAAGTGGTGTTCGAATAACAATTGTTTAGCTAATTAGATGATAAACGAATTAATAACTTCTTTGACACTACAAACAAACTTAACTCCAGGTAAAACAAATCCATTCACATTCATTTATGAATTATTTTTGTCTTTTGGAATTAGTGTAGATAAAAATAGTGTAATTTCATTTCAGGATAAGTCAATGGAATGAGCTGGAAGAGCTCTCGAGGGTCAACATAGCTAAATCTACTTGTTTCGGATTAGGGATGACAATTTCATTAGATCCGACTCATCCTGCTCCGTTTTTCGTCCTGAACAAATTGGGAATTTTGAAATTTTTTTGAGAATTGGATAAAATTCGGGAATGAATCTAAAAAAAAATCAAGGAACGAGTAGGATTCAGGAATATGTTTCTCTGTCCCCAATCTCCGCCCCATTCCGTGTTTTCCTACATTTTAAGTTTTTTAATCTTATATTCCTGACTCTGTTTTGCAATACTGGTGGTTTAGGTATCATGACCATTCCTTCAACTATATTCATATTGGTATTTTAAGTTTTTTTTCTTTGGTGCTATGCCACAATTTCTTATTTATATTTGGAGAAATAATAACTTCATTTACCTTCCCTATGTTGTAGGTTTTAAGTACTGCAATTTCTTTTATATTTTTTTTTAGTTTGTAGTAGTTAAAAAATAGATGATTTTTATTTAAGAGTATGCATATTTTATTCATTTTGTTTTGCTCTTTTTTGATAGAAATGAGAACTATTTAAAATTTTAGGTAATTCATAATGTAATTTTATTTTGAAATTCAAAAAATTAATATTTTAAATTAAATTTTCAGATCTTTGTTTTTTATTTGGAGATCTCTATTCTTCGTTCGAGATGGAGATCGGATATAGATAAGGAGATCGGGGACGAAAACGGGACAATAATATTCATTTCCGATCCATCTCATTGCCATCCCTATTTGGGATGCCATATGCACAGCTAATTCGTCAATAAAAATTCAAAAATAATCCAAATCACGTATCACATATTAATAAACTTTGACAATTCTACAATACTTGGGCATGAGGTTTTTTCTCACTTAGCCGAAACAGAGATACAGAAACAAACAAATGTGAAACCCATATAATACACGAGACATAACAATCTCTTATTGAATTATGACTCGACATTAGAATATGAGAAAAAGTTTAATGTTTTCTTGACAAATTATCGGTAAATAACTAAAATAATGACTTGAGTTGGGAGAAACTCTTCGGGTAACTTATTGAAGTAGGTAAAACCAAGTTGACTAGAAAAGACAAGCATAATTAAGTTGTACAAAAATAAAAAACACCAATCACGATCTAATAAATCAGACAATGCTGATTTTTAATATCTAAAATTAATTTTGGACACATCAACACAATCCGAGAATCTAGGAACTGTTGGGACACAATGGAGACATCTGGTGCTATATGAATAAAATAAGAGGGTATGACTCATAAAACATTAATACATTTTTATCCCACTAATTATAAAATGAAGTCTCTTTTGACATTTCTATGGGCGTTTTGTGATAAAAAAACACAAATACTATTTGTTAAAAATTCATGACTATAGATTAAATTAGGATCATATTGAGTACCTAATAGTGGCTTTGGATTCATGCTTAACCTTAATAGTCCCTTTGGATTCATGGATTTCAAGAGGAAAAAAAAGGAAATTGAGGAAATGAATGCTCTCTCTCATATTTGGATCAATAAGGAGGTGATGAATAATGAGAGAAGGTAAAAGCGGGTAAGATTTCGTGAGCGAAGAAACCTGATAAATTTTATTAATTTTATGAACGGAGGGTGAAGAACATTCTTATTGAACACAAATTTGAACCAAATGCAGATGAATGTCTTGCAGCCTCAGGACTTCGCTTTCTAACCAATGGGCAGTAGAAAGGATAAAACATCAACCACTAGGTCTCTCTCTCTCTCTCTCTCTTCTCTCTCTCACACACACACACACAAGCAGAGACAGAGATATAAGTCTTCTTGGGTACTTCAAGAGTTCAAGCAGGTGCATCAGCAGGGGAAGGAACCACCTTGAGGACATATACAGGGTCTCCCACTTTAATTATCTTGCCCTTCCCTTCAGTAACAGAGTCCTTGCACACTAAGTTTTGCCCGAAATACACCTGGAATAAAATTATTCAGAATGTAAATTCTGTAAATCCTTCGGAAGAATCAAGGAATTATGTTTGATGATTTCAGAAAATGTCTCACCTTGCCTTGATGTTTTGTTGCCGCACGCAGAACTTTATCTGACCGAAATTTCAAGAGAGTTGCAGTTGGCTCTGAGTCGGAGCTTACTATAGCCGTTTCCTGATTAATTGTTGGCACCTGAAAAAGTTATGAGCAAGTGCTTTGCTTATTATACAACTGATATGGTGAGAGTGATAAATCCAAAAGATTGAAATCTGCAACCTAATAAACTCCATTAGAAAAACGAAGCCTTCATATTTTTACTCGGGAAATCTAACGGATCCACACCTTCAAGATTTCCACATACCAGATCGTGATAGAATGCAATATTCAGAAAAGAAGGATAATTTGAATCTTGTATACAAGAACTAATACAACTGGATATTTCAAGATACGCAAACAAAGGATCCGTTCACCTTCTAAAGAAAATAATCTACTTTATAATGGAACCTCAGCAATATGCTCAAGGGACTATTGACAGTTACCTTAGTCTAGGGAGGAGGAAATGATAGGGATATCCCTTACCTTGCAGCGAGAGCATAGCTTAACGCCGTGAAATGTAAACTTGTTTATCTTGATCTCCTTCCATAGGTCCTCAGAAAACGGTTTGCAACCATCAACAAGGATGCTGTGACATTCAGTAGAAAAACCTGTGAATTTAAAACCAAGTCCACAGTGCAGTTCCATAATCCCTATTGCGCAAATTAATAAGTTTCTTGAATGTGGTAGGGCAAAAGCATATGTAACATGTGACGTATATGGAGGACCTATAATTGTTCACACATCCACCACGGACTACCAAACCAAGCCTTTCTCTTATGTGGGGCCGGGGGGAAGCATTCTACCCATTAAACTATCTTCAGTTCATGGATCTGAGAGAGGGGTTTGTGGACGAAAAGGACACGGCAAAAAGAGGATACCGAAGTTAAGAAGCTAACTTTATTTATTTGGTTTCTCGGTCATTTCATTTCCTTCTTAATATCCACTGGCTGAATACTTGTCTTAGGGGTTGACTAGCTGTGGTTTACTGCTTTATAAGAAGCATAATAAATGCATGACCAGAATAGTATGCTTGCTATTGGAACATAATGTTTTCATTGCAAGTATGACACAAGGTCCAAAAGTATACTTGGGTCTGAAACGATTGACTGGTAACGGCTCCTTGAGAAGCTTATTCAGAGCATTCAATGACTCCTGTAGAAGATAAAGTGAAAGAGTTCAGTACTCATATTTTACTAGGAAGAATTGTTTGAGACAATTTTTGGATCTTGGATTTATGGAAGGATTTGTCCGGGGGAAGAAAATGAGAGGGATTTGTAAAGGTGTGTTTTGTTCTCTTTTCCTTCCCGAACTCCTTCCATAAGTATAAGATCCCAATACAGCCTAGAAGTCCTAACTCCAACATTCCTCACCTGGGCTAACAGAAGGAATGGATACCCGTCCGAAAACATAGTTTTGTGTCCGCGAGCATAATTAGGGTCGACAACCCTGGTCTCCGTCACTGCATGACAAACAAACCAGCGAAAATTCGTTTGAGTTGTGGGCACCTTTTGCAAGAACACCATACGGTCAGAGTGAAAAGTCAACTAATAGAGTCCCATAATATACTTTGCAACTACTAAAAAACTGGGGAAATCCAACTCCAGACGACATGTGATGATCTAGTATTGCTCTGGTCTGTCCTAAGATGAGGTGAACAAGGACAAAAATCTACTGCTGAAAATATGGGCCAAACCTCATTTTATTAAAAAGTGGCCAAATCATCCTTTACACCTTCGGAATTTCATGTTACAGGTGTCAGAAAAGCAACCATAGAAGTTCCTTTTTTCTTTCTTTCTAGTAATTGCTTGGTTTGCCTATTTCAATAAGTTACCTGAAGGGTTTCTCTGGTTCCGTTAGGTTTCTTGATCGCTCTCCAATGATAAGGAACAGTTAGAAGTGCCAATGTGCCATTGTAAGGGAATAACAACACTCAAAGAGAGTGACCACTAATCCATGTATATATCAACATTTTCCAATGTTTGTAGATTAAATACCGTAGTTTTCCATATTTGTAGACAATAAGATCAAATATAGACTGTTCATCCACATTAGGTAACATGACCTATGATATGATTTGGCTTGTGCAAAACCCCTTCCCCTTTCAGAAGTAAGCTACCTTTAAACTTCCATTTAGCATCAGGACCAGAGTGTTAGTTCTGGCTAGGCCATAAGGAGAATGATTTTCCATTCACAGTAACATGCATAGGGTTCTCCAATCAATTCTAGTCTTCTAGATTGAGTGTTACCTTCATTAAAACGCACTAGCCGACTGGGCTTCCCAAGATAATTTGAGAACCATTTGGATGCTTCATTCCCTTCGTCAAATGCAGAGCCAGACCATTCCCACACTGAGACACCATCAGCGATTTCGCGAGGTTTACTCAGGGGAACCTTTAGCTCATCCATACCCGGAGCCCTTACCACTTTAGGAGGAAATGAGCATTAGTCCATATGTAATCACACCTATGGAACTCTTTTGAAGTAATAAGATATATGGCTAAGAAAACAAAAGCAAACGACAGATCATTCAAATTCACAAACTGAAAGAAAAAAGGAATGCATAATATTCACGACACCCCACGGCATATAGTAAAGCTGGAGAGGATATTCAAGGACCAACTGAAAGAACAAAAAAATGCACAAAATTTTTATACGATAACAATCATAAAAACAGTTATTTAGACCATCTGTTCTGTCTGATTAGGTAAACTAGGTCTAAAAATATCGACAGTATTGAATCCCAGATGTAACTGAAGTAACGAGGATAAAGTCAAAATGTTTGCGATAAAAATACCAAATAAACTTGTGGAATTCTCAATATGTAGTGTGGATTTATTAATGATCAAAGAGGCAACATAGGTTGATTAGCCGAAGTTGTTGCATTTCAAGTTTTGGACCATGTATTGATCATGTGATCTATCATGGTATAACGAAATGAAAGGAAAAAAGAGATTAATTCTACCATCAAAACATTAGGATTGAATCTCTCTTTGCTATGAATAGAAAGTTTTTGGATCTCAACAAGAAAATTTTATGATGCAAAATAAAGAAAGAGCAGAGCATAGGTATAGTTTGACTTGGTTAAATGGACACATGCTTTTACCTAAATATGAGCTGTTTGAAGGTATCCAACCCTCAGAGAATGCCTCATTTGGAAGCTCTACTTGAACCAGAGCAAGCTTGGGTTCAACTCGCTGAGTATACGCCCTACCTTTTGAATTCACTACTAACCATTGTCGATCCCATCGAAATCCTGTATATTCAAACAAAGAAAACACTGAATCGTGTTTGCAGATACAAACTCCTCAAGTATATCTTGGCCGTAGATAAACGGTTAGATCTAAATGTATGGAGTACTCATGTTGGACACTTAACACTTGGACAAATGTTGCATGTGCAGCTGATACGAAGCTTGCAGGATATCTCGTAATCGAGTTTACTCTAGAAGAGTCCATAGAAGTTTATAAGCCAGCTTCTAAGGCACTGTTTGATAATACGGAAAGCTGAAACGTAAGTACTGAGAACTCGAAGCTGATTTTCTTAAGCTGGAAATTATTCAATAAAAAGCAATTTGATAAGAGTAGCAGAAATCTGCCCATTGTTATTTGGTACTTTTTTCCTTCATTTTTTGTGTAGCAGGGACAAGGGGTGGTGGTATGGTGGCGATGGTGGTGGCGAAGGTGGTGGTGGGGTAGTGGGGACATCGTAGAGGTGTAGTGGAGCCTGTGGAGGTGGATGGGTGGTGGTGGCACAAGACGGGTAATAGATTAGGTGATGTAGTGAAGGTGGAAGGGTGGTGGTGACATAAGTGGGGTCATAGCTGAGGTGGTAGTGGAGGTGGAAGGGTGGCAGTGCAGCAGTGTGTCGTGCGGTGGAGTTGAGGGTGGTGGTAGATTTTAAGAGGGGTGATGGTGGTGTGGATACCGGTGGCGGTGGCGTAGTTAGGGGGTGATGGTGGTCGTGTGGGGGTGGTGGAAAGATAATTGCATGGTAGAGTAGTGGTGTTGCGGCGGAGAGGTGGTGTGGTGGTGGTGGTGACGGCATCAACAGTAGTAGCGGTTGGTTCGAAGAGGTGCACGTTGATATGCACGTAAAACCAGTTCCATATTCAGTTTGAATTATAAGAACTAATATTTTCTCAAACTTTAGCCTACTTTTGAAGAGGTATTAAAGCTGCTAAGTGATACAAATTGTGATTAACAAATATACTTAAGTTACTAGCTGAATTGTGTTACAAAAAGAAATCCTTAAGCCAGCTTTTACGCTTGTTTTCCTACAATTCTTTCGGTTACGTGAATTCTTTTAAGTTTGGTATCATCTTCCAACTTCGTCTTGGAAACAAAAACCCCTAAGAAACTAATTTTTTCTTAGATATTTCAAATGAAAAATATAATAACACGTGAAAAATGAAATTCATTAAAACAACAATGAATAACTTTTTTTTTTTTTTTTTTTTTCTGTCAAGCAATATGAGAATTGAACTCAAAGATTTTCATTGGGTAATATTTGACCCCCTTACCTCTTGCTTGATCTCTACTGAGGGCATAAAGTCACGATCCTAATCAATGGGTTTGCCTTGGGTATATAAGTTCTTGGGCACCCTTTCCTTGCGAGCTGATTTCAAGGATGGAAAAAGTTCCCAAGTTTACCTCCTTCAACTCTTCGATCTTTATTCTAACTTTTTGTTCTGTCCGGCAAACTCATGTACAAGGCCAAACTCGTACTTAGCAGCTGTGGGGCATTAGGATCGTCTTTATCACTGCGCTCTACAACCAAGACCTACCCACCCCTTGCAGGAGCCGATTATCAAGGGAAAGTTATAAGCAGGGGGTTGTATCAGTAGAAAGGTGACCAACTAAGCGGTATAGTTGGTTACAAGAAGGAATCACTAAACAATCATAAAAACAAGACATGCAAGGAGATTTAGGAGAGACAAAATTTAAATGCACATAAACCATAAACGAAAAAGAGACCAAATTTAACCTAATCAAATGAGTAGAAGAGAAATCAGATAAAAGAGAAATGAGGAGATGAAACAGAGAAAGGGGGAGGCGTTTTTACCAGTGGAAGCGAGGGGAGCTTGAGAAACAGAGATGCCGCGGCATGATTTGATCGGGTATATGAAAATTGACTTCACTTCAGCCGCCGCTGTAGGCTCACCCATTCTCCTCTCCCTCCCCCTCTCTCTCTCTCTCTCTCTGTTTTTCTTCGTAACATTTCAATAATCTTACGCAAATTTATAGGCCGGCAGGGACACTTGGGGGCATGGAGGAGTCATTCCCGCAGTTCGCTGGACCCCACGACAGAAAATGGTCGGTTGGACCCACCTCGAATCACTGTAATTGCTGTTTGGAGACGAGGGTAACCACAAAAATCAAGGTCGAGAATCACGTTTGCCAAAAGCAAGAGTGCCCACGTTTTTTTAGAGATCCTAAAGAATCATCACTTTCTAATCTGCTTTGTATCTGACGAACTCGATATTCTCTTGGAAAGTGGGGAATCTCTCTCTCTCTCTCTCTCACCATAACTTTTGATGGCGAAAGAAACTTCAAAAGGATAAACTGGAATCCGAATCAACAAGGAAAAATTATTGTGTGGCATTTCGCACCATTCATGTGGTGTCCTAATATTTTACGAAGTTTGCGAATGATATATAAATATGTGATGGTACAAAATATTAGATCACGAATTGAAAATAATTGAACAATCAGTCACCAATAAGAGTTTTTCATCTATGAATCCTATAAATATGTAATGACAAAATCTCGCTCATCAATAAGAACTTTTATTTGCGGCCATATTTTTAAAAAAAATTCAATAGAGTTCATTGTAGATCTCTCTTTGCCCTTGAACATCTCTAACCCTACCTCCCAAGAAAACATTGAATTTTAAAAACTATCAATTCTAAAATAAAAATTAAGGATTACTCCCAAAAAAATAACTAACATTAAATATTCAATACTATGAAGATATAAGAACAATAATTATTAAGAAACTAGGCATCATTGATTTTAAGCATAACATTTAAAATTACGTTCTAACCTCTTAATTAACGTGCTTTCATTATTTCCTAGATGTGTCTTAATACGTTCTTAATGATGGAGGCATCAAATAAAATAATACGGGTAACGAAATAAGATTGATACTCAACATATATTATTGTCAGACGTTGTTATATAGATAGCGTATTATCCATGTTTATGGCATGACGCAACAAAATTAAACCAAAATAGTTGAATCCATGTTAGCGTAATATTGCATTGACAAAATCCAAGTTCAACCATAAGATAAAAAACACCTAACTAATAGAGTTAAAATTCATACCAAAATGTAACATATAAAGGGTGATACATATAGGTCATCATGTTGCCAAAATGATCAGCAACATACGATTATCCATCTTCAAAAAATACTTATCTTCATCACTCATTGTTTAATTTGAAATATTCGCTTCATCGCCCTTCGAAAAATATTTGCATTAACATATATGTATTTTGTCCAAAGAGCAGAATTGCAGGCACGAACAACAACTTTAAAACATTTTTAAAAAAAATGGATGAGTAAAGTCCAATATTTTAAAATAAAAATCTACCTTGTTGTGATATCCTATCGAAATAGCCTAGTGATATTCACCATATTACTTTAAACTATGAACATTATCAAGACTCGAGTTCGGTACAAATGCATGATCAAAACACATGATTTAAAAACCCTCCTAAATTTTAATTTTAATTTGCCCATAAAATGTTACAATTCATCTGAATTTAAGTTTTTTTTCCATGTGCCTAGGATGGCTTGTAAATTATTGCACAAAATAATCCATGTCTTGTGATAAATAATTTCTTTTGCAAGTAGAAATGCCAAACTACATACTTCATGTCTTTTTTGGTGGGTAATAAGAACAATTGTATGATCCATATCAAATAGGAGGACGACAAAGGCACAAAAAATAATAAAAAATCGTCTTTTTGGAAAAACAATTCATTTAGTTGACTTGTTAGGAATTTAATTTTTTTTCTTATACTTCATGGATTATTTTCGTCAAGACAAATCCCCAACTCAAAAATAATAATAATAATAATACAAAACTTGATAAAAATAACCAAAAAAAAAAGACAATGACCCTCAGTACTAAAATTTATTTTTTGCAATACAAAATTCCTATTTAGATAAGTGTAAGCAATACAAAATTTATTTTTTGCTCGGGTAGAGATTGTGGGATATATTCCTGTTTATGATGTGTGAGTTACTTTAAGAGTTGTTAATGTCTGTATAGCTACACACTAACCTTGTTGGAACACTTTTGAACTACACAAATAATGAAAAAAATTAAATTTAACAACCCCACAAACTTCGATCTTGATTTATGCAAAAAATGAATACGGTGCTGGTTGATAAAACTGAAAGCTGAAAATTTAAGACTAAAAATTAAGATTGAATTTTTTAAGCATAAAAGGTGTTTGTTATGTACTGAAATTTAAGCATTAATTAAGCTGTTTGGTCTACGCAAAGAGCTGAAGTTTAAAGTTTATTGATTTTTTAACTTATCCCACAATAGGCCTTGCGACGCACCAAATCCCACATGATATTGTAGCCATGGTGGTGGTGGTAGTGGTGGTTGGAGGCGGTGGTTGGTACAGTAGTGGCGGATGACGATGACGGTTAGTGGCGAACATGGTTAGCAGTAGTGGTGGTTAGTGGCGGTAGTCGATAGTTGTGGTGGCAGCAGGTGACGATGGTGGTTAGTTGCGCCGGGGGTGGGTCGGGGGGGGGGGGGGGGGGGTTATTGTGGTGGTGGTGGTGGTGGTTACTTACAGTGGTGGTCAGCAGTGTGATAGTTAGTGGCGGTGGTTAGCAGTGTGGTGGTTAGTGACGGTAGTGGTTAGTGCCGGTGGTCGATAATGTAGGGTTGGTGGGTGGCGGTCGTGGTTAGTAACAGTGATGGTTAACAGTATGATAGTAGCAGTGATCAGCACTGTGGTAGTTAGTAGTCGTGGAAAGTGGTGGTGGTGGTGATTAGGGTTGGTGGTAAATAGTGTGGTGGTGGTTGACAATGTGGTAGTGGCGGGTAATAGTGGTGGTTAGAAATGGTTAATGGCGATGGTGATCAGCAGTGTGGTGTTTAATGGAAGTTGCGGGTGGTAGTGGCGGAGGTGATTAGTGTGGTGGTTAGTGGCGGGTGGCGGTTAATGCAATGATTGTTAGTGTGGTGGCGATGATTGTTAGTACTAGTGATCGGCTGTGTGATGGTGACGGTTAGTGATAGTGTTAAAAATTAGATGCAAAGGTAATAAATATAAAAAAATTAAACAAAAATAAATAAATAAATAATTCTAGATAAAATCCGGTTGCATTCAGCCAAAAATGTTAATTCTAAAAAAATTCTAACAAAAAATTATTGGAAAGAAACGTTAAGGGACTAAGTGTGAAGGGTTATATATACTGAAGGATAGAATGGTCTGTAACGTCTCAATTTCTCGAAACCTTAATTAAATTTAATTTGCAAAACAATAATTAGCTTAAATAAATTTTATTGATCAATTAAGCATTATCAAAGCAGAGTTTCAAGTGCGGAGCTAAAAATAACAAAAATATCCCTTGTGGGTTTGCATTGTTTATTTAAAATAACAAAGCAGAACATACAATCTAAAGGTATGTCATCCCAGCAAACAGTTCCTCTCTATCAGCTCACGACACTTCCTACTCGGGCAGCTCCTTGCATTTACATCTGACATGAAACGCCAGAGGCAGAGAAATTGATCCAATAAGTAATGAAACTCAAAGAAAATGTTACCCGAAAAATCAAACCTAACGGTGATATAGCATGCATCAAGTAAAGTAATATAACAACTGAAATAATTGACAGGATAATTAACAAAAGTTGTAATCTAAATGCACTTTCTACGTAGCGACATTATTTTTGCGTGTCAACATGCCAAGCCTAACACGTTTCTAGGTAATGACATCGTTTTTGGAATATTGACATGTCAAGTCATGCATGTTTCTAGGTAGCGACATTATTTTTTAGCACGTTGATGTGCCAAGCATTGCACGTTTCTAGGCAGCGACATCATTTTTGGAACGTTGACATGTCAAGTCGTGCACGTTTTTAAGTAGCAACATCATTTTTCGCACATCAACATGCCAAGTAATGCATGCCATCGAAGATGCCTTGCACGTTTCTAGGTAGCAACATGTTTTTTTGCACCTAGACATGGCAAGTCATGCACGTTTATAGATAGCAACATTATCTTTAGCACATTAACATGCCAAGCCATGCATGCCTTCGATATTGCCTTGCATGTTTCTAGGTAGCAACATGATTTTTTTCACCTCGACATGCCAAGTCGTGCATGTTTCTAGATAGCAATATCATTTTTGGCATGTCGACATGCCAAGTCCTGCACGTGCATTTATATTACAACTTTTTGTTTATTATCCTGTTAGTTATTAAGGTGTACATATTGAGGAGTTCAAATTTAAGTTTTTGGTTTAAGAAAATTCGGGCCAAAACCAAAAGATGACCAAGAAGGGCATCATGTCGGGGTATAGGTGACCAGATGACAACAGGTCAAGATATGAGTGACCAGATGACAATAGGTCAGGATATGCTCTCAAATAAAGTCAGTTGCCAATGCTAACCGGTCAGGATAGATGGGTGATTGGTCAAGCTATGGTCAAAGATCAACGAACAGTAGTCAAACAGATGACAAGGATCAGGTCTAATCGGTCAGGAGTGGATAGCTCAGCATCAGGGGGTGAGTAGTCAGGGTGACTAGTTAGGAGATTGACCCAAAATAAACCAATGGCTAAGCTTGACTGGTCAAGGTCAAGGAGTGACCGTCAGGAGTGTCATGATCTGCCTCAAAATTTCCAATAAATTTCAATTATGAATGGAGCTTTGTGAAGCTCAATATAGTGATTTAAAACAAAAATCGAGATTTGGGGAAGGATTATTTACCTTTAAATGGCTCGAAAGAAGTTTAAATTGAAGAATTTAAATGGATTGAAGATTTTCAAGTGGGATTTGACTCTAAAAACAGAACTACAATAGAACTCTCTCTCTCAAACTTTTCTGAAATTCTCAAACTCTCACCTAGCTCTCTTCTCCACTTCAAAATGTCAAAGCGATTTGCAAGGGATTGAGGAAAAAGCCATATATATGTAGAGAAGAACGCGAGAGTCACCATGGCTTATATGTGCTTGCACATGGGGTGATATTTTTAGTACAAGAATGACCTTAGCTGCAATTAGGTGAAGCTCAGAACTTGGAGTGCAAGAGTTACGAAAATATCTCAAAACTTTAGCCATTGGGGAGTAGATGATAAGACAAGGTGCTTTTAAGGTGAATTCATAGATTCTATGGAAGTTTTGAAAAGATGTGCTCAGATTGTGCTGAGATATAGTACATTTTGGGGTAATACACATGTGAGAGTGATGATGACGACTAGAGGTTGATTTGGCAAGGTGTATGATCACATAAATTTATTTGGTTTAGTCAAAATCTGATGGGTTTAATAATAAGTGGGGTAAAATGACTTTCAAAAAGAAATGAATGTGGGTCAAGATCCAATGTAGGTTTAGGTTGGGTTAGGGTGAGGGTCAAGTCCAACATAACACATGCGCGCGCGTGCACATACACAAAGTGTGAAACCCCGATCCTTTTAATCAATTCAATTATTTTGAAAATTTAAAATTTTAAGTTTATAATTATTAATTTTATGGAGTTTTTAAAAAAAAGATTCTTTGGTCTAAATTCAAATTTTAAAGAAAATATCGGTAATGTGATGATGTTATTAATTTAACCGACGAGGGACACATAAATTATGTCCGATCACTCGAGAATACCGAATTTGCAGTGTTTTCGATCACTTTGATATATATATTTTTTATTTACATCGATTTTACGAGATTTGTCCGCGATCAAAATTGAACAGATTTTGTACCGAACAGTCGAGTCGGGACCGGGTAGGCCCCACCTATTTTCTCATGGCTAGGAATTGTAGGCCATCATGAATATATTTTTCTTTGATCTTACTTATAACATACACTAAGATTTTAGTCATGCATGCATAAAAAAAAAAAAAGTGAAATTAAAAACTCATGAATAATTGGTCAAGGCCAATAAAAATGCATGCAATTGGAAAGTTTAGGAAGCATGTGCTACTCCCTTTTGTGGTTTACACGGCAGAGCACACACATGTCATATGCACATTAGAATTTTCCTATATATTACACACACACCTCACTAGCACACTCACACTTTACATACTTGAGAGTTCCTAGCAATTTTAGAGAGAGAGAGAGAGAGAGGGAGAGGAGCCAAACTAGCAAGGGTGAGTTAGAGAAGGCTCGGGTTAGACTCGGGTCAGTCTCGGGACGTGCTCGGGACGCTCGAATCCGAAGCAAAACGCGACCGGAGGTACTGATTTTCATTCCTCTACTTTACGCACCTTGTGTTTAAATGCGTTTTATTTTTATCTCGTTACGTTTCAGGTCGAGATTTTTGACAATATTTGTAGCTTAGACACTATACTACTCGTACATGTTCAAACCCGGGGTGGTTATGTTGAAAAAAACGAAGTTTTGGCCATCCAAACGACAAAATATACACTGCCAGATTTTACCGGTAACATACCTTGCTAAATCACTCGGAGTTTTTATTCTACTATACTTCTGCGAAAAATACTTATTAGGGGTTGTAGACGACACATTTTAGCCCGCATGCATGTTGGACCCGAGGCTCGGAGGGCTCGGGAATGGGAGTAACGGGCTGTTGAACGCAGCAGCTGTTGGGTGCAATTTCTGGACAGATTACACTGCCCAGTTTTGGACAGTGCATTTCGTCTTTCTCGTTTCATTTCGAGTCAAGATTTTTGATAAGAGTTGTATTTAAGACACCATACTACTCGTACATGTTCAAACCCGGGGTGGTTATGTTGAAAAAAACGAAGTTTTGGCCATCCGAACAACAAAATGTACACTGCCAGATTTTACCAGTAACATACCTTGCTAAATCACTCGGAATTTTTATTCTACTATACTTCTGTGAAAAATACTTATTAGGGGTTGTAGACGACACATTTTAGCACGCATGCATGTTGGACCCGAGGCTCGGAAGGCTCGGGAATGGGAGAAACTCACTGTCGAACGCAGCTGGTTTTTCAGCTGTTGAAAAGCAGCAACTGGGCAGATTACACTGCCCAGTTTTGGACAGTTTTGGGCAGCCCCTATTTGGGCAGTTCGGGCAGAGCTGACTCGGGACGGATTCGGGTCAGTTTTGACACAACTTACTAGACTTAGTCCGCGTTAAAACTTGCATGGGCATTACTTGAATTCCAAAACGAAAAATATTATTTTTACCGGTAACTTTCGTTTGAACCAAAACATTTTTAGACCCAATCCGAGACTTAGTGGTTGACCGAAACTCGTCACTTAAACCATAAAAACAGTACCTTAGCCGAACACTTAGAAAAAAAATTAGACCACGTGACCCTTGGACACATCGAACTCCATTTTTGACACAAGTCTAATAAACCATCGGAATATGCAATTTTTTTTATAAAAATAAATAAATAAATAAATTAGATTACGATCATGCTAAATCCTATGACCCTTATGCTAGATCCCGAAGTCGGTGACGCGTAGGGCAATACGAGAGTTTTCGGGCGAACGACTATCGAGGTGAGTTTTGTTATGCCTTATTTATCGATTTTAAGAAAAAAAGTACATATATATTTTTTTGGCGAAAATTTATATCTTTAATAGCCATGTTATTTGTATTGAAATCAAGTAAGGAAATATTGAGATGTTTATCGAAATCATGAAAATTGCATGAATTAAAGAAATTAGCTTAATTGAGAAGTTGGCAAACTTGACGTGTTGAGTAGAAATGTGATTGACAAACAATATTTCCATGCTATTCGGATTTACTTTTATGGATTATCGAGGAAATTATCGATTAAATGTTCATACAGTGCCCCGACCGCCAGGGGATAAGAAATATGGCGAGGTGAATGAAATAAGGTGAAAGGATCGACGACCGATAGATCCGCCGGATGACGTCATGCCGATTTTATATCTGATAGGGTAGCTCCCTATATTCGGTGACCGTTGAACAAATTAACTGAATATTATTCTAAATGGATATAGTTCCTAGAAGTGAAAATTCACTTGGAACCTGAAATGAGAAGTTAGACTTCAGAAAAAAGAATTACGATTCTTTATAAATGTGATGGATCACTTGGCATAATTGTGAACTATAAATTATTCTAAATTGCACGTATACGAGAAAAGTCATTTTCTGCCTGAAATTCGATAAGCATTGTTATAACGAAATTCACACTAGCCTAGTGCTTAAGAGTTGTTGTTGATTACAACTACAGGTGCTTCTGAAGTCGAGGACGCTGTGTGATTTTGTGTATCTTCGCCAAGTTATTAGATTTTCATGTTGTTAGTTATGTACTCTTTATTTCAGACTTATGGTTTTGTACTTTTTGATACCTGGCCGAGCCGCCTGTGGCCGAGCCAAGGATTCTACTATGGATGATGTAATAGTTAATTTATCACTAGCACCTCGGGAGTATTTTTAATGTTATTCCGTATTTTTTTTATATCGCACTCTGATATTATGGAAATCCCTAAACCAGTTTTATAAATTGAGGCCTTGATGGATTAAACCCCATCGGCCGGTCGCGACCATGTATTTTTGAGATGGGTCGTGACAAGGGTGGTATCAGAGCATGGTTTTCGGATTTTAAAATAAAACCCCGGTGCTATTAGATTTGAGTCACGATGATCACACACTTGGATGTAATAGTTACTTGGCTATGTGTTATTACCTACGTAACTTGTATAAATAAGTAACGATTACGCTTGGGCCAGTACTAACAAGACTATATCTTGTGTACTGTCGGATGAAAGGAGTGAAGTGATCCTTTTATCCTCTATTTACTTTGCATCTTTACTTCAGATGGTGAGGACTCGGACGAATGGAAATGCCAGCGGGAGTGAAAGCGGGAACGGAGGCAACGAAATGGCAGAAATGAGGGCCATGATGCAGACACTCATAGGGGCTATGCAAGCCCAGCAACAGGCGTTTGAACATCAAGCACAACAATCCGCACCTCAACAGCAGTCAGTGCCACATCCCAGTCCACAAGTACCAACAGGAGCAGAAAATAACAACCAACAAGACCCACCTATCAATGTCCCTACGGTAGATCTCGCCCTCACTCGCGAATTTCTAAAACTGAAACCGCCAACATATAATGGAGGCATGGATGCAGTGCGAGCGAACGAATGGCTAGCTGAATTGGAGAAGAACTTTCGACTAATTGGGTGCACAGAAGTGCAAAAGGTGGAAATTGGAGCGTACCTACTGACAGGAGAAGCTAATCGATGGTGGAACCTGAAGAGAGTTGGGGAGCCAAGGATGGTTTGGACCAGATTCGTGGAGATCTTCAAAGAGAAGTATATGCCCAGAGCGATGCAGCACGCTAAGTGTGCAGAATTCGAACAACTTCGGCAAAGAGGACCTATGACCGTTGTGGACTATGAAGCAGAATTCACCAATCTTGCAGAATACGCCCCACATCTGGTGGGAACAGAGGACATGAAGGCTCGAAGATTCGAAGAAGGGCTGAGACACGACATCAAGAAGGTGGTGCGACCTCTACAACTGCCCACATATGCTGAGGTGTTGGATCGAGCGATTTTGGTTGAACAAGATGCTGACGAGTTCAGGAAATACCACGAGAATCGAAAGCGGAAGAACTCTGGAGTTGGAGGATCGGGAAATCGCAACCAGAAGAGACAGAACAACAGAAACAATGAAAATCGAGGACAAAGGCCACCATGTAACACCTGCGGAAAACTTCACGGAGGAGAATGCTGGAGGAAGGTGGAGGCCGGGAAATGTTTCGGATGCGGACAAGTTGGACACATTCGAAAGAATTGCCCAAATGTTAGGACAGGGGCTAACACTGTTCCAATCGGAGGTCAAGGTGGCCAAGTGCAGAGAAACAATGACAGACAGGTAGCTAGACCTGGGGAAAATAGGAACAACAACAACAATCAAGGGAATCGCAACAACAACGGGCAGCGACATGGTCGAGCTTTCGCCATCGTCCCAGGGGACCAAGCCAACAATGAAAACGTGGTCGCAGGTAACATTATGATCGATTGTCTACCAGCATATGCACTTTTTGACTCTGGTTCTTCGCATACATTTGTGTCCAAGTCTTTTGCCATTAAGATGAATAGGGAGGCCGAACCTTTGGGTTATGACTTACTGATTTCCCAACCTATGAGTAAGGGCACGGTTTGCTCTACTAAGTATAGAGGCTGTAATGTTTACATTGACGGCCTGTGCATGATCACGGATCTGATTCCGTTGGATATGAAACATTTCGATATCATTTTTGGCATGGATTGGTTATCCAAATTTGGGGCAACGATTGACTGTGCTAATAAGCGTGTTGTATTTAAAAAACTCGATGGAAAGGAGATTGAATTTTCGGGTGAGAGAGTGATTACACCCCTGTGTTTCGTGTCTATGACTCGAGCCCGACGACTTTTGCAAAAGGGTTGTCGAGGATACCTATGTAGTATTTTGCCGACTTCGTCGGAGGGCACTTCGGTTGCCAACATTCCTATTGTATGCGATTTTCCTGATGTTTTTCCTGATGAATTGCCCGGGATACCGACTGAACGGGTAATAAGTTTCTCTGTTGATATCGTTCCCGGAACACAGCCGATATCCAAAGCGCCATATAGAATGGCCCCAGCTGAACTAAAAGAGTTAAAGATACAACTGGATGATTTACTCGACAAAGGCTTTATTCGACCCAGTTCATCGCCTTGGGGAGCGCCGGTTTTGTTCGTTAAAAAGAAGGATGGAACGATGCGTCTTTGCATTGATTACCGAGAGCTGAACAGGGTCACCATCAAAAACCGTTATCCACTTCCGAGAATTGACGATCGTTTCGACCAGCTGTAAGGAGCCACGGTGTTTTCAAAGATTGACTTACGATCAGGATATCACCAGCTTAGAGTCAAGCCTGAAGATGTAGAAAAGTTAGCCTTTCGAACTCGCTACGGGCATTACGAGTTCTTAGTAATGCCATTCGGAGTGACCAACGCACCGGCAGCCTTCATGGACATGATGAATCGAGTATTCAAGCAGTACCTTGATGATTTCGTTATCGTTTTTATTGATGACATTCTCATTTACTCCAAGAATGAAGAGCAGCACGTTAAGCACCTACAAACCGTACTACAGAAGCTGAGGGAGGAGAAGTTGTACGCCAAGCTCAAGAAGTGTGAGTTTTGGCTAAGAAGTGTGAACTTTTTAGGACACATTATCTATGGCAACGGGATTTCGGTAGATGCTCAAAAAATCGAAGCGATTGTAGATTGGCCAAGGCCTACGACCGTCACAGAAGTTCGAAGTTTCTTGGGACTCGCAGGGTACTATCGGAGGTTCGTCCAAGATTTCTCAAGGATTGCTACGCCTATGACCGAATTGACTCGCAAGGGGGAACCATTTGTCTAGACCGACAAACGAGAGGAATGCTTCCAAGAACTTAAGAAGAGGCTTACGTCAGCACCAATTCTCACGCTACCAGAAGGCAGTGAAGGTTTCACGATCTACAGCGATGCATCTTATCAAGGGCTCGGGTGTGTCCTTATGCAACATGGCAAGGTTATCGCATATGCTTCCCGCCAGCTGAAGACTCACGAGAAAAACTACCCAACGCACGACTTAGAATTGGCAGCAGTGATTTTTGCCCTAAAAATCTGGCGCCACTACCTTTATGGAGTCACTTGCGACGTTTTCACTGACCATAAGAGCCTGAAGTATATTTTCACGCAGAAGGAGTTGAACTTACGGCAGCGACGATGGCTTGAGCTGATGAAGGACTATGATATCAACATCCAGTATCACCCAGGGAAGGCTAATGTTGTCGCAGATGCCTTGAGCAGAAAGGCACAAGGGATACTGAATCGACTATTCACTTATAAGAAGGAGTCAATAGGAGTGATCGAGGGATTCTGTGCAGCAATCATAGCCGAATCAGCAATTTTGGAAGAGATTAAGCTTAAACAAATGGAGGACCCGAAGCTCAAGAAGATCCACGATCAGATGGCCACCAATCCAAACTCTGACTTCACCATGATCGAGGGTCGATTATGTTTTCGAAATCGCATTTGTATACCCAACGAGCCAGAAATCAAGAGGCAAATTATGGACAAGGGGCATCGGACAAAGTTTTCAGTACACCCAGGAATAATGAAAATGTACCAAGACATGAAGCGGTCATACTGGTGGATGGGAATGAAACGCGACATCATGAAATACGTGGAGAGATGCTTGCAATGTCAAAAGATCAAAGCCGTACGCCAGAAGTCAGCAGGACTACTTCACCCACTACCTATACCAAAGTGGAAATGGGAAGACATAGCTATGGACTACGTGATTGGTTTTCCACGGACATCCAAGGGGAACAACTCAATATGGGTAATAGTCGACCGCTTAACAAAATCCGCGCACTTTATTCCGATTAAGAACACCTATTCCATGGACCAGATGGCGAGCACGTACATTCGGGAAATCATTCGACTGCATGGGACGCCAGTGACGATCACTTCAGACAGAGATCCAAGATTTGTCTCTCGTTTTTGGCAATCCTTGCAGAGAGCGATGGGCACAAAGTTGAACCTTAGCACAGCCTTTCATCCACAAACCGATGGGCAGTCCGAACGAACAATTCAGACATTGGAAGATTTACTCAGAGCTTGTGCTATGGAATTCCAAGGCAACTGGGAAGAGCACCTACCTCTAGCAGAATTCACCTACAACAATAGTTACCAGGCCAGCATTGGCATGGCACCGTTTGAAGCATTATACGGCAGGAAGTGCAGATCCCCATCATGCTGGACAGAAGTTGAAAAAGCGGAGCTGACAGGACCCGAGATAGTGCAAGAGACGACTGAAAAGATTAGTCTAATTCAAGATCGACTAAAGGCTGCTCAAGATCGACAAAAGAGTTTTGCAGATGCTAACCGCCGAGAGTTAGAATTTCAAGAAGGAGACTGGGTCTTCCTCAAAGTCTCTCCGATGAAGGGAATTGTCAGATTTGGGAAGCGAGGGAAGCTGAATCCACGATATATTGGGTCATTCGAGATCATCGAAAAAGTAGGACCAGTAGCCTATCGACTCGCGTTGACCTCGGATTTGAGTAATGTACACGAAGTCTTTCATGTTTCGATACTGAGAAGATACATATCCGACCCGACTCATATTTTAGAGCGACCGCCAATTCAACTTAAGGAGAATATGCGCTACGAAGAACAACCTGTACGACTTCTAGATACCCGAGTCAAGCAACTAAGGAACAAAAAGGTGCCACTAGTCAAAGTCTGGTGGGAGAATCAAACCACAGCAGAAGCCACGTGGGAGTTGGAAAGCGATATGAGACAAAAGTACCCGCACCTCTTCGATTCAGCTTTAATGACATTCCTTATGATATTGTATTTGAACTTTAGTCTTTAGAGTAATTAGACCTACCTTTTAGACCTGAGAGCAACGACAGTTTGGGGACCAAACTTCCCAAGGTGGGGAGAATGTGAAACCCCGATCCTTTTAATCAATTCAATTATTTTGAAAATTTAAAATTTTAAGTTTATAATTATTAATTTTATGGAGTTTTAAAAAAAAAATAATTCTTTGGTCTAAATTCAAATTTTAAAGAAAATATCGGTAATGTGATGATGTTATTAATTTAACCGACGAGGGACACATAAATTATGTCCGATCACTCGAGAATACCGAATTTGTAGTGTTTTCGATCGCTTTGATATATATATTTTTTATTTACATCGATTTTACGAGATTTGTCCGCGATCAAAATTGAACAGATTTTGTACCGAACAGTCGAGTCGGGACCGGGTAGGCCCCACCTATTTTCTCATGGCTAGGAATTGTAGGCCATCATGAATATATTTTTCTTTGATCTTACTTATAACATACACTAAGATTTTAGTCATGCATGCATAAAAAAAAAAATTAAAATTAAAAACTCATGAATAATTGGTCAAGGCCAATAAAAATGCATGCAATTGGAAAGTTTAGGAAGCATGTGCTACTCCCTTTTGTGGTTTACACGGCAGAGCACACACGTCATATGCACATTAGAATTTTCCTATATATTACACACACACCTCACTAGCACACTCACACTTTACATACTTGAGAGTTCCTAGCAATTTTAGAGAGAGAGAGAGAGGGAGAGGAGCCAAACTAGCAAGGGTGAGTTAGAGAAGGCTCGGGTTAGACTCGAGTCAGTCTCGGGACGTGCTCGGGACGCTCGAATCCGAAGCAAAACGCAACCGGAGGTACCGATTTTCATTCCTCTACTTTACGCACCTTGTGTTTAAATGCGTTTCGTTTTTATCTCGTTATGTTTCGGGTTGAGATTTTTGACAATATTTGTAGCTTAGACACTATACTACTCGTACATGTTCAAACCCGGGGTGGTTATGTTGAAAAAAACGAAGTTTTGGCCATCCAAACGACAAAATATACACTGCCAGATTTTACCGGTAACATACCTTGCTAAATCACTCGGAGTTTTTATTCTACTATACTTCTGCGAAAAATACTTATTAGGGGTTGTAGACGACACATTTTAGCCCGCATGCATGTTGGAACCGAGGCTCGGAGGGCTCGGGAATGGGAGTAACGGGCTATTGAATGCAGCAGCTGTTGGGTGCAATTTCTGGGCAGATTACATTGCCCAGTTTTGGACAGTGCATTTCGTCTTTCTCGTTTCATTTCGAGTCAATATTTTTTATAAGAGTTGTAGCTAAGACACCATACTACTTGTACATGTTCAAACCCGGGGTGGTTATGTTGAAAAAATGAAGTTTTGGCCATCCGAACAACAAAATGTACACTGCCAGATTTTACCGGTAACATACCTTGCTAAATCACTCGGAGTTTTTATTCTACTATACTTCTGCGAAAAATACTTATTAGGGGTTGTAGACGACACATTTTAGCATGCATGCATGTTGAACCCGAGGTTCGGAAGGCTCGGGAATGGGAGAAACTCACTGTCGAACGCAGCTGGTTTTTCAGCTGTTGAAACGCAGCAACTGGGCAGATTACACTGCCCAGTTTTGGACAGTTTTGGGCAGCCCCTATTTGGGCAGTTCGGGCAGAGCTGACTCGGGATGGATTCGGGTCAGTTTTGACACAACTTACTAGACTTAGTCCGCGTTAAAACTCACATGGGCATTACTTGAGTTCCAAAACGAAAAATATTATTTTTACCGGTAACTTTCGTTTGAACCAAAACATTTTTAGACCCAACCCGAGACTTAGTGGTTGACCGAAACTCGTCACTTAAACCATAAAAATAGTACCTTAGCCGAACACTTAGAAAAAAATTAGACCACGTGACCCTTGGACACATCGAACGCCGTTTTTGACACGAGTCTAATAAACCATCGGAATATGCAATTTTTTTATATAAATAAATAAATAAATAAATTAGATTACGATCATGCTAAATCCTATGACCCTTATGCTAGATCCCAAGTCGGTGACGCGTAGGGCAATACGAGAGTTTTCGGGCGAACGACTATCGAGGTGAGTTTTGTTATGCCTTATTTATCGATTTTAGGAAAAAAAATGCATATATATTTTTTTGGCGAAAATTTATATCTTTAATAGCCATGTTATTTGTATTGAAATCAAGTAAGGAAATATTGAGATGTTTATCGAAATCATGAAAATTGCATGAATTAAAGAAATTAGCTTAATTGAGAAGTTGGCAAACTTGACGTGCTGAGTAGAAATGTGGTTGACAAACAATATTTCCATGCTATTCGGATTTACTTTTATGGATTATCGAGGAAATTATCGATGAAATGTTCATACGGTGCCCCGACCGCCAGGGGATAAGAAATATGGCGAGATGAATGAAATAAGGTGAAAGGATCGACGACCGATAGATCCGCCGAATGACGTCATGCCGATTTTATATCTAATAGGGTAGCTCCCTATATTCGGTGACCGTTGAACAAATTAACTGAATATTATTCTAAATGGATATAGTTCCTAGAAGTGAAAATTCACTTGGAACCTGAAATGAGAAGTTAGACTTTAGAAAAAGAATTACGATTCTTTATAAATGTGATGAATCACTTGGCATAATTGTGAACTATAAATTATTCTAAATTGCACGTATACGAGAAAAGTCATTTTCTGCCTGAAATTCGATAAGCGTTGTTATAACGAAATTCACACTAGCCTAGTGCTTAAGAGTTGTTGTTGATTACAACTACAGGTGCTTCTGAAGTCGAGGACGCTGTGTGATTTTGTGTATCTTCGCCAAGTTATTAGATTTTCATGTTGTTAGTTATGTACTCTTTATTTCAGACTTATGTTTTTGTACTTTTTGATACCTGGCCGAGCCGCCTGTGGCCGAGCCAAGGATTCTACTATGGATGATGTAATAGTTAATTTATCACTAGCACATCGGGAGTATTTTTAATGTTATTCCGCATTTTTTTTATATCGCACTCTGATATTATGGAAATCCCTAAACCAGTTTTATAAATTGAGGCCTTGATGGATTAAACCCCATCGGCCGGTTGCGACCATGTATTTTTGAGATGGGTCGTGACACAAAGTCCTCTTCTAATAAGTTATTTTGCTACGGTGCGGATCTCTTATTTTTTGATTAAATTTTGATTGATCCAAACCGTTGAATGTGTTTAAATCATGTTTTAATGCTACCCGCAAGAAATCGGTTCAAAATAATATCGAAAAAATTTGATCTAAATAATTTTGATAAATACTGACATGAACAATTTTATGAAAATTGAATGGATTAATCCTTTTTAGACAATATTTTGAGTTGAGTTCTTGCACTAACCCTTAAAAACATATTGAACAGTTCGGATTATCAAAATTTAATCAGAAAATAAGCAGTTCATACCGTAGTAAAATATAAGATCCCTTATTAGCAAAATAAGGGTCCCTTATCAAAATTAAAATTGTACAATTATTATAAATGCATAATCAATTTCGGAAAATTAAAGTTAAAAATAAAAAAATTATGTTATTAAATTAAAAAAATTCGGGTCTTTATAACGTTGCTCCTTATTTATATCATGGAAACTTAGAACAAAGAAGGCAAGATTGTAGGAATATTTACCATTTCGTGTTATTGGGTCAAATTGAAGTTCTTCGGCTAGAAGTGTACCATTTCATGGGAAATGTATCATGACTTGCCTGTGATTTTGAATAACTGTAAATTTACCATGATATTTACTAATTTGACCATAACCTGTAGATTGATTGATTTTACCATAATCTGGATATTGATTGTTTAACACATAATTTACCACGCAAATTGACATGTTTACCAAATGCCATGCGTGACCTCCAAATTTACCATGACATGAGCAAATATACCATGGATGACAGGTGTTGCCATCTAGCGCGCAAAATTACCATGAAATATGAGAAATTTACCATATATTGTTTTTTACATCCGGTTTCACCATAGTATAAAAAAATCTATCATAGACGGCTGGACTTGATGTTGACCAGCAAATTTACACATGAATGTCATTCAAATCGTGTTGGAAATTAATACATTTGACTGATAGCTTTTATTGTAGGAAAAAATATGCGAACAAGTTGATCGGATTTCTTTCCAGAAAATAATTTTAGTAATCGATAACTCAAAAATTACAAAGCGAAATTACAATACAGATTCGAAAAATAGAAATACATTACCAACCGAGTCCTGTGAAATCACAGTCCCCTTAAAACAGATTCGCCGCCTCCCGTGGTGTTGGAGGATCACTCCGGCGCCTGTCTCCCAGGGTAAAACGGCTCACTCGGCCGATGGAACACCACCCGATCGACCGCCTGTCGAACTAAATGTGTCTGCCTCTCTCTCCGTAAAAAACCACATGGAAAATATTCGATCTCTCTAAAAACCAAATGCATATTCACTATTTATAGACCCCTATAAACTAATGAAACCGTAGAATCATAAATGGAGAGATTAATAGGATTATTGTTGAACATCAATGACGCAATTGATGGACATCAATACAGGTATGAATGAGCTGTAACGGTTGAGACTTTTCGGTTGCCTCGTCAGACCCTCCGGTGTCCCAATTTCATTCACAACCCTTTCAAATTTCCAACAATCCCCCACATGAATGAACTTGGCAAGAAACTCACGCAAAGTACAAAGTAAATCCAGAGAGAGAGCACATCAGATAATTCCTGCATAGGATAGGTAGCTTTTGGCCTTGAACCTTCCATTGTGAAAGCCCATCGGATTTACTGGCTGACCAGTGAACATGATGTCTTGAACTGTTCTGCCGTTTGTGTAAACCGAGACAATAGACTCCACACAGGAACTTCTCCTAACACAGTTTAGTTCTCAATATTGTGTTCGTTTTGGCCATGAACACACGTCCTGGTTCTGCAAGTGATTTAAGAATTTCGCCTTCTCAAATTCTTGTTGAAGCGGCCCCACTTCACACTCACATAGGTGATCTCTTATCATGAGTATCTCAAATACTCTACTAGGAATTCCAATTCCAACGTATAAGAGTCATTAAAAGCAAATAGAAATTGCTTATCCTTACAACTTCACTATTGCACCATAGGAATGGGTAGGAGAATCAATCTCCTCAGTGATATCCGTAACCACACGCGATTAGGTTGTCCCATTGAACCTTGATCTTGGGATCTCCAGTCAACAAGGTTGGGTTTCCATCACGGTCGTTTTTAACTTCATAGGCTTTAGTCTCATTCCCGTCGATGCTTTACAACTAACTCTCTATTGAACCCTCAGGTTAGCAGATTTGCAATATTGCCTTTTGACTTCACTCTGTCAAATTGTGACAATCTAACTTGAGAGCAGTTGTTCAATGGTATTGTGTCTGCGACGATATGCCGAGACTTACCATTACACATTACTCTGTGCCCGTCCAATTTTTGATTGGATATCACAATTTACACATATTGCTGGCATATATTTTCGTCCACCTAGGAACATCTTCCAAAAGTTGACATAGTCATTTCGACTCTTTAGTTGCCTTGTCTAGAGCAATAAACTCTGACTAACATCATAGACTGTGTTATACATGTCTATTCGAAAGATTTTCACACAGCTGCACCGACTAGTGTGAAAATATATCCACTTATGGATTCTGAATCCTTTATATCAGATATTCAAATTGCATCGCTGTACATTCCTAGTACCACAAGATATCTGGTATGATGCAGCCCATAGTTATGAGTATACCCCAAGTATCACAACAAATTGACTATCACTTTTCAATATTCTCCCTTGTATCTACACGTAATCACGTGTCTAAAGAATGATGCATTTCTCGATCTCTTGACGTTCTTTTGAATATCGAGTAGCTCAGATTCATTCACAAGAATCTGACATGCACCACAAAAATCAATCAACATACAGTTAACGATTTTTTTTTTCACATTTCCTGACCCCCTCTTGGGTGTAGGTACCATTACATCTGTTAGATACCCCCACAATTCAAGAATGAAGAGGAAGGCTCTCAGCCCCTACCTTCTTGAATTTTTAATCATTTTCCTTGCATGGTATCTCACATTGAGAATAGCATTCACGTTTCATGATAAAACAAGATTTATCAACGTAGCAATTATCATTGCCCATAAGCCATGATTTTCCAATTCAACAACTCTATTGAGTTAAAGCAAATATTGTGTAAACAACTTCATGTTTGAACACTAAATCCACCAAACGGTGATTTCTCAGCACTTTAACTTTATTGTTATATTAAATTTTAAACTTCATTCTGAAAAGAATGAGTTTATTCAAAATCTCACACTAATGAGTTTATTCAAAATCTCACACTTACTCTCGAGCAAGTACTGATAGCATTATCTTATGCTATCAACGACAAAAGTATAAAACTCTTTGTCTCCCCATATGCGTGAGATATTCAAGTGATACACATCACTGAATCAAACTCAAAAGTTTGGTGCTTCTTTCAACGTATTGAAAAGAAGTCTTAATCACTTTGACTTTTACACCGACAATAAATTGTCAACTCTGCTCATTCTCATCAAATAGAAGAGCATGATCCCGCCGGATCACTGTTGGCGCACCAAGGACACTGCCGCAATTAATATTTCCATTCCTCATAATTTATGCATTTTTATTCCGCAAAAATGCTATAAATCCAAAGCATTAGTTTCCAATAATAGTAATTAATACTATCTTAATGGGCAATTGTCCATTACAAACACAAACTTTATTTGCATTAAGGCACCACATAAATGACTAATTAAATTGAAAATTTAATCACCCTGAATTTTGTTAAATGCCAAAGAATTTTAATAAAATTCACATATAACATAATCTCACAACTTTGTCTTTGATCTGCTAGAATAAGCAGAAGTTTGAAGCCCAAGCCTCTCTAAATACCTATGAAAAATTATTTTCCAAAGCAAGAACCAAACATGGCTAATTTCTTGTGACAATTGGGTTTAGTTAATTACTTTGTATCTCACAAGTTTTTCCGTAAAAAAACAAACACCATCCAAGTTAAGGCTAAACAAAATCTCGAAGCCATGTATAGCAGTGTGTTAACCCATGAACACATATGGACTGAAAGTATGAACATTGTAATGCCAAACAATATCTATAGTCCATTTCAAAACCAAGTTCTATTTTTTTTTTCAAAATCAGACTTATTTTCCCAACCTTCAAAACTGGAAAAAATCAATCTATCCTCTATTTCACTCGCATTGATCTCAATGATTTGGATTGAGCATAAATAAAATCACATTTTGAGGATATAATGATCCAAAATGTACTCCCTATCTTCCAACTCCAACGCCCAATTTGTTTGATAAGTCAACAACTCTACCCCAATTCAAGGCAAACAAAATAGCAGAGTGTTAATGATTTTCCCAAATGTGCTTTTTTCACTTTCAGTAAAGTAGCCGATACACGATCGGTAATTTTAGTGAAATTCCATCCTCAATCAACACATTTTTAACAGTTTGGAGACTCACATCATCTTCCAAAGGAGTGCTACATTTATACGCAGTAGCTTGCAAATTTCTTGATTGATATCATTTTTGCATATCCGAGTGGTAGCCCAACCTCTTACTGCACTATTCTGTTCGAATCGATTAGTTCCAAAACCATAAACTATTTTCGTGAAAAATCCGAATAGCAATTGTAGGAAAAAATATGCGAACAAGTTGATCGGATTCAATTCTATAAAATAATTTCAGTAATCGACAATTCGAAAATTACAGAACAAAATTAGAATACCAATTTGGAAAATAGAATACAATACCAAACCGAGTCCTGTGTATCACAGTCCCCTTAAAACAGATTCGCCGCCTCCCGTGGATGTTGGAGGATTGCTCTGGCGCCTGTCTCCCAGGGTAAAACGGCTCACTCAGCTGATGGAACACCTCCCAATCGACCGCCTGTCGAACTAACTGTGTTTGTCTTCCCTCCGTAAAAACCACATGAAAATCATTCGATCTCTTTAAAAATCAAATACATATTCACTATTTATAGACCCCTATAAACTAATGAAACCGTAAAATCATAAATGGAGAGATTAATAGGATTATTGATGAACATCAATGACGCAATTGATGGACATCAATACAGGTATGAATGAGCTGTAACGGTTGAGACTTTTCGGTTGCCTCGTAAGACCCTCCGGTGTCCCAATTTCATTCACAATCCTTTCAAATTTCCAACAATCCCCCACATGAATGAACTTGGCTAAAAACTGACACAAAATACAAATCAAACTCAAAGAGAGAGAGAGAGCACATCAGATAATTCCTGCATAGGATAGGTAGCTTTTGGCCTTGAACCTTCCATTGTGAAAGCCCATCGGATTTACTGACTGACCAGTGAACATGATGTCTTGAACTGTTCTGTCGTTTGTGTAAACCGAGACAATAGACTCCACACAGGAACTTCTCCTAACACAGTTTAGTTCTCACTGTTGTGTTCGTTTTGGCCATGAACACGCATCCTGGTTCTGCAAGTGATGTAAGAATTTCGCCTTATCAAATTCTTATTGAAGCGGCCCCACTTCATACTCACATAGGTGACCTCTTATCACGAGTATCTCAAATACTCTACTAGAAATCCCAATTCCAATTCATAAGAGTCATTAAAAGCAAATAACAATTACTTATCCTCACAACTTCACTGTTGCACCATAGGAATGGGTAGAAGAATTAATCTCCTCAGTGATATCCGTAATCACACGCGATTAAGTTGTCCCATTGAACCTTGATCTTGGGATCTCCAGTCAACAAGGTTGGGTTTCCATCACGGTCGTTTTTAACTTCATAGGCTTTAGTCCCATTCCCGTCGATGCTTTACAACTAACTCTCTATTGAACCCTCAGGTTAGCAGATTTGCAATATTGCCTTTTGACTTCACTCTGTCAAATTGTGACAATCTAACTTGAGAGCAGTTGTTCAATGGTATTGTGTCTGCGACGATATGCCGAGACTTACCATTACACATTACTCTGTGCCCGTCCAATTTTTGATTGGATATCACAATTTACACATATTGCTGGCATATATTTTCGTCCACCTAGGAACATCTTCCAAAAGTTGACATAGTCATTTCGACTCTTTAGTTGCCTTGTCTAGAGCAATAAACTCTGACTAACATCATAGACTGTGTTATACATGTCTATTCGAAAGATTTTCACACAGCTGCACCGACTAGTGTGAAAATATATCCACTTATGGATTCTGAATCCTTTATATCAGATATTCAAATTGCATCGCTGTACATTCCTAGTACCACAAGATATCTGGTATGATGCAGCCCATAGTTATGAGTATACCCCAAGTATCACAACAAATTGACTATCACTTTTCAATATTCTCCCTTGTATCTACACGTAATCACGTGTCTAAAGAATGATGCATTTCTCGATCTCTTGACGTTCTTTTGAATATCGAGTAGTTCAGATTCATTCACAAGAATCTGACATGCACCACAAAAATCAATCAACATACAGTTAACGATTTTTTTTTTTCACATTTCCTGACCCCCTCTTGGGTGTAGGTACCATTACATCTGTTAGATACCCCCACAATTCAAGAATGAAGAGGAAGGCTCTCAGCCCCTACCTTCTTGAATTTTTAATCATTTTCCTTGCATGGTATCTCACATTGAGAATAGTATTCACGTTTCGTGATAAAACAAGATTTATCAACGTAGCAATTATCATTGCCCATAAGCCATGATTTTCCAATTCAACAACTCTATTGAGTTAAAGCAAATATTGTGTAAACAACTTCATGTTTGAACACTAAATCCACCAAACGGTGATTTCTCAGCACTTTAACTTTATTGTTATATTAAATTTTAAACTTCATTCTGAAAAGAATGAGTTTATTCAAAATCTCACACTAATGAGTTTATTCAAAATCTCACACTTACTCTCGAGCAAGTACTGATAGCATTATCTTATGCTATCAACGACAAAAGTATAAAACTCTTTGTCTCCCCATATGCGTGAGATATTCAAGTGATACACATCACTGAATCAAACTCAAAAGTTTGGTGCTTCTTTCAACGTATTGAAAAGAAGTCTTTCACTTTGACTTTCAAGTTGACAACAACATGTCAATCTCTGCTCATTCTCATCAAATAGAGGAGCATCCCGCAGGATCTCTGTTAGCGCACCAACAGTTGTGGTTATACCACTAATGACAATGCCTCAATTAATACTCATTTATGCATTTTTCCACAGTAAAAGCTACCAGTCAAATGTATTAATTTCCAACAATGACAATATATACCATCTTAATGGGCAATTGTCCATTACAAACACAAACTTTATTTGCATTAAGGCACCACATAAATGGCTAATTAAATTGAAAATTTAATCACCCTAAATTTTGTTAAATGGCAAAGAATTTTAATAAAATTCACATATAACATAATCTCAGAACTTTCTCTTTGATCTGCTAGAATAAGCAGAAGTTTGAAGCCCAAGCCTCTCTAAATAGCTATGAAAAATTATTTTCCAAAGCAAGAACCAAACATGCCTAATTTCTTGTGACAATTGGGTTTAGTTAATTACTTTGTATCTCACAAGTTTTTCCGTAAAAAAACAAACACCATCCAAGTTAAGGCTAAACAAAATCTCGAAGCCATGTATAGCAGTGTGTTAACCCATGAACACATATGGACTGAAAGTATGAACATTGTAATGCCAAACAATATCTATAGTCCATTTCAAAACCAAGTTCTATTTTTTTTTTCAAAATCAGACTTATTTTTCCAACCTTCAAAACTGGAAAAAATCAATCTATCCTCTATTTCACTCGCATTGATCTCAATGATTTGGATTGAGCATAAATAAAATCACATTTTGAGGATATAATGATCCAAAATGTACTCCCTATCTTCCAACTCCAACGCCCAATTTCCCACTAGATCATTTTTCTCAGAAGTTAACTCATTCAAATTTTTTAATTATAATCTACAACAACATCTGTTTACTAGACGTTAGGGAGAGAAATATCTCCGGTGAACACTGAACACCCTCAAAGGCAAACCCCAATTTGTTTGATAAGTCAACAACTCTACCCCAATTCAAGGCAAACAAAATAGCAGAGTGTTAATGATTTTCCCAAATGTGCTTTTTTCACTTTCAGTAAAGTAGCCGATACACGATCGGTAATTTTAGTGAAATTCCATCCTCAATCAACACATTTTTAACAGTTTGGAGACTCACCTCATCTTCCAAAGGAGTGCTACATTTATACGCAGTAGTTTGCAAATTTCTTGAGTGATATCATTTTTGCATATCCGAGCGGTAGCCCAACAATTGTGAATGAAATTGGGACACCGGAGGGTCTGACGAGGCAACCGAAAAGTCTCAACCGTTACAGCTCATTCATACCTGTATTGATGTCCATCAATTGCGTCATTGATGTTCAACAATAATCCTATTAATCTCTCCATTTATGATTCTACGGTTTCATTAGTTTATAGGGGTCTATAAATAGTGAATATGCATTTGGTTTTTAGAGAGATCGAATATTTTCCATGTGGTTTTTTACGGAGAGAGAGGCAGACACATTTAGTTCGACAGGCGGTCGATCGGGTGGTGTTCCATCGGCCGAGTGAGCCGTTTTACCCTGGAAGACAGGCGCCGGAGTGATCCTCCAACACCACGGGAGGCGGCGAATCTGTTTTAAGGGGACTGTGATTTCACAGGACTCGGTTGGTAATGTATTTCTATTTTTCGAATCTGTATTGTAATTTCGCTTTGTAATTTTTGAGTTATCGATTACTAAAATTATTTTCTGGAAAGAAATCCGATCAACTTGTTCGCATATTTTTTCCTACAATCTTAAAACAGATTTGGCTTTGGTTTGATCGGTATTCGGATTTTTCACGAAAATTGTTTATGGTTTTGGAACTAATCGATTCGAACAGAATAGTGCAGTAAGAGGTTGGGCTACCGCTCGGATATGCAAAAATGATATCACTCAAGAAATTTGCAAACTACTGCGTATAAATGTAGCACTCCTTTGGAAGATGAGGTGAGTCTCCAAACTGTTAAAAATGTGTTGATTGAGGATGGAATTTCACTAAAATTACCGATCGTGTATCGGCTACTTTACTGAAAGTGAAAAAAGCACATTTGGGAAAATCATTAACACTCTGCTATTTTGTTTGCCTTGAATTGGGGTAGAGTTGTTGACTTATCAAACAAATTGGGGTTTGCCTTTGAGGGTGTTCAGTGTTCACCGGAGATATTTCTCTCCCTAACGTCTAGTAAACAGATGTTGTTGTAGATTATAATTAAAAAATTTGAACGAGTTAACTTCTGAGAAAAATGATCTAGTGGGAAATTGGGCGTTGGAGTTGGAAGATAGGGAGTACATTTTGGATCATTATATCCTCAAAATGTGATTTTATTTATGCTCAATCCAAATCATTGAGATCAATGCGAGTGAAATAGAGGATAGATTGATTTTTTCCAGTTTTGAAGGTTGGGAAAATAAGTCTGATTTTGAAAAAAAAAATAGAACTTGGTTTTGAAATGGACTATAGATATTGTTTGGCATTACAATGTTCATACTTTCAGTCCATATGTGTTCATGGGTTAACACACTGCTATACATGGCTTCGAGATTTTGTTTAGCCTTAACTTGGATGGTGTTTGTTTTTTTACGGAAAAACTTGTGAGATACAAAGTAATTAACTAAACCCAATTGTCACAAGAAATTAGGCATGTTTGGTTCTTGCTTTGGAAAATAATTTTTCATAGCTATTTAGAGAGGCTTGGGCTTCAAACTTCTGCTTATTCTAGCAGATCAAAGAGAAAGTTCTGAGATTATGTTATATGTGAATTTTATTAAAATTCTTTGCCATTTAACAAAATTTAGGGTGATTAAATTTTCAATTTAATTAGCCATTTATGTGGTGCCTTAATGCAAATAAAGTTTGTGTTTGTAATGGACAATTGCCCATTAAGATGGTATATATTGTCATTGTTGGAAATTAATACATTTGACTGGTAGCTTTTACTGTGGAAAAATGCATAAATGAGTATTAATTGAGGCATTGTCATTAGTGGTATAACCACAACTGTTGGTGCGCTAACAGAGATCCTGCGGGATGCTCCTCTATTTGATGAGAATGAGCAGAGATTGACATGTTGTTGTCAACTTGAAAGTCAAAGTGAAAGACTTCTTTTCAATACGTTGAAAGAAGCACCAAACTTTTGAGTTTGATTCAGTGATGTGTATCACTTGAATATCTCACGCATATGGGGAGACAAAGAGTTTTATACTTTTGTCGTTGATAGCATAAGATAATGCTATCAGTACTTGCTCGAGAGTAAGTGTGAGATTTTGAATAAACTCATTAGTGTGAGATTTTGAATAAACTCATTCTTTTCAGAATGAAGTTTAAAATTCAATATAACAATAAAGTTAAAGTGCTGAGAAATCACCGTTTGGTGGATTTAGTGTTCAAACATGAAGTTGTTTACACAATATTTGCTTTAACTCAATAGAGTTGTTGAATTGGAAAATCATGGCTTATGGGCAATGATAATTGCTACGTTGATAAATCTTGTTTTATCACGAAACGTGAATGCTATTCTCAATGTGAGATACCATGCAAGGAAAATGATTAAAAATTCAAGAAGGTAGGGGCTGAGAGCCTTCCTCTTCATTCTTGAATTGTGGGGGTATCTAACAGATGTAATGGTACCTACACCCAAGAGGGGGTCAGGAAATGTGAAAAAAAAAAATCGTTAACTGTATGTTGATTGATTTTTGTGGTGCATGTCAGATTCTTGTGAATGAATCTGAGCTACTCGATATTCAAAAGAACGTCAAGAGATCGAGAAATGCATCATTCTTTAGACACGTGATTACGTGTAGATACAAGGGAGAATATTGAAAAGTGATAGTCAATTTGTTGTGATACTTGGGGTATACTCATAACTATGGGCTGCATCATACCAGATATCTTGTGGTACTAGGAATGTACAGCGATGCAATTTGAATATCTGATATAAAGGATTCAGAATCCATAAGTGGATATATTTTCACACTAGTCGGTGCAGCTGTGTGAAAATCTTTCGAATAGACATGTATAACACAGTCTATGATGTTAGTCAGAGTTTATTGCTCTAGACAAGGCAACTAAAGAGTCGAAATGACTATGTCAACTTTTGGAAGATGTTCCTAGGTGGACGAAAATATATGCCAGCAATATGTGTAAATTGTGATATCCAATCAAAAATTGGACGGGCACAGAGTAATGTGTAATGGTAAGTCTCGGCATATCGTCGCAGACACAATACCATTGAACAACTGCTCTCAAGTTAGATTGTCACAATTTGACAGAGTGAAGTCAAAAGGCAATATTGCAAATCTGCTAACCTGAGGGTTCAATAGAGAGTTAGTTGTAAAGCATCGACGGGAATGAGACTAAAGCCTATGAAGTTAAAAACGACCGTGATGGAAACCCAACCTTGTTGACTGGAGATCCCAAGATCAAGGTTCAATGGGACAACCTAATCGCGTGTGGTTACGGATATCACTGAGGAGATTGATTCTCCTACCCATTCCTATGGTGCAATAGTGAAGTTGTAAGGATAAGCAATTTCTATTTGCTTTTAATGACTCTTATACGTTGGAATTGGAATTCCTAGTAGAGTATTTGAGATACTCATGATAAGAGATCACCTATGTGAGTGTGAAGTGGGGCCGCTTCAACAAGAATTTGAGAAGGCGAAATTCTTAAATCACTTGCAGAACCAGGACGTGTGTTCATGGCCAAAACGAACACAATATTGAGAACTAAACTGTGTTAGGAGAAGTTCCTGTGTGGAGTCTATTGTCTCGGTTTACACAAACGGCAGAACAGTTCAAGACATCATGTTCACTGGTCAGCCAGTAAATCCGATGGGCTTTCACAATGGAAGGTTCAAGGCCAAAAGCTACCTATCCTATGCAGGAATTATCTGATGTGCTCTCTCTCTGGATTTACTTTGTACTTTGCGTGAGTTTCTTGCCAAGTTCATTCATGTGGGGGATTGTTGGAAATTTGAAAGGGTTGTGAATGAAATTGGGACACCGGAGGGTCTGACGAGGCAACCGAAAAGTCTCAACCGTTACAGCTCATTCATACCTGTATTGATGTCCATCAATTGCGTCATTGATGTTCAACAATAATCCTATTAATCTCTCCATTTATGATTCTACGGTTTCATTAGTTTATAGGGGTCTATAAATAGTGAATATGCATTTGGTTTTTAGAGAGATCGAATATTTTCCATGTGGTTTTTTACGGAGAGAGAGGCAGACACATTTAGTTCGACAGGCGGTCGATCGGGTGGTGTTCCATCGGCCGAGTGAGCCGTTTTACCCTGGGAGACAGGCGCCGGAGTGATCCTCCAACACCACGGGAGGCGGCGAATCTGTTTTAAGGGGACTGTGATTTCACAGGACTCGGTTGGTAATGTATTTCTATTTTTCGAATCTGTATTGTAATTTCGCTTTGTAATTTTTGAGTTATCGATTACTAAAATTATTTTCTGGAAAGAAATCCGATCAACTTGTTCGCATATTTTTTCCTACAATAAAAGCTATCAGTCAAATGTATTAATTTCCAACACGATTTGAATGACATTCATGTGTAAATTTGCTGGTCAACATCAAGTCCAGCCGTCTATGATAGATTTTTTTATACTATGGTGAAACCGGATGTAAAAAACAATATATGGTAAATTTCTCATATTTCATGGTAATTTTGCGCGCTAGATGGCAACACCTGTCATCCATGGTATATTTGCTCATGTCATGGTAAATTTGGAGGTCACGCATGGCATTTGGTAAACATGTCAATTTGCGTGGTAAATTATGTGTTAAACAATCAATATCCAGATTATGGTAAAATCAATCAATCTACAGGTTATGGTCAAATTAGTAAATATCATGGTAAATTTACAGTTATTCAAAATCACAGGCAAGTCATGATACATTTCCCATGAAATGGTACACTTCTAGCCGAAGAACTTCAATTTGACCCAATAACACGAAATGGTAAATATTCCGGCCAAATCTAATTGATCCGAGGATATGATTGGAAAAGGATCTCAACTGCCATTTTAGTATACATATTCCTAAAGATAATGGTGATCCCATATTTTAAGCCTAAAAACGTTCTAATTGATTCGAAAATAATATTCCTAAAGAGATTTGTGATCCCATATTTTAAGTCTAAAAACGTGCTGCAGATTTAAACTAAACAATTCAAATATTAACTAAACACAAGATAAAATGGTCAACTATTTCTCAAAAGTAATGGCAAAATCGTCTATCCATACAATTATAGGATGAAAACATAAGTTTGAAAAGTGGATGAGATGAAATGCTAATTTGGAGGGGTAGAAAGGACCCTGATTTAAATTACCCATAAAAAATAACTTACACTGTTTTGGTTTATAAAGTAATAAAAAATTAATAAAATAAAGTACTTGAGCATATAAAATTTCTCCATACTTTCTTCATACTGTTTTGTTTGGAAAAATTTACATATCTAGCAGATTAATCGTCGTTTTGAATTTAATACAATATTTTCATTGTTCAATCTCATTGCTATGAGCAACTACATAAATATTTTGTATTTTCACTTGTTTGACTATCGTTGAGCATATTGTTAAATGTTTTGGTGCAAAATTTGGAATCTTCACAATATGAATAGTATGATGAACTTGCTTCGAGGCGTGTTACGACGTCGCTTTTTAGAAAACAACATTTGCCCCCACCAATTGATGTGCACCGGGTTGCAGCGATATGTTTCGAAGATACAACGAAGCCCGATCGAAAGATATTCTATCTGCGTCTGCACAAACGAAGGACAGACATAATACGAAATAGAAAATAAAAAACAAACGAATCAAGGGACTGTTAAATTCGTTTCTGCAGCATAACAAATTAACAGCATAAAAAAGACGACTTTTGGAGTGAGAGAGTTTTCTGATTTATTTAGTGTGTGAATAGCTGTGATCTGGGCTTTATTTATAGACCTAGAGGCATCCAATCGCGTAGGGTTGTACCTATTCGCGAATGGACACGCCCACACCTAATCGGTTCACCCGAACGGGTACGAGCCATGGGTTGCGTCTAATCCAACGGGCGCATCCTGTGTGACTCAACCGCCACACGTAAACAATATGTGTGCCACGTCAACACCATCTTACTGCCAAGTCGCAATAAGAAAGAGCGCTTACTAGGCACCACACAACCCACTGCCACGCTCACGCACGCGCGCGGGCGCGAGCGCATGTGCGAATCACACCGGCTTTGCCGGTTGAAGGTGCAAGGCACCTTAGAACCAGACCACTTTAGAGTTAAGCTATTAAAATGAACTTAATAGGTGTGCTCCCTTATATAAACTATTAAACTTTTTTTCACCTAAGCAATGTGGAACAAACATCTACACTCTAAAATAAGCTTTCTCAAGTACAAATTTTTTTTGATAAAACACCCAATTAAAAACTCGTTTTATTTTGACAATTTCAACAAAATCTGGTGGTACAATAATGTTTTTACGATCATAGTAAGTCAACTTTATTTGGCTAATTATCATGGATGAAAGTCATAGATGTGTAAGTCCATCAGGTCATAGAGTGAATAATATATGAACGATTGTCTTATGAAAAATATAATATATTTTTATGTAGTTTGAGTGACGCGTGCAATTTTGATCTGAGTGTTACTTGGTATGTTATCGAGATGGACCATGTACGAGATACACTTTACTAACTTGTTATCAAAATTATTTTAAATTAAGTCGATTTAATTTATGATCGTCATTTATTCATCCTATTTTTATTAGTGTTATTCTATTCTTATCGACTACCGTATAGTATGCTTTTTAATTTATTTAATTTTTAGATATGAATCAGATTTAGTGATGGCAAAATTGAAGAATTTTAAAGCAGTATTTGATTAAGAAACTCAAAAAATCATAAGTTATATGATTTTCTACGTATGGGTCAAATGAAAAACGTGAAATTTATATAAATGAAACGGTTCAAATAGTGCTAATAAATATATTTTTCCCCTCTCCTAATTCCTGTTGGAAATTGGGCATCTGCGACTGCCCCGATATTTATTTGTGAGAGTTCTTTCAATTTTATCCAGCTGCATGCAGTAACAACCAATGTCATCTTGTACCCAGTTTCTCTCTCCTCTCTCCCTTCCCCTACCTTCACACACAGTCTTGTCTTCCCTCCAAACCCAACAACCAACTTACCAGAAACAGAGTCCTCAACCCACCAAAGCCGCCGCCGCCGCCGCTGCTGTTACTACTGTCACGCCACTCACCTCCACCAAAACCCCTCCAAAACCCAGGTCGGAGTCGCGCTCCACTGCTTCATGGATCGAATTCCTTCGATCTCAGTCCCGGTCCAACCATTTTCGCCAAGTCATTTCCACGTACATCGAGATGACGAAAGAGGGTAGTCAACCCAACAATTTCGCTTTCCCAGCAGTTTTGAAGGCAGTCACCGGCATTCAGGACTTGAATTGCGGGAAGCAGATTCATGCTGCTGCTATCAAGCTTGGTTACAGTGCCTCCTCGATCACTGTAGCTAATACCCTTCTCCATATGTATGGAAAATGTGGAGATATTGCCGATGTATTCATGGTGTTTGAAAGAATTCCTCAGAAAGACCAGGTTTCTTGGAACTCCATGATAGCAGCACTGTGTCGTTTTGAGGAGTGGGAGCTTGCGTTAGTGGGGTTTAGATTGATGCAATCAGAGAGAGTGGAGCCTAGCTCGTTTACGTTGGTGAGTGTGGCGCTAGCATGTTCCAATTTAAGTAAACGTGATGGGTTGCGGCTTGGCAAGCAAGTTCATGGGTATAGCTTACGGGTGGATGATCGGAAAACGTTTACAAACAATGCTTTGATGGCTATGTATGCAAAACTAGGAAGAGTTGATTACTCAAAAGCAATATTTGAGGCTTTTGCAGATCGAGACATGGTTTCTTGGAACACCATGATAAGCTCATTTTCACAAAGTGAGCGGTTTAATGAAGCATTGACATTCTTGCACCTAATGGTTGGTAAAGGAATTAAGCCAGACGGGGTCACAATTTCAAGCGCTCTTCCCGCATGTTCCCATTTGGAGTTGTTAGATGTGGGGAAGGAAATTCATGCATATGCCTTGAGAAATGATGAATTGATTGGGAATTCTTTCGTCCGTAGTGCTTTAGTTGACATGTATTGTAATTGCAAAGCGGTTGAAAGTGGTCGTAGAGTTTTCGATGGTATTTTAGAGAGGAGACTTGCGCTCTGGAATGCTATGATTGCTGGTTATGCACAAAACGGTTTCAATGAGAAGGCAATAATGCTCTTCATGGAAATGGTGGAGGTCTCAGATTTTTTTCCTAATACTACCACCATGTCAAGTGTCTTGCCAGCATGTGTGGACTCTGGAGCTTTCTCTGACAAAGAAGGTATGCATGGGTATGTGGTGAAGATGGGTTTTTGGACAGATAGGTATGTACAAAATGCACTTATGGACATGTATTCTAGGATGGGGAAGACAGAAGTATCTAGATATATATTTGACAGCATGGAGATCAGAGATATTGTTTCTTGGAATACTATGATCGCAGCTTATGTGATAGGTGGATGTCATGAGAATGCCCTTATGCTGATAAATGAAATGCAAAGAGTCGAAGAAAAAGAGGAAGGGAAGAACGACGACTATGTGGATGAAATAACCTCCAGTCCTTACAAGCCAAATGCAATAACACTCATGACTGTCCTTCCTGGTTGTGCTGCCCTAGCAGCACTAGCAAAGGGAAAAGAAATCCATGCTTATGCTATTAGAAACGCATTGGCACCAGATGTCGCAGTGGGAAGCGCATTGGTTGATATGTACGCAAAATGTGGTTGCTTGAACTTATCTAGAAGAGTATTTGATGGCATGCCCATTAGAAACGCCATCACATGGAACGTTATCATTATGGCTTATGGGATGCATGGGAAGGCAGAGGAAACCTTGGAACTTTTTAGGAGTATGGTGGCAGAAGAACGAAAGGGGGGTGAGAGAGTCAAGCCTAATGAAGTTACATTTATTGCACTTTTTGCTTCATGTAGTCATTCTGGAATGGTAAATGAAGGCCTAAACTTGTTCCGTAGAATGAAAAATGACCATGGGGTCGAACCCACAGAGGATCACTATGCTTGTGTTGTTGACTTGCTTGGTCGAGCCGGTAAACTGAAGGAAGCATATGAGCTTGTCAATTCAATGCCTCCAGAATTCGACAAGATAAGTGCCTGGAGTAGTTTGCTAGGTGCTTGCCGGATCCACCAAAATGTTGAAATTGGGGAAATAGCGGCAAAGAATCTCCTTCAGTTGGAACCTAATGTAGCTAGCCACTATGTTCTACTGTCCAATATCTACTCATCTGCTAGGCTCTGGAATAAAGCAACAGAGGTACGAAAAACCATGAAGGAAATGGGGGTAAGAAAAGAACCTGGATGTAGTTGGATAGAGTATGGTGAGGAAGTTCATAAGTTCGTAGCTGGGGATGTTTCACACGCTCAAAATAAGGAGCTCCGCGGCTTCCTTGAAACATTATTAGAGAGAATGAGAAAAGAGGGTTATGTTCCTGATACTTCTTGCGTTCTCCGCAATGTTGATGAAGAGGATAAGGAGAATCTACTGTGTGGACACAGCGAGAGACTAGCTATCGCATTTGGTATCCTCAATACCCCTCCTGGCACTACCATTAGAGTTGCCAAGAACCTTAGAGTTTGTAACGACTGTCACGTAGCTACTAAGTTTATCACTAAGATTGTTGGGAGGGAGATAATTGTGAGGGATGTGAGGAGGTTCCATCATTTCAGGGACGGAAGTTGTTCTTGTGGGGATTATTGGTGAAAAGCATCTGAGCCTAAACATGTGAATGAGAAGTTTTGTTCAGATTCCAGTGTCAACCAACTTTAACATCATATGGATCTTCATAATGAGAATAGGCTACAAATTCATGGACCAGCAAAAAGATAGACTCTAACTGCAGTTATGAGTACAAAGGAAGGTTGGAAAAGAGAAATGTCTGTAATGTCTGGTCAATTGTTTTGATGCTTCAGTTTCTGGCACCTTGGTGTTCAGGATCTTACTAGGGTCTCCGGCCTGATTGAATCACTTAGGAGTAATGTTTCCGTTTCGTTTGTCCTCTTTGTAACTTGCAATATTTCTTTGGAGGTATTTCCCAAAAATTATACATTGATTCAAGTCTTCTAATCAAGGAGCCCATAACAAGCTTTTGCAACGTGTCATGGTCACTACATTCCCACTAACGCGAATTGAGCATCTATTTTATAACTTTTGTCTATGCTTTTGTTTTGCCAATGTCGGAGTCCAAGCATCCTTCACCACAAGCATGTTTCACCGGAACCCTATGATGTTGGGTTCTACTGATGTGATCTTTGTTCTGTAATTCTGGATGAAGAACCTTTGGGACGTGTTGCTTGGCGTATCAGTTGCTTTGAAGTTATTGCTATGTTTCTCCATAGTTCACGTTTAGACATTGATCGCCCTACAAGGGAACTTCGATTGGGATTTGCTTTGCATCAAGTGAATGCAAGGATTCCTCTCGATTGGGGATGTTACAATGCACTTCAGTAGTACAACATTCCCGAATCCGGTTTCTCCGGCATTGACTTTGCAGTGCATATGGTTCAAGTGGACAATCTTCTAACAACATGAAGCCTTTAACCTCCAAATTATATCTCAAGGTGGAAACCTTGTCCCCCTCCTCCTCTCAAACCTTAGCACAAGTAATTTTTGTCTAGGGAAGCATCCATGGTAAACTTGTGGCTCTGCTGTTGTAACCTCAAACATTATTCTTAGTTCATTCGGGACATTGTCCTCTAATAGCTCTAAATCTCTTCCCTCTAAGTTGGCTTTCTTATTCCATCCGTTTTGGCTCTGGCTGCTTATCATTCACTTCAATGGCACTTCAAGATGTTTGTGTTTTTCTGGATTCAATCTGTAGAGTTGGCTACACTGCTAAAAGTAAAGTGCAAAGTTCTGTCGATCAACGCGCCAGGGTAGCACAACAGTTTAATGCCGGGATCAACCATAAATCTGGACGTGTTTGTGTCAGAATGGGTCCAACCGTAGCCCTGCCCAGGACTGGTTTCCAGGCTACCTCCCTGCAAAACAAACTTCTGCAGTTCCGTCTATCAAACTTCACAGGTATAATGCGACCACTTTAACAGGAGATATCTGGTAAGTTTGTAAAGTGTCCAGGAATCCCGGGTTGCATAACAGGAGCCGCACTAGTTGAAAGCTCCATCATGTTTATTCTGTTTGACTAGATCTTAATCAGCTGCAACCTTGTCAGATCTTTAGATAGGGTTTCTCTCAACTTGAATGGAGCCCCCTACACAACGTTCGAATTTAATCTTTCAAACAAAAAGGCACGTAATGCTCTGATAGATTGTTCTAAACATTCAATTACCCATACGCAATCTCAACAGTGTTAACATCCTCATCCTCATTGCCATGTCTTCCTTGGGTTCTAATATCATAAATTTATAATACGAAAGCAGGAAAGCAGAATGTTCATATTCAGCACTACTCCCAATCAATTGTTACTATTTTATTTTCCAGGGCATGGCAAAATGGAACAAACATCTAAATGAAATAAGTTATGTCATACGATCAACCTGAAACATTTAAACCAGATGGTCATTAAAATCAGAGCAACAACTAGATGAAGTCCCCCTTCAGAAAAGGTCGACTCGTGATCTTGTTCCGATGCCATTCACAGAGGCTGCCTATTTGCTACGTTTGGAACGCTTTCCTTGGCCTTTCTTTGGCGGTCCCTTTCCACGACGCTTCAACATTTCAAGCTTGGATAATCGCCTGCAGGAAAGGGATTCGTGCATGCAAAATCATGTCACAAACGTTTCTTCCACACATTTAATGCTAACAAAACAGTAGAGATGCCTATAGACATTACAAGTATATCCTTGTACGAAATTAAATAGAGCAAAAACAAAGGGAAATACTATTTATCTTTCCCCAGTACTAGACTGGTGGCTTATATAGCACAAATAAAGACACGGATACGGATACAGACACGGACACAGTCACGAGACGTGGAAAGTCTAAAAAACAGGATATCAAAACGGCAGGGAACAAGGTATTTTTTAAAATAATATTTTTAATTATTCATACTTGCATTGTAATCAATAAATATTTTTGTTTGGATTTCTGTCGAAGGCGTTATCGAACTGTAGTGCATGTCTACATACATAACCAAAAAATTTGTATTACACTTTTGGTACCAATACTTTTTGAATTATAGAAAATCTATCCCTGAAAAAACTATTAAAATCTACAAAAACTGTCCCTCCATGTTCCCAGCATTTCCCATCAAAAAATATTAAAATCAAATAGAGACCCCACGCGGCTAGTCCTATACGTGTCCCCGCATCTCCGAGTGTCCGACACGGATATGTGTGTCTGTGCTTCATAGCTTGTGCTTCATATATTCTGTTAGCGCTTCCATTACTGGTGCTGTTGTCTTTAGTAACATTTTGTTAAAAATGAGACCTAAGTACCAATACTTGACCGATACAGGAGAGCAAGCCAGCCTACCTTTCTTTTTCTTTTCTATCGATCGAGTGGCACAGGTGGTGTGGACCTACATGTATATATAGAGTAAGCTTCTAATAAGGATTCCTTATTTTGTTACGGTGTAGACCTTTTATGTTCTGATCAAATTCTAATGATCCAAACCGTTCAATGTGTTTAAAACATATTTTTAAGAGTTAATGCAAGAAATCAGCTCAAAATATTATTTAGAAAAACTTGATCCATTTAATTTTTCATAAAACTGTTCCTATCAGCATTTATCAAAAACTGTTTATATCAATCCCTTCTCGATATTGTTTTGAGCTGACTCTTGAGGGTACCCTTAAAAAAATGTTTTAAACACATCGAACGGTTCGTATCATTAAAATTTGATCAGGAAATAAGAGGTCCACACCGTAGCAAAATAAGAGATCCTTTACTAGAGAGGGACTGTATATATACACACACACACACACATACAAATATACATATATGTATATTATGCATATATGTATTTATAATATATATATTGCAACAGCTAGCATGTCTCCGTACAAACCACAACGGTTAAGCAATAGGAAATAGTGTTTGCAGCTAAGGAAAATTTCTTCTTGAGCCTAGCATGTATATGAAAGTAACAGCTCGTACTTTTTCTTACGCACTTTTGCAACCTAATCGGTACCCCGTAAATTTATTTAACCATCTTAGTAAAGACACCAACTTATCTACGTACAAGAAATTGCTTAAGACATTCTTTCCACTAGCTATGAATCCCCAAGAACGTGATTATAAACAAATATATCTCAATAAAGACAAACCCCATGAAAAGGGAGATATAGGGAAAACATCAAGGTTGTGTATAGAATGCAAAAGTGCGCGCGTGTGTAAGAGAGAGAGAGAGAGAGAGAGAGAGAGAGAGAGAGAGAGAGAGAATACTCTTGTTCTTTTCTGGCCATGATAAGGGGATCATCTTTATTAATGTCGTATGGGTACCATTGTGCAACTTTCTCACCAATAAGCTTCTTGCGTAAAATTTTGTGTGGGGATCTCTCTCCTGTCGGGTTAAGTACATGACCAAATATCCTTGCCCTCGCCTCGGTCACACCTTTAATGGCTGCTTCAGCCACCAAGCTCTTCAAGCTTCGAATGCTCATTCTCTCTATGTCTAATTCAAACAACGGACAGATTTTCTTTCATGCCAGTAAAGCAGTAAAATTCAGTTAAGAAAATTCAACAACTATGAAATGGAGGAGATAAGTATAGAAAGTAAAAGGGTCTCAGCGTAGATTCTAAATCATTATGCCAAAAATCATACTATGAAAGGAACTGTAAAGAATAGTTGTAGAACTCTAGAAGAAACAAATATATAATTTCCCGCCTTGCATGTTACAACTAGGGGTGTAAAAAAACCTTAAAACCAAGCCAAACTTTTCAATTTTGATTGGTTCTTTAATTTTACTTTCCATACCTACGGTTTTGAAATGTTAAACGAATTGAATTTTGATTTGCTTTCAATTTAAGGTTTTAGGTTTGGTTTATATTTAAAAGAATAGTATACGGCACAAAAAGGAACTCACCAAAAAAAAAAGTACATTTTTTTTATTTCGACTCTCCCCTTCGTTCACTCGTGTTAATCCTAGTAAAAATTTGATATTTTGTCTTGTCTCTCTTACAATTGCAATCGTACTTTGTAGTTTCTCGTTTCAAACTATGTAGAACACAAATATTTTGGCACTTTAGTGATATTGCATTTTGGGGCATAAACCAATTACACCCAACCAAACTGAATGAGTTCAATGCACAATGGTTTACTTAGGTTGGTTTCGGTTCACAAAATTACAAACCAATATAATTGGCTCGGTATATAATTATCTTAAAAATCAATCAAACCAAACAGTTTACATCCCTAGCTACAATGATTTGAACAAATCATCAAACAGCTTGTGTGCAACTTAAGTGGCACCGCCTGTCCGCAAACAAAGGAGTTTTTGTGGATAAAAACCAATAGAGTTTGCACACCCAAATCGTAACTAATAAAAAGACCCAAAATCCACTTTCAATCTCCTGAAATGTAAAATAATCGTCGAGGACAATAAAAAGAAAAGAGAAAAGGATCAACCCTGTTCCTACCTACATGATACAAATCCAAAGTCAAATGTCCGAAGAATTCCTAGAAAGAATGGGTGCGTGGGTGAGAGAGAGAGAGAGAGAGAGCGAGCGAATAGTATATGATGGGCGAATGTAAAAATAGAAGGGCAACGTACCTGTGTTTTTGGGTGCCCACTGCCAAGCTTCTACCCTGGGTTTTGAGACCTCCGCTGGGTTAGCTGTATGCGTTGGAGCAAATGGAGGGGAATTGCTTTGTTGTAATGTACTTTACTAATAAGCCAAGTTCGGACTAAACTAATTATTTTCTTTTTATTAATTTTTTTAATCTTTTTCATTTATTTCGTCAAAAAAAAAAGTATAAAACAATAAATTGAAATTAAAAAAAAATCCCAAGACACTAAAGACATTATACATGATACAAAAAATTATCTTTTTTAAATTAAAAAAATCAGTTTTTACTAAACTTGTTTATGACTTTTTTTTTTTTTTTTAAAATTTTTTTCATCTAGACAAACGACTAAGCCAAAAATCTTATTGTCAACTTATTCAAAAATAACAAAAAAGACAATAACATTGACTGTAAAGAATTTAGACTAAAAGGGCTCTTAAGTTCAATTGCAAGCGAGAGACAAGAAAAAGACTACTCTTAACACTATTTCAAACCTCAATATAGTTTTGTTTTCCTCTATACAATTTACGTGCTTCCATGAATTCAGTTACAATTCGTATTGAGGGTGCTTGTTAACATATTTATAAAGTTTTGTACATTTCATTATAAAACGCATTCTCAAGAAAGTATACGTATATATTTTTATTAACCAATGTCCTCCCTCCCTAAAAAATCTATCTTTGAAGTAGGTCACATGCGATGCAATAATCTGAAACTTTGAATGAAAAGAAAGAATTGATTCCCATAAGCGACAAAAATGTCAAAAATCCCATACAGATTATGACTTGAGATCCTCGATTCTTTTTTGATCTCCACGCACAAAATTTCCAGTGGATATTTCAGTCATAATGCAAACAGTTACAGGCACCAACTTCACTTTGAGGGATAACCAAAAGTCTCTTTCTAAAATATTTTGCTAGTCCATAAACCTACACAAACCATCCTCAGAGGCCAATTTGATTCCAGTCAAGCATACCTACAAAAAATGTCCTCCTTTTTGAGCTGATTTAGTTAACAGATGAACGTGGAAATTAGGAAGAAATAACAAAATAAACCTACCTGCACTATCCCAAACTTGAACATGGAACTAGTTCTAATTGAGCTTTGCAAGATACAAAATGGAATTACAGCAGTTGGCCATCTACTCTAAAACACAATGCTTGTTCATCTGAGGCTTCAATGGATTTCAAGGCGATTAGAACAATATCCTCTCTTGATAAACATCCAATATCCGGATGACCTTCTCGATGAAATTTTTTCTGTGTAATCTATACCTGCAAAAGAGGAACATTGCAAACATATCGCGTCTTTAATTCTCACTGCATCAACAAGCTCTGGAATAAGCAGCTTATGGGTGGAATGTAGTTTAGCAGAAGAGGGTAGGACAGTTACTTGATTGCAGCTTCAAAAGTCCTCCTAGCTTCTGGCATAGAGTCTGTTGAGTGAAAACCAAAGCGAAAAAATAAAACAAAAATCAAACGCGAGACTCGAAGTTTCTCAATATAGATCCAGTTAGACTAACCCACGTTAGTAAGGTTGTGTTTAGGCTTGGGGCCTTGTCATGACAATAAAACCATTGCAAAGAACGAAACTAATTGTTAACAGCTAGCAAATAACAAACCTTAGGGCGAACTCTGGAGTGTGTTGGGATTTTGTGGAAAGAAAGAGGAAGGGAAACTAATTAAGAAATAAACTTTATAGAAACTTGTTCATTTTTGTGTGTTAGAGTTTCTGAAGGAAAGTAAATGAGAAGAAAAACAATAATAGATTGTTTGACTACAAGGATAAAGATGAAAGAAAATAAGAAGGTAAACTGATAAGAAAGAAAAAGAGTAACGAAAAATGAAGGAAACACAGTTTCTCGGTTTTTTCCCCCTCTTACTTTCGAAGTAGGAAGCAAACAATAAGGAAGTTTTTTAAATTCTCTATTCCTTTCTCTTTCATTCCCTATGTCCAAAACAGACCCTTATGAGCAAATGCATGCCGAAGAAGAACAAGGAAAAAAACACCCCAAAACAAACACAAAACAATTCAACAAGACCAACTCCGTCAGAACCTCTGAAAGGATAATGAAGGTTTGAGGGATTAGCCACCATATCCAGAGTCATAATACATTACCTAGGATCTGCTGGTCTTCTTCAGCAGTAGTGGGGAACTCTGCAAGCATCTGTCGGCATTCTTCCTGTAACTCCTTCACGGCTTTCCTTTCTGCACTTGGGAGTGGAGGCACAGCACCATCCGACCAAGTGGGCAATGTTCTTGCTGCTGCTATCACTGCTCCATCAATGAAACCCTCACTATCACTCCCTAACCTACCTGCTTTAAGTTACAAGCAGATTGACAGCAAAACTAAACCTGGTTACTGAGGAAGGTCAGATAAGCACATGTAGACCAAAATTATGAACAGAAAATTCATGCTACCATACTGTTATGGTAATATTCTTCGGGAAGGCCAGATATGTTGAAGACTGACAAGAAGGAATCCAAATGGATCTTTGCATTGCCAGAGAACTGGATGACATCCCAGGGATTCTATATTTTACAAAACAAGATCACACGTGTTAATTACAGGAAGTGTGACACGTAATAGAATAAGACAAGTCTCTGAAATGATTAAAGACAAGTTTCTTATGTTTCTTCTTTCTTCTCTATTAATTGAACAAAAGACCACTAAAAGAACACCCACAAAAATTATCATCTAACAAACTTTTTATTGTGACTAAGTCAGAAACTAGACACTGAATTCACCAAAAAAGATTAATTTTCCTAAATGTTCCTCCAGTGAATATTGTTTCAGACTTCCTGTAATGGCATGGTAGGAACTGTGAGCATAAGATCCTCAATAAGAATCAATCAGAAGGGGCCAATGAAAGCGTTTGAAGGGACTTTCCCGTACATCGATTGACCTATCCACTGTCTCCCTTTGGGTCCTTCTTTTTGCTCCTCCAGTAAATAAGAGAGTCCCAAAAGAAGACACAAAGTCTAGTGGTAGAGCAGCAATCAAATTTATATTACCACTCTCTAGTCACTTGTCACGTAGAGAATATCAAGACTATTTCTAACATAGTGGTACATAAGTACGTGCAAATATCTTCACAACCCAACATCAACATAAACTAATGAACTTCTGTTACCATCATATATTTATCATAAGAAGCTATGCGAAAGCATGGTTATATGGCGTTATTTCATATACGTAATAAACTTGAATATCTGTCTTTCTGACAAAGACAAGAGCTGAGAGCAAATTACCACAGCCGATGAAAATCCATATCTTTGCACGAACATGTCGTTCTTCTGCCAACTCATGTAATTGATCGTCATCTGCAAAATTCCTACGAAACCGTTAGTATAGTATCTCCATATCACAACACTTGTGAAGATCAGCCAGACCAGTACACACACCTACGCGATGACCATGCAGACTCGTGTGAATAAAGTTCACACTCTTACTAATATGAAAAGTTTACATATACTCCAGAAGGATATCAGTTAAAAACCATTGTGCCAAGTTGGTTTATTAAGATATTGGCAAAAAGATACTACTACAATGGAAAATGGACACTGACCCCATCCTAGTAGTATCAGGTCTGAAGGAGAATATACTTCCTATATGTTCCATGACTTCCAACAAGAGGCAAAGGATTACATTTTTCATTAGAATATCAATTAAACATTTTAGCATCAAAATGACCTAGAAGTAGGACCAAACTGAGAGTCAGCAGCATACACAAAGATAGATTCTGATACAGAAATAAAAGCTTCCTATATTCATAGCACCCTTTGCTGACAACTCATCATAAATAAATCAGTCAGTTTCAAAATCTACTTCGAGACGGGAAATTCACTACTGAAAAAATGACAAGACCAAAGCAGTATAAACTATCGCTTATCAAAGGAAAGAAAGGAGGATAACCTCCTGGATTTTATTGAACAGAAAAAAATTTATGATCACTGTACTCAAAGATACATAATATTTAATATCTTCCATAATCACAGCTTTATTTTATAGACCAAGAAATTACAAACTTCATTACCATTGCAATTTAATGTATGTTTTTCTGGTTGGTCCTACTATAACTTGCATTGGTATTGAATGCCCCTCAGATGTTATTGATCTCTTTTATTATATTGTGAAAAACTTTACTTTGGAATTTTCCACATATCATAGCAAGGCTTAATTCGTCTAATACGTGAAGGTAGTTGTAGCATGGCAAACTGAATTCTAGGCAGAGTTTTCACGTGAATCATAAAATCCACCAATTATAAAATAATAGATACATCAAATGATAATAAAAATGTGCACCTCTTCTCCTTTTTTAACCTGTTGTCCGGCATTTATCATCACCTCAAGCATACGGTCCCTAAAACGCCAATGGAAAAAACAGTTTGGCTGAAATGAATGGTTTAGCATGTCTGCAAAATAAGATTAAGTTTATTCAATGGTTTAGCATGTCTGCAAAATAAGATTAAGTTTATTCAATAAACAGCATTAACAAAACATCCAAAGGACTAAGACTTGTGCCCTACTAAACTGGGGGTAATTGAGATAATAGGAATATGTAAGAAATATGATCAGCCTGATTTCAGAATAGGAGGAACTTGTTGATCTCAAACAAATCGATCCATCTGGGGGAGTAATTTTAACATGCAACCTGTGGCGAAGGGTTTTCTCATGCACTTTCAGGCTTGTAGACCCCTAGATACTGTCATGCCAATCAATCTCGCAAATGGGATGCAGGAACAACAGAAACCATTAAGTAATGCCAATTTGTAAACCATGTTATCATATGCTTTCCCCTAAGTTATGAACACAACATGAAGGCCTTTTTATTTCACTACTTTTTCAGCACAGGCCACATAAAAATGGTTGCCATTGAAGTCACTTCACAGGGTCATATATTATAGCTGAATGCCCAAATCATCTCAATGCAAATAAACTTGGCGGGAAACTCAAAATTCAATTGTAGTAGTAGGATCTTACAAGATAGGAAACTAATTTATTTTTGGGTAAATTACTCCAATAGTCCCTGTAGTTTGTACGAAGTGTCACTTTCGTCCCTACCATTTGAAATGGCTTGATTTTGACCTTAAATTTAATTTTTCGTTTCAATTACGTCCAATCGTTAATGGCCGTGAGTTTTTTGAGACGGAAAGTCAAACGCTGACTTGTCTTATGGGTATTTTGGAAACTTGACTTTTTAAAATTTTTTTTGCACCATTCTCTTTCTCGCTAACCACACTCACACATACACACAGTCTCTCTCTCTTTCTCTCTAACCACAGTCACACAAACACACTCTCTAAAATCCCGTACTCGCTTTTGGAGCTCAATCCGGTGCCGACGATGGCCATGGGGATCATTATGTCAAAAGATCAAGGGATGTAGGTGAGGATTTTGAGGGAGATTCGAATGCCGGGGAGAGAATCCTGCCCCGGGGTCGAGTTCAATTGGGATTGAGAAGGTAAGGGAGGTGAAGGCAAGGCCTCGAGCGAGGCGAATGCAAATTTTCAGCCTCTCCTGTGGTCGGTGAGAGCTGGAGTTTGGAGATTTGGCTGGATGTTTGGAGGGAGAGTGGAGGGGAAGCCGGTGGGAAGCCAGTTTGTGAATGCGGCGGCGAACTTGATTTCTAATTCTAGTGTGGCAACCATGCTCAATGGCTCTCTCCCCAAATCCTATATAGAAGATACAAAATCCGTGACAGTGACAGATCCACGAATATGCACAGTGTGTTGGTAAACAACTCTAGTATTTTCCAGAGTTGGTTTCAACTATTAGTGTTCGGATTAGGGATTGTAGGTAAAAGGAAGATGTCCAAGAAAAGACAAGAAAATTGCATAGTGCATAAGCAACTTTTATCTCCTTAGTTTTCCCATCACTCACTCTCTCTCTCTCTCTCTCTCGATAAATCCCTTCACAAATTTCTTTTCTGGGTTTGATCAAGAAAGTGCTAAGTTGATCTTTAGGAATGTGGGTTTTGATTTCTCTTTGAATTGTATTCCTTGTAGGGACATGCAGAGGCCTCAACAAGAGTGCTCTAAGAGGGTGGGTTGACTTGCCTTAGAATTCCTGCAGCTAAGCCTCTTTTTTGTGGGGTGACTTTGACGGACAAGAGAATAGTTCTAGCCCGAGAGAGAGAGATAGTAGGATGACACTAGTGATGTGAAAATAGTCGGGTTATTGCTGGTTGTCATTAACTAAGAGAGGAAATTGGGTCAAGAATTGGGTTTCGGTTGGAGTGTCGGAGAAGAACAAGATTACGGAAGTGTCGTCGGAGAGAACAAATGGTGATTGGTCTTACTCGGAGTAACCGTTGAGCTCGTTGTTGATTGTGGAGGCCATATATGTATGTATACATATGTGTGTATGTACGTGTGTATATATATGTATATGTACTGGAATTATTTGAGAGAGAGAGTGAGTAAGTGAGAAAGAGAATGGTGCAAAAAATAATTAAAAAAATTCAAGTTACCAAAATGCCCGAACTAATCAAGATCAATAGGAAGAGGAGTTAGTTAGGAATCTATTGAAAAAGTTCATGCCATGACGATCTATATGGAAAAGCAGTTTTCTTGATGCATTCCTGTTGAAAAAGTTTTTTTCTGTTCTCCAACTCTGGATGAGTTTGAGGCATCTGGCGCCTTTTTTGAAGACTTTTTGCTCCTCTCTCTAAAGGGCGAGGGTGGCAGCTTTCATTTGGTGGAAGCCCCTCCAAGATCTCTGGTAAACTCGGGCTCGAGGGGGCCTTTGCCTTCATTTCTTGAAGAGCACGAGGTCACCTCTTTCTCAATAGAAAGGAACGTCAGAAAAAATGTTGCGAATTCTCCCCAGAATCCAATAATAAATAGCGATAAGTGATGAAGGGGCGGATTTCTTGTGGTACTAATTGCGAACTCATTCCATTTTTGAGGATTCGTTCCCTCTTGATGCGGCTGAGAAGCCTCAAGCTCCACCCCCCCTAACTCACCTCTCTCATTTGACTTTCCATCTAAAAAAACTCACAACCGTTAACAATTGGACGTAATTGGAACGAAAAATTAAATTTAAGATCAAAATCGAGCCATTTCAAATGATAGAGACAAAAGTGACTTCGTACAAACTACAGGGACTACTGGAGTAATTTACCCTTTATTTTTTTTATCATATTTCCACACCTTACTATCGTTAATTATCTTGTAGAAAAAATACTAAACATTGAACGACACAAATTTAGTAAAAGAAGCTCACCAGCATAAGGGATTAACATATTTCTATCTTCAATTAGTGCACCAATCCTTGGTTTCAGGTTAATGCATCGAGATTGCGCAATAGCCACTGCCCAAATGAATCTCTCTGGTTCACGAGCAAGACGCATTATTTTAAGGGGTACGGCAGAGTGCTGACATATAGACAATATGCCAAAAGTGGTGAGTAACAAATTGCAAAAGTAAAACTTGTACAATGTATGAAATAGATTAAATAAGTTGCTCATACCCAATTCTTTTCCCAAAATTCGAAGGCTCGCCGCTGATGTTCTCTCATAGTTGAAGCAAGTTCATGATCCTGCAGCTCCAAAAGGTCCTCCTACAAGGTGTATAAACAAAAATAGAGAAAATAGGCTTTCTTAGGAAGTAAGCTCTTCAAAGAAGACACCCTCTTTTGTGCATTTTTATGTACCTATCTAAGGCATTAATCAGGACTCAATTGGATGAGCCATTTATGTCGTTGATAATAAAAAAAAAAGTCACATGCAGACCTTTAGGTATCTAAAGTTGCATCATGAGCGATAATCCTAGATCCTAGATGAATAAGTCTCAAGTCTTAGAAAAAATTCAAACAGAAAATAAAAAATGCTGCTTTGTACAGTAAAAAATGCATGGCATGCCTTTCTGTGGATAACTTACCAAATTTGATGAAATAATTATAACTCAAATTTCGAAAAACAGAGCTACAGAACAAATGGTATATAAAAATGACACACACCTCTGTAGCCATGAGAAAACTAGTGCACTCGTCAGCACTTGGCAAAAAGTCGCCATACAACTGCCAAAAGTTACCTTCTACATCGAATGCAAATAAAAGAAGGCACGCTAACCTTAGATCCCAATCTGTCTGCCACAAGAAAGTTCAAATTGTAAGAGACCAGTAACTTAGCACTAATGTTAGGTTTGTGCTAAAAACTCATAAAACAAGTGTGTGATGAAATAAGATATGAAACTAGTTCTACAATGCAACAAAAATTCTACATTCACGATTTCTAGCCAGCACGAAAAATGAGAAAAAAACAAAAAAGACAAACATGATTACCTCTGGATTAGTTGAGTTAATAATATCAAATATGGGATGACCAATGGGTATTATATCTGGGAAAAACATCCACGGGAGCTTCTGACTTATTGTTAACATCAATTCTAATGGAATTTCCATGATCACCTGTGCAGGTAAGCAGAAAAGAGCACATTATAATGCAATCCAAGAGGTCAATTGCAATTCAGGTCAAAACTATTCCAGTGGAACTCCCATAATCATTGTATTTTGGAATAAAACAAAATCACAACATTGACTGACAGTACAACTCAAATAAGCTTAAATAAATGAGCAACTGACCTTGGCACGCCGAGTTGCTTGAATATCCTTGGACGCGAAGACTCCAAAACCATCGGGACCTTCCTTGAATTCAATTCCATAAGCTCTAAAACTTTTAACGTAACCAATTCTATAGAAATCAGGGTCTGCTGGCTCCAACTGTTGAATGAAAATTCAGACAATCTTTTTTAACTTCAGTTGCAATTCAAAGATGTATTCCTCAAGACAATAAATAGGTAAATGATGACAGGTAATTGGAGGAAGTGACAAGCAGTCCAATCTCAATCTCACATCACGGCAACGGCTCACAGAATGCATTGGTGTTAGGTAATCCAGAATAGATTACGAACTTAGTTATAGATCAGTTACAAATTAGCTAAGAAAGATTTTGTAACTCAGTTGTTACTTGTTACAAATCCAAGTGCAAATCCTCTCTCTCATATACCCATCTGCGGCTCCAAATTTAAGTTCAAATGGTGAAAAAAACTACAGAGAGATTTTGTGATATGCAATGCAACTCTATATAAGAAAGAGTTTTTGTTTGGTTGAAAATTTACTGAGGTGGGTTTATTTTGTGTTTTTTTTTTTGGTTGGTTGGTTGGTTGGGGGGGGGGGGGGGGGGGGGGGGGGGGGAGGAAGAAGCTATACCATCTACTTACTCTCAAATTTAAGTGGATATTCACTTACTTTGGCTTCATACAAGTGACCGAGTGAACAGATCTATTTATTCATCAGCAACAATAGGATGAATGCAATGAACAAATTCCAAAACTTCTTTAAAGAGAAAAGTGGAAAAAGGGATGATAGGGTAAAGGATTTCAATGTACTTTTACCTTAGAAGCAGGTGTATCTTCGACTGGGGGAGGTTGAAAGAGAGGGAATGAAGCAGAAGCAAGAGGAGGAGGGTTCTTAGCAGCCAAAGAAACTCTGATGCGTCGAATCCTTTTGCTGACATCGGTGAGCCCTCCTGATGTTCCCCATCCATGCCGGGGAGCATTAATTAACTACTCCCCATCAGCAGCAAAGGTCAGAATTGCAATTTCACACAATTCACACATACAAGCTATATCTATATCTCTAACTCTGCGCGTGTGTGTGTGTGTAGAGAGAGAGAGAGAGAGAGAGAGAGAGAGAGAGTTGGGGGTACCTGGTGGTTGGGGAAGAAAAGTTGGGGGGGTTGCTGGACAAGGATGGCGGAAGCCATTACATGAATATGTAAGTTATAGTGTTGTGTATGGAATTCAGAAGTGAAAGGAGTGATGTTTCATGGTTGTGTTGAATTTCATCTGGATTTTGAACTAGGAAGAGGCAAAAACCCAAGCCGCTGTGACTTGCAGCGGGAAAGGGAAAACGTTATCCTCTTCAACACAAACCGTGAAGGGGTGTTTGGAAGGCGGATTATTGCATTTAGAATTTTGCATTTTTAGTGTGTGGGTGTTTGGAAGTTTATTTTCCAAAATATATTCTACCAATATCCATTATAAAAAATTAACTAAATTAATAGAAAATTTAAAATCACTTTCGAGAAGCTTTTTAAGTTCTTTTTGTTGTATTTTATATTTATTAAATTATATAAATGTAATCACACTCATTCACGTTAATTATTGCTCGTATTTTTAGACATTCATCCAAATACTTTTACAAAATAATCAAAGTGAAAAATTAAAAAAAAAACAAACACTACTTTGTTACAAAATATTCTGAACATATTATCTTCTTTTTTTTTTTGGGTATATTTTGAATTTGGTTACAATCCAAAATTTATAACCTACCGTATAGAATTCATAATCTAAAAAATGATTTGACTTCATTAGTATGCAAGCAAATAATTGGTGCATTTTTGCTTGGTGATAGAGAAATGATGAAATCAAGCCCAATTATTTGGAGTTTCATTAACCACCGGGGCTAATTGAAATGTTTAGTGACTCCATCACATAATCTCTCAATAGAAGTTAGTTTTTAGCTTTGACATTTACAAATCGGTCAAAATTAAGAAATGTGATGGATATAATAAGCAAGAATATAGTAAAATATGAGGTTTATTATAGAAAGGTGAAGAGTTAAATAATTTTTTGATATTTTTTGAGAAAGGAAAATTTGATAAATATGAGTAGATGGATAGCATTCTAGTATTTTCGTAATTAATGACATTTGCGTAAATAAAATGTGGATATAGAAGGAAGATAGGATATGAATAAAAAAATTGATGGAAAAATGTTATCCCCTCTAACTAGATAAGTTAGTACTCCGAATATGATATTTGAATTCTAAATAAATAAACAAATTCGTTTCCTTTGACCTCCAACAAATAACCCCTTAGGATAGTCGAATGATCAGTAAAACCTATCATTTTAAAGAAGGAAAATTATTTCAACCTTTCTCCAATATGGGTTTAAGTCATCAATTTGTTTATGAGAATGTAATTAGCTATTGGATTGTAGATTTGTGAAGGAATATTTTACATCGAGAAAAAGATCATAAGAAAAAACTAAACTTTCGTACCCAATTGTGCTGTATGTTTTCCTTTTAACATTTTCTTAGAATTCGTAGTTCCTGAACCATACAGAACCCATGTAAATTCAACTCCCAAAGAAAAATGCCAATAATGAACCAATGTGCTTTGACTACCAAACTCTTGAGTAGGCCATTTCAATCACTTGTTAGTTTTGCTGTTTGATAAAAAAACAGACTGATATTTCTGGTGGACTATAAGCCTTCATATGTTATTTTTTTCCGAGAATTTGGCAAATATGTAAAACACGAAAAAATCATAACCCATCCAACCACATCTAACTAAAAACCAAATATAACTACTTCATTGGATAGAAACAAAGAGTACAAGAGATGTAACAGCATTAGAGAAGAACATTCCTCGGTTTCTTCAACCTTCAATCTAAAGCAGTAAGCTCACATGGCAACTCTGAGAATGAAAGACCTAAGAACTAGACCAAGGAACACGTAACTGGCGCGAAAACAGAAACACTAACAGAACTAGACCGAGAATAAGGGACTCAAAACTGCTGGAGCAACATAACAAAATGTTGCAGTCACGGGCTTTCTACCGAAGGTTATAGCCATGGGACACAGGATAGGTCATTTCCCTCGATTTCTTTATGCATTTAAACGTTGTGCTTTTTCCTGATCTTGCCCTTACCACGATACTTCCTTTTAGCCATCTTGATTTTCTTTTTCATCCTCTTTCCGATTTTACTCACAGGTTTTAAGGACTGCATGCTCTTACTGTCCTCAGCCATCTCCACATCTGCATAAAAATAGGGTTTTAGTCAAAACTCAAAAGCTCAAAGCCATGTAGGAATTTAAAATCCAAGTGAGATTTACACAAAAGTCAAAATATTCAAGTAGCTTATGTAAAATAGCCAAATAGGAACACTTGATCAGTAACTACAACAAAACAGATGAGTTCTAAAACGAACAAAATCAGAGGCATGCAGACCAGAAGAAATAACTTTTCTTCACCATTATGAAAAATTTAGGAAAAAAAGAGGTGCAGTCACGTTGACACAAATGGCATGACCACTACTTGGGCTATAAAAATAGAACACATTTTCCATCCAAAATAAGGACAAACATCAAATCTTCAGTAGATTACCCTAGAACATCTTGCAGTAATAGTAGCTCTTCGTAGGAGTTGACACATGATGTTTGCATTTGTGCGGTAGAATTTTTGTACAATTGTGCAAATAGAGTCCCCACACTTCTGTATTTTTTATAACACAACATAATAGGAACAACAAGAAGCTCAAAACTCTACTACATAAGAAAGTTAACATCCCCATAACGCTTGAAAACCACCTATATGAACTTCAACTCAAAAAGAGGTTCTTCCTTCCCATCAGAAGTCTCTGAATTCATCGAATTGTGCTCCACCCAAATGCTCCAAATTAAACACAAAGCACTGAAACCCTATCTTAGTTATTCTCCTCCTTACTGCAGCCCCTTCCAATATAGGAAAAGACACTTCACCTAGCCCATCAAAGATCTCTTTGCACCGCCCACTTCTGTAATCCCTTAACAATGGAACTCCTAGCACGAGTTCCAACGCAAATGCTACCAAAGGTAAACCCAGAAGGTAGAAGCAGGGATACTACTCCAAAGCCTTACAGAAATTTCAAGGCCCAATATTAAGCACCTCACAAACCACAACCACAACCAATTTCACAAAATTAACATTCAATCCCGACACCACCTCAATTAGATATCCTAGCTTTTCTCTAAGAATCCATCTTTAACAATTTTACTCGACCTCCACGATGTTCTAACGATGAAAACTGTACTAGTATGTACAAATAGCGCACCCATTGCCCAAAACCCCAAGCCAACTTTTCCTTATCAGCAAAACGACCTATTAACGCTGGTCACATCCTTGATGTAACACTGTCATGCATAGACTCAATGAATAAAAAAAAATATTGCCAATAAACAGAAAACGATATGACCGTATGAGTATTTACTTCATGAATCGACAAAAAGGAAATCATGCAAAGGAAGTGCTCACCCATGTTACCGCCGCTGGAAGAGGTAGCGGCGGCGGCGGCATCTTGTGTGATCAAATCCACGGAATTGGTGGACTTGTGGACACGTACGGGGAGCTTCGGGGCAGCAAGGGCGGCTTCTTGAGCGGCGAGCTTAGCTACATCCTTATTGTCGTATAAGGGCTTGACAAGCTCTCTCCTTATAGCCTTCAGCCTCTTCTCTTTCTTTGATCTCAACGACTTAGCCATCCCTCCCTCCCTCTACCTCTCTCTGAGCTTCAACCGGGGGCTATTTCGTCAGGGGGGGCGCTAGGGTTTAGTTGTTTGGCTCCGAGAACTTTACATATCTCGACGTGGATTATAATTCCCGGGGTGTTGCGGTGACATGAAGATATCCTGGATAAAAACAAAGGGCCCAATTTTATTAAATAATTAGTATTATTTGATATTGCATATTTTTAATAGTTTTTTATTTCTCTTCGTTCGTGCCGAAAACAGTAATAAAAAAATGTATAAACAATGGCCAAAATTTAAAAAAATCAAATTAGATGACGCTAAAAAACTAAAAATAGTCAAATAAATTTTCTTTTCTGAAATTTTTAAAATTTTATTCATATTTATTTCCCTTCTAAATTTCTTTTGACAAGATAAATAATTAATTCACAAATTTTATCTAATTAAAAAATGAGAAAAAAATAAACACAAAAATATGAACGTTGATACAAATGTAATTTAGACCAAATTAGCATTTCCAACCTTAACTTTGAGTAAAATTTTGCATAAAGATTTCATTTGATATGAAATGCTCGAATGAATAAATCAGAATAAGCACAAATTTGAGTAACATATATAGTTGTAAATAAAGGAGATAAAAAGCATTAGAAAAACTTCGCAATTAGGAACATAGTGACCAGGATCTAGTGTACAGAAGTATTCAGAGAAAAAACTATGACAGAAGGATTGGATCTTGATGTGTGGGGGGGGGGGGGGGGGGGGGGGGGGGGGGGTAACAAGTAGGTTCTATACTAAGATTATATAGATTATGGTGTTATCATTGCCCTGACATTTTACGTCAGTGTCAAAGATAGAATTGCAGATACGACTTGTTCGACTGACATCATTGCATCTTGTCAAACCCCGGCTCATCTATTCAAACTTCATTATGGTTGTAATATCAAATTACACGCTCCTTTTAAATGACATAATATCTATATGATGTTTGTGAAATATTTAGTTAATGTTTCTGAAAAACTGGAACGTTACATATACAAAATGTGAGTTGATTCATTTTGGTTATTATAACTTTAATTGTTTGTTTAGGTTGGCATTTATTATAGATTAATGGTTCTAATTTCAGTAGCACATTTCAATTTAAATCAATTTCATTGTCAACGTCATTCAAATGACGAAAATTGTTTAGCAGGTAACGATCCATCTATTTTGAGACAAACTTGAAATTATTAAATTTATAAGGACCAATCACTGTTTGTATATGCAAACATAAGTAGCGCAAGCAAAAGAAATAGGACACCATTCATGCAAATAAGTTCGACAATAATCATTTTCCTATCACAACCATAACCCTTCATTAAGAGAAAAAATCTCATTGTAGTTACATGTAACCGTTCATGAAGAGAAAAATCTCATTCAATCTTGCTAACGTCCCGTAACAAAATCAAATATAAACAATGTATTTGTAGTGAACTACAGTATATAAACGTTGTCATTAGTAAAAAAACGATGGATTTAGAATTTCTAAATATCGATTTCTATATAACATGTAATTTGGACTGCGATTATCTAACTTAATCTATCCGGTAGAGTCCAATGTCGACCGACTATGCTTTATCACCGAAGACAATATATATTTTGATATCACACTTTAAAATCCTAATCAAAACCATTTGGTGATTACGAAATTGTTATGGTCTTAGCTTGATTTTGAAAACGAGTGACATTATAAATTGCACGAATCGATTTGTTTTGGTTTCCTCTTGTCCAAGTGACGGAAGAGATCAAACACGGAAATAAGAAGCAAGCTCGACTTCCTTTTTGATCATGCAGAGCAGTTCATCAACTTGCTCTTGAATCTCAAATAGCCCCAACCCCAAGAACGCTATAAGATATAACCTCCTTAGAATCTTAGGCCTCGTTTGTTAACCCGGCTGGGGCTTGGGATGGGATAAGATATCCCATGGGTTTAGGTAGCCCTTGTTTGGTTTGCAAAAATCGTCCGAACTAATTAGGTGAGGTATTAGGGCGTATTACTAATACCAGGGGGAACCAGGTATTCGAAAGCCTATGTTATAACGGCAGAGCTGAGTTACCCTTTTCTCCTCCAGATCTGTATTCTACTTGCGTCGGCAACAAATCTCTGAAGAAGGCAAGATTCGTATGCAGGGGCGGACCTAAAGAGGGGGGCGGGGTGTCACGTGACACCCCCGACCCCCGTGCTCCACTAATTTTTTTTTTAGGTTTTAACAGTAAATTAAAGTTTACCACGTAGCACTGTGATCTGTACATATCTTTTTTGTTGTGCCAAACTCTCTCAAATCTAGTTAATTAAATTTTGAAACATATATTTTTTAGTTATTAAATACAAATTTTATTCTTAGTTGTTCATTTATTTTGATGGTGACACCCTCAAATTCGAATCCTGGGTCCGCCACTGTTCGTATGCTTCTGCTATTTTTGTGTGGTTCTGCTGCTGATTTGGTGCGTATGGTTCTGCTGTTTTTGTGTGGTTCTGCTGCTGATTTGGTGCATATGGTTCTGCTGTTTTTGTGTATGTTACTGCTACTGTTTTTGCACCTGTCGGCTATAGTTGCATCTAGGTTGGGCTTTTGTGCTCCTCAGTTGTGAATATGCCCTTATTACTTAACTTCATGTGGTCCTAGGCTTTTGTGATCCTAGCTGCTGCATTCTCCTCCACTGACGTGAATTTCATGTTAGACTTTGTGGAACTATTTTTTTCTACAAATTTGTATGTTTTTTGATGTGAAAATAATTGAATACGGTATTTTGTTTTCTGACGTGAAGGTTGGTTGTCATTTGTTTTTTTAGCAATATTTGCTACTGGGAGTTTATGCAATATTATGTTGAGGGTAAATTGGGAAAATATATTTTTTAATTCTATCCCTTCCTTTTGCAAACAAACATTAACCATACACTATTAATCCTATCCCGAGTACAAACAAACATACAACACTGGTTTTGATAATCCTATGGTATTACGAATTCCATCCTAATCCCACCACCTTACGAATTCCACCCTACGAAGAAGTTTAACAAACGAGGCCTTTGGTCTTTTTGCGTTCAGTTAGGGGGATTGGATTACCAATACCACATCCACCAGGTCATTACCAAACCCGCCTAATGACCTCCTTACCAATCCTTGGGTTTATCAGTCCGGACCCAATTAAGGAAAACAAACACCCATTTTGGGGGCCCCACTGGACTATGAGTCCAAACCCAAGTGGGAGGAGGTTTAACAAACAGACCCTTAAATACTCAAAATCTATGTGTTAGTATCTCAACAAGGTATTTCTGTATTTACATGCATAATACGAATATCACACTTATTATATACTAAGTTCATATGCCACATGACAATCTTTTTCCCCTTTTTTTCCAAAATTAGAATTTACGAAAAATTATATTAACATTAATATTTTTATTTGTCAAACTTCTTTTCATCTTGAAAATTTCTTTTCGTATTATCTTTTATATATTAATGGTAAATTGTGATTCCATATTAATTTTTTGTATTCATGTATATAACACAGATAACGCGCTCATCTTTAAACATTTTTAAACCAAAAACATGTGGTTAAGGTTTCATTTTCAGCCCCTTCCGTAGTAAGATCGAGTTCAAGTCTAGTCGACTAGGGTCCAATCTCCTCCAGTCACAACCTTTTATGAATTCTTCTTGAACTCAAAAAATGATGGAAACATTCATTTAGAAATCAACTTGATTAGACACAGTTTGATATATGACACTGAGTTTAGGGGTGATATCGGTCTCGTTTGGCTAAAAATTTCAGATCAAACTGATAATTTTAGTTTAAGTTTTTGTAAATTGAGATCGAACCGAACTATTTTGGTTTGGTTTCGGTCCGGTTTCGATTTGATTGAATTTGGACCTAAAATTAAAAAAATTAAGAGATCCGTGTCAAATAGATTAAGATCGGATTGATTTTTATTTTAAAACTAATTTTTTTATTTGATTAGGCCAAGTTAAAAAAAAAAAAACTTCACCTAGTAAAATTGATATATAAAATTTTAAATCACAGTAAAATAAAAGTCCCGTTTTAAAAAATTAAAGTTAAAAGATAACTAGTTTGATAATTAAAAAAATATGTACGAACCTAGATTTTTTATTTTTTAAAATTTAGTATAGGAATTAGTTTGGTCCGGTTTGGTTTGATTCCTAGGTGACTAAAATAAAAAATCAAACCAAACTTTTTTAAAAATCTCAAACTGGACTGATTAATTGAAAATTGAGTTAAACTGTCAATTCGATTTGCTTTACTAATTTGATTTAGTTTTTTGATTTAGACTTCCACCACTGAGTTTGTGCAAGAAGAACATACATTTGGATTTTCTAACCACATTTGGCAACTTCTGTTTTTTTTGTTTCACAAACTTGATGTACTTTTATATTAAACGGTATTTACTTTAGCTATTTTTTTGCACGCACCACATTTTTGACTATTTTTATAAAATAAATAATTTGATAAATTTTTTGAGTCCAGAAAAGACCCATAAAATGAACTTTGTGGAGTAACGAATTTGATTTTAATAATTAAAATCGTCTATTTTATTTAACTTTATTTCTCAGAATTACATGAAAAATTCCATTTGGCCTGTGGTTATTATTGGATTATTCACTGTTTAGTTTTTTGTCCTTATTTGAATTTTTTTTTTAATTTTTTGTTTTTCATCAATTGTTTGATGATTGTTGGTTCGTCTCGACAAGAGCTTTCAGAAAAGTTATCAATCATCGGCTAAATTTGAAAAAAGTTCAGAAAAGACAAAAAATAAGTCAAAAACAGCGTCTGTGTTGGCTTATTTTCGTCTTTAGTGACTGTTTTTTAACTTTTGGACATAATTTTATACTTTTTAGATTCCTTTCGTCGATACGAACCAATAATTCACGAAAAAATAACATAAAAATAACAAATACAAAAAAAATTTGAATAAAAACAAAAAACTAGCCAAATTTTTTTTTTTTTGGCCAAATAGACAGTTAGTAGTGTTTAACTTAAAAGTTTAATTTCTTAGCATGAAAAATTAATAAATTTAAAGTAAAAATTAATATTAAATTCCAGAATACTTCATAAATCATGATAATTAAATCTTCTGACTTTAGAAACCAAAGAGTTTGAGATTTCTTAAGCAATAAATCAAAGAAAAGTCATATGGTTCTATTTTTATGTGGGAAAAAATAGGAAGTGATACTCTCCGTATCATCTAAACAACGTCGTCGTATAGGGCTAAGGTATATCCTCCCTTAGGGCTGCAAATGAGTCAAGCCGTTTGCGAGCCGCTCGAGACTCGACTCGATAATGGCTTGTTCAAGCTCAACTCGATTGATAAACGAACGAGCTCGAGCCAAACTAAGTAGCTCGTTTAATAAACGAGCCGAGCTTGAGTTATCTATGGCTCGGCTCGAGCTGGCTTGCGAGCCAAGTATATAATATATATATATATATATATATATATATATATATATATATATATATATATATAATACATGTTTTATTTAGTTTAGGGTTTCCGCTGCAGCCACGATCAGATCAGAACTGAAAAGAGAAGGGAGGCGCTGTCCCTTTGCCCATTCCGCATCCACTGACCATCGACCGGCGACCATCGACCACGGCCAATCGTCTCTTTCCTCTCTCACGAACTCAGGGTACTCTCTTTCCTCTCGCTATTTTGTTAGAATACAGAAGCATATGACTACCATTTCTTTGGGGTATATGAACCGCTGTTTGGGTATATGAACCGTTTCTTATATTTGATACCATAGCAAAAAATGTATTTTTGAGACTCCAGCAATTGTTGGAGTAGATCCCCATTCATGTAGCTAGTATCAGCCGATTGTCCACCTTTTATCCAATGGAGGAGAGAAATGGAGGAGTTTCTCCACTAACCGAAACAAGTTCAATGGGTTCAATGGAAGTTATTCCGAACAATCAATAGTCTAGCTGTACATGAACACTATTATTATTTATTATGTTAATATTTGTAGTCTAGGTAAGACTTTTTTGTATATATAGAGAATCAAGGCCAGAAAGATTTTCGATACCCAGCGGGATTTGCAGACGCATATTTTGTGTTCGTATTTGGATTTCGTTTCCTCTTTATGTTTCATTTTTCTTGTGATTTTAGGCTTGATTGTTCGATGGAAGTGATTCATAACGAGGTATTGTGTTTGATCTTTTGAAAGGTTCCATGGACGAAATAGACACTGCATCAGTACAAGTATTGTTCTATGGGCTTTTTGATGGGCATCAGTACGAAGATTGCACTGAAACATTAATGAAACGTGTTCTTCAAACGTGTTTTTGAAACGTGTTCTTCAACATGTTTCAGTGCAATTTGGTATGTCCCAGTGCATCAAAATGTTTCATTTCGGTCTTCATGTTTCATTTTCAAAAACACTAAAATTTTCAAAAAAATTTCCCCAAAGTTAAAAGAAATCTCAACATAAAAAAAATGTGGCCCAATATTTAAAGTTTTTTATATATATTATTATTTCGGGTAAAAAGAGCTCTAAAACTTGCACTTAGTATTTTGTCACAAACAAATTAAATGACTTAGCCAGCTACCAACTATAGATGATTTGTGAGCAAAACAAAATTTAAGCAGAGAACTCTACAATAACGTTACAGAGGTGAAATCCCGCTTTAAAATTTTGTTTTAGGCCACAAATTGTCTTCAATCGGCCTTGTGAATTCTTTTTATATGCCCCATTTCGTTTAAAGTGTATTAATACTATTTAAGTAAATTTTAATTATAATGAGAAACACTCACTTCAAAATAAAGTTATTTTAAATTTTTCTATAGATGAAACTTACCTACAATCAATATAAATAATATGTAATAAGTAAGTTATAACGATGTCAAAAATTGAATTAAAAAAATCTTTGAATTCATGATCCGTGACAATAATAATAATCAATTAAAAAATATTTTAACACAAACCCAAATCAATTTTCTAATTTTACATATCACATTACTATTATGTGTGGTAATTCTTTTTAGATGAAAGCAATTTTAGGAGAAGGGTAAAAAAGTTCACAAATTGGAAAAAGGAGGCAAAAAAGTAGAGTAAATAAAGTACAAGGGTAGTTGTACAAAAGTAATCCATAGTAATCTGTATAATAACATGCGACGACTATGGAATATTGTTAAACCCAAGTGGGAGGAGGTTTAACAAACAGGCCCAAAAAGCCCATGAATATTTTCTGTTAATACCAAAATAGTCTTAACTTAACCAATTTTGCTACACGTACAACATACTTCTACAACACGAAGCACAGCAATCCAATTTTGGACTGTTTTAAAAGAAATATGTAAAAACCCCTAATTCAGGCCCTATTTGGCCTCACTAATTTATTTATTTCAATTTTTTGTCTTTATTCATTTTTTTTTTGCATTTGTTGTTTAAATCTCAATGTTTTTTAGTTTATTGGTCCGTCTTGATGAAATGAATCTAATGAGTATAAAATTATGTCCAAAAGTTTAAAAAAAGTCACTAAAGACGACGAATAAGTACAAAAAATTCTGTTTTTTTATTTATTTTTGTCTTTTCTGAACTTTTTTCAAATGTAGCCGATGATTGATAACTTTTCTGAAAGCTCTTGTCGAGATGAACCAATAAATCAAAAACAATTGATGAAAAACAAAAAATTACAAAAAAATTTCAAATAAGGACGAAAAAAATTTCAATAAATAAACACATAAAAACCACAGTCCAAATGGGCCCTCAGTCTTTCTTCTCCAACCCAGATCCGCCGCCGCTCCCCCTCCTCTCCTCCTCTCCTACTTTCCAAAACCAAATCGACACCACCACCACCAAATCACCACCACCACTCCACCGAGTCCACACCATTACTGAATCGCCGCCACCACCAGTCGAGATCTTCCAGAGATCGGCGACCACCACCAACATCGTTTCCTCTCTCTCAGCAACCGCAATTTCGTCTTCCCCAACCCCTAAGATACTGCGATTTAACCACGAACAAGGTCTCTCTCGGTTCTCTCTCTCGATTCTCTCTCTCGATTCTATCATAAATTTACTGTTATGATTAGCAAATCTGGTTATTCACATTTAAAATTGCAAGTCATAAGGAAGAAAAAAGTTTATAGCTACCTCAAATTTGAAGATGTAATTACCTCTTCCCTTGGTTATTCTATACCCATGAACTTCATAAATCCTGCTCTTCAGAGGTAAGCCCTCACGAAGAAGGCATAGCAGTGATTCAAACAGTAGAATTGGCACTTGCTAATATTACCTCTAATTGGATTATTGGATTGTTAGTTTAGCTTTGAATCAGTAGCAAGTAGTGTAGTTTTGGATCATTTCCATGCCTCTAATTAGACTATTGGATTAAGTTTGTTGGGTTTTTTCATGAGTTTGCTGGGTTTTTTTTAACTGGGCAATTTGAACTGAGTTTTCTAGTTTCCATTTGCAATTTGAACTGAGTTTGCATGTGTTTCCATTTGGAATTGGTTAGATGCTTGTGTCCTTGTTCAATTTTTTAAAAACTGAAAAGGTGCTGATTAGTTAGAAGTACTTCCCAAATAGCCTCTCCCATTGTATGTTATTCATGTTACTGAATGAATGTTATGAAAGCAAGGCTTATATGTGTATGTTACTGTGTGTATGTTAGATGTCTCGAAGGTATGACAGCCGTACGACAATCTTCTCCCCAGAAGGTCGTCTCTACCAAGTTGAATATGCAATGGAAGCAATTGGAAATGCTGGGACAGCTATAGGGATACTGTCCAAAGATGGGGTTGTTCTAGTTGGTGAAAAGAAAGTCACTTCCAAGCTCCTCCAGACCTCAACATCCACTGAGAAAATGTACAAGATTGACGACCATGTTGCATGTGCCGTGGCTGGAATCATGTCTGACGCAAATATCCTAATCAACACAGCCAGAGTCCAAGCACAGCGCTATACTTTTTCTTACCAGGAGCCTATGCCGGTTGAACAGCTAGTTCAGTCTCTCTGTGACACCAAACAAGGATATACTCAGTTTGGCGGTCTCCGTCCCTTTGGTGTTTCGTTTCTGTTTGGCGGTTGGGATAAGAACTATGGTTTCCAGCTCTACATGAGTGACCCAAGTGGAAACTATGGCGGTTGGAAAGCTGCAGCAGTTGGTGCAAACAACCAGGCGGCACAGTCAATGCTTAAGCAGGATTACAAGGATGACATCACAAGGGAAGAGGCTGTACAGCTAGCACTCAAGGTGCTAAGCAAGACTATGGACAGCACTAGTCTTACTTCTGATAAGCTTGAACTGGCTGAGGTTTTCCTCTCTTCTGGGAAAGTCAAGTACCAGGTGAGCTCTTCCCAGTCCCTTAGTAAGTTACTGGTTAAGTTTGGGTTGACGCAACCTGCTGCTGAGGCATCTTAAATTCCTGGATCTTGGTTCGAACCGAAGTTTATGGGCTAGTCTGATTGTATGCCTCATGGGGCGTAATTTCTTAAAAACATATGCTGGATTATTAATGTTGGAATCATTATGTTTTTTCCTTCTTGTCTTAAACCGTTGTTGGTGAACTTCTGAATTTGAGTTATCTTCAACACAATCAGACGCTCTAGAGCACTTCTCTGCAGTTCTCTCAGTTTTTTGTGTGTTTGAGCTATCTTGAGTTGACACGTTTCTTTCAGGTATAATGAGACTATCTTTTGCTTGCAAATCAATTCATTCATTGTTCTTTTCCAGATGTGTTACAAGTCATTCTGTAGTGCTGAATGAAAGCAATTTTAGGAGAAATAAAGTACAAGGTAGTTGACACGTTTCTTTTTAGATGAAAGCAATTTTAGGAGAAGGGTAAAAAAGTTCACAAATTGGGAAAAAGAAGGCAAAAAAGTAGAATAAATAAAGTACAAGGGTAGTTGTACAAAAATAATCCATAGTAATCTGTATAATAACATGCGACGGCTATGGAATATTGTTATATATATATAGACATTGGAAACAAGTTAAACCATCGGTATAAGTTCGGGTCTCCCTGGATATAATGTGCAGCTCAAGCTAACCTCCACTAGCAATGGCGATTTCGTAGAAGAAAAGCAGATTCTTACGCATTTGAGCTTCTGGGTATGTTCGAAATCCTCATATTGTGGTGGCTTTTTCTATATCTCTTTAATTGTTTCTTCTTTTATTCGGAATGTTGAAATTTGAGTTAATCGAAGCTAAAAATCTGACGAGAAACACGCATCTCTCTCCCTCTCTCATGTGTTTCGGCTGGTGATGACTTGGTACCCTTTTTATTTCAATGCTTTGGATGATTGGATCTGTTGTTGTTGATTTAAGCGCCAGTTAATGTTTTCTAATGAGACTGTTGTCCAATTTATTTTCTGTGAAAGTCGACATGGAAAGAAAATGGAACAAGGTCTTGGTGAGCAGGACCACCTGCTTTGAATTTGGGTTTCTACATTTTGTTGCTTGTATCTCAGACAAACTGAAATTTATTAATCTCTTGTTCTTGGCTTTCTGATAAATTAGCCTCATTAGCCTCTTGTGATTGAAATAGAAAAATGGTTGTGAATAATCTTTAACAGCCCCTTTGGATTGAATGATTTGCTAAGAAAAGAAAGGATTAGAGTCTCTCACCAAATCATTCAACCTAGTATTTAGCAGTAAAGTTTTTCCATGCAACAGTACTTAGTAGTGATTTTGGTCAATTTAGTAGCATAATGCGAGGCCTTCTGATTCCATAAGTGGATTTTGCTGTGATTAGCGCTAGTATTGACACTGCTCCCTAGATTTCGTGACCCCTTTACAATTCGTGGTCCAAATTAGACCACGCTTTGAGAGGTTTAACATGTCCTTAAGATTCACTTCCGGCGTTTCTCTGTTGAAATGTAAACCATCAATCCATTTATCATTTGTGGTACAACAATTAGATGAAAGTAATATTTGGTTTGGGAAATTCTGTCGGGATTGAGTTTCAATTTTGCATTACCTACAAGAGTTTGAGGCACTCTATTGCACCTCGTCCTTTCATCCCTACCGCTAAACTCATTACATGGGGTTTACCAGTCACATGAAATATGGAACCAGGTGAGCGCGTTTGATAGAATTCAAGATCAGATAATAATTAAGGGTTCAATTCATCTAATATTTGCTTTAATTATCAATTCATTAAGCATTCAAATTTACTTTTGTTCTCTTCCCCTAGCTGGATTAACTAGGTTTGCATTTTTTCTTTCTCTGAACAGTAAGTTGTAATTTGCTTAGTCAGTTTGAGCAATTTTCAACTCATGCAAGTGAAAATTGAGTTATGGAGCAGATTCATATGGTTGTCACTTGCGAATTGAATTTACTATGGTGTTCCAATAAGTTGTCACCTAGCTAATTCATTAGCAAATTTTTTTTGTTTGAACAATTTGATTGTTTCTAAAGCAATATGATGTGACCAAAAAGATTTTTTTGTTGCGTATATGAAGTGAATCCAATAGCAGCTGTGCTGTTTTATACTTCTACATTTTACTCATAAAGTAGAAAGCTTAAGATTCCCCCGCTGAAATTGGACCTGAGCTTGTTTTGATTGCATGGTATATGATTTCATCCTCGTGTTATTGAGAAAACAAGAATGCATTTTATAGCCCATACTGAATTCTTGATGCAGGAGATATTGGCCTTATAATGGTTGTGATTGGTCTATCAACCAGTTAGTGTGTTTGTGACCTTCCCTAAAGAACTTGATTTAAGTGCATCGAACTTGCTCAATTACATTTGTGAACTAGTACAGTAGAAACTGCAGCTCAACAATCTTTCAATATGGCTTTATTAGCAAAGCTACGCTGTATCACACTGGATGTTACTGGAACGCTCATTGCTTACAAAGGGGATCTTGGGGACTACTATTGTATGGCAGCCAAATCTGTTGGATTGCCTTGTCCTGATTACAAACGTGTGCACGAGGGCTTTAAACTTGCATACACCGATATGGCAAGGAAGCATCCATGTTTCGGTCATGCGGCCAAAATGCCCAATATTGTTTGGTGGAAGACTTGCGTGAGAGATTCCTTTGTCAGGGTAAGTTATAAAACTTGGTCATGATTTCTCATATCCCTGCCTTTTACCCTAATGAATCCTTGCACTGCGTTTAAATGACGGATTTCTGGAGGGATTTATCAAGGGGATGGAAATGACTGACTGGAAAACAGAAGACATGAATATAGCATATTCACTTCATTATCTTCTGTTATGTTTTCCTTCCCATTTCTTAGCACATTTGCTTCATGAATCCGGCCCTATGATCCATAAACAACCTTAGCATTTCCAAATGATTGTTAATCTTGTATTTTTTGACAGGCCGGGTATGATTATGATGAAGAGACATTCGAGAAGATATTCAAGCGCATATATGCAACCTAATATAAAAGTTCATTTTATGGGTCTTTTCTGGACTCAAAAAATTTATCAAATTATTTATTTTATAAAAATAGTCAAAAATGTGGTGCGTGCAAAAAAATAGCTAAATTAAATACCGTTTAATATAAAAGTACATCAAGTTTGTGAAAAAAAAAAAAAAACAGAAGTTGCCAAATGTGGTTAGAAAATCCAAATGTATGTTCTTCTTGCACAAACTCAGTGGTGGAAGTCTAAATCGAAAAACTAAATCAAATTAGTAAAGCAAATCGAATCGACAGTTTAGCTCAATTTTCAATTAATCAGTCCAGTTTGAGATTTTTAAAAAAATTTGGTTTGATTTTTTATTTTAGTCACCTAGGAATCAAACCAAACCGGACCAAACTAATTCCTATACTAAATTTTAAAAAATAAAAAATCTAGGTTCGTACATATTTTTTTAATTATCAAACTAGTTATCTTTTAACTTTAATTTTTTAAAACGGGACTTTTATTTTACTGTGATTTAGAATTTTATATATTAATTTTACTAGGGGAAGTTTTTTTTTTTTAACTTGTCCTAATCAAATAAAAAAATTAGTTTTAAAATAAAAATCAATCCGATCTTAATCTATTTGACACGGATCTCTTAATTTTTTTAATTTTAGGTCCAAATTCAATCAAATCGAAACCGGACCGAAACCAAACCAAAATAGTTAGGTTCGATCTCAATTTACAAAAACTCAAACTAAAATTATCAGTTTGATCTGAATTTTTTAGCCAAACGAGACCGATATCACCCCTAAACTCAGTGTCGTATATCAAATTGTGTCTAATCAAGTTGATTTCTAAATGAATGTTTCCATCATTTTTTGAGTTCAAAAAGAATTCATAAAAGGTTGTGACTGGAGGAGATTGGACCCTAGTCGACTAGACTTGAACTCGATCTTACCACGGAAGGGGCTGAAAATGAAACCTTAACCACATGTTTTTGGTTTAAAAATGTTTAAAGATGAGCGCGTTATCTGTGTTATATACATGAATATAAAAAATTAATATGGAATCACGATTTACCATTAATATATAAAAGATAATACGAAAAGAAATTTTCAAGATGAAAAGAAGTTTGACAAATAAAAATATTAATGTTAATATAATTTTTCGTAAATTCTAATTTTGGAAAAAAAGGGGAAAAAGACTGTCATGGGGCATATGAACTTAGTATATAATAAGTGTGATATTCGTATTATGCATGTAAATACAGAAATACCTTGTTGAGATACTAACACATAGATTTTGAGTATTTAATATTTCCTTTATATATTCATGTCATATGTACTACAATATGATATCGTCACAAAGAAAACCCAATCTTATGTTGTTTTTCTTTTGCATTGAAACAAACGTTGAAGATAGAGAGATTGCAATTGCAATTGCAATCAAGATTTTTGTTTTTGTTTGTGGGACTTCGAGTTAGAAATGCCAGACACACTACTTATCAGTAGTCAGCCCTTGCCGATGAACTCCACATCAAAGAGAAGAACAGAATCTGGAGGAATAATGCATGAACCTGCATGTACAGATCAAAATTAGCCCCCCGTGACAAAATGCAAGATCAAATAAAAGCTTAAAAGAAACTGGTTTCATGTTGCAGGATTAACGCTCACCTCCTCTACACCCAGCTCCTCTAACTCCATACCCGAGTTCTGGAGGAAGCTTTAGCGAACGTTTTCCTCCTACGGTTAATTGAAATGTAAGAGCAAATCATCACTGCTTCACATGTTCTGTTTTAAAAGGTAAAAGAAAGGTTGAATGTTCAAAGATAGGTCTTCATACCAGCAAGCATGGGAGGAACTCCATCTCCACCTAGAATACCCACATCCCAACCTTTTATAACCTGTGAGAGTATAGATCATGCAAGACAGGATATCAATGTTGGCTGTTGAAGCTTTTGAATTAAGCCAACAAAATTTTTTCGGCGCCCATAATCAGAAATGACAAAAAAAGGGAAGCAGACACCGATTATTCAAACGCCAAAAACTTTATTAGATGTTGCAATGAAAACATATTAGCTAAATTTGCCATCTTGACTGCAGGCAGTCTCTGAATTCAATAGCTTCTACCGGTGTTTCTCTGGGCTCGGTTACTTTTAGTTTTGCAAATGAATAGTTCCCTGCAGGGTATACAACCTTGCAAGCATAATCCTACCTCTCCAAAAATGAGATCTGTATATGGATGTGTGAAAAGGTATACATACCTCCCCAACTCCTACGCGAAAAGTAAGAGGCTTCCCGCGATTGTAGCTGCTGTCGAACACCTTCCCATTCTCCAATTTCCCCACATAATGCGCCTATGGATTGTTTCATCATTCACTCATGGTCTAATTGATAAACATTGCTCAAAGGTACATATAGTCCATGGCTTATAGTAAATGAACACAGACCCTCCTGTTGTCAGTCAAAGAACTCGAGACTTGTGAGCTAAATTTCTACTACCAGGTAACGTCAATGTGACAATGTCCAGACGCTGGTATGTATTTTTCCCTGCTATTTAGCCTTCAAATCCTTGTAAAGTGCCTAAAACATGTCTATCATGTCTTTGTTTGAGTAAATTTTCTCACCTCATCAATCTACACGTAACTCTGCGTGTTACTCTACCAAACTATACCGGACTGTACGTAAGGGCTCGGAAGGACCTGAGATGGAGTGGTGGACTTTTTACTCATCCAAGCCACCAAAACATGGTTCGTCTCATTCTCACATGCTAATGGCTGAAATTCGATTAAATTTTGAGGTTGTAGGTAATAACTTAGACGGCAAATAATGTTAAATGTTGAGGGTGTGTGGGGACAAAATTAGAATAGCTATCACTGAAGTTTAGTGAATTTTCATATAATTTTCCATCTAAAATTTTCCATTAATCATTTGTATCTACAAGAGAAATAAAAGAATAAACATGTAGACTTGAGTTAAATTTTTTTAAGATAAAGACGATTTTAAAGACACTAACTAAACAGTATAAGTTGTCTTTTTCGAAATTTTCACCCTAGGAATTTTTATAGAATGTTATTGCGTGTGATTGTATACCGAGGTGCTCCTCGCCGGTTGTTGAAACAACACGAGCCGAGCCACTGCTCCAAGTATTATTTCGAGACGTTTCGTATATGAGCCTCTTCAAACTAGACTTATTGCTATCGATTTGATGATCCCCATAGAGGACGTGGTCAGCAAGAATTTATTATCAGGAAAGAATTGATTAGGTTCCATTTATAATTTTTTTTTTTTTACCATTTGTGTCTATTTGACAAAAATAAAAAACATAAAAACCTGTAACAATAATACCAATAAAACTTTGCCTAAAACACACCCTTAGTTTGTACCCATTCTACTTTTCAGAGATTCCGATTAATGATGACTAAACTTTCCACACTTTCTATGTTTTATCTTTAAAATTACTAGGCAAAATCCTGTGTCCCAACAGAGCTGTGAAGGGAAGATTGATTCAGAGTTACCTTAATCAATTGTCCTTTGACAGCCTCAGGTCCATACCCAACAATCGTATCACAATAGGCAAGGCCAGAAGGAGCTTGAGTTAGCTCACATGGAGAACTGGCTTCAGCTGCTTCTGCTTCTGCTCCTGAAAACTGTGATTGTAAGATAACACCAAGAATCCCAGAAGAAAACCCAATACCAATTGCTTCTCTTCTGTTGAATACAACTGGGTTGTTGTTATTCAGTTTCAGGGGGACAGGAGAGGAGGATGTTTCATGGTGAATATGGCTGGAGAATTTGATAGTGGATGATGGAGTTTCTTCTAATGTGTGGGGATTGCTAATTACTATGAGCTTTCTTGGAGTGTATGAGCCAAGTGAAGATGGTAATGTGCTCATCTCTCTCTCTGCGAAAATGGAGTTTTAGCGATAAGGGAAGGGAAGATAGGACTCTGTGCACTACTCCTGGAGTACATTTGATGAAGCTGTTAGAAGGGCCAGTATACCAAATTTTGAAGTCCAAAATTGGGGATATTGATGGGCTACAGCAACTCAACCGAGCCCAATCAATCCTACACAACCAGAGGGGGCCGAAATTATCGTAGCCCAAATTAAAAGTTGTACTAGGTTATTTGTTGTGGGCAAAAATCCATGCAGCCACTTCAACTTCACTAGAATGACTTTATTTATTTATTTATTTTTTTCCCAATCGTGGATATTTTTAGCCTTACTCTTAGGAGAATTTGGTTCTATTTGGTCAAAATTAATTATTTTTTGTCTTTATTCAATTTTCTTATATTTATTATTTTTGCGTTCTTTTTTTGTGATTATTGGTTCGTCTCGATTAAAGAAATCTAAAAAAATATAAAATTATATCTAAAAATTAAAAAATGTTTACTAAAAACGAAAATAAGTCAACATAAACGCTGTTTTGAAATTATTTTTTGTCTTTTCTGAATTTTTCTTAGTTTTTAGACATAATTTTATATTTTACTGAAATCTCTAATCGAGATGAACCAACAACCATAAAAAAATTGACACAAAACAAAAAATTGTAAAAAAATTTCACTAAAAGTGAAAAAAATAATAAGCTAATAAGTCAATAATTACCACAGTCCAAATGAGTCATAAGAAAGGGGAGCCGATAAGAAGCGGGGTAGACAAACCTGCAAGCGTGTGGCAAACTCATCATAATAAGCTACCAAAATACTTACTATTGGTGAAGGGTTAAATCCTCCTCGACTTTATGTGCAAAGTCTAAATCTCTTAGTGTGCTTCTTGATGAATTTTTGATCTTCCCTTGCTCAAAGTTGCAAAATAAGGAACTCTAAGTTAGTGGCAATTGAGATTGAGTTTTTGGTGAGCACTCCGATATTTAAGTTAGTTTTTGAAAGATGGAAAAGCCAATTGAAGCTTGAGTGTCTGTTTTTGCATACCTGTAATAGAGTGCCTTGATCTATTTATAGAAAAACCAAACGGAGCACTGAGCACACAGGCCGAAAATGTCACCCCATGGATCGCAAATCACGACACTTCTGTCATGTGCTACACGTTTGTGCTAATCGTATCACCTTCATGTCCTTCTTGACAACTGGCTGTTACACAAGGGACACAATGCACGGTCCGTGCGAGCATCAAGCCCAAGGCAACACGACCGAGCACTAACACTTGGGAGAATCATCTCATGAACCCTTCTATGTACTGACCATATGAAGAGGCTTGACCGCATCTGAGGTTGTACTCCTGACAGGGCTTGAGGCAGGTTGAATGGCCCATACTTGAATGTATATGACCTACTACAATAGCCTCTCAACTACTCTACTCAGAGGAGAGGAGTTGAACCTGTGTCAAATGGACCCTAATAATTCGTACTGAGCCCTGAAGCAGTTGTGAGGTACACATGGTTGCTTTTGATTCATTGTAGATCATGCTTGTTAAGAAATCGTTAGCTGCTAGAACAATAGCTCACATGAGCTGTCTCGCCTCTTGATCATGTCACATGTCAATTATCCAATGGTAGAAGTTGAACTACTTCGCTTTTTGTGCACCCTTTTTTAAAACTCATACTAGGCTATAAATACCTTGATCTTTTAGAGAGAGAGAGAGAGTCACGTTGTTCCTCTATCTATGCAGAATCTTTGATACTTTTGCTCCTAATTTCCTCTATTGCAGATTTGCTTGCAACTCGCATTCACTCGATTGTTCGAGGTATGATATTGCTATCCAGTATCCTGTTTTTCACAATTTTCTTTTAGTTTTGCTTACTTTTTCTAGCTTTTTGGGTTTTGAGGTTGAACCTATCCCATCTTCAAATTGAACGGCTTGGGGCTATCACATTAGTTTCTGTAAAGCTAACCGAGCCTTGAATTAATCGATTGAATCCAACTAGTGTTAATCAAATAGTCTATAACTTTTCCTTCTTTTTTTCCTCACAACACCCAGACACTATTTGATAGGATGTTCGAGCAGGAAGTCGAAGCTGTGCAAGTAGTTTGGTCTGACACTAAATCAAGCCCCAAAACATCTGAAGCCAATTACACCTCCGAAGGGTCTGATATCGAGAAGACTTGCTAAACAAGGTTCTTTGCCGATGATGAGACCCGGGTGATGTTCAAGGATGCCAACGATACCCCATACCATGTTCACGATGACCTAGTTAGACTGGGCATGCACCCGCAGGCCGATGAGTGGCAAACCCTCAGGGCTATCATATAAGGGGGGTTTGGTTCCTCCTTTATTGCTTCCTTAGGCAAATCTTGTCCACCCTGAACCTTACCACGTCCCAAGTCTCGATCAATTTCCATCGAATTGTTATGAGCATGGCCGAGCTGAAAGAGAAGTTCAACATCTAATTTGAAATCAAACACCTATTCGGCCTATACTTCGTGAGCACAAACAGGATGTCGAAGACGAAATACCTTTTCATCTGACTCGGTATGAAAACGTTGATCACTAAACTTTCAAACTCGAACAAGTATGCTAATGAATTTGTGATTGTGAGATGAAACTTCGAGTTCAAAGTAGGCGAGGAGAAGAACTTCTCGGTACTGGGAGTCATATAGAACCTAGGTAGACCCAAGCATTTTACTTGAATTTCTTACATTGCTTGGCCTCTAATTTACCCCATCTACTGTAGGTGCCTGTGTAGTGGATAGATTGAAAAACAAGGCCAATCAAGACTGGATTGACACTGCCTTGCGAATCCCAAAGAGAGAAAGATAATGTCCCCAACTTTTAGGATGCGTTCGTCCTACCTTTCTATCCTCAAGGTCCAAACCAAATCAAATGGTAGCACAAACACAAGTAGCTGAGAAAAAGCTTCCAACAACCAAGAGCATACTTCAGACATCCAAGAGCCAGCCTCCAACAACCTAGCAGTTTGATCCTCCACTAGTGCTCCCCTCAGCATCATTTGAGAACCCCTAGACTGACCTACGCCTGACACCATCATCAACACGTCTAGCAACAACCACAATACATCGAACAACGACTTACCCCCTGGGGACTTACTTGACCAGCTCGGGATGCCTAGAAAGGCAAAGCATATCGACGTATTGGCCCTCACAAGCGATGTTGTTGGCACCGAAATGACCAGCAACCAAATCGAACCTCAACCAAAGCACTAACAGGAGAAAATGCCCGAAGAAAGTGGTCGTAGAGTTAAACAAAGAAGTGAGAAGAGCCATGAGCCAGGAATTAAGAAGAGTAAGTGACCGACCGACAAAAGTGTGCGTCGTTAGGGTGCCGGCCTCGGGTCAATGGTTTAATTTCATAAAACAGGACTTTCCTCAAAATATGTAAAAACGAGTATAATGGATAGTCCGGAGTATCGATCCACAGGGAAAAGAAAGTTGGATTCAAAGATTTCGCAAATTGTTTTTTTCGACGTTTCGGACGTCAACCTCAAAGTTTGTTTGTTGTGGTTAACAATGATATTAACTAAGTGAGAGATTAAAACTAGATTAAGGAGTGGGGTTAAGTCCTAAAGTTTGGTCTATTCAAATCTTCCGTTGGTCTATTTTCTCTCCTTATAACTCAATCTAGCCCCCTGTTTCGGGTTTTAGATCGGAAAATACTTCGATGAAAATCAGGATTTTAATTCATAAAATGGTTTTGACGGATCCTTCAAGTTCAAGGAAATGAGATTAAAAGATGAAGGTCATCGATCAAAGTATTAGATATACCAACTCTAAGGATGACTATAACTAAGCAAGAACTTAACTCTTCATTTTTGTTTCAATAGGAAGAACTTAGAAAGATCCATCAATGGACATTAGATACATATTGAGAAGATATAGACCAACATGGTTTTGAATAAACCTCACATTTAGACTTAACCCACACTAGTTTAGCTACTCATATTTACCATAAACATGAGAAAAGTGAGAGAAAACATGATGAACAAACTTATCTAAAGAGAAAATATGAATGATCTAACCAAAACTATACTAGAAAACTCTTGGTAAATCAGATTTTAAGGTGAGAAATGCAATACTAATGGAAATATAAAAGTAACTCTTACCAATATTTAAGTGATTCCAAGAGAATACAATGATTCACAAGAGAATAACACTAAAAGATTAACAACTTACTCAAAACTTGAAGAACAATGCATGAAGAACAAAATATCCTAAGGCAAAAGGAGGCAAGAGTTCTCAAAATCTGATAATAATCTGTATATTCTATGTGTAATGTGTGTGTGAGAGACTCCTTTAGCCAAGGAAAACAACCTACAAAATATCCTAACAAACTAGGTGCTATTACAATTCTATCCTTCAAATTGGCATAATAAGAAGCTTCTTATTCTTTCCCCCAGGCTACAATCCTTTTTGGTCCCCTGATTTGGCACAAAAATCATTGTAAAGTGGTCCCCCAAAGGTCAGCCATCCCAGACAAGATTTGGTCTGTTCGTACTTGATACACCGGTGTCAAGTAATTGAGGCACCGGTGTCACTATGGCTCTGTATCTGGTATTGTTGTGAAAGGGGTGGCACCGGTGTAGAGGAATTGAGGCACCGGTGTCATGGGTACTCTGTATCTGGATCTTCTTTGCAATTGGCAGAGACAACGGTGTAAAGGAATCTGAGGCACCGGTGTCACTTGGTCTCTGTATTTTGGTTTCTTCAGTGGAATAAGGGGAGACACCGGTGTCAAGGGAATGCAGCACCGGTGTCACTGATCTCTGAAAATTGCTTCTCCCAACCAAGTTCGGGCTTTGACCCTTCGGACCTCGTGTGACCTCCCCGGACCTTATTTGACTGTTGAAGAGTTGACTTAGGCACTTCAGGGTTCTTTTTTCTCTGTTTGACCTGCGAGGGACATGAAATACATTTTCGTGCATTATCGAGTGTAAACGTGAAATAATGCGTGCACGCAAGTTAAAATAGACGTGTTGAGCCGTAAAATACACAATAACATGCGCTCATCAGTAAGAACGCTCGTCCTTATCCACATGTTCCAAAAAACAAAACCTCTATTGGTACCAAGCGCTCAACCAAAATGGTTAGGCTTGGCATCAAGGTTCTCTTGTGCAATTGTTATGCATAGTTTCATTTTTAATTCCATTTACTGAACACTTTCCTTGATCATGCAGACCTGTCAACACATGACCAGGGTTAAGTCCGTCATTGTGAAACATGTGACCCAACTGATGGTGTACAAGCAGAAGTTGGCCGATGAGCAAAAGGCCCAGAAGAAACCAAAAAAGACAAGGTGTCGACATGACTGATCGCATTAGAGGCCAAAGCTCAAACGGAGAAGGTGTTGGCCGAGTCTAAAGAGAAGTTAACCGAGTTGACGAGGCAAGTAGACCTGGATGACTCAAAGGGCTACGACGACAGCTGGAACAAATGCGATGCTAGGTACAAAAAACAAATAGAGGGAATCAATGTCCAAGTCGTTGGGCTAGAGGAGTGCGCTTCCAAAGCTGGTTGGTTTCGGGCCATGAAGGAAGCCTGGGTGTGCCTGTCGAATTAAGACTTGTAACAAACTTTGATTTGTTTTTTGTTTTTAAAACTTGAAGTACTGTTGGTTGGCACTTGAACTTTGACCCACGTGGTGGCCATACTTGGTGAATTGTGAGAGCAGGCAGCACTCTTCCCAGTATGTCGTACTGCCCGTGTGTATATTTGTTGTTTTGCATTTTTTAATTCGGTGCTTTTGATTTTTAGCATGTGACTTATATATTGCCTAGCAACATTTGTCTAAAAAGTGCTTGTATGAAATTGCTGAAATTTTTATCCAAGCATAAGGCTCTTGCTCCCCTAGTAACTACCTGGCTGGCCACGAGAACAGTCGGGTGGTGACTGTGAGCAATCAGAAGTTCCATCATAGTGCTAATGGTTATCATAGTTTTATTCTAAGATAGTTATAAAGTCTAAGATTCCTAGCTTTGATATCAATTATTCCCCAGAAGACAACCACGAAGGGGGGTTGAATTGAGTTTACAGAAATTTGGCTAATAAATAAAATGCAAAAATATGCCAAAGAAAAATGAATAACAAATGCTAGCAAATAAGAATAATTTAATCAAAGGAAAGTAATGGAGTAAGAGTGCATACAAATATATAGTGGTTCGGTTAGAGCTTGTTTGCTGGCCAAGAAATTACTATTTCGCTATCAAACTCGATCAACTTCAGTAGCCAACCAAACCCTTATACCACCGCTAGCTTTTCCGGGGATCTAGCCAAACCGCTTAGATTTTTCTAAATACTGAAACCAATTTTCAGCAAAAGCCAAAATGAAAAATGAGAAATTGAACAGTGTTCTTCTTCTTCCTATATATGTTACAAATTTTCTTCACAAAGGATTTCCTTCAAAATGAAAATCACTCACTAGATCTACTCAAGATGATTACAATGAAAGCACAAGAAGAGAAAGATTAAAGATTGAAAAGGTAAATTTGAAGTTGGAGTTATCTGGGATTTTTCACTTGATGCAACTCCAGTTATTGTATTTATAGGCCAACTCCAATTGAATGCTGAAAATTAACGTTATACATTAATTGATCAAAAGCTTTGTGAAATTTTCTTCCCACAATTCGTGTGATATTCCATAAATAAGTATATGATCGTTGTACAAAAACTTCAAATGGTCATATGGATTAAATTGTGCAAATTCAAAATAAAAAATGACTGCCATGCAACAAGTGATCGCACGACAGTAGTTAACTGACCGTTCAAAATCAACCTAAACAGAAGTTGTGAAATTGAGATATAAAACATAAAACAATCAATTATAAATAAAACTTTATACAATTCAAAGATCTCCAAGAGTAAATTTATAATTAAGGAGTTTCCAAAATAGATACTCAATTGTCAATAACCGAAAGGGAGGGAATTAGTCATATGCTTCTTTATAAATGCTAATTTCTTCTAGTGGTTTTCTCGGCCGTTGAGGGTGACAACTCTCACAATGAGTAATTGCTCCTCATATATATATATGAACTTTCAGTGATTAATTTTTTTTACAATAAGCCTTTCAAAGTTATAATCTGAATTTCTATAATTTACTTGCGAGTTATCGTCAAAACACTTATTTCTAACGCCATGCTAGTCCCGCCGACTACTCACACCATGACAAACCATCCTTTCGCTGTCTCTTCAATCCCTCTTTGCTTCTCTCACCATACCTCGATTCTCTTACCATTACCATCACCAGCCGCCAGTACCCACAAGTCATAAGACTCATAACCCTACAAGCACATGAAACCCATGTTGATCACTGCATCCAAAGGAACAGCAAAGGAAACGATTTCACAAACCCACACCATAGATTTTAGGGTGTGTTTGGTTGAGTGTTTCTGAAATGATTTTTAGGAAAAAAAAAACTCTGAAATGTTGTTTGGTATAAGCGTTTCACAAAAAATTTGAGAGTTAAAGTTTTTTCGGCATTTTCGAGGTGCTTTCTCTATCTCTTCTTTTATAGAGAAACAAATATTGTTTGGGAAAAAAACCCAAACAAGTTCAATTTTTTTTGAGAAATAGCCAAACGAACACAGTAAATGTGCGAATATCAATAAACCACGCGAATAAATCGTACCATTCATTAGCGAGTCCAACAATTAAATGTCTTCTTGTCGTCAAAATTACTTAGATTGGGTTTAGTTATCTGATTAAAAAGTCTAACAACATATCCACAAGCAACACTATAATTCAACAACCACAATTACCGCAAATACAACTTTAATGCAGAGAGAGAGAGAGAGAGAGAGAGAGAGAGAGAGAGAGAGAGAGAGAGAGAGAGAGAGAGTCTAAGCTGGAATGTTGGCTTGTAGCTAGTAATAAATAATTAGGCATTAGCATGGGTGAATTTACGTGTAGTTAACTTAGACCGCAATATGTAATAAGAAAGCGACTTGGTCTACTGTCAGGAATAATAAATTTACCATTTGATCTATAGAAGATTTTACAGTTGAAAATGATAAATTTATTAAAATCTTAAGTAGAATATTGGAATGAAATTTTTCAAAAAAATAAGACTAGTTCGTACTAGAGGAGAATGAATATATCAGTACAAAACTCATAAATTTGTCTGTAAATTTCATCAGAATAAATTCGCTACTTCTATGTGGCATGGTCCGATAGATCACCTAAAAACTAAACGCATAGATTCAATAGATAAATTTATCAACAAAATACTGGTATCGTCTTAAATTTATGGAGAATGTATAAATCTTGAAAATGACAAGAATCTCCATCTCTTTAAATTTAGACTGGGCATGCACCCACAGGCCGATGAGCGGCAAATCCTCATGGCTATCATATAAGGGGGGTTTGGTTCCTCCTTTATTCTTCCTTAGGCAAATCTTGTCCACCCGAAACTTACCACGTCCCAAGTCTCGATCAATTTCCATCGAATTGTTATGGGCATGGCCGAGCTAAAAGAGAAGTTCAACATCTAATTTGAAATCAAACACCTATTCGGCCTATACTTCGTGAGCACAAACAGGATGTTGAAAACAAAATAACTTTTCATCCGACCCGGTATGAAAACGTTGATCACTAAACTTTCAAACTCGAACAAGTATGCTAATGAATTTGTGATTGTGATATGAAACTTCGAGTTCAAAGTAGGCGAGGAGAAGAACTTCTTGGTACTGAGGGTTATATAGAACCTAGGTAGACCCAAGCATTTTACTTGAATTTCTTACATTTCTTGGCCTCTAATTTACCCCATCTACTGTAGGTTCATGTGTACTGGATAGATTGAAAAACAAGGCCAATCAGGACCGGATTGACACTACCTTTTGAATCCCAAAGAGAGAAAGATAGTGTCCCCAACTTTTAGGATGCGTTCGTCCTACCTTTCTGTCCTCAAGGTCCAAACCAAATCAAATGGTAGTACAAACACAAGTAGCTGAGAAAAACTTCCAACAACCAAGAGCATACTTCAGACATCCGAGAGCTAGCCTCCAACGACCTAGCGTTTGATCCTCCACTAGTGCTCCCCTTGGCATCATTCTAGAACCCCTAGATTGACCTACGCCTGACACCATCATCAACATGTCTAGCAACAACCATAATACATCGAACAACGACTTACCCCCTGGGGACTTACTTGACCAGCTCGGGATGCCTAGGAAGGCAAAGCATATCGACGTATTGGCCCTCACAAGCAATGTTGTTGGCACCGAAATGACCAGCAACCAAAGCGAACCTCGACCAAAGCACTAACAGGAGAAAGTGCCAGAAGAAAGTGGTTGTAGAGTTAAACAAAGAAATGAGAAGAGCCACGAGCCAAGAATTAAGAACAGTAAGAACGCTCCTTATCCACATGTTCCGAAAAACAAAATCTCTATTGGTACCAAGCGCTCAACCTTTAGCCCTTTGGTGTCCCCGACCAAGTATGTTTAAATGCTGCAAATCAAAGACAAATCCTTGATCGTTGAGGAATTCGTATATGAAAACCAACAGGCTGCACTAGCTCTTGCAGAAGGAACGCTCCTGTCGAAGGGATGCTAAAAAGTTACCAAAGGACCTGGAAGTTGCCTTTACCAAGATGGTTAGGCTTGGCATCAAGGTTCTCTTGTGCAATTATTATGCATAGTTTCATTTTTAATTCCATTTACTGAACACTTTCCTTGATCATGCAGACCTGTTAACACATGACCAGGGTTAAGTTCGCCATTGTGAAACATGTTACCCAACTGATGGTGTACAAGCAGAAGTTGGCCGATGAGCAAAATGCCCAGAAGAAACCAAAAAAGATAAGGTGTCGACAGGGCTGATCGCATTGGAGGCCAAAGCTCAAACGGAGAAGGTGTTAGCCGAGTCTAAAGAGAAGTTAACTGAGTTGACGAGGCAAGTAGACCTGGATGACTCAAAGGGCTACGACGACAGCTGGAACAAATGCGATGCTGGGTACAAAAAACAAATAAAGGGAATCAATGTCCAAGTTGTTGGGCTAGAGGAGTGTGCTTACAAAGCTGGTTGGTTTCGGGCCATGAAGGAAACCTGGGTGTGCCTGTCGAATTAAGACTTGTAACAAACTTTGATTTGTTTTTTGTTTTTAAAACTTGAAGTTGGTTGGCACTTGAACTTTGACCCACGTGGTGGCCATACTTGGTGAATTGTGAGAGCAGGCAGCACTCTTCCCAGTATGTCGTACTGCCCGTGTGTATATTTGTTGTTTTGCATTTTTTAATTCGGTGCTTTTGATTTTTAGCATGTGACTTATATATTGCCTAGCAACATTTGTCTGAAAAGTGCTTGTATGAAATTGCTGAAATTTTTATCCAAGCATAAGGCTCTTGCTCCCCTAGTAACTACCGGGCTAGCCACGAGGACAATCGGGTGGTGACTGTGAGCAATCAGAAGTTCCATCATAGTGCTAATGGTTATCATAGTTTTATTCTAAGATAGTTATAAAGTCTAACCATCGATGTAGATTCCTAGCTCTGATATCAATTATTCCCCATAAGACAACCATGAAGGGGGGTTGAATTGAGTTTACAGAAATTTGGCTAATAAATAGAATGGAAAAATATGCCAGTGAAAGATGAATACCAAATGCTAGCAAATAAGAATAATTAAATCAAAGGAAAGTAATGGAGTAAGAGTGCATACAAATATATAGTGATTCGGTTTGAGCTTGTTCGCTGGCCAAGAAATTACTATTTCTCTATCAAACTCGATCAACTTCAGTAGCCAACCAAACCCTTATTATATCACCGCTAGCTTTTTCGGGGGGCTAGCAAAACTGCTTAGATTTTTCCAAATACTGAAACCAAGTTTCAGCAAAAGCCAAAATGAAAAATCAGAAATTGAACAGCGTTCTTCTTCTTCCCACATTACAAATTTTCTTCACAAATTAACGATTTTCTTCAAATGAAAATCGATCATTCTACTCGAGATGATTACAATGAAAGAACAAATAGAGAAAGATTAAAGATTGCAAAGGTAAAATTGAAGTTGGAGATATATATCTGGGATATTTCACTTGATGCAGCTCTAGTTATTATATTTATAGTTGAACGTTGAGAATTAGCGTTATACATTAATTGATCAAAAGCTTTGTGAAATTTTCTTCCCACACTTGATCTGATATTCCCTAAATGAGTATATGATCGTTATACAAAAACTTCAAATGGTCATATGGATTAAATTGTGCAAATTCGAAATCAATAATGACTGACACATGACTGGTCGACCACACGACAGTAGTTAATTGACTGTTCAAAATCGACCTGAATAGACAAGTCGTGAAATCAAGATATAAAACATAAGACAATCAATTAAGTATAAATAAAACTTTTTACAAGTCAAAAATCTCCACGAGTAAATTTATAATTAAGGAGTTTCCAAAAGAGATACTCAATTATCATAACCGAAAGGGAGGGAATTAGTCATATGCTTCTTTATAAATACTAATTCCTTCTAGTGGTTTTCTCGGTCGTTAAGAGTGAGAACTCTGACAATGAGTGATTGCTCCTCACATATATATGAACTTTCAGTGAATAATTTTTTTTTTTTTACAATAATCCTTTCAAAGTTAAACAATTTCACAAACCCACACCATAGATTCTAGGGCGTGTGTTTGCTTGAGTGTTTCTGAAATGAATTTTAGGAAATTTTTTTTTGAGATGTTGCTTAGTGTAAGCGTTTCACAAAAAATTTGAGAGTTAAATTTTTTTTAGTATTTTCGAGGTGTTCTCTCTTTCTCTCTCTCTCTCTCTTTCTTTTATAAAGAAACGAATATTGTTTGGGAATTTTTTTCCAAACAAGTTCAAAACAAATTTCTAATTTTTTTGAAAAATAGCCAAACGAACATAGTATACGAACATCAATAAACCACGCGAATAAATCGTACCACTCATTAGCGAGTCCAACAATTAAATGTCTTCTTGTCGTCAAAATTACTTAGATTGGGTTTAGTTATCTGATTAAAAAGTCCAACAACATATCCACAAGCAACACTATAATTCAACAACCACAATTACCGCAAATACAACTTTAATGCAGAGAGAGAGAGAGAGAGAGAGAGAGAGAGAGAGAGAGAGAGAGAGAGAGAGAGAGAGAGAGAGAGAGAGAGAGTCTAAGCTGGAATGTTGGCTTGTAGCTAGTAATAAATAATTAGGCATTAGCATGGGTGAATTTACGTGTAGTTAACTTAGACCGCAATATGTAATAAGAAAGCGACTTGGTCTACTGTCAGGAATAATAAATTTACCATTTGATCTATAGAAGATTTTACAGTTGAAAATGATAAATTTATTAAAATCTTAAGTAGAATATTGGAATGAAATTTTTCAAAAAAATAAGACTAGTTCGTACTAGAGGAGAATGAATATATCAGTACAAAACTCATAAATTTGTCTGTAAATTTCATCAGAATAAATTCGCTACTTCTATGTGGCATGGTCCGAGATCACCTAAAAACTAAACGCATAGATTCAATAGATAAATTTATCAACAAAATACTGGTATCGTCTTAAATTTATGGAGAATGTATAAATCTTGAAAATGACAAGAATCTCCATCTCTTTAGCCTGTCGGTGTCGATGAACAGAGAATAAAAAATAGAAAAACTAATGGATGAGGCGGAGAAGGGGAAGGCAATACAATTGTTTGCTTCCTCCATAATAAGTCCCGTTTATGCGCCTAATGGAGTTGTCCACAAAAATAACATATTGCAAATTCTCAATCAAATTAACCAGTTGCATGTGGTTGTGGAGATAATAGTTGTAGAGGTGATAGTTATAAATAGGCGGGTCAGTAAAAAAAAAAAAAAAAAAAGAGAGTGAGGAGAGAGTAAATACCTAAAATCTCTCTAAGTTGAATTGAATATGGTTATGTACACAATTAAAAATATATATATCGATATATTAAATATTTAATTAACATATATTTTTTGATATATAGCTTTGTTCATTATAATTAATCATGGACATTATTCTATCCAGGTCTAAAATTTGTTATTTTATATTTTGTTGGTAGGATTTATACTAGTTTCTCCCTCAAATTTAGGACCTTAGTGTAATTAATCTTTTTTAAAATAACTCAGGATTTTTAAGTCATTTTATGCGCACTTCAACTAATTTATATACAATTAATCACACTTTCTATTAGCGGGGAATTCGATTAAAGTCGAAACAAGACTATATATAAACATGACCAAAAAATATCAATAACTTTTGAGAAATTTTGAACAGAGACCGAAAACGAAACAAATTACAAAACTTTAAACATTAATTATTGGGCCAATCTTCTCATTATCATATGTTTTCTAAATTAAATATTAATGGAGTTGATGATCTTGTAAACCTTGTAAGCCACGACCTGCAGTTGCCTTTACTCAGAAATATTATTTGATATTTTTTTAATTATATATGTGACTATCTCTACTACTTTGAAAACAAAATTTAAAAATCTGTACACTTCAGTTTTCGTTAGGTTAGCTGATAGCTAGTGTATGTAGCTTTGAAAGGACATGCCATGCCATGCCATGCCATGCCATGCTGCAATGCATGGAAGACAATTGGGGCCATGAGCTGTAATTATTTTATTTTATTTTTTGCTTGAAGTCCACATTGATCATTTTCACAAGACATGATCTTTCTAATTAAAAACTTTTACTCGACTCAGGACTAATTTGACTTGTAGTAATTTTTAAATTATTAAATTATTGAAGGGATAATAATTCATCTCATTTGTTCTAAATTTATAATTCATCTCATTTGTTCTAAATTTACTTGCTCTCCATCAATTCTATCACCTATTTAATCCGGTATATACACTACTAGAATAAGAGATAAAGATCACAGTTATATATATATTTGTTGGGTCTTGAACTTTTTGCGCGTAGAAATTTTAAAAATATCTATGTATGCGTTTATTATATTTTGGATTTTGAGGGACAAAATTGTTGTTTTTATTTCAACATTCATTTTTTATGTGCCTAGCTAGAAATTCACATCAATAATTTAGTCCAAACGAACTAAACTTATTTTGTTTCTACAAATTAAGTCCTTCATAAGATAATAGTTCAATAATCTCATAGTATTCTCCTCTTCAACGCAGAGTAGAGCAGTTTGGAGTCAGACCAAATTGGCCCTCAATACACACACAGATCACGAACGAAGAATGAATCCAACAAAAAGCAAATACTAGGACCGAAAAAAGATTGACGTGGCCAGTATCCTGAACCCATGCGATCTGATGTGATAAATCGAACCCTGTCATATTCAACGAAGTGACAAATCAAAATCGAATCAAGTTTTACCAACTCACACATTTTTTACTTTCACAAGGCATGAACGCTCTATTAAAAAAATTGATTGCCAGCTCAAGTTTGATTTATAGATCACAAGAAACCTACACACTTCTAAACTTGATTGGCTGATCAAATATGAAAATCTCTATCCATATGGTAAAGTGCAATTCCCTTTGTTTATTAATGTCTATTGCAAAATGCTTCAGGGGTTTCAGCAAGGATTTTTATTTTAACATATAAAATATAGGCAACATCAATAAATATCCATATTATATACTGAATTGCAAAAGGTTACAATGCACGTGATCCGTACAATGGTTGGAGGGAAAATATCATAGACATATACTTGTTGAAGCACAATAGGACAATTTTAAGATATGATTTTCCAGAAAATGACATATCATGATCAATACATTTATAAATATAATTTGGTTTTGTTATATCAAAGTCAGGTGGAGTAACATTTAATTAGTTATTCAGTTAGACAAGTAAAGAACAAAGTGTTAAAATATTAATGCCATATTCAATACGCTACACATGATACATAACCTAGTAACTCAAGTAATCCTAAGTGAACATCATTGTGTGTGTGTGTGTATATATATATATATATATATATATATATATATATATATATATATATATATATATATATATATATATTACTGCCATCAACATCCTAGCTAGGTATGGATCATACATATAACTTGAGTATTGTTTGATATGGTGATGTACATAACACCAACCACATCACTTAACGGTACGCAGTCTATAAGCAGAGTCAGAAATTTTATTTAATGAGTGTTATAAATTGAAGGAGATAAAATTTGATTAATCTAATTAGGATTTCTTTTGAACAAATAGGTTAGAAGTCAGCTCAGTAGCGTGGTGTTCATGTGCATGAGTATGTTGCCGAGCAAAGGATTAAGTTTGCCAGCCTGAAAAAGACGGTTAAAGAATTTTGATCGAATACTAATGGAAATTGGATTAGTTCCAGACCCGAATAGTTTGGGACCAGACAAGGATGAGAATTCTTAGACAAATTCGACTAATAAGGAGTATTGTGTGATACGCTAAAGTCTTGAGGGGTGTTTGTGTAAACGAGTATTGTGTAAGTTACGACAAGACTTATCTAGTTAGGAGATGAAAAATTGCAAGTGATGAAGCGTTGATTGATTTATCGTCATCCGATTGATTATTTTATTTAATTCAAGATTTAATCTATGTGATCATGCAAGATAAACAAATAAGAACGTAATAAAGCACGACACGCAGATATATGTGAAAAAACCCCTGGTGGAAAAACATTACGGGAGGGATGAATACACTATACTCAGTTGTCGTAGAACAAAAAATTTCTCGCAACTAAATCTATACTCTTCTATATTGATTTAGAATCTTTTTGTTGACTCCTCGTGAACTGCTGGCTCTAATAGATGCCTTATTCAAAATTCAACTACTCAAATCTTAAGATTTGTCGCAGGACTCCTTCTTAAATCTTCCTCCAAGTTTGCATCTGAAACGCATTCGAAATGCCTCACAAAATTTGATTGAACACCGAATCTAGAGAGTTTAAATAAGAAGTTTGACCAATGGATCATGAATACCCTCGAAGAATCACCTACACAAAATACACTTGTTCATGAGTAAGTCTCGCAGACACACTTGTTCCAGCACGATAAGACAATTAAAATATGATTTCGCAGAAAATGACCTCAATACATTCATAAATATGTGATTTTGTTATGTGGAGTAACGTTTAATTAGTCATTCAGTTAGACAAGTAAAGAACCAAGTGTTAAAAAATGAATGCCATATTCAATACGCTACATATGATACATAACCTAGTAACTCAAGTAATCCTAGTGAACATCATTGTACATTAATTTACATGTACAATATATATATACACACAGAAAACTTCCACTAAGGAATCTCTTATTTTGTAAAAGTATGAACTTCTAATTTTCTGATCAAATTTTGATGATCGGAATCGTTCAATGTGTTTAAAACATGTTCTTCAGGGCACTCACGAGAAATTAGCTCAAAATATTACCGAAAAGAGCTTGATTTAAGCAGATTTTCATGAAACTATTACTGTCATAATTTATGAAAAAAATGCTTGTATCACGCTTTTCTTAATATTATTTTGAGCCGATTTCTCGCAAGTACCCTTAAAAGCATGTTTTAAACACATTAAGCGGCTCGGATCAGAAAAATAGGAGGTTCGCATTTTAACAAAAGGAGGGATCCCTCGTAGGAAGGGGAATATATATATAACTTGAGTATTGTTTGATACCGTGCTGTACATAACACCGGCCACGTCACTTAATGTTAGCAGCCTAACGGTGGAATCAAAAATTTTATTTAGTGAGTGGAAATTGAAGGAGATAAAACTTAATTAATCTAATTAGGATTTTTTTCGAACAAATAGGTGAGAAGTCAACTCACAGCACAATGCTCTTGTATTCGGACATGTTGCCGAGAATATGATTACGTTTGTTGACCTGAGAAAGACGGTTATAGAATTTTGATCGATTCCAGGCGTCATACTGAGAGGTGAGGTCTATCAATTCCGGGCTTCGTCCTCAGGATAATCAAGGATATCTCGCACAAGCTCTTTTGGTCGGTGCTTGTCGCATGATTTTTCTAAATAAAATTGAGACAAGCATTCATGAGTAGACTTTGTCCGATCGGAATGAATTTCTACCGATTGGTCCACCATATGTCTTATAAGTTAGTCGATCGATAAGCCACTTGCGCCAGATATCCTCAATTGGCCCATAGTGTTAACCGACCGGTAATCGATCGGTTATTAATTAGAGCCAAACCATTCTCACCAAACATAATTGGCAAATACGTTTATTATCTTATAAGAACCAATCCAACCTAGTTAGTGGCTAATGTGGTTTTGCTCGTTCCATTAATGGTGGGTTACTTGTGCGTTGCTTCTAGTTTTGTTTTGTTTTTGATTTTCTTTAAAGCCTATGGCTTTGGAAAATTAAGTGCTAATTAATCTCGACAAAACTTTTCTAGTACATTTTCCATATCCGACTCTAAACCAATCGATACATACCCTTATGAACATTTGCCCACACATACACATATGTGTGTATACATACATTATCATATGTATGTCAATAAATGTATCGAGTTATGTTTTGGTGGTTGATTTTGATTTAAAAAAATTCTATTGTTTTCGTTTCACGTAGTTATTCATAAAAAACTTCACTATTAGTCGCCGAGCAAAAAAACTTCACTATCAATCCTACACAATACTAACCTTAACTTCAACATCATTCCATTACCAATCTCGCAAAAATCTCTCTCTCTAATCACACGGAGCCCTAGATAGCTTGCTTTGTGTATCTATATACATATATGTATATGCATGCATACATATATATAAATATATATAGATGAGAGTTTAGATATTGACGGTTTCTAAAAAATGTTTGCAGCTTGTTCGGGTTATGAGCTGTATATGTTTTTGCTTGAAGTTGTTAATGATCACTTTCACAAGACATGGTCATCACTTATTACAAGAATCACTACATGTCATAATCAAATTGAGTGCAATGGATTAAGAAATTAACTAAGTGTTAATGATCGCGATAAACTTCTTCGTAAAATATAAGGTTTCTATTATTTTGGTACATCTGAGGCTGTAATACATGTGTTACACTACAAGGAAAAAAAACCCAAAAGCTGACACCTTTTGGTGGGAGGACACCAAACTTCTCATTGAATAGTATCCAACGGTGTCTAAAAATTTTACATTAGTCGCCGAAAGTGTTGATGATAATTGAGATTTTGCGCGTTGTTGAGAAGGTAGATTTGGTGATAATGGTTTTTGTCTCACTGAAGATTGTGTCAACTATTGATTTGTCACGAAAAAATACTGCACTAGAATGTTAAATTCAATCAAGGAAGTTATGAAATTTAACGGATGAGGTGGTGTTGTTATTCTGTGTTTCTTTTAGTATCTAGTGAAATTAATTTTAGTACGTCGCCAAACATGTTTCGTGTTGTAGTACAACTTACGATGGGAGAAATTGAGCAATGCATGTTCCAGAAGTTTCTAATAGTAGTCAGTGTAGAAGTACTCTCAAATAGTACTCTCTCATGCACACAACTAATGTTTTTTTCCTACGATTACGGGGTTCATTTGAATATGAATCCAATACTGGGAATACAGCATCCGATCCTTTTTTACTACAGTTCCTACACAGGGTTTCGGTACATTTCAAAATCGAGAGATCTCTACTGGAGCAGGTGCGATTCACGAACAATTAGCCAATCTAGATTTACGAATTATTATAGATTATTCATTGATAGAATGGAAAGAATTAGGGAGAGAAGGGCCCACAAGTCATTGTTAAAATATTTCAATACATCAAACCATATTTTAAGTTTTCTACGAATAGGAGACCACAATTAAGGAGGGAAAGTTACTAATCTTATATGTCATGTGTAGAAGTTTTCATGACATATTATCAGTTACTAGTCACAAAAAAGAGGCATAATAAACTATACGGTTGTAAAATAATTACATGAATGCATCTAGCCTAGCAATAAGCAACAATCATGAGCTAATTTTGTTATTGTTATTGTTAAAAGTCAAAAAATTAATTAGTGATGTAAGGACCCGGAAAATTTGAGTTTTAAAAAATATTTATTTGAAAGTTTATTTCGGTAAATGAATTTAATTAATTGTGTTATGTATCGGATTATAATCTTAGGACCCGAGCCCGGAGTCCCTTGTTTTATTTCGCGCGCGTATCTTTCCTTGGCTATTTACGTGAGTGCCCTTGGGGGCTTGAAAAATCTGATTTTTTGGGGTTAGAGGAGGAAAAACCCCCATTTTCCCCCAAACCCTCTCTCTCTCTCAAACCCTTGCTCCTCCTTCTCTCTACAAATTCCACCCATCCAAGCCACCATTTTCGAATTGCTCGGAGATATAGGAGCCTTGTACCGTGTCTAACAAGGAATCGAAGCCGGTTCGTGGTTGTGAGCTCGGGAGGTGCGGATTTGAGCTTTGGAGGACAAACCGAGCTAGGGCTTCACTCTTTGGACCAAATCTTCCACATTGAAGCTTGAGGTAGGGATTTCTACCTTGTATTATGTGTATGTGATGTGTTTTGGTGCTTTTTTCGTGGTTATTTTGTTGCCATAGTCGGATTTGGAGTGTGTGCGAAATCTGCGATTCGCGCTGTTTTCTGCAGATCGCGTCGGGGCGTCCGGACGGCTGGCCCAGGAAATCAGACAGAGAGGTAGTGAAATTGGCGTCCGGACGGGAGTGACCGGCGTCCGGACGGAGCCTGCCCGGCGTCCGGACGGGACCGGACGGGACCGGACGGCCGTGCATTTATGTTCTCTGAATTTATTTCTGTCACGTATTATGCCGTGGAACATCGTTAATTGGTAGTGTGACGTGAAAGTGGATCGTTGGGATTTGTTATGCATAGTTGAGATTATTGAATGTGATACGGATCCAATTGACATAACATAAGTTGTTTGTGAATGATAAATGTAATACTAGCCTCCGTCGGGAGTGGTGCTAGGAAAACAATGAGACTAGCTTCCGGTTGGGAATGTGCTAGGAGACGACATGAATCGGCATTGGCTAGCCTCCGTTGGGAGAAGTGCTAGGATATATGTATGACCATTGTTTGGGCACGGCTTGGTGCATTGTCTAGCCTCCGTTAGGAGAAGTGCTAGGGTATGACCTATCTTGACTTGTGTGATTGTATTCGATTGACATTGGATGTGGATGCCGAGATAATTGCAAGGTGTTGTTGTGTGTATTGGCGAGCCGTGGATTATGATTCGTGTTGTAGTGCGTGATTTATGAAAGTATTACATTGCTATACTATGCTCATCTGTGCATACCATGCACCTCACATGCATATAATCTTGGCATAGATTTTCCCATTGGGCTCGTAGTTCAACCGCTTGTACATCACGTCAAGTTTACGGGTTTGGGCTAGTGTGCGCAATTAGAGAGAGTGTCGAATGACATTTGTTCGGTATAACTTATGATTTGAGGAAATTAAGTAATGGTCCTTGAGGGATTGGAAGAATTCTATAATATCTTGAGGATGGGTGGGTTGAGTCGGGAGTCGGGTAAGGACGATGTTTTGACCTACGAGATGAAAGTTATGTTAGAGCTTTAAGCCAGAATCAATGATATTTTATTGAGAGAGAATCTTATATTTTGCGAAGTTAGACTTGGACTTGACGTAATTATTGTGCCGTGAGGAGTTTGAGGTTAACGAGTGAGTTATTGGCCCTGGCATATGAGATACTTTGTCTAGCCTTTCCGATCCCTGGAAGTATGGTAACCCTAGCTTGCCTTGAGACTTTAAGGTGAGTGTAGTTTGGAGTGGAGTACGGTCTGATATCCCGGCAGGTTGAGATGCCTCGTCTGTCGTGATTGACCCGCGCATGTGAGTTCACGATGAGTTCTAAAGGAACGACTTGATTGTGAAACGTGTTATGAGGATTCGGTTTGAAAGTGATGTTAGTTTATCGGCGAATGACGTGTGGTGCACTGTTGCTATTACATGCTTTGTCGTTCATTTTCTTTATTGCTAGAACAGATAATTGTGTTGATATCGTAGAGTGTTGTCTTCATTGAGTTGATGAACTGCATGGGATTGATGGATCATTCTTATGTAACATTGGATTTTGGATGGTAAAGTATGAACGAAAGAAATTAAATGAGAAATGTGTACTAGCTTTGACTAGCCTCCGGATGGAGATGTGCTAGGTGAAATCTTAACATGACTAGCCTCTGGTGAGTGATGTGCTAGGTGGAAACTAAATGAGAAATGTATGCGCACGTTGACTAGCCTCCGATGGGAGCTGTGCTAGGTGAATCTTTATAGTTTCAATCTCCGGCAGGAGATGTGTTTGCTAAATCTTAATATTGTTTGGCTTCCATTCGGATACGTGCTAGTTATCTTTCGATGCTTTCTAGCTACCGTGGGGTGAAGTGCTAGTTGGAGAGATGATCTTTGAGTCGTTATGAGCAGTGAGAGTTGAGTAGTATGAAATACTTAGTACGAGAACGTCTTGAGTTTATTAAAGGAATTGATGATAAAGTTTTAATGACGAGATCTGAAAGTCTGGGGTGGATATTGAGTGGAGCAATGGATGGGTTGATGAGGAAATGTGTGGATATGTTGTGCATGCATAACTTAAGATATAATGTGTAAGTTCATACTTATGTGATTATTGAGTATTGGGTGGCATGCCATTTCATTTCATATGTTCATAATATTTGTGTAGATTTTCCTACTGGGCTGTGTAGCTCACCCTATCCCTTTCAGGTACCCTCTCGGGGTTTAGCATGGAGAGCTTGGAGTGCATGAGATGATGCATCATTCCGGAGCCTACACTATAGATTTCATGTTGAATCTTGTAAACTCTTTTGAAATATTATTATTATTTTCTTTAAGTCTATGTACACTATAGGTTTCATGTTGATTGGATAATTGGTTATGAGCAAAATATTTGAGATTATTGGTGAGAATTGTGAGATTTTCTTAAAGAATACGTATTATTCATATGTTTGAAATTGAGGGCGTGACAACTTGGTATCAGAGCTATAGGTTTGAATACCTTGAGACCGTGGGGAGACACTTAGTCTCATGGGTTCAAAATTGGTTGCATTTGACATGGTATGAGTGTGCTGTTGTGCGTAGCATCGATTGGCATTGCATTCTCTATTGCTTAAGAGTAGTGTAATGTTGTGGACCCGTATTGGGGAGTTGTTCTAGTCATTGATTTTGTGTTGGTTGATGATGGTGATCGTGTGACTTGCATTTATGTTTCTTTATATTGTGGTACGATGCTTCTGAGACACGAGATTAGGCGGAACGGCTACGAGGTCATCTTTGTAATCACGAGGCGTGTCGAGAGGCGAGTTCTTTACGACTGCCAGAGTTCGGAAGAGTCAGGATTCTCGAGTTGAGCAAGAAAAAGGGGTTCTTCAGTAACCATCCAGAGACTCATGGTGTGAGGGGTACGCTGTTCTCGTTTTCCTTTTTGCTCGGGTTGTCTCTCGTTGATGGTAGAGCATGAATTTGCTATCGCGGCCGCATCCTTACATGCATTTTGGATTGGAATCGTGGTTGTTCACCATAGATAGGTGTTTTGGTTTTGTTGGAGAATGTGGAGAATGATGGGAGTCCGGATTCTCTTAAGATTTGTTAGTGAGTTTAACGTTAGATGTGTATGCTGATGTCTATGTGTGGAGTATCGTGTGGATGGCTTGCGATAGTTGGTATGTGTTGATGAGAGTGTTACGTGGTTCGTCTCCGAGGGAGAGGGGTTGAGTCATCGATAGACTTGTTTACCGGTATCGTTATCGTCTTTGTGTTTTCATCGTTCTGCGATTACGAAATTGGGAGCATTCAACGAGGAGGATTGTAAGAGTTGTGGAACTTGGAGTTTTGAAGCAATTGATTTTGAGAAGTTTGGAAAGAGGATGTCCTTGTGCGGTTTGGTGGCTCAATCGACGATATCGATTCAAGGAAGTGAGACTCGACTAGTGACTAGAAACAAAGGATTGTGTTCGAGTTCCTTAACAGGAAAGCGTGCAAGTTTACTTTTGCTACGGTGAGCCGTTGTGGCTTTTGAATTTATCTGTTTACGTGACATCTATATATTCTGTATCCGTTCGGGATTTGCACTTGTTTTTGGCTTGAGTGTTGTGGGTCGTACGGACATGGTAGTCATATACTTGATGATGATTGACTGTAATATGCTAGTTTTGCATTGTGATGCATGAGCCGTGTTGGCACGTTTTGTTGATTTCCTGGACTTGATAGTCATGATAGTTAGATGTGGATATGTGAGTTGTGCTAACATGTTTTTAATTTGGTTTTGTGGACTTGTGATGTCACAATCGAGGTAGTCATGGACTTGTGGGGTCACGATTATCGTGGATGTGAAATGTTGATTTTGATGACTTGATTATGCGTTGGTTGTTAGATACTCATTGAGCATGGTGTATGCATGAGTCCAGTTGATGTGTTTGATTAATTTGTTTGAAATTGATGACTTGATAGTTGCATCCGTCGAGCTTGGTGAAAGCATGGATTAATTTATAGTGAAGATTGAGATAATAGCGGTGTGTCCGTATTTGGAGTATCCGTGTCTGACTTGTTGATTGTGTATAGAGGTATTGGTGTCGACTTGTTGTTTTAAATTTCGAGGACGAAATTTCTTTAAGGAGGGGAGGATGTAAGGACCCAGAAAATTTGAGTTTTAAAAAATATTTATTTGAAAGTTTATTTCGGTAAATGAATTTAATTAATTGGGTTATGTATCGGATTATAATCTTAGGACCCGAGCCCGGAGTCCCTTGTTTTATTTCGCGCGCGTATCTTTCCTTGGCTATTTACGTGAGTGCCCTTGGGGGCTTGAAAAATCTGATTTTTGGGGTTAGGGGAGGAAAAACCCCCATTTTCCCCCAAACCCTCTCTCTCTCTCAAACTCTTGCTTCTCCTTCTCTCTACAAATTCCACCCATCCAAGCCACCATTTTCGAATTGCTCGGAGATATAGGAGCCTTGTACCGTGTCTAACAAGGAATCGAAGCCGGTTCGTGGTTGTGAGCTCGGGAGGTGCGGATTTGAGCTTTGGAGGACAAACCGAGCTAGGGCTTCACTCTTTGGACCAAATCTTCCACATTGAAGCTTGAGGTAGGGATTTCTACCTTGTATTATGTGTATGTGATGTGTTTTGGTGCCTTTTTCGTGGTTATTTTGTTGCCATAGTCGGATTTGGAGTGTGTGCGAAATCTGCGATTCGCGCTGTTTTCTACAGATCGCGTCGGGGCGTCCGGACGGCTGGCCCAGGAAATCGGACAGAGAGGTAGTGAAATTGGCATCCGGACGGGAGTGACCGGCGTCCGGACGGAGCCTGCCCGGCGTCCGGACGGGACCGGACAGGACCGGACGGCCGTGCATTTATGTTCTCTGAATTTATTTCTGTCACGTATTATGCCGTGGAACATCGTTAATTGGTAGTGTGACGTGAAAGTGGATCGTTGGGATTTGTTATGCATAGTTGAGATTATTGAATGTGATACGGATCCAATTGACATAACATAAGTTGTTTGTGAATGATAAATGTAATACTAGCCTCCGTCGGGAGTGGTGCTAGGAAAACAATGAGACTAGTTTCTGGTTGGGAATGTGCTAGGAGACGCCATGAATCGGCATTGGCTAGCCTCCGTTGGGAGAAGTGCTAGGATATATGTATGACCATTGTTTGGGCACGACTTGGTGCATTGTCTAGCCTCCATTGGGAGAAGTGCTAGGGTATGACCTATCTTGACTTGTGTGATTGTATTCGATTGACATTGGATGTGGATGCCGAGATAATTGCAAGGTGTTGTTGTGTGTATTGGCGAACCGTGGATTATGATTCGTGTTGTAGTGCATGATTTATGAAAGTATTACATTGCTATACTATGCTCTCTGTGCATGCCATGCACCTCACATGCATATAATCTTGGCATAGATTTTCCCACTGGGCTCGTAGTTCAATCGCTTGTACATCACGTCAAGTTTACGGGTTTGGGCTAGTGTGCGCAATTAGAGAGTGTCGAATGACATTTGTTCGGTATAACTTATGATTTGAGGAAATTAAGTAATGGTCCTTGAGGGATTGGAAGAATTCTATAATATCTTGAGGATGGGTGGGTTGAGTCGGGAGTCGGGTAAGGACGATGTTTTGACCTACGAGATGAAAGTTATGTTAGAGCTTTAAGCCAGAAGGAATGATATTTTATTGAGAGAGAATCTTATATTTTGCGATGTTATTGGATAATGCCATAATTGGATATGAATCACATTTTTGAAGAGTTGACAAGTATGCCCTTGTATTGAGGTGAACCCGCGTCGAGATTACTATCATCCTTGTGTCCCTCATATGAGCATTGTTTACCTACCCTTAGGCCGAGGCTTTGCTTGCGAGGTACCGTATCATTGACTGTAGGTTGAGGTGGGTTGTGAGATGTTCATGGGAGAGATTCTTCTTCCTTGAGTTTATACCCTTTGTTATCATTTCTAAGAGGTGATCCACTATGTCTTGGTGTTGTGAAGAGTTCCTTGGTTCCGTGGAAGAATGATAGACTTGAACTTGACGTAATTATTGTGCCGTGAGGAGTTTGAGGTTAACGAGTGAGTTATTGGCCCTGGCATATGAGATACTTTGTCTAGCCTTTCCGATCCCTGGAAGTATGGTAACCCTAGCTTGCCTTGAGACTTTAAGGTGAGTGTAGTTTGGAGTGGAGTACGGTCTGATATCCCGGCATGTTGAGATGCCTCGTCTGTCGTGATTGACCCGCACATGTGAGTTCACGATGAGTTCTAAAGGAACGACTTGATTGTGAAACGTGTTATGAGGATTCGGTTTGAAAGTGATGTTAGTTTATCGGCGAATAACGTGTGGTGCACGGTTGCTATTACATGCTTTGTCGTTCATTTTCTTTATTGCTAGAACAGATAATTGTGTTGATATCGTAGAGTGTTGTCTTCATTGAGTTGATGAACTGCATGGGATTGATGGATCATTCTTATGTAACCTTGGATTTTGGATGGTAAAGTATGAACGAAAGAAATTAAATGAGAAATGTGTACTAGCTTTGACTAGCCTCCGGATGGAGATGTGCTAGGTGAATCTTAACATGACTAGCCTCTGGTGGGTGATGTGCTAGGTGGAAACTAAATGAGAAATGTATGCTCACGTTGACTAGCCTCCGGTGGGAGTTGTGCTAGGTGAATCTTTATAGTTTCAATCTCCGGCAGGAGATGTGTTTGCTAAATCTTAATATTGTTTGGCTTCCATTCGGATACGTGCTAGTTATCTTTCGATGCTTTCTAGCTACCGTGGGGTGAAGTGCTAGTTGGAGAGATGATCTTTGAGTCGTTATGAGCAGTGAGAGTTGAGTAGTATGAAATACTTAGTACGAGAACGTCCTGAGTTTATGAAAGGAATGGATGATAAAGTTTTAATGACGAGATCTGAAAGTCTGGGGTGGATATTGAGTGGAGCAATGGATGGGTTGATGAGGAAATGTGTGGATAGGTTGTGCATGCATAACTTAAGATATAATGTGTAAGTTCATACTTATGTGATTATTGAGTATTGGGTGGCATGCCATTTCATTTCATATGTTCATAATATTTGTGTAGATTTTCCTACTGGGCTGTGTAGCTCACCCTATCCCTTTCAGGTACCCTCTCGGGGTTTAGCATGGAGAGCTTGGAGTGCATGAGATGATGCATCATTCCGGAGCCTACACTATAGATTTCATGTTGAATCTTGTAAACTCTTCTGAAATATTATTATTATTTTCTTTAAGTCTATGTACACTATAGGTTTCATGTTGATTGGATAATTGGTTATGAGCAAAATATTTGGAATTATTAGTGAGAATTGTGAAATTTTCTTAAAGAATACGTATTATTCATATGTTTGAAATTGAGGGCGTGACAAGTGAACTTAACCTAATTAAAATTATAATATTGTCCGGTCCAAGCATTTCACTTAAAATATAAAAATTATTTTAAATATTTCACCTAATGTGTAAAATTGTACCAAATAATTCATCCAAATAAATACAAGTAATTTTAATATGCACAAAACACAATTTCGCATTTGAATAAAAATTAATTAATGAGTAATACTTTGCACACGTTTATAATTAGAAAAATATTTTGTTTTTTGGTCTTAACAAATAATCATTTTTCGTATCTTTTCGTAAAAAAAGTCATCGAGTGTTGTTTTGAATTAATATATAGGTAAGATTTTATATTTATTTCTTATTACAAGAAATTTTTCTATGTGATTTTAGTTAAAAATTTGATCCCACTAGTTAAAATTTATGACTCTACCCATGTGAATGCATCTAGCCTGGCGATAAGCAATTTGCATTGAGCTAAGTCTATTCCAAGAACAGGATTCTTCGGTGGAGAGGGAGAAGGAGGGAATCTAACCTAACCTTCTACTGTGACAACTACAAAGATATCTAGGGTGTCCCACGAAGCTGGCCCTTCTCGAAGGGCATCTGGGGCGGCAAGTTTAATGACAACGTCATTCAAGATGTTCTATTAGCAATAAAATTCCACCATCTTTGAAGAGATGTTACAAGGAGATTTGAAAATATCTATTGTATACAAAGAAGGCTTGACCGAGCAGAGAAAAGAAGAAGAGTGCTAGAAATGGGGTTACAGAGAAATGGGGTCTGAATCTTTTTTCGGTAGAACTAAGAGAGTTTTGGCAATGGCGAAATAGAGAAAAGTTCTCACAAAGCTAGAGAAAGAAAGAACACATATAAAAAGTGCAAAAGTGGGAGTGAAATTGTAAATATAGGCAGTAAAAAAAGAAACATTTAAGCGACACATATGAAAGGTTACGTCAATAATTACCAAAAGGATGCCATGCATGTCCATTTCATGAAATGCCGCTGCACGAAATTAAATGGGCGTTTATATAATATCCTTTTGAACATAATGTATTCAAGCCCCAATAGATCGTCCGAGTGATAGAGTGGATAAGTTATAAACCCAAACATTTTGCGGTTGAAACTCAACAACTTCATAATTGGGGTCATTGGGTGTTATGCCCGGTCGTTGTATACCTCCAGAGTCTTGAGGACTAGTAGGTAATTTAGGTGGGGGCTCTCCCAAGCTTCACCTCAGCTTGGTTCCAAGTCGACCACATACCTCGGTTATTAAAGAAAAATGATGTATTCAACTAACGGGTACAAAGCAAAATAATAAAATGATAAGATTTGCGTACTCTATCTGTTCAATAGAGAGCAACTAAAGATGAAGAGCAATTAAAAGAGGTAAAACCTGATTAAACTAATTAGGATTTGCACGAACAAATATGCTAGAAGCCAGCTCAACAGCATGGCACTCTTATGCATGGCCATGTTGTTGAGCATATAATTATATTTTTCGACTTGAGAAAGGCACGCGGTTCTAGAATTGTAATGGAATTCTAACAGAAAGTAGATAAGTTCTAGATCTGAATAGTTCAGTACCAAACCTAAACTGATAAGGGAATTCGGTTAATAACAAAAATTTAACAGCTGAATTATACTCTAACTATATGAGATAAGTTTCGCAGAGTTTGAATAAGACTTATCTACTTAAGGGCCTATTGTCGAAAAGTAATATGCCTTTACTAAGTAAATAGATGTAGGGAATGACTCAAGTTAACGAAGGAGAACCCCTATAAAAAGAGAAATACCGACAGGGGTACAAGTACATTGTAATTTGTTATTATTGCATTAGATTGAAGATTGAAAGTTCGTCGAATTGAGTACTAACTTAATTATTATAATACCTTCTTGCCAACTTTTAGAGAGTTCTATTACTGTCAAAATATATAGGTCCATAAATCCTTGATTGAAATCTTGGCTTCATCTAGCAACAATGGTATTATAGAGAGGACAATCTAATTCAACATCCTAATCAACAAAGTTTTATACAAATCAAGTTTTAAGAAATTCATGTTACCTTATATGCGATACCTTTTTATGGACATGGCTTGGAACTTACCTTTACTCATATAAATGACAACTTCAGAACTATAATTAATGATCATGTAAATTTACGAAAATTTGGAAAATGTAAAATTCAGGTTGAACATTTAACTACTTTTATGGATATACGTGGAATATTTCACAAGTTCCATGTTAGAGGCAATAGGAATTTCTTCATAAAAGGGCAATGAGAAAATAATTGTGAATAATTGTCCACTTTGCTGAGCTGTTAATATCAGTTGGTTGTTCTATGTAGTTAGGAACAAAGTTAAGGAAGCAGGGGTAAAATCTGGTCCAACGCGGCTTGTCTAGCATATTTATGATTGGCTGCTTGAAGAGCCCTTGGATTGCCATGTCAGTTCATTTTCTTTTCTATTAGTTTGTTGTGATTTGTGTTTATTAAAAAAAATGTTTAGGCGGGAAAGTCGATTTGATTCATTTGGGTGTATATAAATAAGTCATCTCTTGTATCTGAGCTAGGGGATAAAAAACTCCATGACTAATAAAATATTGAAGAAATTTTTTCATTGTCTATTTTCTATTATAATTGGTTTGACAAATGGATGTTGATCGATTATGTATACCAGGACAATGGATCTCCTTGTTAGGGTGGATTGGTAACGTAAGTAGAATCATATACTCACAATCTCATCCGAAGATCCACCCATGCGAAACTACCAACCTGTCCTTGATACGTTCCTTTAAGTGTCAAATTCACCGTGAAATTGACCCCCAAACTCTTTTATCTTTTTTGACTTCTAGTTTGCATTTTTTAGTGTATTGATTCTAACTAGGTAATTGAACGACAAGTCTTTCATTACGGTATGATATTTGAAGACAGTAGCACAGATTTGCGTTGACTACTCAATCTCTCTGGGCAAGCAAGCAACGAAATCTTTGTTGTACATAAGGTGTTAAACATAATTTGCAATTATGTTTATTGTTTCATAACTAATTCAACCTATTCAATGTCTAATGTGGTTTTGTGTGTTTCATTGGTGTGTTATACTTGTGCATTCTTCGAGTTTCCTTTTATTTCTACTTCTCTCTAAAGCCTATGGCTTTGGAGAATTAAGCGCTGATCGAGTTTTTGGCATAAATTTTTTAGTACATTTTACATAAAAAAATATCTGACTCTAAGTATGGAGTAATTTTTACATTTTGATATCTTGTTAACAATGGCCAACATGTGTCCGTTTGGTTTCAGTTATGGATCTCATCTATTTTCTTACCAACCGATACATACCTTTATGAACATTTGCCCAAAACACAATAAACACACACACACTCTATGTCTGCTATATGGTATATATGTACATTCTCCTATATGTATCGATGAAGGCTTCGAGTTGTGTTCTAGTAGTTGATTTTGATTTTAACTAACAATTTTTTTTTGTTTCACATAGTTTTCCGTAAAATGAAAAAAAACCATGAATTTCATAACAGTAAATTGTATTTTTTCTTTTATTTCTATCGTTGAGGATACAAAAGATAACCATCCTGAAAAATAGGATATTGACAACCCAATTATTCAATCAAAGAAAAACAAATATATATAGGAGGATAGCTAGACTAACAACTTCACTATTGATCATGCTCACCATGAATCCCATTCCGTTACCAATCTCATCAAATCTATATCTCTGATCAAACGCGGTCCTATATATAGAGTCCTCTTCTAATAAGGGATCACTATATATATATATATATATATATATATATAGAGAGAGAGAGAGAGAGAGAGAGAGAGAGAGAGATTCTAATAACGGATTTCCTATTTTGCTACGGAGCGGACCTCCTATTTCTTGATCAAATTTTGATAATCTGAACTGTTCAATGTATTTAAAATATATTTTTAAGGGTTAACGCGAGAAACTCAAAATATTATCCGGAAAGACTTGATTCATTGAATTTTTCATAAAACTGTTCATGTCAGCATTTATAAAAAAACTGTTTAGATCAAGCCCTTCTCGATATTGTTTTGAGCTGATATTTTGCGGGTGTCCTTAAAAATATGTTTTAAACACGAACGGTTAGGATCATTAAAATTTGATTAGAAAATAGGAGGTTCGTACCGTAGCAAAATAAGAGATCTCTTATTAGAGGGAGACTATATATATATATATATATATATATATATATATATATATATATATATTATGCAAAGATGAGTTTAGTTCTTGAAGGTTTTTTAAAAAGTTGAAGCTTGTTCGGGTTATGAGCTGTATAAGTATTTGCTTGAAGTTGTTAATGATCATTTTCACAAGACATGGTCATCACTTATTACAAGAATTACTACATGTCATAATCAAAATTGAGTGCAATAATGGATGAAGAACTATGTGGTTCGGTCATTTCCACGTCGAATTGAAGGGACGTGAATTGTCATGTTCATATGCAAATATACATATGTACATTACATCAAACTTGTTAGCCAACGGAATAAATTAACGTCTTCCTAAAATATAATGTTTCCAATTGTTTTAAGACATCCAAGGCTGTAATACATGTGCCCCATTACAACAAAAATAAAACTGAAGGCAAATACTGTTTGGTGAGAGGACACAAACTTGTCACCGAATAGTATCCAATGGCTGTGACTAAAACTTTTACATTAGTCACCGAAAGTGTTGATGGTAACTGAGATTATGCGCGCCGTTGAAAGGGTAGATTTTATGACAATTTTTTCCGTGTAACTGAAGATATATCTCCCTATAGGTGACAACTACTGATTTGTCACGAAAAGATACAAATTTTTGCAGCAAGGAGTTAAATTCAATTAAGTGTGTTATGAAATTTCATAGATGCTAAAGCTAACAGATGAAAAATATATTTGTACCTTTAGTAATATTTAGTACGTCGCCAAACATGTTTATGTTGTAGTTCTACTTACAATAGGAGAGATGGAGCAATGCATATTCCGAAGTTTCTAATCGTAGTCAGTGCAGAAATACTCTCAAATACTCTCTCGCATGCACACACACACACAAATCGTAATTTTTTTTTTCTAACCATGAAAAATGAAAACGGTCAAATCAAATATTTTGATGTATATATCATTGTGTAGAAGTTTTCATGCAATATTATCAGTTGTCCATTACAAAAAGAGACACAATGAACTATATGGTGGTAAAATAATTACACGAAGGCATCTATTTTTTTTTTTAGAGTTTTTCAAAAGAATATGAGAATACCCCCCATGAACTACACATGGTTATATACTGATAGATATAGATACAGATTGGAGACAAGTACGAATAAAAATCAACTCGACATTGAATGCCTGTGCACTCAAGTAATCTTGCGACATGAACATTATACATATGAGAGAGAGAGGAGAGAGAGAGGGGGGGAGAGATCTATTAATGCATACATAGCTTGACAAGTGGGGATAATCAAGATTGTTTAGCTTTTGAAATAAAAAAGAAGGTAAAAAGATAAAAAGAGATAATGATGGAATCGTCGGCAAGATTAATATATAGAGGAAACCGTCTTTGATGATAATTATTAGACTTTCTTCTTTCCAAATGTGCATTAATATACCCCACCATCTCTACCCTCGAAAGGATAACCCCCTACGACTTTAACCTCACCTTCTAGATGAACTTCAATTTCACTCAAGTACTGCTTTTCTTTTTTCTTTTTTCTTTTTGAAATTAATCACTGCGGAACTGTTCCTGAGACAATTATATTTTGCCACGTTAACTTGGCATACAAAATTTATCATATTTTTATAATATAGAGTATTGATCCTGTAACAAATCCTCAGGTAGAACTCACCCTCAAAAGCTAACCATTGAAGGGAGGATGCTCAAAGACTTATTAAACTCCTACCAGGAGCCCATACTCCCGATGTGGGACAAGACTCATACTTTGCATTAGGATCATAACAGATCCTTAATATAATTAGATGAGAATCACATTGAAACAAATCTCTCTTTACGTTGTTACATAAACTTTTATGTGTGTATACGTGTGTGTGTGTTTGTATTTCAAAGAGTTACAATAACGAGTAACCGAAAAGAAAAAGTCTTGTAGGGTAAGAAATAAACTAATAACAACGAAATACTCTCAAGAACTAATGATCAATTCTTGCCTTCAACAAAGATTTAATTTCTTGACCTCTCGATAAAAAGTATACAAAGGTGACCAAGTGTGTGACACATTTAACCGTAAGTGGGTTAGCATGGTAGTCAATTAAGGGTTAAGACTTAAAGGTTTGTTTCCTATTAAGATCTCAAGTTCTAAACTTTTCAGGTGATATTAATTTTTCTAGGACCAGTTTGGGATCCTCGCAAGCGAATGGTGAAGGTTGGTCCCCACAATTATTCGAAGTGTGAATAAACTGTTCCAAATAATCTGATTTATATAAAAAATGTGGGATACATTTGTGAGAGATCTAGCAAGGGCTTATCAATAGTATTTCCATATTAAGTAAAAGATGCTGAAGTAGATTCATCTTTATTTGGAAATCAAACCCATTCCCAAGGGAAAAAATAGTCAAATACGAAAAAGCACATGGATGGAATCAATCTATCAATCAAAGTGATTTTTGTCAAACTTGATGAAACATGCGGGAGTCTTGTGCATAGTATACCTGTTAAAAAAACAGTAGAAAGGCCCAACCTACAAAGATGACCAATGAGGCTAAAGGAGGGAGAGGGAGAGAGAGAGAGAGAGAGAGAGAGAGAGAGAGAGAGAGAGAGTGTCCAAAATTAGAGGTAATAAAATCATTGGGCGTATATTCCTAACACAGCTAGGAAAACATTTGAGTGATTCCATTATAGAAATGTTGAGCTTGGGTTACATTATTTTTTTAAAAGATCAAAGGTGTAACACTAAAAAGACTAACACCAAAGTTACCAATCTCACACTGATAAGTGTAGCATTTTTTGTTACTGATATGATATGTACTGATACCAGTGATTTTCGACGTACCATTTCAGTTTATTGCTGTGGTATTATTTGTACATTTCAAATAATGTCATTCACAAAAAACCTATATTAGAACAAAAAAAAATAGACCATTAGAACTTTTGAATTAATTAAAGATAGCACATTATAAAAGTTAAATTTTTAAGAGGCAAAATGCATACTAGGACAAAGCCAAAATCAATAATCATGAAATTTTATTACTTTTAAAAGGCTTGATACATAACCATTGGTATGGAAAATACATACTTATATCAAAGGTAACAAGTACTATATTAGGGGTGAAATCGGTTCGGGGTCGGTCGATTCGGTCCAATATTTTCATGGACCAATTCGGTTCGGTCCAAAGTTTTTCCAAACCGACCCCGACCGATTTATTTTTGGTTCGGTTCGGTTCGGTTCGGGGCGGGTCAAATTATTTCGGGAACTTCGGGGAGTTCGGGGATTTCGGTCCGTCCCGAATGGGCAGTGTCAAAAATTAATTTTGAGCTCGTTCGGTCCAAATTCGCCACTAATATAGAAAATATATTACCAAATGGGCCTCTATTCAAATTTTTTTCCATCAAATATCACATGGGCATATTTTAAGAAAAAAATTAATCTATTTTTCCACCAAAATAGTAAAAAACACATAATAAAAAATACAAAAGCCAAACGCATCACTAAATTTCGGTTCGGTCCAAGTTAGTTCGGTCTAAGTCGGTTCGGTCTAATACCATTCGGTCCACTATCGGTTCGGTCAAAATTCCAGAAAACCGAGACCGAACCGAATATATTTCGAAAAACCTGTCATGGACCGAAACCGACCGAACCCCATTGTGAACCGACCGAAGACCGAACCGAACGGTCGGTTTTTTCGGTCGGTTCGGTTTTTTCGGTTTTTCTTTCACCCTTACACTATATAGCTCATTTTGAGAGGAATTATAACCAAATCAATTTAAAATTAAAAAAATAAATAAATTGTATCGGTCGAAATTCGGAAAATGCACAGTACAGTCTGAAACGTCCAGTACAAAACGGGACACTCACCATTGTGTATCATATACCGTTTCAATTATCGAGAAATACCGAGTGGACTTTGCAACACTTTTGGGCCTTCAGATCTCCTCCCATTCGAACTCAACTCACTCCCCGAGGTGCCAAGTCGCATGAAAACATTCAAACATCAATAATTCACTTCCAGACACCCCGTTAACATTAGAAAACCTGCAAATGGTCAAAAGATATCATACGTGCATTATCAAGTAAAAATAGCAATTAAACTTCACACGCAAGCCCAACTAGGATGCGTTGAGTTGCTATACATGACATATTACAGGCTCAATAGTTATGTTCACACTCTTAATATCTGCCTAAGATAATCACATCTTCTTGAAGGCCTCAAAATGGAGAATCTCCGTCAAACTACCTTGGTCATCTAGGATTTTCTCCGTATCAAACATGCTGGTTTTTTATGTGATCACCAACACAGGATCATGGGGGCGTGCAAACCTTTAGGGTCCTTCTCAGTGAAGGAAATGTCATTCTTTGGCCGTCTTGCGACCTTGGCCATTTTTGTTTGAGCTAAAGCCTATGATGCTCATGTCCCGTGTTGCGCCTTTGTGTCTTTGCCTCATTCCTAATGCTTAGTGGGCCATTTCATAGATGACATGGATGCTTCTCGATGGATACTTATCATCGTCGGAAGAATCAAACCCATCAATCTTTTCCTGTTCGACATCATTCTTCCCAAAGATCCTGGATGCACTCTTGAGATGTATAGCCTCAACGAGCTCTTCAAGGACCTTTTTAAATACCTTGCAGTTTTAAGTGACATGACTAAATTCCCAATGATAGCTAAAACGTTCACCTATGTTCTCCTTCTTATCGGAGTCTCTACCAATCCTTTGTGGCCATATCTGGAATAGTTCTTCCCTAAGGGGCCAAATCATTTTGTAGATTGATTCAATAAGCGTCGTCACGCGGACCTTTGTAAGCTTGGGGCCCAGGCTCAAGGTTCGGTGAATAAATTCTCTTCTTTCTTGTTTTCGGGTTGTTTACCCTTTTTCCCAGCTTCCTTGATTACATTAGTCTTATGGGCCTCCGAAGTGCCTTTGCCTATTTTCCAAAAATCTCTTCCTCTACCTTTGCATGCTAGTCCACCCGTTCTATTAGCTCGGAAAGGGCATAATCGGAGTCATGCAACTTTTAGCAAATAGGTAGGCCCAATTTAAATGTGGCTACAACATAATTTTTATTGTAGTCCTCTATTTTATTATAGACAACCCAATATCTGGTTGCGTAGTCCTTGATAATCTCGTGAATCTTCTTCTTCATGGCCATCAGAGAGTCAAATTCCTTTGACTGGGCTCGATTTGTTAAGAAACTTGCCACAAATTTCTCAGTCAACTGGCCCCAACTGGTAATGAAACGCGGTGAAAGTTTATGATACCAATTGAGGGTAGTTTCTCCCAAACTATAGGCAAACATCCAACAGTAAAGGTCTCATCCCTTATGTGCGTAGTAATTATCTGAATAAACCCCTTAACATGCCCCATCGCGTCTATTTTTTTATTATAAAGATGGAACTTGGGGTGGACAAACTTCTTTAGCAAGGCTTTCGTCTCTATTGCCTTAGAAAGTAGGAAAGAAGTAATTTGCTGCAATGTTTTCATTGCTGAATCAAGTGTCGTCTTTCGCCCTTTGAGACGCTGGTTCAATCACTTTCATTCATCGTAAAAAAGAGATTGGTTGTGGCACTCATTGCTGGGCCTGAAACCCTCTTTTCCCTTACGGGAGCCTCCCCAATTGGAGTTTTCCCTTCTCAATCATGCTAGCCGCACGAGCGATAGGGACGACTATTTTCTGTTCAACTATATATGACGATCATTACAACTAACCTCCCCATTCTTGCTCTGGGGATTTCCAGCTCATGAGCATTCCTTTCCTAAATCTTTCCTCAATTCTAAGATTTCTTTATCTTGTTTGTAGAGTACGTGCTTCATCTCGTTGATGATGCGATCCCTCCTTCGCAACCCTTTTGTAGGTCGGGTCCCGCCTAGACCTCTCAATTGTCCTGGAGCAATCATCTTTGCAAGAAGAGGCATTTCCCCATCCCTCTAGACCTCATGAGAGTTAGACTGTTTTTTGGGGGGGTAGGGGTGGGGTTTAAATCCGTTATTACCCTGCTCTATCCTTCAGCTAATTGCTTAGAATTTGTGCATTGTGTCTTGCTGACTATGAGGTTGAAAGTTTTCCACAAACGCATCAATTGTACTTGGGTAAAATTTTTGATTACCTGTAAATATTTTTCTCAAGCTTGGTCAAACACATGGGCTTGTTCTCTTGCCAAAAATCTAATCTACAAGACAAGAAATTATTAAATAACTTTATGTCTCTGCTCAATGGGAAGACAATTTGATGATTAGGTCAGTAAGCAATTTTACTAAACTCTCAATATAAATGCGTGTAATAAGAAATTACAGTCTACATGTACACTTGAAGATGTATTTCCTTTTATAGAGGTTCTCCTCACTTAGTCTGAGTCATTCTCATCTTTTAATTCCTCATTAGATCAAGCGAACTATATTTTTTGACAATGACCCCTAAGTAGATAAGTTTTATCCAAACTTTTCAAGGTCAAACCATATCTACATTGTTGGAGTTTAATTCAATCGTTAACTTGTCGTTATAATCGAATTGGCTTTGGATTTCTCATCATTGACCATCTAGATTAGGTCCCAAACTATTCGAGTTTGAAATGTATCCATCCTCTTAATGTTAGAATCTGAACATAATTGGAACGACCCGCTCCCGCCTTGTACAATACTGTCCGCTTTTGTCGCCCAAACCCCATGGACTTCCCAGTAGGTCACCCATCCCAAGATTGCTCCAGGGCGAGCACGCTTAACTGTGAAGTTCCATTTGGTGTTGGCGCCATCACGGCTTTAAAAGGCCTTGTACAAGGAAGGTTCATAATCTTATAAATACCACCGAACTTACATCCACCAAGCGATGTGAGAACCTTGACCACCCATCCGGACGTCCCACTGAGACTCCATCTCATGGACGCCGGCCTCACAGCTGGCACCACAGCCTGACTGGGGTGTCACAATAATTCTATAACTATTTTTCTTAGGCTGACAAACACATCCTTCTGATCTGTAAGATGTACATGCACCAGAATACCATGTTGCCGAATTATTTTCTTGCCTATTTATTTGAGAAAATATTAATTAAGTTAATTAAAATTCACCTTCTTCAATAATTAATCTCCGCGCGTGATAATAGGGGAGGGAAATCAAATTGACGTTTGGTAATGATTTGGTCATGGACTGGTTTCTTTTAATTATGTGGGGGTGGATTTGCTTTTCCACGAGATTTCCTCCAAAGAAACAAAAAGGAGGGGAAAGGGGGATTAAAGAGAAAATTATGTGAAAAGTGTTATGAGTTTTGTAAGAGAAAAAACCAAAAACTTGGAAATGGGAAGGTTAAAATGATGAAAGAAGACACAACCAATCATCACAATCTTCGTTTGACACCAAGAAATTGACTCTCCCAAGCAACGGTTGAGTGAAGTAAAGTTATGCCACAATTTACAGCATGTATTTCGTGTCATGTGTGTCAATGTATAACTATACATTACATGAGAGAGAGAGAGAGAGAGAGAGAGAGAGAGAGAGAGAAGTGTGCTAAGTTTTTTATTTTTCCATAACCAAGGTATTTGGTCAGTTTTGGATATACTTCATTTGTTGCTGACTAGCCCTTGGAGGGCTGAAGTTAACGACTGGACAAATCTCTAGTGACCCCAAGTCTGTAGATATCAAGATTCGAACTCAGGATGTTTGAATTTACAACTTATTCTGATCTCTACTTAGACAACCCATTGGGGTTAATAGTGTGTTAAGTTAGTTGTTATTTATTATATTTGCCATGGAAAAGATAGTATTGTCATGCAAATGATGTAGTCTGGTCATTTTTTCTCAAATCAAATTATGGATCATTGTGGTTTATGATTAACTAATGTCACTACAAATATTTTCTTAATAAATTTGCCATAACGATTTTCACATTCTACAATTGTTCCAAATGTTCTTATTTGTCATTACAATGAGTGCACATCGGTGGCACGTTTTGAGATAGTATCATCTCGATTTGAATTGCTCATTTTATAGAATTTATCAAAAATTTTATTTGTTCAAAGAAATTTAGTCGTTGGACATTTTTAACCTCAAGAACGAGAGTGATGTCTCTCACAGTTCATTATTTGAATTATGCTTTTTTTTTTTTTTTTTGAAGAAACATATGTTCTCTTATTGATATTTGATCAATTTAATTTTTTGCGTATACAAAGTGCTCTGAGAGCTTTAAAAAATAAACAATTTAGATGCGATGATGGTATTTCAAAGGGCGTTATCAAATAGGCACACAACAACCCAGTGTTAGTGCACTACAAAGACTCCAGCTTCTCAAATAGGCCTTTCTATTTATATTTGCGTATTTTCATTTGTTCAAACGGATTCCCCCGCCCCCCCCCCCCCCCCCCCCCCCCCAACCCCACCCCTTTTCGCGAAAAGCGTGAACAGAGCAGGACAAGATCTTAACTTAAAATGCGACGAAATGTGAAATGAGTTTAATAGTTGAGACTTGCTTAAAATTTAGAGTCGTCACTTGACAATCAAGTTTGGGTGTGACAAGTCATCCTCTAAAGCTATTTTTAAAGAAAATGCCTTTAGAAAAATATTTTAATGTATTTAGCTTCAAAAATCAATTTTCTATTTGTAAGTAACTCCTTTTACAATTCTGGTCTGCAAATCGGAGATTTATTGTTATAATTTGGGAAGGAAAATAAAACATAAACAGATATAACAAAATTTACATGAATTTCACGACAATCAACACAATTGAATCACAAAGGTCTATATAAAGAAAATTCATGAAATCCAATGTAACAAAAATTCACGAGAATTGATGTAACAAGAAGTTAGGAGTCAAATCTAGCTGGTGTTGCACCGCCAGACAATATGCCGGCAATGCAAATATCACTTTTTAGGAGATTGATACAACAAAGTCTAGGGATTGCATGACAAGTGTAGATAGTACCGTACGATATGCCAATTTTATCTCAGAGTCTTCAGAATATAAATCTTGATTCAGCTGAAATTACAAAAAGTGCGTTGGCAGAGCCTGACTTGTGACTTTTCGTAATTTCGACTTCAAAAAGTTGACATATGTATTCTCTTGCAAAAAATACGGACTATGTAGCCTGAGGCTAACTAAGTGGTCCATACCCTCGACCTAGAGGCATGAATGCTGATTTTCCCGAGAAGAACATTTTCATTAAAAATAAAAAAGAAGATGGAGGATTGAGTACGAATGTTGAAAATATGGTGCTTATACATTGTATTGCTTTGAAAAATGACGATTACATCAAGATGAGAACGACACTCAAATGTCTAAATAGAATCATAATCTCGCATAACCATGAGTTTAACTTCTATTACCTAAAACTATGCTAGTATGGTAGATCGTTCGGATCTTTCTTTTGAATATCAAATGCCTAGTATACGTATTCTCAGGCAGAGTTTTCTCTTATTTTCTCTCAAAAATCCAAAATTTGCACCTAATTTTAATCTCTTTCCTCTTATGATAACTTCGAAAGATAACCCCGAAACTAGAAAATTAGGAGCGGCCAGAAGTGGAAAGTTCTAGAAGAAGAAAAAGTTTCTCTAGAAATGGAATCGTACCAAAATGAAATGGGGGAGGGGTACATATTTATAGGCAACCCCATGCGCAATAAGTGATGCTCCCAAACAAGGCGCAACAACAAATGTGCCTAGTATGATGCAACAACAAGTGTACTAGGTTTGAGGCGCTTTAAATGGCACGTAAATTGATACAAAATGCACTATAGCATCCCGAACACACTCCTAAACTGCAAAAAAAGGCCCTAGATGTCAAATTGAACTCTAGATACGGCCAACAAATTCATATCATCATAAGAATCAACAATATGAGGCTCTTGGGGCTCAAATATGTCATCTTATGAAACATGCCCCGGGCCCCTATTCTAGATAGTCGAAAAGGGTCAACGTCGTCCGATTGCATCTCAGTCACTATCAGTAGACTCACATCACTATGATGATTAATGGCATGAGATCGATATGATGTGATGTTGTTGTCTCGTGAATAGTGTATTTGGTCTATATGGGGTAAAATAGTTTTTTTGCATATTGGCTTGCCGAATTTCTCTAGGTTTGTTCTTCGAACATTCAAGTAACCCTTGAGGTATGTCAATGGCCTTGTATTGAGATTCTTCATAAAAATTCGAGCGATGAAGTCATCCTGGTTCGATTAGAAGCTTTCTTAATTCTTGTTCACCCAAGAAGGCAAAGCTATCTTTTCGCACTCAAACTTCTCCGAGCCTTCTAAAATATCCCAATTGAATTTGGGGACGTGATAACATTCTTGCACACACCATAGAGGCATTCCCGATTAATTGCATTGATATGTGAAGCTCATCTCTAATGATTTGCTCATCTAGGGGCAAAATGATCTTTTATATCCGGACTTTGCCGAATTTTCTGAGGTTGTCCATACAAATCTGAAACATATTAATGGGCCTGTACAGTGCTTGAAAACGTATTTGGTGAAGTACGTCAGTTTTCCAATCATTCCTTGTGTCCTTTGTTCAATCAGAGGCAAAATGGTCTTTTGTGCATATGGCTCCAGCCAGACATGTTTTAATGACATATTTCATGATAGTTTGAGTGGTGGGGCAAAATCTGATATCAACAGTATGTATTTTCTAAGTTCCCATGATTAAAGGATAAAAAAGAACGGAATTGGTGCAAAAAATGCTCCTTAGCAAAATTCCCATAAAAGACGTATCCTGTCGTGGTCTTTTATTTTCAAATGGAAATCAACCAACATTAATGTTTTTATTTCTAAACATTTCACGCACATGTTCTGAATCATTTTTTTGTATGGAGATCCATATTGTAAATGATTCTCCTTTGAGTGTAATTGAACAAATGATGTGGGCCTTCTTGCAAAATCATTCGGTCTTCCTCCCTAGCCGGCCTTTATTGGCTATTCATTTTCCACCTCACTTCCCCCATATGGTTAGATAATTACTAAGAAGACTTCAACTAATTGTGTAAAGTGAAGATATGATCGCATTGACATTACAAACTTGATGTTGCACCACCCCTGAGCTTTCAATTATTAGGATATTACCCCTACATAAAAAAAGAGTCTCACACATGGTACCCGGCCTAATGAATGATATTCATGACTATTAGATGAATTATTAGATTCTTCATACTGGATGCTAATTATTGAATCTTGGTATGCGATGTTAATTGTGGAATCTTCTGATTGGATGCTAATTGGGGTATTTATTTACTTTTTTTATGTGTGTTGATTGTGATTTTTGAATTAAGGATTTTAATTGGGATTTTGTTAATGGAGTTGATTAATTTGCGTAGACTCATATAGTTGAGTTTGTATATTTTGGTTTATTAATCTTTTTTGAAGTAGATGCTCGAATGTTCAAATGAAGTAGTATCTCATTGTAGGGCATATGGGAGATTCTGAATTTGTGTGATAAACAGGTGCTCCTCCTATATTAAAATTATGGATCTGTCGTTGATTCTAACTATTTTATGTTCTGTATCGTGATATTGAATTTTTAATTAATGATCATATATGTAAAAACTTGGTATCACTTTTATATTTAATATCTCTTTGGCAAGAAAGCTACAATCTAAAAGTTTCTCTAATGGACAAACATGTCTGTCTATATAGTAAGCAATTGCCCCAATCAATGTCCCATATGCATATATACATATATGTTATTGAGCACATATAGACAATCATTAGCATTTAACAGTGTATCAAAGACTCTTTAATATAAAATATGCATGTATATATAGTAGTGTATTCTTTACTCTTTTTATGTACATGAAGTACACCCTCGTGTTCAAGTACTGTAATTAGAAGACCATTTCCTACTTGGACTGGGTCCACGTGTGTGGACAATTTTGTTTTCAATTTAGTTGATTTGTCTGCAGTTTTAAAGTAATCTTTCCTAGAAAATAATTTAGGATGTTACTTGTTGAAAGGCAGTATATTATTTTTGTGTCAAAAATCTGTGATGTGGATTTTGCTTCTTTTTTCTTTGATTAAAAAAGATGAGTGTTATTCAAGTTGAGAGCTATGGTTGAGGACAATGTTGGAAGCTGCCAAAACACTCAATGAGATACCTGTGGCCTTCTCTCATGAGTAGTAAACCCCAAGTTAAATTTCCAGCACCTCTCTCTCTCTCTCTCTCTCTCTCTCTCACTCAATGTGTGTGTGTGTAACTGGGTCGATAAATATTATATAAAATGAAGCACACTCCATCTATAGCAAAGGAAAAAATTTAGAGAGACTTCTGTATGTAGAAAAGAGGAGTGGTACTTTTCTATGTTTAAATGGAGAAGAAAATAATGAGAAGGATCCCACACACAAATGGGGGGACGCATTATATAGAGAATGAGTTGTGGTAATAAGGTGGGGGATATTGTGAGAGATGGGGCATCATTGCTGCAGCAAACAGAAAGTGAAGAGAGGGTTGTGGTCTCCTGAAGAAGATGAAAAGCTCATCAGACACATCACCAGTCATGGCCATGGCTGTTGGAGTTCTGTTCCAAAACTAGCAGGTCATTAGTTTGCACTTGCTCTCTCTTCTTTCCTATTCTCTGTTTGTTTTGTTGGTTATGTTTTCTACATTCTATGGCGTTTGATACATCAAAAGAAGATAATCAATGGAAAACATTTCCCGGGATCAATGAAAAATAGCTTACTTGGGCAAAATCCAGACGTTATCAGACACATCAGTTTTACCAACACGAGAACCCTTTTACCACTATCCCATTGCTGCCACCGGCCATCCCTGCTACCATACCTCCACCACTATCACCACACACACCACTACTTTCACAACGGCGGGTTTTTAAGAACACATTATATACTTGACTCATGAACTATGTCACCATAGTCGCTGAAGCTATTTTTTCATACGTGCTGAAGAAAAATGTTAAATATATTAGAGTTTCCCTATTGCTATAATATAGTTGGATCTGCGACATGATTAGACCCACTTAACCCCGGTCTCCAAAGTACTATCTCAACCAAAAAGAGAAAGAAAATTTATGTTTTTTGAATAGTAACATGTTCTGTCGAAACAAAAGAGAGTACTATTACTTTGCACTCAATGCTTTTTAGTCAATTTTTTATTTTTTTGGGAGGTATTGTAGGTCTGCAAAGATGTGGAAAGAGTTGCAGATTAAGGTGGATAAATTATCTGAGGCCAGATCTGAAGAGGGGTTCTTTTACTGAACAAGAAGAAAGAACCATCATTGACGTTCATAGAATTCTAGGCAATAGATGGGCTCAGATAGCCAAACACTTGCCTGGTAGAACAGACAATGAAGTGAAGAACTTTTGGAACTCATGCATCAAGAAAAAGCTGATTTCACAAGGCTTAGACCCCAACACTCACAATCTCCTCTCTTCCCACAAAATCAATAGCCATGCCAACAATTCTGCAACCAAAATCTCTCATACCAATCAACACAACACCTCAGTTTTCTCCATAAGTACATCACTCTCCAATGATGATGCTTATCATGTGGAGATGAAAACACCTTTCGTTACCTTACCATCTCTCTCACCTTCTCATCGTAGTAATTCCATCAATCCTGTTCCTGCCTCATTATATGAGAACTCAACTATTACTACTTCGACTGCTGCTGTTGCTGCTAACACCACCTTAGAATACCAAAGTCCTAACTTTGCTTCGAGTTTTAAAAATCAAAGCGTGCATTCCTTGATAGAGTTCGGCGGCCGATCATCAATGGAAATGGAAACACTTCCATCTTCTTCCTTAGACCCATCTGGGTTCGGAGTTCTTACTGAGAATTGCATGTGGAGCGGTGGTAATACTGGACTAGAACCTTATGAACCGAGACTGCGAGAGATGGTAATGCAGATACAACAGGATCAACAACAACAACCAGGGCAAGAAAAGGCTAACTTTGAAGGGAAGATTAACATGGATAATTCATTGATTGGCAACATGAGCTCTAACTTTGATTTTGATTTTGTGGAGTCTGCACTTATGCCTTGTGGATTGTATTGCAATGTGAGTCCTATGGATGATCAACTTGCATGGGATTGTTGATCGCAGATCACATTCATGTATTATTTGCCCTTTCTTTTGTCTATATTCTTTTATTAAATTTTTGAGTCCCATAATATGTGGTGCTAATAATTGCTATTTGTATCTTAAATGACCATCTTCTTCTCTCGATCCCTCTTTAAGACTAGTGTATTAGCATGGTTATTTGTCACCATTTTGAATTAACTTGAATTTTGGGTTACTTTTTTGTTTAGAAATACTAATCAAGAAGAAATTAATTAATCATTGATTTCTAGTGTTTGACAAACCTACAAATAATGATCTCCTCCTCCTTTCCTTCTTTATTTTTCCAATTTTCAGTTTTGGATGCTGTTACCTTTTTTCTTGGAATTCTATTTTCGTGGGTGTGGGGTGGGGAGAAGACGAAGGTGTGAAAGAAAGAGTGTCTTGAGAATTATAAGAATGTATATAGTGTAAACATTCCCCCGGGCGAAAGTCATTCTTCTCCTCGGGACTCTACTTTTCTATTTTCGACTAGTGTAGCAAAATTTGTAATGTACTAGTATAATCACTAATCAGTATGTAACTGACGTACAAACGAGAAACTACTAAAAAATAATGAGAAATTCTTAAATGGGTAAAAACTACGGAAATGAATTAAAACACTATATTCAATATGTAATTACAAGTAATTTTCTCTTATGATTTGAATCCCCACAATCGTCCTAAGATCTACTTGTTGAATCCCCGTTTACTATACAGTGTTTGACCGAATATTGCTTTGAATTCACAAGCCTTCTGTTTGTTTTCTGTTGATCCACCGAATGACTTTGTCTTGCCTAAGTTCTCACTCTGGGATTTTTTGCAAATCAATATAGAAGAAACAGTGAAACATGGATGGAGATCTTCAATACGCTTTAAGATTCATACATCAAGTTAATCGCTAAGAATTATCAAAGAAATACTCTCAAATCTCTCTATAGATATTTAGGGATGTTTTAGAGAGAGAGTACAGCTGGGATTGGTCAAAATATAAAGATTTCACATATTTATAGCTTTCGGTTGCCGCCGCAATTTGATTGATCGATCTTAGAATTTGATCAACCGATTTGTCAATCGATTTTTCTCCAATGTAATCTGACCGATGGTGGCCCGACACCCGATCAATCAACTTCATATCTAGTGTAGTCCGACATCCCATCAATTGTCCGATCAATCAACTAAAAACTCGATCGATATTCAAACTTGATTTATCAATTTATCCTGATTCAAATTTCTTTCTATTTGAGAACTCGAAATGTAATCACTCATCTACTCATTACTTATTTAACCAATGCTTCCTTTTTACAAATTCTACACACACTCTTTATAATCAAATGAAGATAAAATAAATTACGACTCAATAAATATTGAATTAACAACACAAAAAACTCTTTGACTGTTTTAGCGCTTCCATATATAGTTGTAGCTAAATATCCAAGAACAGACATTTATATAGAGTTTAGATCATCGTAGTCGACCCCCACTGTTTCTAATTTGTACAGCCGGATGATTTTTTTAAAAAGATTTTTGTATAAATAAAATACGTTTAGTTCGTTTGGTCTAAATTATTGATGCTGATTATCAGACACATTAAATACAAACTAGAGGCTGAGGCACACGCAATGTATATGCAAGTCGAGCATTATCAATATTGTTGCTTTAGTCATTGAGTACTCGTCGTAGTCCTAATCAGAATCTTAGAGAAGGAAATTAGTGGAAGTGAAAGATTGTGAGTATTTAGAGAAGGTGGTTATAAATTTTTGAAAATGTGATAAGTGGGTAGTTTTTCTTAAATGTTGAGGAAATGTCAATTTTATTCTCGTAATTAATTCTCTTTTATTTTATTAATGTGTAAAAATAACTTTTTTAGAGGGTTATTTTGGTAAGTTAAAAAATATGACAAAGCCTCAAAAAAAGGAGACACCAAGTTGTGCTTTCCCTTTCTATATAAGAATAGATGTTAAAATAAAAATAAAAATTATGTTCCTCGAACTCAAAACCCATGAAACGACATACATGGATATTTTTATAATTTTTTCGCAAAAATAATACAAGACCCCATAAATATGATGCGATTGTGTTAATGAGAAATCAAATAATTTAAGTCAAATAATATGGATTATTGTCCCGTTGATAATTTAATGATTCAAAGTTATAACTACAAGTCAAATTGAGCTGACATAGTTTTTATACAATATAATACAATTTCTATTGAAGAAATTTACTACTAATTGTTATACGTAATTAATTTTTAAAATACCATTGCAAAAAACATTTTGGATGACTTTTTAGAAAAGAAAGTTTAACTTTTTTTCTGTAACTTTATATTAATCCAGAAAATAATAAGTCAACAGCTCAAGTCGTTGTTGCTATGATTCTTCTTTTGTTCATGATACAATTGGTTGTTGCTCCCTTTTTTCTCCAGCAACCAAAAAAAGAAAAACAGAAAGTTTTTCATGGCCCTCATTCATGAGTGTTTTAGCGACAAAAAGTAGTGTTCACAAAAACAAAAGAAAGATTCATATCATCCAGGGCGGAGCCAGATTTTCTTTTATTTTAAGAAAAAATATAGAAAAGAGTTATTCGTTAAGCAAAAAATTTAAGTATCTTTTTTATTATAAAAGCACAAAGTACTATTCATCAGTTGAATTTTATCCAAATGCAAAATAATTCTGTGCACATGTTAAAAATACGTGTAATTATTTGAATGAAACGCTTGGTATAGTTTTATAAATTAGGTAAAACTTTTGGGCAATTTTTTGTACTTTAGGCGAAATACGTGGAGCAATAATAAGTTGAGGTCAAGTTTACAAAATTACTTAATTAATAATAATTACTTAATTATTTTATTGGTATTTTTGGAATAATTAAGTAATTTATTTATTTATTAGTAACCTTTATTTTTTAAAATGTAATTGGTATTTTGTATTCGAGCTATCCAGGTTTATTAAACCTTCAGATAGGGAAGAGTATTTTATTACTTTGGTAAGAATCGTAATAGAATATACGGTTTCCATAATTTTTTAAAAGATTTTGATTTGGTATATTCTTATATTTTGGTAATAGCCTAATTTAAATAATACCATTTCGATTTGTATCCTATTTGAGTACCGATCCCGTAGTCTATTTATACAGCCCCTATTCGACCCTTTATTCATTTTTTCGTCATCCAAAATTTCTGTGCGCATATTGATCTTGTGAGGTATCTCGAAATCTCACGTTTTACAATTTCTTTTGAAATTAAGCGCGCGATTTTCTTTCTTTTCTTTTCTTTTTCTTCTTTCTTTTTTTTTTTGGTAAGATTCTTCTTTCTTTCCTCTCCCTATTTTCTTTTTCTTCTTTCTTTCCTCTCCCTCTTTTCTCTCTCTCTCTCTCTCTCGGCTTCTCTCTCTCTCTCTTTCCTCTCTCTCCCGCTCCTCTCTCTTGAGCCCCACTGTTTTGTGTTTGTTTTTATTAGTCTATAATTATATACTAATTGTTTGTCATATATATATACTAGCGTATTACCCGTGCCTATGGCACTACAAACGAAATTGAACCAAAAAATTAGTTGAATTGATATAGTCAAAATTTTGATATTACTCAAATAGATATCATTTTGCTTTTAAAATAACTGAATCCAAATTCAAATAAAGAACCACCTAGAATATAAATATGGCTACTGTGACTATGAATACTTATCTTAAAACAACAGGCAAAAATCAAAGTGAGCCACGAATCACTACCTATAACAAAGGCGCTATTCGCAATCTCATATTTCACCCGTGATGAGCAAGCTTCGGTTTTTAGGGACTATGAACTTTATTGTCTTTGTGTAGGTGGTTTGATGATAGCGTAAAGGACGAAAATAAGCTTATTCAGGGTCTAATAGCGTATTATCCGTGCCCACAACACTACGAACAAAATTAAAGTCACGATTTCGAATTCATGTTCACCGATCTATTGATCACATTAGTCCTAAGGACACTTGAGAATAAAACCGACACCGCACTAAGTTAACCGGTCTACTGATCGCATTCGTTAAATTAAATTCAACTATCTTTTAAAAAAAAAAAATTAGCCAGTGACTCATGTTTGAAGTTACTTCAAACAAATTACTATCTTAAAATAAACCAGTAACATTTGAGGAGAATTCAACATAACAAAAATTCAACTGATACCAGCCACCAGCAATCCAATCGAGCAATGCTAGAAATCAATCTTTACATAGACTCATCTTATTTGCATTATTTTAGAACTAATGCAGGCGGAAAGAACTTGAAAGGTCAAAAAGAACATTTCGAACATAGGACAATGCCATACATTGTAACTGTCCAATAGTATTACAAATAATGAGTACTAAAAAATCTACTTCGGTGTCGAACCTCGAACACAACTCAACCCAACGAATTCATCTGCAACGCAAAACAAAGCAACGCTAACATCATAAACAAAAAAGGTTGAACTAATCAAATCAAAAATTACATTGAGGTATTGTATTGGTCAATAAACCTCCTTTTATTTTATATACACTCACAAAACAAACAAACAAACACATACCAAATGACACGCCTGTTAGCAAATTTTGCATAAAACAACATAACTTAGCTAGCAAGACAACTCAGCTAGCAACAGCCAAAGAAGAAAAAGGCATTTCCCTCCTTTATCAGAGAGAACTTAATTATGAAGAGAATACACGATTTGATAATATGATTCAAAAAAAATTATGATTTGATTGAAGAATTAATTTTTTTCCTCCATTTCTTTGATACAAACTATATGATTAACCAACCGAAACTGAATTTTTAATACAAACTCTGTACGTACACAGATACATACGTACAAAAATTTATGAAATGACTGATACCTTGAAATACAACTCCCATTGCCACCAGTTTGACTGCAAAATAACCGTAAGGAGCAAGGGAACCATGATCAAAGTTACTTTCAGCAAATTCGAATCAATAACAATACATTGAATTAAAAACTTTCAAAACATATTAAGTACATAAATTAAGAACCCAAAAAAAGAAAAACAGAATATAAAATGTGATTTGCGGTACAAAGTAGAAACATAATTTAAAATTACTGGAGTTATACATCAAATTTATATACATAAGTTTGTCAGTCGGTATCAATTTCGTAGAAGTTGGTGCAAAAAAAAAAAAATGTTTTCGAATACCTGGCTCTGAACCCCGCGCTCAAAAAGCGACCCGTTTTTGTGTGACTGGAGTGTCACAAGGATTTTATTCAGCGGTTGATCGAGAGGATATTAATCGCGATTTGTTTTGTGTGAATGAGCTTCTCTGACGTCGTTTCTTCTTCCTCGGTGCAGGACTGGGGCTTTCCGGCTTAGTTCCCGGTTCGTCTGGCTCATGCTAATATACTGGTACCTTTTGCGGCAACTACTTCTGCTTTGATCTTTCAAGGGAAAAGACAATCATTTGAATACATGAAACATGATTTGGACTTTTAGAAAATATGTATTCAATTCATATAAATTGTGGTGGAGAAAAGTCACTATTGAAAGAAACAAATATGAAGAAGATGAATCCCAGGGGACATTGCAAAATTTGTGCACCCAGGGACACCAACAAAACTGTGGACTATTACAAAGCAAGAAAGACTCTGGTTCTAATCAATGAATGACTCAATTGTACACAAAGGCTCGCCTCTCTCATCTACCTCTCACGTACTATGGACGTTGCTTAGCAAATGGGAACTACACTCTGATAATCGATCCTATCAGAGTCCAGGTTTTCACCTTTTTGGTTTGACGTTGAATTCGACTTGTTGCCGCCGGAAACCAATCTTCCTGCCGAGAATTTTCTTTCGGCACTATGTTTCTTCTTCTTTTAATTCTTCAATTCCAGTAACCTGTATAGAGATCATCAAAAACATCTCAGCTATCAACACAAAAATGTCTCAGATCTAGACATCAAAAAGCTAACAGGAATTCGATTTAACTCAATCGTGCCGCTCCAGCTCGCGCCTCAACTGGGCGACTCGTAGATCCTTTAATTCGTCAACCATGGCCGCATCATCACCGGAGATTGTGGTACCGTCGAATATAGAGGCAGAGGTGCGTTTCTGGAGCTCCATGGCGATGGAGTCCAAAGGCTGGTGCACTACTCCTGGGTTCAAAGAAAAACAAACAGGAATGATAGAAAGATGAGAGAGGTGACCTTGGGAAGATGAGGAAAATAGAGAGAGAGAGAGAGAGAGAGAGAGAGAGAGGGAACTCTTGGTTCAAATTTTGAAAATGTGTGCTCCTGCCTCTAGGTTCAAGACACATGACACGCATGCAAACCCCAAGGCAGACAGTTCACAGCACGCCTACTCACCTCTTGACATTAATCTCAGCCCTTGAATCAAATTGATCTAGACCGTTGTTATAAAAATATATTGTGATCTCAGCCATTGAATCAAAATGATCTTGACCGTTCGTGTGAAATGTGTGGAGCCCACACCGTTGTGATTTGTAATATATATATATATATATATATATATATATATTATGTTTAGAGTATTTACTTATTCTAATATTATTAATAACAGTATATTATTATTTTTATATACTAAATATTATACTTAAATGGTTACTTATCCTATTATTTATAATACACTTTTTTTTAATTAATTACACTTAACGTATGGTTTTGATCTTTTATATAGTGTTGCGATAGTCGGATCCCGGTGCGGTGTTTGGTTCGTTGATTTTTGATAGTGCTTTATTCGTCGGATTGAGGTAGGAATTTCGGACCGAGCCCTACATATAATGTGATTTATAAGTAGATTTAGTTTGTGTTAGATTTAGTTTGTGTTCGAAAATTGTGTAGGGGACATGAATCGAATTGTTAATAATTAATTATTAAAGAAATTATGTGTATTTAATTATGTGAATTAATCAAGTCGAGAATTTATTATACGTGACGATTCGTGATTCAATTTAATTTAGTTGATAAATTAAAGAACCATTATTTGTTGAGACCGATTTGTATGCTAGGGCCCACGAACGTTGTATGTGACTTAGATTTGATCGGTGTTGATGATATCGCATGATTTTAGTGATTTTAATTTATGCTCGATGCATGTTTAACTAAAATCGCATGATGATATTTTATTGTTGCATGTTGAGCATGGCGGATGATCATTGTGCATGCACGCATGCATGGAAATTAGAAGATTAATTGAACGGCAGGGTTAGATGATCTCATTGTTGCGATAATGAGTGATAATCAGAATATTTTGGAGTTGTGGTTGATTATGGGGGATTGCGAGACCCTGATGTTTTGATACTGATGAAGGGAATTGCGAGGCCCTGAGGTTGTAAATTTGGCGGAGATGGATTTCGAGACCTCGATGCTTCGATACTGATGAAGGGAATTGCGAGGCCCTGAGGTTGTAATTTGGCTAAGGAGGATTGCGAGACTCCGATGCTTCGATACCGATGAAGGGGATTGCGAGACCATGAGGTTGTACTTTTGATATGGGGGATTGCGAGACCTCGGTGGAGATAATAATAACTAAAAGATACTCAATGCGGAAAGTTTTATGCACGACATTGCATATTCATTTTATGCACATTGCATATTTCACGTTTGTTTATTGTTCTTTGCATGCTGTATAGAATTATTATTATGTATGTTTATTTGTAAATTAGGGGTAAGGTTAAATTTTCCTACTGAGTGTTAATCACTTATTTGGAGCTACTTCTTGGCCCCTGGTATTTCACACCAGGTTTTGAGGAACAGGTTGATGCGGAACATAATTTGGAAGTTCAAGAGACTGAGAAGGACGAGATGAATGTACCAGAACCATGACTGTACCAATAACAGTCCAATGGTTTGACTTAGGATGTCCCTTTAGTTGTTTTAATTAATGATAATTTATTACTCGAGTTATTGATTTTCAAAATTATTTAATGAGCTAAATTTTGGGTGGTTGTAATTAATAATATTTGAGAATTGGGCCCTTTACTTTTAGATTAAAATTTTATTCCGCTGCATAAATAATTATTATTTAATTTTAACGTACCGTAAAAATTACAGGGCGTTACACCTAATATTTACTACCCATAACAACTCCAGAATTGGTAGCATATAGCTATAACTCTTGGGTATTTCCAAATAGCAGCCACTAGTTAATTTGCAAGGACCAGAAAAAGTATACCCCGAAATGTTGACAACCTTATGAGTCAATAGTTTGTAGAGAGTCAATAGTTCGCAGCAGTGTGTGATAGTTGAAAGATGTTGGAATCGTTAGACCAATGTGACCAAAAAACTTTCCTTCATCTTGCAATTTGAGCCATTTATCTTCCTTAAGAGTAACATAAGAATTAGTAGGCATTATGGCATCTTAATGAATAGTAGCACAGATGAGCAGAGCGAGCAAGAGGAAATCCTTATGAACACTAGTTAATTCCTAATGAGCAATAACCATCACCTGAACCAATTGAACAGCAACAATAGTATTATGGAACCATTAGATAAATGGACATCCACAACAACAATCAGCAAAGTCAGCAACATAAACATTAATCAGTAGTAGTAGATCCCCAGAATAAGTAGTACCATGAGATCCACAGGATCTCCGAATAAGTAGTAGCAGTGTGAAAAAACTATTACATTTGCTCGCTGCACAAACATACTACTTGTCCTAACACATGTGGGCTGAATCAAAAGCCGATCAATGGTTTTGACCAAGGCTAATGAAGTCATGTACAAAGACATCCCTCATTCAAACACAAGTGTTGCCCTAGGTTTGCTCCGAACTTCAAGAATCCTAACTGTGAAGCTGGACAGATTCTCGTACATCTATAGTATTATTATTTTAGTTAATAATGGATGTATTAATTATTTAATATGTCTGTGTCTTAATTTTATGTCCGTACCCATACGTCTCAGGACAACATAATTGGCTCTTAGGCCAAAATCAAGAATTCGATTTAACTTGTAGTTTTGCATAGGTAGAATGATCTACACAGAAAATACAAAAAAGAAAGGCCCCAAAAGAGCGTTAACATAACAAATATAAGAAGACACTAACATTAAAAGGTGTTGCCATAGCAGTTGTCTTTGATTTTTCTTGCATTTGCAGCATTAGAGGCAATAGCTTAATTTGTGGAATAGGCATTGAACGTACAAAAGTTTTAGCGCAACAACGGTCTAACTTTCTACGAGAGGAAAATCATAGTTCCAAGTGATCTAAGCACAGGTATCCCACATAAACATACACATTAACATAAAAGTACCCGAAACACGTAAAACTTCTAACATATTTTCGAGCAAATACCAAAAACATATGCATTAAAATAGTTTAGGATGACATTAGAAACTCAGACGATAAAGCCAAAACTAACAAGGCTCATGCATGAAGGATTCAATGACAAAATGCAAATATCATCCCCAAGAAAAAGCTGACCACCACAATCATGCAACTAAGTCTGACATGGTGTACTTCTGAATCAATAACCGTTGAAAACCAAAATTTTCAAAAAGAATCGCAACAACAATACCCACAGGCCACAACCCATAATCGAAAAATCAATTACCCAAAAATTAGAAGCGCATCAGCTAGATCCCATAACTATTTCGGAAACAACGACATAACGTGAATAGACAACAACACAAAAACCCAACAACAAATATAAAGAGTATTTTACTTAACTTTATATACAACATAAACATATTATGTTAAATAAATATAAAGTCAATAAAATTTTAATAATTGATGAAAAAAGAGTATTTAAAATGGTTTTTTAAGAGCAAAATATAGTATTTAAGTTGCATGTTGTACTCAATAATGTGGGTATATTGGTAAATGCAACATGTCACAAGCCACTTGCTAAAGTAAGATTTGCAGTATAATTTTTTTTTTTTTTTTTTAAAAAGAAGAAGGATAGTGTGATTTTACCAGAAAAGAGGGGGGTTTTTATGAAATTTACCTTAATAAGACTTTAATTGTTACCATTGTTTTATTGGGGGCACAATTGGTATATATAGAATACTATAGGGAGGATCAGAAAGACAGAAGAGGTGAAACCGTGAAAGTTGTGGTCCGAGTGAATAAAAGAATTGGTTTGAGAACAGCGGCGCGAGCGGCTCGAAACTTTTTCAAAACCGCCGCCCACCGCCACCGCCACCGCCACCGCGTGACCCTCCTCCCTTCTCATACTTACAATCCCTCCGCCATTACCCTACTCGTTGAGTGTTCTCTCACTTACATCTCTCTCTTTGTGTTTGTGCGCCTGCTTTCCTTCCCAGTTGTCCTTCTTTCTCCAAAGATGCCACGAGGTTCTCTCTCATCCACCCTCTGTTTATCAGCAACATATGAATGCACGGATATACTTGATTTTGGTTAAAACCAGTTTCATTTATGGGTGTGTGTCCGGCTGCAGATCTTCCAGGGTTCTATTTTGATGCGGAGAAGAACAGGTACTTCCCTGTAAAAGGCCCAATTCCAGGCTCTTCTCGGAATTCTTCCTCTGCTTCGACTTCCACCACGGCTCAAAAGTCAATATCCAAGCCCAACCTGGTAATATCTTGTTTGTACTACTACTTAATTTGTGATACCAATTCTGAGTTAGTTGAACTGGGAGTACTTAAGGGAGCACTGAATTCGTTTAACATCGTCATTTCGATATGCTTTACGACGAATTTTCTGTACGTCAACGTATTATTACGATGAAATTGTCTTTTGTTCGAAAATCCATTATTTATCCATTTCCCAACTTTGGAAAGAGTACAGACCTGCACAGTCGAGGTGAATACACAATTTTGAGGTATTAACCGCGAGGAAAGCGAGATTCTCTGCGTTTCATACTTCTCTGCTAATTGAGATCAAGAAGGGAGCAAATCAGGAGCCTATTACTCAGGAGTGTGTGTACTGCAAAGGAACAAGTAGTAGTACCCTGAGGGTTAAAACAAACGTGGAAAATTAGTTTAGATGAAGAAATTACTGGAATGTGGAGTGGAATGGCTGTATGCAGTATATAGAACATCCCTTGGTGGGCTTTAGAATTCGTCATTGGGATTGCATGTTGTAGATAATTTTAATGTCTATTTTTCATCACAAAAGTAGTAAAGTTGACTTCGCAAATTTCTACAATAAGAGAAATCTGCTAAATGTAAACAAAGAGATTGCAACCTTTGTTGTCTCAGTTTAGTAACTTAAAGTTGTTTTGATGTTGTATGTTGTTGAATCAATCTGTTAAGTTGTACGTGGATGATCAATTGCTCACACAAGAACCGGCAAATAACCTCATTGGCATGATGATCGATGTTATCTTGGAAATGCACTTCCTTGAGCATGTGGAATTACAGAATAACTTAATGCCACCTTCATGCGAATATTCCAAGGAAAGCTTTAAATTTGAAGATTTTAGACTAGTCTTGTGAGTAGCGCTAGTAATTGTTTACCTAGCCTTGGCTGTTCTATTAGGAGAGCGATGGATATTTGACATCAAAAGTCGTAGAGTTATTTTGCAAGGGGTATACAAAAGTTTTCTGGTAAACGCAAGGTATATATCGGTAGATCTTATGGAATGTTGAGTCTTTCTTCAAAATAAGTTGGAGAGGACGGGTTTTGGTGCTATAAATGAAATGTGAGGCCAGAAAAGGGTAAGGTATTAGATTCTTGTGTCGTTGGGATATCAATCTAGAATGGTGGAGTATAGCTTTTCTCGGGTACCTTGAATGTACATTTTAAAGGAATCAGTGCCCAAGCAAAGTGATATGTAAATTAATGTTCAGAGCTTGAAAGGCAATTAATTTGAGTTTTGAGTTGAGTAAATTGTCCATGCGTTGCGCATTAGAGGAGAGGTGACCAATGCAATGGATCACTGCTACAAGGAGAACAAAAGTGCCATGCCCAGGAAGAGAAGAAATAGTTCATCCAATTGATGTTGCACAATTAGAAAACTATAGAATTAGCGGTGTTGTGGACTTGTGGTTTATAACTTCGTTTGTTTTATTAGGCCTGACATTGCATTTTTACGACCTTATCTAGGGCTGGACATCATGGCAGTTGTGTCGTGTCAAGTCTGGTGCACGACTGCACGTCAAAAATCTCTCAATGCTAACCTGACCTGTTTAGCTAGACTTGTTACTTATTCTGGCTCTAACATGACCTGTTAGTGACCGTGTCAACCCTTAAATGGCATAGTTGACATGATGACTTATAAAGCATGATGCACTCAGTAACATGGATACACTTGGTTAGCTTATAAGCATGTTTAATACACAGGCTTGCCATATTTGTGTTAACGCTGGCACTCAAGTAACAAACAGGTTACTCGCAACTACTCTAGGTTTGGCAGGTTCAACTTGCACGCAACCTGTTTAGTAACATTGTTGTCGGTCTTGTCATATATTGTGTTTCCCTTTTGAAATATCCAATTGGACCAATCCTGACTAGCTTGGTATACTATTTGATGTTCCCATGTCGTGTCATGAATTCCAACCCCTACTTCAATCCATAGTTGTCAGTATTGTGACAGTGACAACCTCATGCATACAAACATTATACAAGAGAGGAAGATAAGACAAAAGAAAATGGTGCATGTGCATAGACTTCGAGACACTACCCTTCATCAATCTCGACGGATGCTCATAATTACAGGAAGTTATTAACATTCTGTTCAGAAGTTACGGTGCCCTCCACTGTTTTTGATTATTCACTTAAGGTTGTAAATGTTTTGGAGTCCTTCTAAGTATCTATTATGGAGGTCAATGTTACATGAATAATTTTAATCCTCCTAGTGTACATATGTTCACAGTGGTTGGCAAAGGTAAGGCTATGAAGTATTTGTCCAACCCTGTAGTGAAGTTAGACTCCTACCCCTAATTGTTTATGAAGTGTAAGGAGGATGATGCTCACATCAAATACTAGAGATTTTTTTTTCTCCCCTCGTGTGGATTGGCTACAGAAGTCTCCATTTCGCCCTTACAACCTATTGTATTTGAACTACATTCCTAAGTAATATTGTTATACAAATATTTAATATTGACATATGATATGTACTATGAAGCCATGTGTTTTGAATGTGTCACATACCTATACCCTTGTCTGTTCCATATATTATAAGATGTAGGTTAAGGGAGGTCTGATGCCCAAACTCAAGCGAACATATATTTGTACCCTTGTCTGTCTAACTTGCGTTTCCTTCTTTCACTTGAGTTTGACCATAACTTTATTATGAACACTTTGGTTTCTCTCTCTCTCTCTCTCTCTCTCTTGCAGATTAATAGGACACGTAGGAGAATTAGAATGAATACTGCCAATCTACTCAAGGTCAGAGAGATGTGTGGTGATGTGATCACTTGCAGTAGAGGGAAGTGCAGCTTTCAGGAGGAATACCAAAAGCTACAAGCATCTCAACCTATTGTACGTATGTTGTAGATAAATTTACGATACCACCTCAAAATATTGCATGGAACCTTACTCCTTCAACTGAAAAACATTACATTATGCTCAAAATATTGCATGGTATTACCTTACTCCTTCAACTGAAAAACATTACATTATGCTCTTTTTGAAGTAGTTGAATTTGTCAATGTTGAGGATAAAGTTACAGATTTACCCTTAGGTTCTTACTATTCAGACACTTATAATGAGTTGCTTGAGTAGTAGTGTCACTCATATTTTGTCTTTATTTCTTAATATTGAGATCACTGTTTTATTTTGGAGAATGTCAGATAGATAATTGTTATCTTTTTCCATCTCGTTTGTATTGTCCTATGATATTTTTCTTGTTACTGATATTCTAAGCATCACAGGTTTGGAATTTCCGGGGAACAGAAAGGATGGGCGATAGTGCTTTGGAACTGATCCATGCTAATATAGACAGGCCACATGGCCTAACTGGAACAGACATTTTATTTGCAGCAAGTGCGAATGGCTCATTGAGGTACGTTTAAGGTCACTGTGGGAAGTTACAATTCAATTTGCCTGGTTAAGTATAACTCCTTGATGGAGTTTAGAACTTGAAGATGGGATCCTTTGTACTATTTTTGTGGGAATTGTAGGATCTAATTGATCTAGCATCACTTTGAAGTTTATGCGACCACTTTGTTGTTGAATGTAACTAAGAAACTAGGAAAATTAGTGTACCTGTGCTGGTGGAAAGTGTATGTATTATGGTTTTAGTGGTTGCAGTATTGGTTAAAAATAATACTAAAAAATGTTCCTTGTATAGTATCATTATACATGTGTTTCTACTATATTACTTATGAAACAAAAAAAATAGGTGCATATGTATAAACAACTTGTCCACCATTTTGAAGCAATGTGATTTTGTTTGGAGTCTTTGGATACACATCAGAACATTTTACTCTTCAAACTTCAATTAAAGGGTTCCCTTTGAATACCACTTTTAACCTCATGATTGTAAATACACTAACCGTATTAGTCTCGTATTTCATTTTAGTCTCTACCAGCAAATGCATATGCCCTTTGAGTAAGATTTTGGCAGATTCGTTCCTTTTCAGGAGGGATTTGCACTTGCACCAGTAACTAATGCTTGATTAGTGAACTTGAAAGGGTGGTGATAAAAACGTGTTGATATCCTTTGTTTATTTTGGGAGGGATCTAATCATATACCCTTCGTTGTTACATGGATCCAAGCATGGGTGTTAGCACGGGTGCATATTTAGGATTCGGACTCATCAAGCCTCTAATTGATGAGTTTGTGGACTCGGGAAATGGTATCATATTTTCTCATCTGTTCAGTGGGATGAAGTGATGTTTTGTATAATATGGGCCTTAATCATGTCTCTTTATCACTATAAAAAATTTCTCTCAATCACTATAGGAGAAACATGTCTCTTTATCAATTGTATAGTAGTATTGTAGCAACACATAGATATGCTGAAAATCATATAAACTATTGTATGACAAGTGTCTGATGAAAGGTATAAGATAGTTGAGCTGGAAGAGTTGAGATTTGAGACTATCAATTGGAGACTACTACATTCCTCCAAAAGTTGAGCTCTTATTACACTTGAATAAGAAACATTCAAGAATTTCATGATTCTGTTGTAATATAATTTCTATGACTTTGAGCATTGATAGTTGTGAAATTGGTCTCTTTGGTTTGTGATAACAACAATACCTCCAAAGGCCTTTTGGGTTGATTAAACCCTCATTACTCTATTGTGATGTATATATCCACCATCGACCCATTTTAAATTGCAATGGATTTAGGTTTACGGTTTGATTTGCGTTGCCAGAGAAAAGCTAACGCCCTACTATTACGTGTTTGCACGTTGGTGAACAGGGTACACTTCTGTTCTGAAATGTAAATTTAGTAGTCCAAAAGAGATCCCAAAAATTTTATCTGTTTATTTTCATAACATGTACTTTAGGTGAGGAGCATTCAAGTAAACTACAACTTATGGATATTGGAGGTTTGACAAGAGATTGTGAAAATGTGGGTTTGTTTTCCTCCTAGAAATGTGCTTTCACATCCAAATACAAGGTATCCAAATATAGTCGTAAAAAGACTAAATTTCATTGGGTGTTTACTCGTTGAAAGAGATTTTCGCGCTCACATTTATAGGTATCGTATGCTCAGATACCTTAATTAATACCTGAATGTAGGACATGCAGTGTTCCAGGTTCCCATTCCTTTCGGCGAACCAAGACCATTCATTTTCTAGCCTTGTAGGTAACCTAGGGCAGGGCATGTGGGTTGCAACTTGCAAGTGCTCTTTCAGTATTTTTTTTCCTTTTTTATAACAACAAGGGCAGATGGAAGAAAAACAAATGACCAGAGTAATAGACTTATAGTTATTCATTTTACCATTTATCTGGAGAGGGCCCTTGTAGACTTGCCTTTTCTTTTTTTTTGGTTCTATTTCTTTTAAAATACCATGTAGATATCTTGTTGCAAATGTTTTTATTCCAATACCATGTCAGGAAAACGCTAACAATCTTCTTTTTCTCCAAGGGGTCCATTATAAGTTATTGTCTGAAGTTTGGTGGTCTTGCAGTTTTTTTGAAGTTGGAAAAGTTCGACGACAAGTTGGTAACGGGTTAAGATGTTTGCCAGATTGTGTTTGGCCTCTCCGTAAAGAAGAACAGGAGAGGTTTGTGGAAGCTCCCGGACATCTTTGGAGACCATCAGGAGCTTCTGTACATATATCATCACATATATCTTGTATGAAGATATGTGGGAAGCATTGTAATACTGATGGTTTATTGAGGCAGCATCTTCTGTATCCTTCTGAAATATTTGATGCACTTCAGCTCTATTATGAAGTTTGTATGCTTCCTAATTAGATACATAGCAATTTTACTTGTCTATTGATCAGTATGTGTCATGTCTAAATGAGATTTAGAGTTGATTGACCCTTGTTGATGTTTCCTGTACTTGTGAATTGGAATTTTCAAGTTGGCAATCCGATTTTCTATCTCCATTGTCCTCTATTGTTCTGTAGATTAGTACTTTAAAGTTGATTTTGGTAAATATTGTGATAACGTGGAATGGGGACTGTTGGAGTTCAATTATGACAAGAAACGCTTTGCTAACAAATGGGAAAGTGGATTTAGAGTTACTCTTCCTATAACTTCTTGGTAACAGATAATGCCATACAGTGTGATACCTTCAAGGAGGGAGGGCTTACCATAGGAGGTGGAGAATTTGACAGTAGGTAGCGTTGTTGCAAAGAATATTCTTTGCTAGGTAAATCATTTTGGAGGTTTCCCATTGAACATGTTTTTTAAGTCACTCTATCATCCAAAGCAAGTGTTAGACGCAATACTCAATCCAATTATGGGTAATGTAGAAAATGTTGTTTTTTGGGAGGATATGTAGATGGCGAGGATTCTTTTGATAAAATGTTCTAGCATTTGTTTCATTTGTTCTGGAGACATAATTCATCTTTTCCTCCATGGATTTTTTATAATATCTGTCAGAAAGCCTGATAATCATTAGGCAATTGAGTTGGCTTCTTTGTCAACTATTCGTGTTTCTGCGAGTACAATTGATGAACGAAAGCCGTCTGTTCATTCTTTTGGAGTCGATTCATTCTTTGTTATCTACTCTTGATGTTTCTTGTGGACCCTGTTTTAAAACTATCACTGATGACCCAAGTCTTTCCACCTCACAAGTTGATTTGGAGTGCAAATTGTTTTTGCTAGGGGTCTATGGCTTATAAGAAGCTCAATGCTGACGACGTGATTCAGAAAAAAATCCGGGTTATTATGTTGCTTTGGGTTCTGTGTTTTGAAAGCAACACATCAGTATTGAGGACGAAGATGAAGTCAACCCGGTTTTTTTTTTTGGATGAGATCGTCATTTTGACCTCTTCTGTTTTTCCATGTCTTGTCCCTAACTTTGTTTTTTTATTTGGAGAGTGGTGGTTGATTTGTGATATGTGATTTTGCTTTCTTTTTTTATTGTACTTCCCAATTCCCATGTATTTTTCTGTGTCCTCATATTTTCGTTGTTGCTCCAAGAAAAAAAAAGATGCAATCCTGCCTTTTATGCTGTAGAGTGCTTCTCTCTGGGACCTGTTGTACATATTGTTTAGTTTTAAAAGACACAGTTTTTTCACAGTTTCAACCTGGAATCTTCTCCCCTTGATTTTTGGCATTTAAGTTGGTTCATATATGTTCCATAATTTGGATTTGGAGACAATGTTGTTCCCTCTATCCTTAACTTAAGAACAGGATAACTTCTCTGGGATCAGAAATGTCTGGTGGATCTGTCTATTTGTTGAACCTTAGTGAACCCTTAGATTATGATCTCAGCAGCGCTATGCTTAGAAGAAAACTACATAAAGCTGCTTCATTCGATTGTACAGTTTGGACGGCCGGCTGTAACTCTGATGGGAGTCAAGCTGTGGTTGGCAAGTTCTTTAGTGATACTTTTGTTTGGTTAACTGCTATTATATAGAGATCATATTCTATTCATCTTTCCTCTATTGGTTTGAAACTGTCTTTTTCTACTAAAGTGTATTTTCTCTTACTCATGCGCAAGCTCCGTATAATTTAATAATCCAGTCTCAAGGTATTTTCTTGTATGAGGCTTTGAATTTCCCAAGCTTTTATACATGCTTTGTCCTGGCTAAGACATGGTAGATGATTACCGCTTGTGGAGTCTAGAATCCGATTTATACTTCTCGAGGGCACCTCGTGAACCCTTTAGCTATATATGTCGAACACTCAATACTGAGTTAGTGCCGACTGGGGTTAGGTCTTCAGCAGGCACTCCGATGATCTAGTTTGCCTTTAGTAAGAGCAAAAATAACTTGGAAGTTCGAGAATTAGTGAGATTGTGCGCGTACCTGAAACGATAATGCCCTTGCAGTATTTATAGAGTAGGGACCCAATTGCCTGCCTGAGGCCCCGGCCGAGAATGTAGCGTTGCGTTCCGGGAATCGCGGTGGGACTGTCACATGTCCCACAACCGCGCGGATTCGACGGGCATGTCTGCACTGACTTCCCCACGTCTGCCCGAAACGTGGGGGGTGCGTCTCCACGTGGCCATGCCGAGCGTAGAGCTTTCGGCAATATGGCCGGGAGTCAATACTTGAAGAATCTTCTTATTAACGGGGGCGCTTAGCCGAAAGACAATGCCGAGGTTCAATTGGGTCACCTCAGCTTGTAAGCCGAGAGCAAATAACGTAGTTCTATGAGCCTAGCCCAACTCCGGCCTAGCGCAGATGGGCCAAAGATGATCGTGGGCCGAAGGCCCACTTTTGTGTATTTCGGCCTACTACACCGCTTATTACCATGTTGCTGCTAGGTGAAAATAAAATTAGGATGCCATACTAAATGACTAGCATTTTGATGTTCTTTTTATACCTGTATGTTTGACTAATATTTTTTATTCGTATAGGCACAAATCTTGGAGCTTCCTTGGTAAATCTGGAAACTGGAGTGCCATCATGGGTGCTTCGCTGTAAGAGCGATGTTCTGTCACTTCAACTTGATCATTCGGTAATCATGCATGTTATTTAAGGGTCGCATCGCATCTTCTTTTCATATCGTGCGATTTATAGGTGGATCACTCTTTCTTTTTTTGTCTGTCTAAAAGGTACAGATTAATATTGGCTTCCTAATGGATACTCGATGTCTTGATTATGCTCAATTGACTATCTCATAAAAAAAAGGTCATTTTCATAGCTTGAATAGGCAATGTAGAGGTAAAAGTTTGCGGCATTTCATCATCATATGAGCATAATATAATTTGAATCTAGAAATGCTGTAGAGGTCGGAGAAGCTGTTCTTTACAGAAAAAAGAGTGCAGTCACTTACCGCAAAAGAAAAGGGGAAAAGAAAAGAGAACCGACGCAAGAAAAGTAACAATAATGACTTGTACTTAAATTTTGGAAGTTTTACCAAAGTGCTTGTAGCTTACTTACCCTGCAAACATGATTCTGAATTGTATCTAGGAAGTTTAAACACAGTGCTTTCAGCTTACTGATCCTCAATAACTATTTTATGCCTTTTTTGCATCTTTAATGCAATTTTATTTTCCTTTGGGAAACTTCTGTATATTTCCTTGTGCACTTGCAATGTTCGTTTAACAGAATTTTCCTATTTGTAACTGTCTTTTGCTACTTGGCCATTTTTACCTGAAAATAAAGCCTTTTTCCATTGATGTTTGATCTGTAATAGAGGCCAAACCAGAGGCCATATTTGAAAAACATTCTTTTTGGTTTTCAGTTGGGCTATGTCACCAGTACTTCCGCCCGCCCCCAAAAAAAAATAAAAAAATAAATAAAAGATCCCATCCACACAACCAACACAAGCACAGAAGCCATATCTTGTAACTGAGAAGAACAGTACCGTTCTTGTGGTTTGGCCTTTTGTCACATTATATATGGCCATTTTCAACCTGTAAGGTCATCTTGTGACCTTAGATGGATTCGTACAATTCCTTAGATTCAATAGTTTGGAACCTTAGAGTGGCTTCTGGTGACACCCTAATTTTACTTGGAGTACGCCAAGTTACGAGCCTTGGACCATTTTGGCCTACATAGGGTCCCATGGAAGCCCAACAATAGAACTAACCTGCCGTGGTAAGACATGTATTGGCTACTGTTATCACAGCAGCACCAGTTCCCATCAATTGTGTATTTTGTGTATTCTTTGACTATATAAAACTGGCAATTACCTGTGCCTGCGGCACTTTCAAAAATGATCAAACTACATAAATATTTAACCAGATCTATGATCCTCAATTATATACATACGGTCAAAAAACGTACACAAGCGTAACAAAAAGATGCTCTACATGGGTTGTGTTTTGCCAAATATATATTCTCTGTTTTGAATAAATCACTCTCCATCCATCTTAACTATTCATCACTCTCTGTAAAGTGTTTGTTTCATCACACTTCCTTCATCCAAAGAGTATAATTAAGAGTATGAACAACAACCTACACTCATTTTTGGAAACAGTTGAATGATTAAAAATCCTCTCTTGGTTGAAAATAATGAGTGATTTGAAGTTACCTTATTATATCCTCATCAGAGCAGTTTGAGTTGTATTTATTTTTTTTGCTGTCCATAACTTTTGTCATTTCAATCTTACAAAAGTTCCAATACAACAGAAAAGGAAAAAAATTTCAACAAATGTTCCAAACTTGTACAAAGACTAAATATTTGTTCTTTTACTATAGCAAAGTCTTGGGATATACAATGTTTGTCGTATAATTGTACCCTTATTATAATGGCACATGTTCTAACAATTGAATATTAAATTGGTTAGTGGAATATGTTTTTGCTATAATTGGTAAAGATGTCTTCTACTTTCTATTTAGGAATCATAAACCCTAAGATAATGACAACATTTGAAGTAATATTGACATTTGATTTTCAAAATTTGTAATTTCTTAACTCTGTGAGTTCTACTTTTATTAGTGTTATGAAAATGTTATATCTAACATATGTTATGGGTATTTATGTTGTTGCTCTGGGAAGGTTATATCAAAATTTACTGTATTTTCTTTTTATTTTTTATAACTAGGACAATCAAATAAATTTCTATGCAATAGATGCAGATCTAAATACGTTATAGTCATGAAATGTTTATAAAGCCAATGATGAAAATTCAAAATTAAGTGTTCAAGATGTAACAATGCTAGGAACCGGACGGTGTGATGATTTAGAGATATACGGTTTATAGTTGTTGAAGATAATAGCGCTAAATTCCTTTTATTTTAAAGGAAACTTAATGTAAAAGAAAACTCAGCCATTAGATGAAATTGATCTCAAATGTTATTGTGAAAATGTTTTTGAGGGCCCCACACCCCGTCCTGTCTTTTAATATAGAAACAAAAGTATAAAACTAACCTAAAAAAGGTTGAAACAATGCTTACTTGACTGGATCTTTATTCCACCAGGAACTAACTGGTGGTCATATGTAGTTCTTAGTTGCATATTGGTAGGTAACAGGCTTTGACCAATTTTTGGCTTCATAGCTTCTAACCTCGTCCTCAAGCTTTGAAACTGACCTTATAAGATTTAACATTATCCCTACGTTTTTTACATGGTCACTTATTGTGCTTTCATAGTTTAAAATAGAATCCCTTTTAGGAAGGATGTGTTGATAAATTCTGTAGTACGGGAAATTGGTATGTTCTTCTTCTAAGATTTGCTGCTAGTCCCATCGATTACAGTTTCACTAACTGATTTTCTTATTGCAGGGACAGATTGCTTTATGTGGCCTAAGAAATGGAGCAATTGTGACAGTTGATACTCGCGAAAAATCCGAAGGATTATCTGCTAGACTTGCTAGACACCGAATTCCTTACCCTTCACAAGGAACTTGTAAGCCTTCAAGTACAACTCCTCAAAATTTTACTAAACGATGGTTTGAGGTACTTTTTCTGGTACTATTTTAATTTCATCTTGTTTGGATTGTTTTCTTCTTACTACAGTACGTTAGTTTGAGAAGTCCAATTTTTGTAAGATAAAATTTTAACCTTATGAGTTTTGAGTTATCATGGATATCCTTCTTTTGTGGCAACTATCCATCTTTGATTGGAGATGGCAACTCTTTTCTGGTTATTAGTGCGACACAGATAATATGTTCTAGTGATCCCTTTCGTTCTAGTGCTCATGGTGAATTGTCAATGGAGTCAGCCTATTTGGTGAAACTCCACATAAGAAATGACTCTGATCTTGTGTGTGCAGCTGCGAGGCAACATATTTCAATCTCTTGTCACATCTATGCCTTCATCTGTCTCCTGGTTAGTGGGTGTTGGCACCAGTTAGTAGGCTTGCGGGATTCTTTTTCTTGTTCTTTCATTGTGACATAATTTTCTGAAATTGTAGTTTGGCATCACTTCAGTTGTATGATCAATACTTCCTGGCGAGCTCTATGGATGGATCAGTAAGTCTGTTATTTCAATTGCCTTTACTTTCCTGTGATCAATTTTGTGTGCAACCATGGAAGACATTTTACGATGGGTTTCTTGAGGATCTGGCATGCCCTTGTTTTAACAATGGAGTGGGTTCCCATGCCCACAGGCATTCACGTACAAGCAAGGGACATCTATGTAGTTATATATGTCACTACACACGCCCATAAGCTTGTAGTTTCGGTCTGGTATACTCTTTAAGAAGAATCATGGTTAATTGTTTCTGATGTATTTCCAAGTTGAGGTTACATCGGCATGAGCCCCACTGTTAAGGAAAATCATTAATGATTTTTTCACCAAGTAGTTGAGGCTTGCACGGTTTCTGTTTAAGGCAAAGTTATCAATCTCGTACCGGCAAGTGTACAGTATTTGTTGCCGGTATGTACTGTTCCAGTACTAGTGTGTTTCGGTGTACCGTTTCGAATTTATCACTAAAAAATAATATAAATTTCTCAAATAATATTTTCTAACAAAAGTCATATTTGACATATAAAATAAAATCCTACAACTTAAAAATAGATCACCAAACATAAATTCAAAATGACATAATCAATCACCAATATAATATCCAAAATAAATTTCCAACCGTTTTAGAGAGACTTAGAGAAACAAATATCAATTAACAACATAAAAAAAAAAAAAAATCTTGCTCTCCTCTATTGTAACAATCTTTACCTTCCTGGTTCTATTGGCTTTCATTCTCTTTTGGATGATTGTCATAATCATCATTATCATCAACAGTAGGCTTGTTATCATCTAATGTCAATGCCTCAAGTGTTGGCGGTTCAATAAGCTCCCATTCAAGATCCTCTCCATTAAGTAAACTATTTTTTTGACACACGTAATCATCTAACACGTTTATGTTGTCAAGACTAATGGGGTCAGTAGCATCTTTCCTTCGGCTAACATCCTACAAGTCACATGTTAGATTCGTATCTAAGACTTTGTACTTAAATTTTGAAACTTTTAGCCATAAATATATGTTTCTCGAAGGTTAAGATTGTAACAAACAAAGACTAGATCATTCAATCTTTTGTTCTAGTCTATTTCTCTTCTTAGAATGGATGAACTCAAATGTACTCTATTTCCTTTCGCCGTCTAGTTGCTTTACAACATTGACTAAGAATTCGAACTGCAAATTTTTGCAATTCTTAGCTTTCATTTGCAAATTGCCCCCCCTATGCACATTATAAATAACATTCAAAATGATTATTCGATTTTAAAAGAAGGCTTTTCATGAAATGACTTGTGAAATAGAGAAACATACTTGGATTAAGCCTCTCATGTTGTTGAATAGCAAGGGACATACCAAAATCACTTATTGATTGTTTATATTCTTCAAGTTGTTCACTTATTTTTTCTTGCATGCTATTGTCCTGAACTAACATAGTAAGAGCGAAGAACAATCCCCTACTTACTTCTTTTTGCTTGGTGAAGGAGGCCCAAAAATAATTCCCCAAATTAAGAAAGCAACCGACGACATGAAGAGAAATAGTTTGGTGCATTACTGAACCCTTCATATATCCCCACAATAAAAATTTTCATAACACTTAATCAATAGGAATAGTTTTCCACCATTTAACCGTATGTTGATCGCTTGCATTTTATCATCCAACATGATGAATACACTCAAAGAAACAGAGGAGAGGTGGGCTATGTCTTGTAGATCGAGTCAAATCGAAGAGAAAACTGCAAATCGAATTACCGCAGTTCAGATCAGAGTGCAGATCGAAGCTCGAGTGAATGTCTAGGAGTGGTCGACGGTGGTCCGGTGATGGTTGGCGACGACCAGTGAAGGTAGGCGACTGTCTGCGAAGACTGAGACTAATAGAGATGGTGAGAGGTCTGGGTTGAAACCCTAATGCAAGAAAGAGAGATCGTAATCCTAAATTGCAAATCGAAGCTCGGGCAAACGTCTGACAGTGTCACAGTGGTAGACGGTTGTCCAACGATGGTTGGCGACGATGGTCAACGAAAAGAGTACTGTTCACTAATGCAAAAGGGGGAGATGATGCAGATGCGAAATTCTAACCCTAAAGTGGCTATGATACCATGATAGAAGAAAAGAGGGAGATTTTTATTCCGTTGAATAATAATTATTGTACAAGAATAATGCGGTTATGTAGGCAAAACCTAGTAACCTTAATGAGATTAAAAATACTACAATACCCTTGAACATAAATAAACAAAAAAGAAAATAACAAGTAATGCAAATGGTGTTCTACATTCACACGTACCACCCTTGAGCAATTGTAATTCTTGCATTGTCATGAACTTCCTTAAGAGGCCAAAGCACTTCTTATAGTTGGTTGTGCTTTTGGAGATATCGTCGGAGCAAAAAAAATTGTTCCGTTGCTTTCTTTTTCCCGCAATTCGATCGTTACCAAGTGAAGTGGGGCTCATAAGAGTATCTTCTTCTTCGTACTCATCAAATGCAGGTCCGTGGCTGATATATTGTCTTACCCTTGTTCTGCGTTCCTTTTCTCTCATACTGTCTTCCAACAACTGATCCATTTTCTATTTTATATCTTCTATTACCGCTTTGCAAGGTTCAACATCTCCTTTTACTCCAGCAAGATGCATCTTCAATTGAGTGATCCCATCTCCTTTCAGATGTTATTACAATGGATGCAAATTGTATTGTTTCTTTTACCCGGTACTGTCTTAGCATGACCTCAAGCTGGATCATTAGATCTTACAGGAGCAGAAGCCACTGTTTGGCAACCGCTTGAAGTATTATCGGTCATTTTGTGCCTACAAAAACTGCATATGAGCAAGGTGAAGCATCAAACAAACAATTAGACTTAGACTTGGGAGCAGACCAATTTACCTACCGGGAAGCATCAAACATACAATCAGATAGCATCATGTTTCATATACTTTCAATACCACCACAAGGGCAAAATGTTGAATACAGACAGGGTGGAGATCGAACAAGATCAAATCGGACAAACATCAAACAATCGATAGCTACCTCATTGAACAATTGAACAATGAACGGATCTGGTATTCAGGTCTAATTAGATGAACACTCGAACAACAAATAGATACACAGTTATAGACCTCTGAAGATTGAAGAATCGAACAATACAATATGGATGCACACCCCGGTATAGATCAAAACGGAAGAACAATGGATAGCCTTAGACGAAACAATGGCTCTTCGTTATGGAAACACAGAATCTTAAAGTCTAATTGTCTTTGCAGACTTAATTTAGGTGTAATTACAACATACCCAACAAAAAAAAAAGTTCAAAAAAAAAAGGTGTAGCGGCCGAGATTCAATACAGCCCGGAGTCCCGGACCAGCCAGTTTTGGCTGGTGTCTTTGCTGGAACGGTACACAAGCTTAAGGTTGCCAGTTTGACTCCTGTACCGGGCGATATGATACAGTATTAACAACTTCGGTTTAAGGTGCAAAGTAGCTATTTTAGTGTAGCTAATGCATGGGCATTCTGCAAATGCAGATCAGGCTATATGATCATCGTCTCATGCAGAGGGGGCCTGTACAATTATATGAGGGAAATGTGAATTCACATACTCGCATACAGCTTGGAGTTGACCCATATGAAAGATTTGTCATGTCAGGTGTGTTCCATGTTAATTCATTCTCTTTTTGCTTCCAAATCTTGGAAATATGAGCTTATATACCACTGTTGTGTACACCTTAGGTGGAGAGGACTGCAATTTCCGGTTATGGAGTATCAAGTCTGGTGAACTTCTATTTGAGGATAAGTTTATGAATTCTGTTCCCTCAGTTGTCTGCTGGCCGAGTGGTACCGCTACTCTTAAACCTCCATATATTTAGATGATATTGTTTATTCTCTTTTCCCTCTCCAACAGTAATATCCTTCATCTTTTTTCAGCAGAACTTCCACGAGTGCAAGATGAAAGGGAAAACAACAGAGATTATGTGTACAGACAGGAACATAGTTTGGGAGCTTGGCTTGGATCTCAAGAAGGAATATTTCACATGCACTGGTCATGACTTTGAACGGTAGTGAAGTACGAGGTTAGTTCTTTGTTTTATCCAGCAGCAAATAAGATTATGGAGTATAACATAATAGAAGAAAAGTTAAAAAAGGGGGGAAAGAAGTTCATCAAAAAGAAAGGAAAAAGATACAAAGATTCTCTCTCTACAGATAGCTTTCCATTATCTGTGTATCAAAACTATATGAGGTTTAGGTGTTTTGGGTGGCTATTGCACTTTTCATTTCGACTAATAAGTTTCCTTCAACTATGTCAAATGCATAATTTTCCAAGGCATAAAAACACATAATAAGTATTTATTTGCAAGCCCATCCAACTCGGGTTTGCATTCTTGCTGACTTCTTGTGAAGTCCCGAGCATTTTCCTCCAACCATGTCGAGGGCATATATCAATTATAGTTATTGTTGTTTAAAGTTAGTAGTTTCAGTTAAACTAAGTCATCAACTAAACTTCACCAGTTTTGATGTTGAGAGAACAATCCTTTAACCAGTGTGAGTTTTATTGCCAGCCTTCCTGATGGCTCTCTCATAGATCATGTACTGTATCTTGAGCTCGTGCTACGATTCTGGTCCTTCGCAAAAGGAACTTATTGCTGTTTTTTCTAGCTGTTAGATGGTCCATTTTTCATATGGTTAGTGTTGTATGTATTTATTCTGAGTGCATTAACGTCGTTCTGCAGATGGGGGGAGAACCGAGAGACACTTTGCTGACAGAGATTTTGTTGCAGATCCTCTCTCAAGATCTCCAAGTTATCTTTTTCTTTTGCAGGATTTTAAAGGTTTGCATATCTCAAAGGCTCCGCGTGATGTGTTACACCCTGCTCATTATCTAGCAAAGCAGGCTAAAATCTTTCATTCCATGCCAGTTACAGTAATTCAACAACTTTTACAGTAATTCAGCAACTTTTTGTTCACAGCTTTGAGGATCCGTGAGTAGATAGGTCAAAATTTGCGTTTATCTTTACCACCATAGGCATTCCTAGTATTTATTCGGTCTCTTTTGTACCTGATCTTGCTGTCTGTTTTGTGCTTTATGTTATTACTGTAAAACTGTTTGGCTTTCTAATGAAGTTCTTCCTATTTCCTCAACAAAAAATCTTGTATTCTGCAACTAAAGTAGTCAATTTGTGATGGTTGCTTTTTGGCAATGAAAAACATCATTTTGTTGTCACAATCTTGATTTTCGAGTTTCATCTCTTTTAAGATACTTTTGTGACAATTACTCAACCCTATCCCCAGTTAGAATCTTTGGCAACAAACCACAACAAAACATCACCGGTCTAGTCAACTTATAAAGAAGAAAAAGGAGTGTTTGTCTTCTTTATTTAAAGTTACCAATTTAGACTTTTTTGCCTTGTTTAAAGTGAACTTGGGTTCAACCGACTTTGCTTAGACGTAAATATATTATATATTCCTCACATTTCTATTTCTTTTCCATTTGGTTTTAGGAGAAATTTGGGGCACGTGTCATGCATATAAACTAGCTGCGTCAGGAAATTGTCTAGATTGATCTTGATCAATAATATATGCAGCCATGTTCTGAGAAAAGCAAAAACAAGTTAATTTTGAAGAGACGACTCACTTAACTCACCGGTTAGCAGACCGGAGGTTGTCATACAGACTGCATGTTTGCATGAAGATCGTGTCTAACTCGCTCGAGAAATACGTTACTTTACACGATATATAAAGGGTTTGTTGGTGATCGTAAGTATATAGGGTTTATCTATAAGTCAGATTTGTCTTGCCTTCTTCATTACTAAGAAAAAATATTGTGCTAAAAATGAGAAAATTTTAAGAAAATAGATATGATAATATGGAGACAAAAGGAAAAGAAAAGAATATCCTCCAACCCGATACGTATTACGCGCATTTAACACATCTTACATGGCATTAAAAATAGTAATTTTTTCTAAGCACATTTGGGTAATCATCTTTCAGGTACAATTTGTCAATAATGCAGTTGTCACACATCATATAGTACAAGTGAGCTGTTGGATTCAATCAGCAATTGGGATAAAAACTCCAAATTTCCTTTATGTATTCGTGTCTTGCTTGGCTAAAATTTGAATAGAATACAGAAAACCACAAATGCACTGATTATTCAAATCTTTTAAAGAGTATCATGTAGTGTATTACATGTTAATTATTTATTGTATTTCAACAACCTAAAAAGTATATATTAATGCGTTACTTTTAAAAATTTATCGTCGCATAATTTGTTAAGAGGACCATGTATAAATATCACGTGGAAAATAATGAAAAACTATACGCGTGAATAAGCAAACAAAGAGAAGGTGCCAAACAAGAAGAGGATAAAATCACACGGACTACTAATAATAGCGACTCTGCTTTCAAAAGGAAGGGATAGGGCAGACTGCAGAGGGTGCGTAATTGCTATATTTCTGGGGAGAAATACAAGGTGGGGGGGTCCTTTTGGAAAATCAGGTGAAGGATAGGGTTCCCCCCCTCCATTCATCGGATGCCGATATAAATACGTATATGGTAGGAGCCAGGAAATTCATTATGCGGGGGCGAATATGTATTTATTATTATTTTAATTTTTTTTCAAAATATTTAGCAGGAATAAACATATATACTTCATAGAATTTTTTTTTCTATATAATAATAGAGGTTTTTTTCCTTTCTTGGAGGGGCGATCGCCCCTATTAGCCCATCCCTGCCTCCATCCCTGCGCGGTTCCTACTTATATGACTTTCACACGCACGCACAACAATGGTTTTTTTTTTTATAGAAAAAGTCTACTGTCCCCAAAAATGGTCCAAAAAAATTTCCCTGAATTCAAAATCAATCGTCATGATTCACTTAGATTAATGGAATATCAATGATCATAATTCATTTGTATTTGTGATTCCACTAATCTAAATGAATCATGACGATTGATTTTGAATTCAACAAAAAAATTTCTTGGTCTATTTTCGGGGACCATAGCATCACTTTTTTTTTTCTTCTCTCTCTTCAAATTTGGAAATGGGGAGGCTGTGCACAGCAGGCCCCCCTCGTCCCTTCAAATTATGCTCTGCTTTTTATTTTTTAGTAATAGAAAATTTTAGGTAGCTACTGCTTTTTTCGATTTATTTTCATGCGAATTTTTCAGCTAATAAAGTACAACTTTTATTACATTCATTTCTTTTTTTAGAAAAATTTATTTTGAGAATCTATGAAATAAAATTCATATGGAATATAAAAAATATGTATAGATAACAAAAACTATTTTTTTAGTGGGAGTTTTGGAAAAATTGCACTGAATTACCCATGTAAATTATTTTGGGTCCTATCTAAATTTGTGTTCAACACACAAATTCACACCCCAATAAAAATTTGTGTGCAATTTACTTACACCTGTGAATGTCCTTCACAATTTACGTAAGTCCTTGAATTAGAATTTGGTATTAACAATGAAAAGAGAGATCATAATTGTTTCAGGACACGATACACTTACTACTATTCTATTCTTCGTCATCTATAGGGCTATACAAGTAGACTTTTCGATATGATTCCAACTCCGGTAAATACTTTGTCTGTCTATCGACTAGAGTCTTTTTTATTTATTTATTTTTGTATTGTATAGTTGTCCGTCAATAGCCTTCCGATTATTTAATTTATTATCTTCCTTTCTTTTCGATAACTTGACATATTAGTAGAGAAACATAAAACTAATGGTTACAAAATATTATTTGATCATCTTAAAGTATTGTTGTCACATACTAATGTCACGTCTCAATTTATTTATCAAATGACCAATAAAAACTAGTGAGTTTTATCGGATTAATCAATCGTACATAAATTGACGCAAAACGTAGTTACAGTGCATGAACATTGGATAATATTTTAAAATGTTTACATTTAGAGCAGTAGTAGAGCTGCAAACGAGCTGAGGCCGAGCTTTGGAGTGCTCGAGCTCGGCTCGTTAACTAAACGAGCCAAAAATTCGAGCTTGAGCTTGGCTTGTTTGTAAACAAGCCAAGCCGAGCCGAGCTAAACTAAGCTCATTTATTTAAATGAGCCTCTTTAAATGAGTCTAACCTCTAAAACGAGCCGAGTTTTTACAAGCCGAGCCGAGCTTTCGAGACTCAAGCTCAGCTCGTTTACAAAATGAGCCTAAAATTCGAGCTCGAGCTCGGTTTGTTAACTGAACGATAGCTCGAGCTCGGTTTGTTAACTGAACGAGCCTAGTCGAACCGAGCCCTTATCGAGCCGAGCCGAGCGGAGCTCGCGAACAGCTCGGTTCGTTTGTAGCCCTAAGCAATAGTATTATTTCTAGAAAACATATATATATATATATATATATATATATATATATATATATATGTATACTTGTGCGCGTTATGAATTGCACAAACATAATTTTATATGATGGGACCGGTCCAAAAAAAACCCTTTTAATAATTGCATTCAGTCTAGTCTTTAACACATAAAGCCCAGAACCCCACTTTCATATCCTCATTATTATGTTTCTTCACCTTTTCTTTCATATCAAAGGCCACTACTTAACAAGGGGATTAATCCCCTCCACTTCACTTCTCTATTTCCTTTTTCTAAAGTAATTTTTCTTTTTTGAAAAAAAACAAAAGGAGAAAAACAGCACAACATCTCTCTTTGTTTGAGATGAAAACAATTATTGAGTGACAGAATCGAGATTTTTTGACTTTTCGACTTGGAGGAATATTACTATTACAGTCCCTTTGACTACCAAGACGAGATGAGAAAAGAAAAAAAATGGGTATGACTTCTGTTAACGATGTGAGAAGAAAAGAAAAAAATATGATCTTTCACCATATCTCATGATTTGGATAGACAAAACGAGAAATAGTAGTTTCTCCATATGAATTTTGGTCCAAAAAGAAACCTAACCTAAATTATTTTAAGACTTGGGGATGCAGGGCGCGCGCAATTGCTAGATTGCCCGAACCTAAAAGAAAGAAATTAGGTGAAAAATGAATCAAGTTTGTATTCCTTAGATATGCTTTACATAGTAAGGCATACATGTTTTTAGTGGCTGAGCCAAATGATGTTGTTTCTATAAATACTATCATTGATTCTCGAGATCCACTACAATTGAATAGTCACAACTATTCAAGTAGTCATGTCTTTTACAATTAGACACACTATTTAATTTACTTTATAACCACCAACTTTAATTGGGTCTCTCAAGTTCTCAATGGAAGCATTCTAGGAACAAGGAAGATTTTACAAAAAAAATACCCAAAAAATTAACCCATTTTATTTTGAAAATCCCTAACAGTTTCTCTCATTATCTTATCTATTTTGTTTGACTAGTTTGCATAACAAAAAGAAAGAAAAGTGTCATACTTATTTTACCAAAACACAATTTGCAAGTGAATCTGTATAAAAAAGAATATTACAAAAGGGAAGAATAAAGTTGACAACATGAAAAATTAAACTCTTCCCGGTTTTTTCTTTCAACAAATATCACCAAAATTAGTGAGTATCAAAATAGGGGCTTTGAGGGATTCTGTATTCTCACCATTTCTTACCTTCTTTCACAATTTCTCACTTCCTTGCCAATCCAACCATGGGAGAGAATATTCATTCCCCTTAATTTTCTTTCTTTTCTCTTGAAATCCATCGAACCATATAAGCTATTAAGGTAAAATTATTTTTGTATCTGTCAATGGTGTCGTCATCGTCGTTCCTCTCTTAAAATGATGTTTAAGAAGTTCTATATTCACAACCTCTCTTAGCACCGTAATGTGCTAAATGATACCCAAAACTCTCTAACAATCTTTTTGGACGTCTGTGTAGAGAATTCCATCCCTATGTATAGACAATGCTGGAATCACCAATTTGGACAATTCGAGTATATAATATTGGTGATGTGTCCCTTGTTCCAAATTCATGATAAGGCTAGATATATACATATATATCCAAATCATGACTGTTTCAAAAAGATAGAACCGAATATCATCACATGAATCTCATATATCATATGTACATTATCATGGACGGTTAAATGATTGCAAAACAATCGCACAAAAAGATATATAATCTGAATAACATCACAATGATATAATATCAGTGATTTAAGGTTTCTAACCAAACGCCTAGTATATAGCTTTTGGTCAGAAACACGAACCACTACAAATTAGCAGGAAAAAGATGGAATAGGTATATACATACTTTGGTTGTTGCTTGTTTTTTTTTTTTCCTTTCCTTCTTTCTAGTTACCTATTTGAAATGGGATTTGGACCACTGGGAACTTCATGGGCACTAGCATTAAAGACTCCTCCTCCTCCTCCTCCTCCTCCTCCTCCTCCTCTCCATGTGGGTAGTGGCAGCGATTGGTCAACTTGGACTCCATTTTTCTTCGGATTTTGATGCTTTTGGGTACCCAATAGTCTTCTGTTTATGTTCTTGATGGGTTCTTGATCATGTCTTGATGAGGTGGCTGAAGTGGCGTGGACTAGAAGAAGAACAAGTATGAAGAGAAGGGTGAGGTAGGTGATTATTTGGTGAGAGATGGAGGAGGTGGCAGTCATTTTACTTAAGGAAATGCCATCATCATCAATAGCCATAGAAATGGAGCTAGCTCATTCAGAATGAAACTTGAGAGCTAAGAAGTGAAAATCCCACCAAGGAAAGTATGTAGTGCTAGCTGAGGAAAGATGTGTGTGTGTGTGTGTGTGTGTGTGTGAGTGAGAAAGAGAGAGAGGGAGAGGGAGGGAGGGAGGGAGGGAGGGAGGGAGAGAGTCTTGAAGGATAAAGAGGGAAGGAGACAGACAGTTTGCTTTAGCTATATCTCCTGTGGTGGCGGTGGTGGTGTAAGTGAAAGTAGGGAAAGAAGAGAAAAATGAGAGAGAGAGAGAGAGAGAGAGAGAGAGCCTTTTGAAAGTGAGAGAGCGGTAGCAGGTTGCAAGCCTCCCAGTAGGAAGACCAAGTGGAGCCCATGGAAAGGCTGGGGGTTTAAGAAAGAGATGTACAGATTTTTGTTTCTTGAAAACGGTAACTCCATAGCGAATTATGTTTGTTAACACCACAGCATATTATGTTTTGATCAAAACGTGGTATATGATAAATGGTAAAATCAAGCGATTCATGAAAGTGTTGCCAAAAAGTTTCTTCAAAAAAAAATAAAAAAATCAACTTATCAATGTAAAAATTCATAGAGATAAGCTTAACTTTGAGAGAGAAAATGCTAAACATTTGGTATTATGTGCTCCTAAAAATGTGTGGATGATTTGAAAAAATAAAATTTAGTCATACTCTATGTATACATTACTTAAAAGAGTAAGTTCTATTTTTTTTATTTCCCAGTTATAATTTATTTTTTGTTATTTATAGAAATTTACCCCTAACGTATGATAATTTATATATAGAGCGTAGTCCGGTTCGTGGTACCGCTACCATCCGCCTTGTACCTAACGTATACGTACAGATGTAATTAAGGGAAACTTTGTTTCATGCGAAATGTACGTAAAGATATAGACAAAGAAGTTCACAGACCACTCATATGTATAAGCTGGCAATCACATAACAAATTAAGAGGAAAAACTAACAAGTCAAGAAAATCCTAAATACAAGAGAGAGAGAGAGAGAGAGAGAGAGAGAGAGAGAGAGAGAGAGAGGGTACGTCAAAATAACTCTACTTAAGAGTCACAAATAATGGTTTTGGATTAGTTTAGTGATGAAGATCTTAAGCTTATAATTTAAGAATTTATTCTCTTTATGTCTTAAATTTGAAACTTTGAGGTATTATCAACTTGATTCAACAGTTGATTCAATATGTGAATCGATTCACTTGATTCAACAGTTGTGTAGGTATACTTAAATGCGTTAAGAATATGAGTTCAATTCCTATAGAAAATAAGTTGAAATCTTGTTGATGGGTTTGGATAGGATTTGAGGTAATATAAATTCTTCTAACGTGAGGAAAAAAAATTACAAAACTCTCCATACGGGAATTTATTTCTACTTGAATTGGATTTACGGCTTGTGGATGGTAAATTGATTTTTAAAGACTAATCGAGGGAACATAAGTTAATACACCTTGACTTGTGAAAAAAAGTCAACATAGATTTAATCTGGTTTTTGCCTACCAAAAATATGTGTTCAAGATGTTGCGAATGAGATGCAATCATATACTAGGAATTCAACAATTAACAATGTTATTTCACTCAGCTCATGACACCTTATCTTGGGCTTGGAATCACGGATCCTCATTTACAGTGACATCCTCATATGCAAGATGGGAACAAATTATGTATACAAAAAGCATCAATTAGGAGGAATATGGAAAGGCATCAGTCCACCAAAGGTGAAACTATTTGACTGGCGAGCTGTGCAAAACGCAATTCAAGTGAAGTCAAACTTACTACATAGGGGAATCTTATCATAAGAGAACGGAGTCCTAACCTGCATCTGGTGCAATTCGGAGCTAGAAACAACAAACTACCTGCTGCTTCATTGCAATTACTCCTAGAAGGTTTCAAATTACATCATGAACTGGTGGAAGCTTTCATGGTCAATCCCAGGCTCCCTAGAGCAACTATTCGAATGCCACCCAGATATTCAACTAAACAAGACTGAAAAAACTTTATGGACAACAACGATGTATGCGACAACATGGTCACTGTGGATAGCTCGCAATAAAGTCTTCAACAACACCAGCACGCGAGAAGATGAATTGGCGGAAATCATCAAGGCACGAGTAGCGACATGGACCAAATCCAAACTCAGTCTTCAACATTATTCGGTTAATGAAATGGTTAGGTGTTTGGAAGGAGTAGGATTTGCACCCATGTAATTTAGTCTAAAACTCTATCCTTTTCTTTCGGTTAAATTAGGGATTTGGTTGTTCATACAATTGAATCTCGAATAATCAATGTAACCTCTACCTTGATTATTTATACAACAGTGTGTTTAGCAAAAAGCAATGTTATTTCGCAACACGAATCCAGATTCAAACACATAGATATAGTTATAGAGAGATATATTAGTTGTCAAAGCTATGCCCTGGGTGAATCTAATTAATGAATCTTACATTCATAATCCTGTTCACAACTTACGATTTATGCAATTCAATTGTGAGACCCGACACTTAAAAATGGAGTCTGAGTTTCTTATAGGACGAACTCGGATGAACTGGAAAACGGCATGTTAAACAACAATAACTCGAATAATATTCGCGATACATAATCAAGAGCAGAAAGCTTGAAACAAGTCAAATCATCAAGTAAAAATGGATCAAACAAACATAAAACTGAGAATGGCCCTTCTAATAATGATGAGGATTGACATAATTGCAATTCACTCGAATTTCGCCTCTATCTTCCCCAAAGAAGTCCTTAATGTTTCCGAGTTTTGCCATGGACACCCCCATCTGGCTGTAAAAGAGCGAAGGCTGGGAAGCAAGTGCAGTAACCAATGGGGATGTCCTTGAATCAGAGTAGAGCAATTGATCAGTGGATAAAAGGCCCATTTTTTTCTCAAGATTCTTGTAGTATCCAACGTCAAAGGTCATAGGAGTTGTAGCATCGAGTTGAACATAATCTGAGGCCCATCTGCATTTCCTTCTCAAGAAGCCCAAATATGTTGGGTTAACGGATGGATCTGGTTTCCCAGTTCCCTCATAGTTGAATAGCCTGTATTGCAATGCACCACAAGTACTCCTTCAATGGTATGCATTCCTGGAAAAGACAATTTCATATCTATTAGAAATCTATGAGTCTGGCTCAATCTTGAAAATTGGTTTACAAAAGTAAAGATTGTCCAATACTTATAAGCAAAGGAAGGAGGAACAATGTAGGCAATGTGAAACTGGCTAACACTCTCACTCACACGAAACATGAATTGTAGATGTGAGAATAGCGGAGGGTTAGATGAGAGAATTTGAATGCATAATGAGTGCATAATGAACCTAATTCTGATGCCATATTGGAAATTCATGGGTCTAACTCAATCTTGAAAACTAGCTTGCAAAGTAAGGGTTGTCCAAAACTTATAAGTAAAAAAAGAAGGACCAACATAGGCGACGTAAAACTAATAACAACTATAAATACATAATTATAAAAATATCATGAGAATTTTGTCACCCTAAAATGAGTTAATCTTTAATTTCCGACTAGTCAGTATAGGCGTTAGGCGTCCTTCCACGCGATTTACGCCGTGCGACTTTTAGAATATTAAAACTAATGTGTTTGGTGCATGCATGAAAATTAAGAAAGTAAGAATTTGGTTAAACCTGAGAGAACAACCAAATCAAGAACATTCAAACCTTTGATTGGAAAAACTCAATGAGATGAGTGATTTTTTCTCGACCGATCGGCACCAAATCGACTTCATTAGCTATGGAAACACGGCCATCTTTCCTGCCATAATGTACCATCCAAAAGGGATCTCCAACCTCAACACTGGCATCTCTTGCTGCTGCTGTTAGAATGTCTGCACAAGACACCGTTTTCGGACACTCTCTCTCAATCTCTGCTTTTATGTCGTTAATCACTTCAAATTCCCTCAACGTCTTGCTCCCGTTAGCGCTCCTTTCGCTTCCCTTGTGGTCTAGAAGAATTGAAGCATCACATCCCTGCTTTACATGCACAAGGCGATTAGATGTTCAAAAATGTTACTGTGATATCATTTAGAGAGATGACACGTACAAAAATATAATACGGACTGAATTATCTGAAATTGTTACGTACCTTAACGGAGCAATGTACAACCTGATGAGGCTAGCAGGAAGGGTGTAATCCTTTTCCACCCATTGCCTCACTTTTCTTTGGATGATGCCTTCAACAGCTGGACAGCTCTTCTAATAGTAAGAAAAGGAAAAGGATCCTTGAGAGAGAAGATTATCTGTTGGAAATTTAGGATTCTTGAGAGTGAAAATGTTTTTGGGCTCATCATATCCATATGAATCTGAGGCCAAAACCAAGTGAAGGACTAGGAAGATTGAGAAAAATGTTGTACAAGAATTAATCATGATTGCAGTCTCCTTCACTCACTACTAGAATAATAGATAAAGACCACGCTTAAAAAATTAAAAAGATCACGCTTTTTGTAAAAGCGTGATAAAAAAATAAGAGATGACTTTTTAATCACACTTTTTAATGAAACCGTGCTAATTATTACGTTTTAACTACGCTTTCAATAGAACTGTGGTTGTAAGAAATTATTTTAACCATGCTTTATTTGTAAGCGTGGTAAAAGTATACATTCTTTTATCACGGTTTGGTTAACAACCGTGGTTAAATTCTTGTAGCCATTTTTAATCACAGTTTGTATAAAATCGTGATAAAAAAAGTGTAATTTTTTTATCACAGTTCGGTTAACAACCGTGGTTAAACACTTATAGCTATTTTTAATCACAGTGTATTTAAAACCGTAATAAAAAATATAATAAAATTAAAAAATAACATTAAAACATAAAAACATAAACTATGTTGTTTTATATAACCCTCAATTTTTAGTTTCCCCCCAAAACAAAAAAGCCCTAGCCGCACCTCTCTCTATCAGTTCTCTGATGATCTGTTCATCCTGTATCAAATGCCGGCCATCTCTCTCCATCTCTTTCTCTGTCGCGAGCCTCTCTCTCTATGTCGCCGGCTAACTCTTTCTCCCTCTCTCACTCTTTCGCCGGTTGCCACCCCGATCCGTCGACAGGCGACGTTGCCATTCGCCGGTAGCCACTCGCGCGCACTCTCCCCACTCCAAGGAAGCTTGACTGCCCTCCGCCGCGTGCTGACGAAATTAGTCCTCTCGACTCTCGTTAGGGTTTTCTCAGGGCCTCACTGCCTCAGGCCTCAATTTCTGCCATCCGCCGTGCCTGCCTTTGACTATTCACAGCCTTGCCACCGCCCACCGTGCTCCTCTCCGATTGCTCTGTTTTGGTATGGTTCAGTAGCTATAGTTCTCATGAATTTAACCATTGGTATATTTGTAGGATGATTACCTTGATTGTTTCGGTCATCCTGATGTGATTGGTAAGGTAAGTTGCATTGTTAGACTTATGTATTAATCTCTGACCTTCTTTTCATTTTGGTACATTAGGAGGCTGTAGGCTAAGATAAGCGGGGATCTTTCCTATGGCAAGACTCAAAAGACCTTTTCATTTTGGTTATGAGATTTATTCACCTCTCACATTTGTGAAAGATGCCTACAAATTGGTAATTACAAGAGGGAGAACATTGATATGGTAACTTATAAAGTATGCCATATGACTTATTAAATTGGAGTTTTATTTTTTTTGTTTAATGAATAAAGATTGTGATATCCAAATGATTGGTATTTATATTTGCATAAAATGGAAAGTATGATTAACAATGGTTCACTGTACGTAGTACAAATATCCATAACTATCATGTTCATAAAGTATGGGTAGTTTCACACCAGCTTTAGCTTATAGAGTTTTGAACTCATCCTTTCAGGGGAAAATCAGTGTGTAGACTTGGCTTAGCGCTGGGCAAATGAAGTTATTTTTTATTGATAGTATTTATGTATATAGTTCTGATGTATATGTGAAATGCAGACTTAATACAGTTAATGTTTTGTATCATTGCTATACTTTGGTAGCTGGTTACTATATGTTTTTTGTAACATATAGTTTAGTTGTTTTTCCTCTTGTATTTTTTCTCAATAGATTATATAATACGGAAGTGATTTGTCAGTTAAGAGCACATGGCTTATAGATCTGTAGTTGATGTTTTACCATTAGAAGTGGTGGTTTCAAATTTTTACGCAACATAGATTGAATTTTAATAGAACAGATGGAGACTATCATTAGTTGGCAACTTATAATTGAAAGCCTGAAGAACCCTGTGGAGTACTTTGTACTAAATTTTGTTTCTGTGTGTGTATGTGACAGATAGAGAGATAGGAGAACTATGGAAAAGACGATCCGGCCTGTGTAGCAAAAGTGAAGGAACTTTATAACACTCTCAATCTTCAGGTGTCTTGCACTCTGCCTTTTGTGCTCTTATCTGATTTTTGTTTGTTGAGCTTATTCGTAGACTTCTACTGTTTGGTATCACTTTTGCTTTCCGTTTTCATGTTTTCTGCTCTCATTTTTCCATGGGAAGTTTTTATGTCATATATTTACTACGTGAAATAACTTATAGCTTCAAAGTTACAAAGTTCGGTGTGAGACCATCAGTCTGCCTCCGTTAATTGAACTAGATCGAAGTTTGCTGCCTTTCTTACCTGCTTTGGATAGTATGTAGTGAAGAACTTGAGTCCATGCCCCAACTCCCTAGTTCAAAAAAAAGTGAGGATGTGAATAAAGTGACGGTTCTTTCCTCAACCTGGTATGATAGATGAATATATGATTGTGGTCTAACAGACTTAGAATCCAAACGACAGAAATTCACATGGAGAAATAACAGACCTGCAGATTAAAGATCAGTCATGGAGAGACTACAAAAGACATGAGATGTTCATGAGTGCAATGCTTTATGTTACACCAATGATTGATTCAGATCATAATCCTATTGTGTTGGATACTACTTTCCTATGCCACCAGAGTAAAAAAACCTTTTTGTTTTGAAGCTGTGAGCTGCTGCTGCAAGTGCTATGAGCTGCTGCAAAATATGCTTAAAATGTGCAAATTTGGTGAACAAATATTGAATTTTTTTTCTTGCTGCATGGGGCTGCATACTTTTATATTTCTCATCCTTGGAGTTACCTTCATAATCTATATATTATAATCTGTGTTGATTGTCTGCATGGGGCTGCACCATTGTAGCATGGATTGTATCACATATTGATACCAATGAGTGAAGATGATGCTAACTTGCGATCGCACCACAATACGTCATAACAGAATTGGTTATGTGATTAGCTTCAGATGGTAACAGATAGTTTGCTCATTTCATACTTATAGGATTCATTTATCTCTTTGAAACATGGCAGGAAAGATAAATTAGTAGTTTTATGGAGCATTTGCTTTTTTGGAAATTCGATTCATATATAACACTCATATAATTTCTCCTCTTTCTGTCATCAAGTGGTGATCTGAATCATTTCGGTGTCGTCTGCTGTTTCAGGTTAGTTGGCCAGCTCAACTTTGATATTTGCAACGGCGTCTACTTTTATTGGGAACTCGACACCAATTCAGAAAATATTTAGGCGCGTGAGTTAGGAGTTTACCGACGCATGTTCAGGAAATGTGACAATTAGTTTAATTTTTTTATTTTTAGTTCGGTTTTAGAAACTAACTTGAACTTTTTATGTATAAATACGCTTGATGATAGATTTTTATGTTGATTTTGATTGTAACATATTTTTTGGACAGATTTATGAGTGAATTAAATGTTTCCTTTCTCATTTTGTTGATACTCTTGCTTTTGTAGTTTGATTAATTATTTTTTATAATTTCATATTCTAATTAATATATTAATATATGGTACAAAGAGAGGTGTTGTATTAGAGATTTAATTACAGTTTTTAGTTAAAAGCGTGATCTTTTACTTATTTATAACCACGGTTTTTAATTATAAGTGTGATCTTTAACGTATTTATAACCACGGTTTTTGGTAAAAAGCGTGGTCTTTTACAATATAAAGATCACAGTTTTTAATTAAAAGCGTGGTCTTTAATGACTTTTAATCACAGTTTTGGTTAAAAGCGTGGTCTTTCATGACTTTTAATCACAGTTTTTATTGAAAGCGTGATCTTTTATAATTTTTAATTACAGTTTTTGTTAAAAGCGTGATCTTTAATAGCATTTAATTACGCTTAAATGAACTTTTAATTACGGTAAAAAACTGTGATTAAATCTCTTGACTTTTAATTACACTCCCATCAACCACGCTTTCAAAACCGTGATTAAAAGATAAAGATCACAGTTAAAAACTGTGATCTTTATCTATTATTCTAGTAGTGACTATGTTCTCTGACTATATATTGTGGGTGTATTGTCTACTCCAAATAGGGTTGTGCTGGATAAATTATATAGTCTTAAGAGAATGTGGTCATGTAATTTGTCTCACTGACACCGATCAGGGACGTGTTTATCTTGTCAGAGAGAAATGAGATAAGATGAGTATTATAACTACTAGTTGGACACATCACTTGGCTGTATTTTCGAATGCCTAAATAATCTCTCGTTGTGGTGACTTGTGTATGAATTCTTAACCCACTTAGATTATTTAAGCTGTTAATATGTTTAGGCCCTTTAAAAGATTTGGTTGGACTATAAATAATATGAAGAAAAATGGAATCATTTATAGCTGAGCCAACCAGCTCAGTAGCAGCTTTCTGGATCACTGAACAAGCATGTCTCAAGGATGGGCCTCTTTGGTGGACTGCACAGTATAGGCCACTCATAATAAAGTATGGGCCAATCTCAAGAGTAATAATACCAGGTCCAAATATCACATGGAGTACTATAAGACCATTTTCTGACATACAAAATAATTAGTCAAGTTTAATATATTAATTTGGTAATATAAGACCACACTACGTTTTAAAATTTTAGCAATGAGGCAGAAATGACCAATTTTGTTACATTTTATATACTATATGATAAGGGTAAAAACGTAATCAGTAAAATACGTTTATCCCCCCAAATAAGTAATTAGTTCGGCCGAGACCGGATGATATGTCCAGAGGCACGTGCCGATCACATGAGGGTATGGCCGACACGAGGAGTGTCGACCATACATAAATCAGGACAACAGAACCAAGTATTGAGCAAAGCCGACCTGAGAAAGGCGGATCCATGTCTTGCCGACCATATAAAGTCGGCCCGAACTACAGTTAGCCCGATAAAGGCGATGAGCAACCGTTGCTCCGAGATAAGACAAAATCCCGAACAAGTCGAGATAGAGTTCAAACAGATATGGATGAGAAATCCGCGGCCAATTTAATTAATATGAGAAGTATTAATTGAATGAAACTATAATGATAGAAGATAACTACTTGATAGAGAGTTATCTCATTAGTGGCTAATTAGAAGGCACTTCACTTCAATTAGAGTCCTAAGAGAATTGAGATTAAAGAGAAAGTCTATAAATAAAGCTCCAGATCAACAAGAAAGGTACGTTCTAACTAGTGCATAGTTTCGCTTGCTAATAGAGAATATTAGCTTGAGTTATTATTCCTGTGAGCTTTGGTCTGACTTAATCATCAGAGTGTCTTCCTGCCATAGCGGCAGAGGGCTCTTTGACGGATTATTATTTTGCAGACCACAGGTCCACCCAAATTGAGAGCATTATTTCGGCTGGATAGTGAGCTCCTAGTTTTCCGCCTTGATTGAGAAAATCAACCCATCTACACTATACCATAATGTTATAATTTGGCATTTGGCAAAATTTTATTTTTTTCTCTTTTCAATTACCATTCACTGACAGGAATTTTTCTTTCTTTTTTTTTCGTGAATTCGCATGAAATCTAGTTTGGATTTTGTTTTTGAAATTAATTTTGCTGACAACTGAAACAGCAGGTAATCCAACTTTTCCTATCCGTACATATCATCTTTTATATCTACTCTCTTTAATTACGAAAATGTCGCTCTTATATATCTACCGCATACTAAAGGATGTCACTCTTTTATATAAATATATAGAGAGAATAAGAGAGATTCCTCATTTTAACACAAAATGAGGACCTCTCATTTTCTTATCAAATTTTGATGATCCGAATCGTTAAATGTGTTTAAAACATATTTTTAAGGGTACCCGCGAGAAATCGGCTCAAACAAATATCCGAAAGAGTTCGATCCAAGCTATTTTTGATAAAATGTTTTTATGAGTATCCTTAAAAACATGTTTTAAATACAGTTGATGAAATGAACCAATAATTCATAAAAAGTTAATAAAAAATAAAAAATTACAAAAACAATTCACATAAGAATGAAAAATTAATAATTAAATAATGGAGTCAAGCCAAACGTATGTTAATAGGATTGAAAGTCACAAACGAAATATGAGCTAATTCAAGTAGGATTAAAGTTAATCATGGTTGAGTGGGTTATTATCTAAATAATATATTAATTAAATGCAATAAATATATGAAATGCAGTTGGGACCAGTTTAGATCAAAAACTGCGAGCATACATCTTCAAAGCAAATCATTTTATTCGATTATTTTGAAATTCTAAACTAGGACCAAATTACACTACTAAAAAAACCCGAACTAAATCAGTTGGAATCCGCCGGTTCAACTGGTTCGGGTTGAATTCGCGGTTCAACAATTCTTTTAAAGGCTCCCAGGGTATTGTCATTTTTGTACTACTGTTCAAGTGTGAAGTGTCAACTTCTTTCCTCTCCCTCTGCAAGTCACTCTGAAAACCTGCAAATACAAGACATGTACGTAGTTTGACAATAACATGTTTGACAATCTGGTGAAGGGTTCATGTAAATTCAAATGCCAATTAAAGTCGTGCTGGATCTGGAGCATTTGGATGGAGACCCTGCGTAATACTGGACTTGTGTAAAGACAATTTCTCCACTTTCGAATCTCTCGTGATTGATATCGCATTTGGTAGTAAGTCGTACGTGATTGTATTGTGACAGTAGAAAGTGTTGGGACACTACGTGACAATTCAACCTAATGATGTTTCGTTTGATAGGGACCATTAACCATATGCCAACATCCTCAGCGACCTTGATGCAAGTTTCAATATTTGATTATTTTGGGTTTTCACACTTCACACAATTGAACCCCATGTGAATGTGTTGAGATGGTGAAAATTGTAGGACAACACGTGACAACTCCCTACGACAACCTAATAATTTTTCGTTTGATTGGGACCATATGCCAACATCTTATGTACTTTGCTACCTAGAAGATGCAAGTTTCAAATTTCTGTAGTTTTTCTTTTTTTTTTTGTTTTTCGGAGAACGAATTCTTTTATTAAATAAAAGGGTAAATTACACCTACCTACATTGAGGTTTTTGTCATTTGAATTAAAATCCCCCAGGTCTTTGAAATTACAGTGTCCTTTACTATAAGACGTGTCTGTATAATGCCATTAACAGATTGGAGGGGTGAAAAGTGTAGTGAAGAAACTCTAGCCATTTAGGACCACACGTGTGGTTGAGTCACGAACGGCCAAGATCATCCAACCCCCTCGTGCTCGTCGCAATAAATGAACTTCTGGTTCTTGAGAATGTGAGAGGTATTATAGCTAACCGAGCGAAAAAACATGATTCATCATATTTATTTGGCCTCACTATTTTGACAATTCTATTCAATTATCTCTCAACCTCTATTATGTACACTTCAAGGACGTCTACGCCTTGAGACTTTTCATGAATTATACATACATATATACCCATAACGTGAGAAGTCTTATATTAATGTGATTAAAAAATTGAAAAAATATGGAACGGGGTTTTTCTTAAAATAAATGTGACTTATCTCAAAAAGCTTATTGCTTCTTGTTGCACCTTTATTTGTATGTTTGGTTTGTTTCTTTTTAATACAATCCACACTCGCCCTAAAATAAGTGAAGTATAGATATTCTAAAATTTCATCATCACCAATGTTTTAATTCTATTCTTGGGGGGGGGGGGGGGGGGGGGGGGGGGAGAGGGGGGGTGTGTGTGTGTCTCAGTCACCTATGCGACAAAGTTGAAGATTTATCATTAATTTGATCACGTTTTGAACCAACATTTGAATGCATTGTCACTAATTAATAATTTGGCAAACCCATGATTCAAAACAATTTTATATAATCCATGAATTTAAATTTCCATAAACAAATATTGAATTAAACATCAAATTGAGTTGTTGACAATCAAATAAAATTGAATATCCAAAACAATCTAATCTAGATAAGAAAACCAAATTTTTGAAATAGAGGAAACATAAAAAATGTTTACAAGATCCATCTAATGACCGTTTTCAAAACTAAATGATAGTTTTCAGCAGTTACCACTTCAGCTTTGAAACAGTTTTCTGGATAAACAAATATTTCACTTTCCTCCAATTTTCGAGTTGAAATGTGTCCCTTTATGAAGTTGGTAATGTGAATCGTGGTTTTAGAGGTAATCCACCAAGTATTAGAAGATAGTTCAGCAAAATTTGATTCATAATTACAAAATAAAATTTCTTATATTTCTTTTCAAACCAAGCTCTATGTTTAATGAAGTTATTTTTTACGCGCTCTTTCTTGCCACAAAAAAATAGCAATTGACAATGAAATCATTATTGTCATTAGTCTGATAACTTTTTCCAAGCTCACTTTCTTTCTTTGGTGGATTTTTTTTATTTTATCCTTTTTCGTCATAGCAATTTGAGTCTTTTTTTTTTTTTTTTGAAAGAACATAGCAATTTGAGTTACTGCCAAAGAAGTATGATGCCCTTCCTTTCTCAATCTTACTTCCTCCCGTACACACATACTGTTTAGCTCATTCAAGCTCCACATATCTTTATTGGTGTTATAGTGAATTATAGACTGTACTAAAAGTTAGTTTAGTATAAACTTCAAGGAATGACTCATCCACTTGCATTCTCAAGGCTACATGTCAAACATGTTCAAAATATGATATTAAACTCCATAGTTATCATCATATTTCATTGTAATCAATTCATCCGTATTCGTGCCAGCAAGTGAATTATCTGCAAATTTAAAGGCAACTTCTACAACTTTTAAGCATTCAAGTGTACTAGTGATTGTGTTAGGAAGGTTTTGATATTGTTCGCAATAGTCATTTCCATGAATATCCATTTGAGAGTGCAGTGAAATACGAATTCTAACTGAAATAAAAATGAAAAGTACATATGTTAAAAGTTTTGAAAAATTAAAGCATCTATAATGATGAACTATTGATATCACTTAGGTCATGTTACCACTGAAATCATGTTACTTTTGAAAATTCAACTCTAACCTATTAAGTTGTACAAATTATTTATCAAATTCAGCTCATAATTGTTCAAAAATAACTTTTCTTTGAGCTAGATCACTTTGATGACTGTTAAGCTAGTAATCCAAATACATATTAAACTAACCAATAATATTACTTTTTTTTATTATTCAATGTCATTTTCAATAATCACTCTAAAGAAAAAACAAAATATGAGAATATATATATAACTTTTTGGAAATTTCTACAAACATTGACAAACATCATGAACTGACGTCTGAAATATCCAATTTAAAATACCCAATTCCCAATCCTTGAGAAAATAAAATTCCAAAACCCTGGTCAACTTTGAAAGACACCTTGATCAAGGGAAATCAATTTCCTGTAGTCAGGCCCTTCTGGAGAAGCTGACAAAATTGAAGGGAAATATTGGAGTTTTAAGGATTTGGGATCAATGAATTGGATGTGATGTGACAACAACCCCATAGTTTCAACCTACTCTTGCATAATGAGAGTATTTCTATATAGTATATCTACAGCCACAACAAGTCTATATTTTCAACATGTTCATGCATTTTCGAAGTGGTTTCGTGTATCTACCGATGCTGAAAATTAATTTGGTCTGATTAGATAATCAATATGGTTACTATCAAGTTTTTGGCTTCACATAGAGAATATTGGGGGTTTTCAGAACAATTAAATCTGCACAGTAAGCTGTAGGTTCTATAAGTTGATGAAATAATGCATGAATCTGGTTATTAATACCCTAAACTTTGCTTTATCATATACCAACGAATCAATTTCCAGGTGCCCACACTATGATGCTAATTAATGGTAAAATCATTAAGTCATACACATAACAAAAATGATCAATTCCTAGATGTATTATTTCATAGAAAAACACATGGCTATATTACTAGTTGTAAAATTAAAATTATATTCATATCTTTATGTGAAAACATAATTTAACAGGATCTTAAGATATAATAATTAAATATATTTTTATTCGTCATTCAAATTAAAGTAAAATAAATTACGTACTAGAAATTTTAATTCTCAGCTTCAATGCATCCGTAGCCATTGAATCATGTAAGTATTAAAATGCACACAAATCTCATGACACGATCCAAAGGCTATGAATATCAAGGACCAGATCCAAAATGTGTATAACTTTGTGGGTAACGTCATAACATGTGTAGAGCAATACATAATATTCTGTTAAGTTTTGAGGTAGCTTTTATTTTAGGCCGAAGTCAAGTTTCTGATAGGTTTGGTTTGAGTTATCGGACAGATGTGGGACATTATCCCACACCTTCGTGCTCTTGGCCTTTTGTACAATCTATCTTCATCAATACATACATTTTCATCTTCAAAAAAAAAAAAACACATAATATTCTGTGTAATTTTTTTTATCTAATTAATATATTCAAATAATACATTGGGACCACTTAACTCTACTTGTCACTACGTACAATACCCTAAAATAGAGGGTAGAGATGGAATTAGGGGTACAAGTGACTTTTGGCACCATAGAACCTCGAGGGATATGAAGGGGTTGCAGAGTTTCTCCTAAACCTAGAGAACTAGTGTTGTCATATTCAAACACAACAAAGTTCTGTGACCCCCCCTTGACTAATATATATACATATACAGACAGTTGGTGAGGAATCCATGACTCGTCTTTCAACAGGATAATAATCAGACCAACAATATAAAAAAAGAAAAAAAAATGAGAGCATCATTTGCAAGGTTAAATTAATCAATCATACTTTGGTGTTTTATGCAAATTCAATCTGATATATGAAAATGGCATGTAAATACAAATAAGCAAGCATAATGAGCTTTGGTTGTGCTGTACAACAGTGGATGAGACCAAGGGAAATTCAATAATGTTTTGTCTTCTCTCAGTAAAATATTGATTAATTTATGAAGTAGCACTGAGAGTTACATCCAAAATTCAATAATTAAGGTCTATGCAAGAAAGTCCAATGTTCTTTCAACAAATATCTAAAGAAATAACACCGGCCCTTGTTAGGAATCAAACAACAAATTCAATAACAAACTCTAGGGATCTTGATAACTATGGATGACCAAATTAACAAATCACGTAACAAGATTTTTCTTCATTGTGTTAAACTTAATTAATGACAAGATATTAAATTTATAGTGCCGGTTCTAGATATCCATAAGTCCAAAACATCTTTTTCTCAACCTACCTAGCTGGAGGCCTATCCCCATATTCTGAGACTATCTGTTGAATGTTGTATGCATCGAACACCTCTTAATATGGAGATTTAATCAAATCTTGCATTCACAGGGATTGATCACTTGGTCTTCTAGTTGTGATGACTATGAAAACACTGATGTTCGAAAGTGTAATCAATTGAAATTAGCAACAAATTGGGTAGTTGCAAGATGTCGTCACAACGAGCAAAATGTTATATTTGCATCTTGAATTTATAGAATACTTTGCGGAGGAGCAGAAAAAGGTTAAGGGGTTTTCTCTGGAAAATCTCTCCACAAATATAAAGAGCCAAGAAAAACAGAAGACGATATTTAGGATTAATGCAAATCAGAGTAGGAAATAATTAAATAAAATGAGGGGTTGTTTCCCTAATAGATCCAACAATAAGAACAACAACAACAACAAAACATCACCACTTTATGAAAGCCTCACATGCAAAACAAAGAAGTCAACTTGAAGATATAATGAGGACCAGTGTTCACTGCAACAAAAGATCAAATTTTCGGCGTTTGTTAAGCCTCGATACAAATCTCAAATATGCTGTGAAAATATAATGTTACCGGCTTTTTTGCACAGTTCCCGGCATTTGTGAAAAACGCAGCTAATACTGTTGTCGGAAAAAGCTACCGCGTTTATATACATCACTAAAACTTACCGGTGTATATTTTCGGTATTTAAAAAATGTCGGGAAAGATTTTTCGGCAACATCACTTTTTCGGTGCCATGAGATATTCCCCGCATTTTAATAAACTTCGAAAATATATTTGTGAGATTTTTCAAAAAACGCCGGGACTGTATTTGCGAATTTTTTTAAAAGTGTCGGCAAAAGATTTATTAACAAACACCAAGAAAGCTATTATTTTTATCGACAATTTATTTTTATTTTTTATTTTTTATTTTTAACCTGTGATTCTTATACCAAACTCACATCAAAATAATTTTAAAATAAATAATCTATGCAAATACACTATTATCTCAAAATAAATCTTAAACATTGTATCAACATTCACAATGTCTTCAAAAAAAAAAAACATATTGTTATAAAAAAACAATCAAAAAACGGTCTTCACAATATTTAAAAATATCAAGTATTTCTTCCAAAATAAATACACCATAGTAGAAAACAATTTCCATTTCGGCTTGTTTGTATGGCCTCGACACCTGGGCATTGACAGTGTCTTGAGCAAGGTGTAAAGGAGGACTGATAGAGAGATTGCAACTGTGCATTGATACCAAAAAACAACTACTACCGGAGAATCACCCAAACTTTAATGAAGGATGGTAGAATTATTGGAACTAAAACAAAAAACAAAGAATGTAGGATTAGCAATAAAATCTCACCCTAAAATCTCACCAACTCTTACCACACATTCTGTGCTTTGTTCAAGGCAACAAAGAGAACATATAAATCCTAAGGGGTTGGCCTGATGGTCACGACTTGAGATTTAGAGATACGTTTCCACTTAGGTATCAAGTTTGAAACTTCTCAAGTGCTATCAACTCTTTTTGGGCCAGTCCATACAGGACAAAATGTCCTAGTTTTAATTGGGATCCCTGCAAGTGGACAGTAAGATTGGGCCCCCAAAAACTAATCGGCATTAAGTTGAGAGTAATTCCAAAACCGGCCAAAGACCTCGACTATAAAAAAAAAAAACAGAGACAACATATAGGAACAAACTTGCCAGCTCTGCCAGAAAGATCCCAATCCTTTCTATATGCAGCAGGCCCAAGTGGCCTTACGTTGTGCCGAGGAGCAAATGAGGTTCCCAAATGAGAATAAATCACCTGAAGTAGCAACAGAAGTTAAATTAGCCATGCAACCTTGCAATACAACCCCAAAGGCTGTGTTTGGATCATGAACTTCTGATAGCTTAATCAGAAACTCTATAGTTATTTTGTCCTTTCTTTTTTCCTTTTCCCTCCCTGAACAATTCCACCAACCTATGTCCAAAATACAAGCTGTAATATTGGGTCAATCAACATAAGAAAATGTCATAGCAAATAAGCCAACATTGTCTTGGATTATCTCAGTTGAATTTTTTCAGTGAGAAAAAGAAGATGATTGAATAGACGGCGCCAAATTCATGGCACCAGAAACTAGTGCAAAGACCCTTGAACTCTTGCGTTAGTTCTTGCAAAAAAAAAAAAATCCATTGATCGGAGATCGTTGTCCCGCCAATAATCCTTTGACGATCAAATTAGATCTATGTAGAAAAAGAAACAACAATAGTATATAGTTCAGAAAGTACGAGAGTAGTGTGTGCAAACCTACCTAGTTTTTGGCCTAATTTTGCCTTTAAATAGGTTAGAGGAGGAGAAGATCACAAGCAAGTTTCATGGCCGCCAATCACGCCTTCTTTCCATCTCCGGAGGAGCGGCTCACTAATTGCGCATGCCATCCTCGTGATTCTGAGCAGTTACGAACGTCATTCGCGGGATTCGTCCGACTGTCCGAGTGGTTAAGGGCACCCTTCTTGTGCCGGATCTTTCGATCGAACTCTAATAGCAACTCCTTTCAACTAGACTAAGCGTAATAGATTCCAGCCGATTAAGATGAGCATTACCAATCGAGTTAGTACATGCTTGGGGTTCGGTCGGTTGCTTGTATAGACATGTTGTCATTGTTCGCTCGAATATAACATAGTACGCAAAGGTAGCCGACCACTAAGTGATTTGTTGCAGAACATAGCTAAACTGAGCTCATTATTTTTAATTTTCTTTAAAATTAGCTTTAAAAAAAAAAAAACAAGATGCAGTAAGCCTACAAGCCTATTTTGCTAGTTTATCTATGGATAATCATAGACAGAGGGAACTACTGTCCACTACCTACCATATTTCATCTGTGAGAATAAATCTTGTGCACTAGGAAGAGCTAAGACCATCTACTCTATCCTCTCTCTTGAGTTTCTTTTTTCCTATTTTGAGAAGTAATTTTTTTAAATATGTTCTACATTAGCTTTTTTTTATGTTCTCTCTATTTTGTCAATACAAAATTAGAATCGGTCACTATTTACTTTATTTAAAGAGTCTAATGCATGAGACATTTAAAAATATAACTCTCTAAAGTAAAAAAGTGAAATTTCTTTCCTAATTTAGTCCAAAAAGTAGAGAAACTGATGTGAATGCTCAAGTACAAGAAGGGCTCTCTCCAAAGTGAGTACTTGTCAAGCTTTCGAACTCGCCATGACTCAACGATTGCAAAGCTAGCAACAAGTGAATAAGCATTACAATAATTTGCTCATCCTAGTCAACTTGAATTTTCTTTCTCTATTGTGATAAAAATACATGACGAGCTAGTTCGAGATTGTGAATCAAAAGCTGCAGTCTTTTGTTTTATTTTTCGATTACTCCATCCGAAGGGAAAATGCTTCAACCACACCAAATCAACACATTTAGTAAGTGTGTGTAGCTCACGACTTATGTGAGTGTTCGTGTATGTAAATTTGGGTGTGATTGTAACATTACTCCATCTGAAAGGTATCAGCTGTATTCGGAAAAGATAGATTTGGTTTCAATCGCCAAATAGGATCAAAGTTGGTTGAAGAATATTGGTACTAAGTGCAGTCCCTCAATAATGGAAGAAAAGGACTAATTCCTTAAACCATAGAATTATCTAAATTAGGTTGGACTAATTTCCATAAAACAGAGCATGAGTGTAAGCGACATCCCAACTACAGTACTGAACACAATTCAAAACATAATTGAGTGTGAAGACAGAAAGGCAAGAACAGACAATTTGAAACCTCATGAGGTTGTCCAAATGGAGATTGGGATGGATTGTAAACTTAGATATCCTGAAGTCGAACATTGACAACTACAAATTTTTGGGCCATTATTTGTCTAGTTGTTAATTTCAGAATACCAATGACGAGTCGGTAATAGATAGGACATATTTTAAGTTGACCGAATACCTTGATTATTAAAAATATAAAAGGAGGCCATTTGGGTTTTGGAGTAGGCAATAGGGCAATTACCAGCCACTTATTAAAACCAATAGAGGCCACAAAAGGACACCAGTATTTGGTAACTCAACCCAATACCAATCACTACATAACTTGTATAAGTACTAAAATCAATACTTTTTCTTTCCTCTTCTGATAAAACTAAAAGCAATAGTGTAATAGAGTAGGAAGTTGGTTGCATTACGTGGAGGGGGTAGGGGGACCCAGTTGACTCGGTAAGGATTAACAACTTCTTCAAGTACAAGTTTTTTTCAAAAACAGAGCCAAAACTGGGAATCCAACCGATCACTTCCACAGAGGATTAAGTCGTTTTGAGCTACCACACCTTCATCAAGCAAACCCCACTCACACACACACACACACAAAACTCACTCCATCCCCTTTGTCGGTAATTCAACCACTGTATCTTCCCCTGTGTAATCCCCAAATCTCTTATTCATCATACCACCACCTTTTCTAGTAATTAAATAACCCTCTTTCTGATTTCTCACGCCTATGCATACTATAATATACTATTGCCTTTTCTTTACCTGATATAATACTACATCATTGAACTGATAATTATCCGACTAATAATATTACTCTTTATTTATGATATTCTATATCTCAAATTTTCTGGCATTATATATCCGACGAATGTCCAACTTCAGATTTGTTTACCAAACGATATATCATTCAATTTAATATTCATTACCCATCAAAAAAGGGACCCTGTAGTCCTATACTATTATAATAAGTTCCCCTTCTTTCTTTAGTATCATGTTTTACCCCCTTGTTGACCTCTGTCTCTCATTCCTTTATTATACTCTTCTCTCTGTCCAACTATTCACTTATCCCTGCATTGAAGACCTCCCCCCCCCTCTCTCTCTCTCTCTCTCTCGATGGAACAGAAGTTCGGTGACCATTAAAAGCACCACAACTGTCTATCTATCTCTTTGCTGTCGCTTATTTCAAGGGTACATTAAAAACCTCTGCACTTTCCAAAATTTGCAACCCAAACATAGCCATTCCTGTGAAATCCACGTTACAAAACACAGAGATACATGCACTGTCTCAATCCCCGCGTCTTCTCCTCCACCCAATTGATTGTGTTTTAAATGCCCGTAAATCAACCAGCTCATCCTTCCCATGCAAAAGCATATCAGGAAAAAGGAGGTCAAACCCTTTTATATTGCCACTGTTTTTAACCCTCACTTCCTCTTCATGCTTCCTTGAGACCACCTTTTCCTCTCATTTCAACGTTGAGATGACCCCTCCAAAAGGGCTTTTCTTACTTCTTCTAGTCCTCTTGATATGCCTATTTCCATGTGATTCGGACTCATCAAGTGATCTAAACGCCCTTTTAGAGGTGAAACAGTCTTTCAAAGACCCACAAAATGTACTCAGCGACTGGTCTGAGGCCAACCCAAGTTTTTGTTCATGGACAGGCATTTCGTGCGACACTGGTGGCTCAGTCACCGGAGTGGTGGTGGGTCTCAACCTTTCCGACTCGTCACTCGGCGGGTCAATCTCACCTGCACTCGGCCGTCTCCAAGACCTACTCCACCTTGATCTTTCTTCTAATCAGCTCTCGGGTCCCATTCCACCAACTCTCTCTAACCTTTCTTCTCTGGAGTCTCTGCTCCTCTTTTCCAACCAACTCTCTGGTTCCATCCCGTCTCAACTCGGCTCGCTTTCGAACCTCCAAATACTCCGAATCGGCGACAACGACCTCACCGGTCCGATTCCGGCATCGTTTGGCAGTCTTTTTAATTTGGTCATTCTTGGTCTGGCATCTTGCAGTCTCACTGGGCCCATACCTCCGGAACTTGGGAGTCTTTCCCAACTTCAGAATATGATTTTGCAGCAAAATCAACTGGTGGGTCCCATTCCGGCCGAGGTGGGGAACTGTTCTAGCCTCATTGTGTTCACTGCTGCAGTCAACGGACTCAACGGATCAATCCCATCAGAGTTGGGGCAACTTCAGAATCTCCAGCTTCTTAACCTCGCCAACAATTCTCTCTCTGGGGAGATTCCAGACCAGATTGGTGAACTGAGTGAACTCGTTTATCTGAACTTTATGGGGAATCAGCTGGAGGGCTTAATCCCAAAGTCATTGGGGAAACTGGGTAGTCTGCAGAATCTTGATTTATCGGCGAACAAGCTCAGTGGCGATATCCCAGAGGAGTTGGGGGAAATGGGTCAGCTTGTTTTCATGGTTTTGTCTGGAAACGATCTTTCTGGTGTTCTCCCAAGAACGATATGCTCAAATACAACCAATTTGCAGCATTTGATGTTGTCAGAAAACCGACTTTCTGGGGAAATTCCAGTGGAATTGAAGGAGTGCCAGACACTGTTGCAGCTTGATTTGTCCAACAATACACTCAATGGGTCAATTCCAGTGGAGATTTACGAGCTAGTTGGTTTAACTGATCTCGTGCTCCACAATAACACCTTGGTCGGTTCGATTTCTCCGTTCATAGCAAACCTCAGTAATCTCCAAACACTGGCACTGTTTCATAACAATCTGGAAGGAAACCTGCCAAAAGAAATTGGAATGCTTGGCAAACTTGAGACTCTGTTTCTCTATGAAAATCAATTCTCAGGGGACATCCCTCTGGAGATTGGAAACTGCTCCAGCTTGCAAATGATCGACTTCTACGGAAATCATTTCACAGGAAAAATTCCAATCACCATCGGAATGCTGACGGACCTGAATTTTCTTCATCTGAGACAAAATGATCTTTCCGGCGAAATCCCGGCCACTTTGGGTAACTGCAATCAAATAACCATCCTTGATTTGGATGATAATCGTCTCTCAGGTGGAATCCCACCAACATTTGCGTACCTCCAAGCGCTGCAACAGTTGATGCTTCACAACAATTCTCTCGAAGGTAATCTGCCCATTGAACTAACCAATGTTGCAAATTTGACGAGAATAAATCTGTCGAATAATAGATTCAATGGTAGTATAGCTCCTCTTTGTACCTCTAGTTCTTTTCTTTCTTTTGATGTCACAAACAATGCATTTGATGGTGAAATTCCTCCTGGGCTGGGAAATTCACATTCTCTTGAACGGCTGAGATTAGGAAACAATAAGTTCACAGGGAAAATCCCTTGGAATTTAGGAGAAATCAGGGAACTCTCTCTGTTGGATATTTCGGGGAATTTACTCACTGGATCAATTCCTGTTGCACTTTCATTGTGCAAGAAACTGACCCACCTTGATTTAAACAACAATTCTCTCTCCGGATCAATTCCTGTATGGCTGGGTGAATTGCCTCAGTTGGGTGAGTTGAAGCTCTCCTCCAATCAGTTTTCTGGGATCCTTCCCACAGAAATATTCAATTCCACCAATCTTTTAGTGCTTTCTCTTGGTGAAAATTCGCTTCACGGAACTCTCCCTTCTGAAATCGGTAAACTTGCATCTCTCACCAACCTTAATCTCGAACATAACCAATTTTCGGGACCCATCCCTCCTTCTGTAGGTGAGTTAAGCAAGCTTTTGGAACTTCGACTGTCGCAGAACAGTTTTAGTGGTGAAATACCAGTTGAGATTGGACAGCTCCACGAACTTCAAATCATACTAGACCTCAGCAACAACAACCTCACAGGCAAAATTCCGTCTTCTATTGGAACCCTGTTCAAACTTGAAACCCTTGACCTATCTCACAATCAACTGGTGGGAGAAATCCCACCACAAGTCAGTGAAATGAGTAGTTTGGGCAAGCTTAATCTCTCCTACAATGATCTTCAAGGCAAACTGGACAAGATGTTCTCACACTGGCCACCGGAGGTATTTGCAGGAAACTCTCATCTCTGCGGAGCCCCCCTTGAACAGTGCAAAAACACCAAGTATGGGAATCAGCAGTCAGGTCTAAGTGAATTATCAGTGGTCGTGATTTCAGCTATTTCGACTATAGCTGCAATTGTTCTACTGATACTAGGGATTGTAATCTTCTTCAAGCGCAAGCGAGGGGAATCCTTTAGGAAAGGCAGTGAAGTGAACTGCACTTACTCTTCCAGTTCGTCTCAAATAAAGAAACGACCTCTCTTCCGAAATGGGACTTTCAAGCGGGATTTCAGGTGGGACGATATTATGGAAGCTACAAACAATCTGAGCGATAACTTCATTGTCGGATCAGGTGGGTCGGGAACTGTATACAGAGCTGAGTTGATCACTGGAGAGACCGTGGCAGTGAAAAAGATACCAAGGAAAGGTGATCTTTTGCTGGATAAAAGCTTTGCGAGAGAAGTCAAGACGCTTGGGAGGATAAGGCACAGGCATCTTATGAAGCTATTGGGATACTGCAGCAACAAAGGGGGAGGCTCATATCTATTGATATACGAGTACCTGGAGAACGGAAGTGTCTGGGATTGGCTGCACAGGCAACCAATGACTGTGAAGAAGAAAAAAGCCCTTGACTGGGAAGCAAGGCTCAGGATAGCAGTGGGACTAGCTCAGGGAGTGGAGTACCTCCACCATGATTGCGTGCCTATGATCATTCACAGGGACATTAAATCTAGCAACGTATTGCTCGACACCAATATGGAGGCGCATTTGGGAGATTTTGGGTTAGCAAAAGCACTTGAGGAGAGTTACGACTCAGTAAACACTGAATCAAACACATGGTTCGCTGGGTCCTACGGCTACATAGCTCCAGGTAAAGAAACTGACTTCTTTTGAAAAGCATTTACTTCTTCTATCCTATACGTATAGTATTTCTAACACATGTTTTCATCCATCTTCAGAGTATGCCTATTCTTTAAAGGGAACGGAGAAGAGCGATGTTTACAGCATGGGTATTGTCTTGATGGAGCTTGTGAGTGGAAGAATGCCTACCGATGGGAATTTTGGTGTAGACATGGATATGGTAAGATGGGTTGAGACCCGCGTTGAAATGCAAGGATCTGACCGTGAAGAGCTAATAGATCCTGCACTGAAGCCATTGACGCCATATGAAGAATGTGCTGCATACCAAGTTCTGGAAATAGCACTGCAGTGCACAAAAACCACCCCAGCGGAGAGGCCAACGTCCCGGAAAGCATGCGAACTCCTCCTCAATACATTTAACGATAGAGTTTTGTATTCTGAGAAGATGAGTCCAGATCCATATGCATAGTCAATGAAATCATATTAGTTTTTGGAGACACTGACATTCAAGCATAACTCGTGTGAATAAAGAGAAGCGCCAATACAAGCAACCTGTCTTTCCCATCTTGTTTCTCTAACAATCGTAAAGCTGAAAACAAAATCTACTAATTCCTCGCATTCCTCGCTTCTTCTGCAAATGAAAAACTAATTTAATTTGTTGAATGATGTACCTTTGATAAGCATCAAATTGATCATATTCTAGAGTAAGGATGGCAACGGAACGGATCAGAGGTGAATATCCCTGTTCTTGTTCCCGATCCCTGAACTCTTATCCAATTCCCATTCCTGCCCCGATCTCTGACGAGTATTTTTTTTCTACCCTCCACCCCTACCTCGAATAGAGAATAGATATTTAAAAAATTACCAAAAAAAATAATTTTTTCAATGTATATAATAAAGTTATAGGAGGCGATTGAAAAACTACCAAGCTACCAAGACGGATCTCTTACACCATGTAGCCTCAACAAGCTCTTAATCCCTAGAAATCCTAAAAAAGTCTAAAATATAAAAATAAATGTTAAAACCTAAAAAGTAAGAACGGATTAGGGTTATAGTTCATATAAATACGGGTGGGGATCGGGATGGAGATATATATTTCTAAATCCTACCTGTTTTCCGAATATTTTTCAAAGTCATCTCTAAATCCTACCCGATCTCCGTAAAAGTCTCCAAATCGCCAATCCATTCGGGCCGGATGGATCAAATCAAAAAGCCATCCCTATTCCAGAGTTGTCACATATAGCAGTTCCGTGATTGCATCTTCCAGTGTATCCTATAGCAGTTCTCTGCCCAAAGCTAGTTATAGTTAAGTTACTGAGTCATCAGTATTAGAGTTGCTGCTGAAATGTACCATTCTCGAGTATAACTGATAAAGCAAACAAAACCACAAACACAATGTGCCATATTTAGAAGGGGTTGGATATTGCTTTCAACAGTTTCAATTATTGAGGTACAAACCAATTCAAAGTATGTGCTACAAATGCTAACAGCGAGCAGGCAAATTCAAACAACCTCATAAACAAAGAACAAAAGATGGTTTAAGCAAATGAAACCCAAACATAATCTGGTTCACAAGCCACATTCTCAGGAAAGTGAATGCTACATCTTAAGATGCTTCAGTCCACACCATCGAAGTGCTAATCGCCTAATCCTCATCCTCTGCAGTTAAAAGTTGCAATCCAATCAGACGAAAAAGTCAAAAGGAAACACAAAAAAGGATTAAAACGATGAATGTTGGGATAGATAATAGAAATTTACAAACTAATTCATCTCTACTTATAAGCAAATTAGATGCCCTGTAAGAAGTTCGGAAGAAGAAACACCACCGATCAAAAGTTCCTTGCTTAACTGATATAAAATCAAACTTCAAAACGCTACAACACAACCGAAAAGAACAAAACTAATCTTTGACAAATTGTAATCTGAAATATAAAGACGTACTGAAAGTAACATATTCAAGCATATGTGCCATGGCTACGTGAAAAAGGAGAACAGAAGTGTACATATCAACTTTGCAAATCATGGGGTACATAAAATGACTTTACCTACTAAAATGAGAAAAAATAAACTTGAAATTGTGCGGAGAACTGAAGTGTGCGCTTGAGCATGTGCGCAAGACAGAGAGAAATAAAACCAAATGCCAATAGGTTCAAGTCCCCATGCCTGATTATGGGCTATTACCAAAAAGAGGTTTAGAGAAGCAAGTCAGTTCAGGTAAGATGGAAGACTTCTGAACCGTCCCTGCAGATTTAGAGAAGGGGGTTGTACAGATCATGGAGTGAGGGAATGGTGCTATCAGAAGCTTACATCTCCGGGGAGATGAGGTAATATGGTTGGGAAGAAAAGTATTAGAGACCTCGTCGGAGAAACAGATCAGCTTTGTGGGCTCTCAAAGAGGTGGCTATAGAAGTACAGAACAAAAATTCCGGAGTTGGTTCTTGAAGAGGTCGCTCTAGCAAAATTACTGTGCTGAAAAAGCTGCAACTTGCAGCTCTAGTCATGAAATCTTACACACAAATTTCGCCATACGAGGAAGTGGTCCAAAATTCTAATGATGATTGTCACCGAAGTAGAGAACATATCACCTCTGCTACATTGATGATCTGTTATCGAGGGTGGAGGGACATGGAAAGAAGTGGGGCAGAGCGATCCAACTGAGTTGGTAAATTTTCACAGAATAGGCTTAGTTTTTCTTGGTATTTGACGCATTTGACCCACATATATTGAAATTTTATACAAAGAAAAACAAACCAAGTATGCCTATATATATTTGACTCTGCTGATTACATATGCTGCCTATGCCCGTCTGTTAAGTTGTCAATTTATGGGCAATAGACGAGAAATGCAGCCTTGCTTGAACAATTTCATCAAGCTATGCCAACTGTAGCCTGTAAATTTACATGACATCGAAAATCACTACAAGAACATAAGCTAATTGGTGACAACACTCTTGATCTACCATCTCTCCTCTTCCTGTTGGAAACTCTGTGTCATTAACTTGAAGGAAAATGTAACCGCGGTAACAGTTAAGTACAGCTCATTTTTAACAAAGTTTTCCATAGTGACATATGAAGTTCTGGCTACTATTTAGCCACCCTCTTGTATCTTCAACTGCCAAACATGATAGGGACTCGTAAAAAACCCAATTTAGCTTGTATTACTCAACTTTTTTATGCATTACTGAGATAGTTTATTTACTTGTTTTCTCAAGATCAATCATCAAAATCAATCAACCATATATCACTCCTAATTCTTATTCCACCCTAGCCAATTACATGAATGACACCGTTACACAATTTTTTGTAGTACTCAACGCCTAAAGGTAACTCCTGAAGTGAGGGTGCTCTCACGTTTATCTAGTGCACATTATTTTCGTACCCGGCAACGTCTGGCTGCTTCACAACCATTACCTCCCCACAAAATGCCCATCAAATGCAAGATGAGTTGCTTTATAATTACTCATCAACATGACTAACTTCACCAAAGAACCTCCTAGTTATGGTGTTAAATCCTACAGTACTATTGGATTGGTGTTGAATTTGGAGGATTGCTTTGACTGATGTGGTATGCCAGATTCCCGTACCTTTCACCTTCCCACACCAAGATTGACGGGTCCTACCCATCAGCTTTGCTAAGAAATATAACAAAGTTGAGCTTTTCTAGGAGGACTTTTCATGGATAAAATGGACAAACTTCAAACAAGATTGCCCTTTCCTACAGAAATCCATTTTCTTGCCAATGGCTCAGGCTTAGGCAACAAGAAACTTCTTGTCTTGTCTTATTATTTTACATTGTACGATGGAGAAATGGCACCTAGATGTTGAACCCTGAACTCTTTTTAAGATATCCAGCAATCAGCATAGATACCGCTACAGGATATGGATTTGATGCGATGCGACACGAATATTAAGATACAGCTTTTTTGCTAGTATACGTTAGATTAAAATAAAATTCTACAAGGATGGTAGTAAACCGTTGTATTTTTGTTAGGTTACTTCTAAGTTTACTTAGTTATTCAATTGTTAAAATCTAAAATTATTAAAATCATGCATCACAGAATAAGGATATTCAATGCACAACAAAAATGACGATACTATTTTACTTTATTACATCTTCCTCCCTAAAGAGCAGATAAAATGTTAAAAGATTATACTTTTCTTTATTCCTAACAATTTAACTCTAATACAATGCAAGAAGTGCTATAATTTTATTTTAATAAAAGTGTTAGATACGTGATCTTAAATATCTGAAAGTATCTGATACTTAAAAACAAAAAGTAATATTGTTTATAACATGGATACTTTTGAAACACGTATAAGCAATTATCGGACGAGTATAGACATCAGTACGGGTACGACCATACGACCCATCTAAGAATATTCGTGCTTCATACTAGTTTTTAAGCAATTTATGCTTGTTTTGAAACCCTAAATCTACATAAAGCTAGTAAATAAAGCTAAGCAGATGCATAACACGATGCATAACCAGATGAATAAGAGATTAGACAGAAACAACTTCTTAGCAAAATAGATTCATAGTTACATGCTGGTTTCTTTGAAGAGCACTATTCAAGTTATGCTGAATTGTCTTTTTTTGCTCGACTTTTTTTTTTTGCCTCAGCGTTATGTTGAATTGTTGCTTAATTTTGTTTGTCCCATCAGCTTTTAAGCCTAAAGTTTTGTTAGAAAAGATGAATGTTGATTGGTCAACTATGATTGTTCCTCCCTTGGCAATTGTAGTTCGTCAATGATGTCGATAGTTGATTCGCATGTTATCATGGTTGAGGGAGTGCTCCATCAGAGTGAGTCACACCTATTTTTGGACTTTCACAACCAGCAGTTAGTAACTTAGTCGTGGCTTATTTCCGTTACCTTTTCTTTAGGGTTTAAGGTGTCGTCGATAAATAGCCCCATATGTAAAGTTAATAGGATGGAGACCATGACTTGAAAGTGAATGAATTGAGATATTGAATGGAGTTCCCCTATTATGTATTTCCTCAATGTTTCTCCTCATTCTATGTTTCTCCCCTTCTCCTATCTTCTTCCCCTTTGCTTCTTCTCACCACCGTCTAATTTCTCCTTCTTCCCCCACTCTTTTCCCTTCTCTACTGCTCCTTGTAGTCTCATAATGTACTAATTTTAGAGTATCTTCAACAACAGAATGGTTCTTAGAGTAAGACCAAAAGGTTCAAACTTGACGTAATCTTTTTACATTTCTTGGACACCACCGACAATAGGGAAAAATCTTCAGGAGTTAATATCGGATGATGGATGGAGAAATGCATATGTGCAAAGATTTACCCTCAAACAACAGCAATCCGCAAACAGCAGCAGCAGTAGTAGCAAAAGGAAGAGAATTATACAAACAACGAAAGTTGCAATCATATAATTTGAAGAAGAAAAGAAAATCAGCTAACCGAAGTAACGGCGCTCGTTGGCAGCTTTAGCCTTTTCAAGCATCTTGTCTAGGTCTTCCTGAAGCTTAGCGTCCCACTTCACTAACTGGTTCACAAACACGACCCCCAATCCCATACCCAACACGTGCTCCCACGGATCTGAACATCAGAATCACACAAATATTACACGAAAGAAGTAGGGATGCGTTTATGTATGAAAAATGAAGGAGAGAAGAATCGATTGGAACATGGAAGCAAAGAGTTGGGAACATTACGCCTCATGTAAGGGAGTTTGCGGAGGGCATTGGAATACATCTGGGTGCCCAATCCCAGCAGGGCTCCGATCATTGTCGCAGTCGCCGGCATTTCCCTTCTCTCTCACTCCCCCTCTGTCTCTCTCTGCGTCTTGATTTGATTAGCGACTCCAATGTCGAGTCATGTGTGCAATCATGGGTAGGGTACGGGTCGGATGATACGCTTCTCCTGCCCGACCGGATTCCCCATATGGATATTAGGCGATTACTTGGTGGACTTGGGTACCCGATATGCAGCAGTTATCGCCAGTTTTGTTACTATCTTAAAATTAACATACATTTTTTAAATAATGTTTTTTTAACAAAAAATTACATTAAACATAACAACTTAAAAATAAACCACCAAACATAAAATAATATAATTTTAGTTTCAATTTATGCCTAATAATCGGAAAAATCCTTAATTGAATTTTTCTTTTTAAATATGAACCGATATTGGCGAGAACAAGTCGGAACAGACCTGTATGGTGGCCAGAAAGATACATCAATGGCCTAGAATGGCTACTCAATGGGTACTGGCCATTACAGTACGGAGGACAAATAACATTGTTGTGAGGTTGTATCATGCACCAAAACTATATAGTTTTAGTGCATGAAATGCTTCACACCTCTTTCATCTTAATCCTTGTTTGGCATCAAAAAAAATTTGTCCAAAGTAGTTATTTTGACCCCCCAAAAAAAAAGGAGAGAGAAATAACCTCACAAGCCCGACTGCTGCCCAATTATGGAGAAAGAAAAAGTGATCGACACTGCTCTTTCGAACGATTTTCGATCATGCTGTCTGGATTTTATTTTTCAAAAAATACTAAAAATTTATCGTTGACTTGAAAAATTATTTCGGAATTAACCGAAGTTAACGATAAATCCGAAATAGTTTTTCAGGACAACGGTGAATCTTTAATATTTTTTTGAGAGTGTAATCCGAACAATACAAATGAAAGAAATTCAAATGAATGACGTCGATCACTTTTTCTTAGTCCAAAGGGTGAAGTAGGGTTTGTGAAGTTATTTATCTTCTTTTTTCAATCCAAATTGAAACAACTAGTTTGAACAAATTATTTTTTGGTGCCAAATAACGAATTAAGACTAAAGAGGTGTGAAACATTTCATACACCAAAATTATATAGTTTTGATGCATTGCACAACCTGATGTGTGGGCTACACAACAAGTTTCATATACCTATTTACGAATGAGAAAGTCTTGGAATACAACATATAAGTACAAATTCAGACACACGTATATCTAAGACCATTTGAAACGCTTAGTACTTCTCTGCATAAATCAAACGATTTTCTGATACATCTGTATCCAAATTTATGCATATAGGTTGCATCACTAGTGTCACTCAAATCAGAAAGCTAGCCCAGGAACCAAGAATGGGTTTTCCAGAAATATCCCAGAAATGGGTCCCACCACTCCATTTGTCGGAACCATTGTATAATTCATCAATCTTTTTGAACTAACACCCCTCAATAGAATGGAGTTGCCGAGCGTAGGAATCATCATCTTTTAGATATGGCTTGAAGTATGAGTTTTTGGATGCATGTTCCTAAACAATTCTGGGGTGAAGCCACCTTGATCGTTGCCTACCTAATCAATCATCTTCCTACTCGTATTCTTGACAAACGTGCACCTGTCGCGGTATATACTAGGTCATCTACGTTGTTTTCCATTCCTCCCCGTGTCTTTGGATGTACATGCTTCATTCATAATTATTCTCCTACCCATAGAAGGCTTGATCCACGGGCCATTAAATGCATATTTGTCGATTATTCTTCCACTCAAAATGATTATAAGTGCTGTCATCCTCCAACCCGCACGTAGTTTGTCTCCATAGATATCATACTTTTTGAGTCACAGGCATATTTCACCTCCCCTTCACCTCTTCAGGGGGAGAGTATACCTATAGAATGGAAGGAGTGCGAGATATTCCGGAGTTGTCTGTGCCCGTGTTTAATTCTTTTGAGATACTGGATACATTGAAGAAGGATATTGAGGGAGAAGAAATGAGAATGAAAAATCAAGGGGAAGAGTTTATGGAAATAGTAAGACCTCCAGCAAGAAAACAAGATATTTTTTACCACAGAAGGTCAAGACATAAAACCATCCTTCTTGATCTACCATTACAATTATCATAAGACCATCCTTCTTGATCTACCACTACAATTACCATCACGTAGTAAAGGTTCAGGTACTTCTACTTTCTCTTCTTCTTCTATTTGTAACAATGAATTAGATACTTTAGATGATGTCACTACCCATCTCAAAAACGCATGGCTTGCGACCGGCCGATATGATTTAATCCATCAATGCCTCAATTTATAAAACTGGTTTACGAATTTTCGTAATATCAGAGTGCGATATTTAAAAGAAAGTGCGAAATAACATTTAAAAATACCCCAAAGTGCTAGTGGTAAACTAACTATTACATCATCCATGATAGAATTCTCGGCTTGGCCACAAGCGGCTCGCCTAGAATTCAAAAGTACAATAACATAAATCTGAAATGAAAAATAGTACACATGAAATATAACTAACAACAGTGAAACTAAATAACTTGGTAAAGATACACTGTGGAGTCTGGAATCCAATTTAGACTTCTCGGGTTGATGTAGTGAATTTTCTCGAATATCCTGCAAAACACTCAACACTAAATTAGTGCCGACCGGGGGTTGGATCTCCGGTGGGCACTCCGACAATCAAATTAGCTCTTTAGGAAGAATAGAAGCAACTTGAAAGTATATTCTTAGCGCGAGTGTGCATGTACCTTAAATGAGAATGACCTCCGGATATTTATAGGGTAGGGTTCCAACCTTTTAGCGGTGTCTTCGACAGAAAAAGTGGGTCGCGGTTCGAAAATCACGGTGGCGTCACCATGTGCCCCACATCCGTGCAGATCGGAGGGAGCACGTCTGCACTACCTTCCCCACGTTGATCCGAACTACACGGAGCATGTTCCCACGTAGCGGTGCCGTGCATATGTTTACCGAATATAGATGCCGAAGACGTAGTTCGAGCCGAATACGGGGTGCCGAACACGAGCGCCAAAGGGCGAGTGCTAACACCGTTCGTTCGGTTCAGATACCGAGGACAAACAATCTTGACAATGGGCCGAACCCAGCTACCGTCGAGCATCAAGCATGACAATGGGCCGAAGGTAATATTGTCGAGTAGATGACGGGCCGAAGGCCCATGGTCGTGCATATTTCAGCCCACCACAATAGCCCCTCAATTTAGCCGTACGCGGCACGGTACGGGGGAATTGATTTCCATGGTGGCAGAGGACTAGCGCAACGGTAGATTGCAACCGACGTCTGTAGAGAGCCCGTGTTAGATATTGACGCTTCGGGGCATTTTGGCCCAATGGTCGGAGCCGAACGAACCTGTGCGGCTGAGTTTGCTCAAAACATCAGAGTTTGAGATGGTGCTGCGTGGCGCTCGACCCAACGATTTTGAGCCGAAGAGCCGTCGCGTGGCGGCGCACGCGATGAGTTAGTCAGAGCATCAGACGCTGAGATGGCGCTACGTGGCGCTCGATCCAACGGCTAGAGCCGAAGAGGCGTCGCGTGGCGGCGCACGCGATGCGTTAGTCAGAGCGTCAGATGCTGAGATGGCGCTACGTGGCGCTCGATCCAACGGCTAGAGCCGAAGAGGAGTCGCGTGGCGGCGCACGCGATGCGTTAGTCAGAGCGTCAGACACTGAGATGGCGCTACGTGACGCTCGATCCAACGGCTAGAGCCGAAGAGGCGTCGCGTGGCAGCACACGCGATGCGTTAATCAGAGCGTCAGACGCTGAGATGGCGCCACGTGGCGCCTGATCTGACGGTCAAAGGCGAAACGCTTCAATTCCCCACGCGAGACGCCTCGTATCCAGCGCCGGCCGTTTCCCGCTTCGCAAGCCCCAGTATATATAGAGGGTTTGGAAGAACTTTGAGGTTTTCTTCCAAACCATTGTGCCTCCCACACTTTCTTCTCCAAGACTGCATTTCAAGCATTTGACCATTTGAAGATCTTTGCATATTCGTCCTCGAATCTTTGGTAAGCTTTATGTTTTTTTGCAAACGTTTCATTTTTTGCTACATTAAATCGATAGGACTAGTAGCATTCTTCACTGTAATCGCCTGGGTACGTCGTTCGTATCCCAGGTTCCGGCCGAGCGACGAGAATTTCGGCCGAGGACACTCTGAGGGGATGCGAAGCCCCGATCCCTTTAGTTTGATTAGCCTTCAGTTGAGTCCGAGTTTAGCGCATCGCTACAGATAGGGAGACCGCCGAGGGTAGATTCTAGTAGTAGACCGTACCTCAGATATTTTATTTAACACCCGTGCACGTCTTTATAGGATGTCCGAGCCGGAAGTAGACTCAGCACAGATGCTGTCATCCAGCGCCGAACAGCCTAGACCCAGCGGCTCGGCAGGACTTCTAGATGCCGAGGTGATGCCGAAGACCTCGGCCTCTCACTCGGGGAAGAACCGGTATTCTTGCTTTTTCGAGGATCCGGAGAGCCTTGCTGACTTCCGCACAACATATGGAGTGCCGGACAACATGTCGATAGAACTAGTTCGGCCGGGGGACAACGTCGTGATGGATCGGTCCTGCTCGGGTACGTAGAGGTCTACCGATCGAAGCTCAAGTGTCGAGGAGAGTCTAGCAGTAGTGAAAGCGCCGAAGGCTCAGAAGCGCACCAAACCGACGCTACTCCGCTTGGGGTGATCAGGGAGCCGCGAGAAGAGTCGACGCCGGAGACCGTCATCCCAATCTCCTTAGGTACTTGCTCTTCAAGTTTCTCCTCCGGTTATAGTCACCAGTCGGTCAATATCAGTGACCAGGAGTTGAGAGACCTGTTCGCAGAAATTGACCAAATGTCGAGGAAGGCTCCAGAAGAGGTGACCTTGAAGTTGGCGGTTGGTGGATCCGCACCTTCTTCCGCCCGTTCTGCTGATCCTCAAAAGAAGAGGAAAGGATCTCAAGAAGGCGCCACAGCGGCGAAGAAACCAAAGGAGGCTAAGGAAGACTCCCGATCGAAGGCTGCTGGGGCCTCACACACAAAGGGAGATGCTGCCGCACTTCCGAAGCCGAATCGACCCCTGGCTGCGACCGAGGCGGCGGACGCGTCAACGCCCCCCAACTTCGTACCACAATGCATGTTCGACGGTCAACCGTTGAACATTGAAGATTCCCTAGACGCGACTCCGCACATAGCGTTGTCGCTGGCTGAAGGGATGATACTCCTTAAGGATGCCGATGCCCTACCGAAGACCTTGGACTCCTCATTCCTTGAAATGGCTCGGCTGATGGTGAAGGTATTGTTTCATTCTTCCTTAAGTTTTTCTTTCTGTTTCATCATTTCGTACTCATTATTTTCTTGGTGGTGAAATGCAGACGACCCAACATTTGGCGCCGGTGAAGGAGGGGCTGCTGCGGAACGCCAATCAAATCCGCTGCCTGAGGGGCATGTACGAGCAAGAGCTCGGGGCAAAGAACCAAATGCGAGAGGAGCGCAATGCTGTCCGCGCGGCCCTAGCCGAGGCCGAAGAGAAGGGGAAGGCTCTGTCCCTCGACCTGGAAGCCACGAAGAAGGAGATGGCGCATAAAGTTGATGAAGCTGATTCCAAAGGCTACTCTGATGGGTACGCCGAAGCTCAGGGGAAGTTCCTGAAGCAAATGGAAGGGATCAACGCCCAACTGGCCGGGCTACTGGAGGATGCTTTCCGGAGCGGCTATCTTCGAGAGCTCAAGGTGGGGGAAGTACCGGAGGGATCGTCTCTGTACGAGAACATCCCTTCGTATAGAGCTCCAGTGGCTGCTGTCGAGCCAACTGGCGAACCTTCTGCCGTGTCGCAGACACCAGCCGAAGAGACCCCGGCTCCGGATGTGAAATAAGTGCCCGCAGGAGATCCTAACTTCTCCAACACCGGAGACGGAGGCTAGCCTGCCTAAAATAGGAGTTCGCCAAAAATAGCAGTAGGACCTTTGTATGGAACAACCTTTTTTTTGTTAAGTAGCAGTAGGGCTTTTGTATGGAACAACTCCTGAAGGAATATTGAATACGATGACCTTTTCTCTAATGAGTATTGTCCTGCCTTGAGTTCCTTCTTTCGTTTAAACAATCACCGAACCGTGTTGGTTTATGTCTTTGTTCTAACGATCACCGAAACATGTCGGCTTATTTCTTTGATAGCACAAGTTGTATGGTAGTATTCTAGTCAATGACGTACCGTGCCTTCGCAGATAACCGAGAGTGGCACATTGCCGAACGCTTGGAGAAATTACCAAAAATTTCACATGTAGATAACCAAATATAGACTGGTAATCCGAACATAAAGAGCACCAAGACTCTTTTTAGGGAGTAAACAATCCTGATAATAGATAATCATGTTCCGTACAATGAATTGTAATAATGGAAGGCCATAAGGCGTACAAAAGAACAGGAAACTCAGTCTTGTAAACTGGAAGGCTCACAAGGCAGCACAGTCTAGAATAAAGTAAATAACCAATGAGGACTTCACGCTTTGATAACTTAATGATAGTACTTCCTTAAATTATGAGCGTTCCAAGGTCGGGGAACAGGAGTTCCATCCATGTCTTCTAGTTTGTAAGAGCCGACTCCAACGATCTTGATCACTCGGTAGGGACCCTCCCAATTGGGACCGAGCTTATTTGTCCATTTTGCGCCAACAACTTTTCTGAGGACGAGATCATCCGGCTTGAATGACCTGGCACGAACCCTTGCGTTATAACCCTAGGATATCGTCTGTTGATATGCTACAAGTCGAATCCGAGCAACTTCCCTTTGTTCTTCGGCCCCATCCAGAATAGTTGACAAAGCTTTGTCGTTAGTTTCCGGGTGGAATTCCTCAGTCCGCATCGTGGGAAGGCCGGCTTCAAAAGGGATGACGACTTCCATGCCGAAGGCCAAGGAGAACGGCGTTCTCCCGGTTGATCGGCGTGGCGTGGTTCGGTATGCCCATAGAACGCTGTAGAGTTCTTCAGCCCATCTGCCCTTGGCTGACAGTAGTCGTTTCTTAATTCCGCCGAGCAGGATTTTATTCGAAGCTTTGGCTTGTCCGTTGCATTGAGGGTATGATGGTGTTGAATTGAAGAACCGTATCCTGTGCTCGGCACAAAAGTTGGTAAATACATCCCCCACGAACTGCGTGCCGTTATCAGAAATGAAAGCGTAGGGAACGCCGAACCTCGAAATGATATTCCGCCAAACGAACCTTTTGACATCTTTGTCTTCAATTTTAACCAGGGGTTCGGCCTCGACCCACTTGGTGAAGTAGTCGGTCGCCGTAATCAGAAATTTAAAGCCACCGGGGGCCATAGGAAATTTCTCGACTATGTACAGCCCCCATTGTGCGAATGACCATGGATTGGACAAGGGGTTGAGTTGTTCGACCGGCTGATGTATGAGTGGAGAGAACTGCTAGCATTGATCACAGCTTTTGACCATCTGATCGGCCTCTTTTTTCATGTTAGGCCACCAGTATCCTTGGGCCAGAGCTCGGTGCACAAGCGATCATCCACCCGAATGGTAGCCACAGCTGCCAGAATGCAACTCCTGAAGTATGGCCCCAGTTTGGTTCGGGTGCACACATAACAGATAGGGTGCCGAGTACGCCCTCCGGTACAGTTTGTTTCCAGGTCCTAACCAGAACTGGGCAGCTTTGTGAATGATCTTGTGTGCTTCCCTTCGGTCTTCCGGTAAGGTTTCGTTCCGAAGGTACGATAAAATGGGGTCCATCCAACTGGGATCCTGTGAGATGCAATTGACCTCCTCGTTAACAACAGGTTTTTCAATGCTCGGTTGTGGGAGGACATTGACAGAGACAGTCCTCTGCCCCCCAGCGTCCACTGCCGATGCGAGTCCGGCTGAAGCGTCGGCATGGGCGTTTTGTTCACGAGCGATCTAATCCAATGAAAAACTGCGAAACCGTTGGCTGATTTGTTGAACGGCGGCTACGTAGCGGGACATTCGGTCGTCACGAGCTACATATTCGCCGGACAATTGGTGAACGACCAGTTGGGAATCACTGTAAGCCTTGATATGCTCGGCGCCGAGGTCCTCTGCGAAATGGAGGCCGGCTAGTACGGCCTCATATTCGGCCTCGTTGTTCGAGGCAAGGAATTCGAGCCGAATGGCCAGTTCATGGAGAATTCCTTCGGGAGAAATCAGGACGACCCCGGCCCCTGAACCATGGGTGTTGGATGAGCCGTCCACAAACATTCTCCAGAAGTTGCCGTGCAGAAGTTGCCAAGGTGGCGACTCAATAGATTCTCTGTTTGGCAGGCTTGCTTTGGTATCTGGTGTGAATTCGGCAATGAAATCTGCGAGTACTTGTCCTTTGATTGTCGTTCTTGGCTGGTATTGGATGTCAAAATTAGCCAATTCCACAGCCCACTTTGAAATACGGTTAGAAAGATCAGCCTTGCGGAACAAGCTTTTCAATGGCTGTGCCGTCAAGACCGTGATGGGGTGCGCCTGGAAATATGGCGTGAGTTTGCGGGAGGCGGAAACTAGCGCCAGCGCGAGTTTCTCCAAAGGTAGGTATCTGGTCTCTACACTGACCAGTGTTTTACTGGTATAGTAAATTGGGAGGTGTGCTCGGTCTTCTTGTCGGACAAGAACAGAACTAACCGCATGTGGGGACACGGCCAGATAAATGAACAGAGGCTCCTTATCACCGGGCGTTGAGAGTAATGTGGTCGCCAAATTGTGGAGTCTGGAATCTAATTTAGACTTCTCGGGTTGATGTAGTGAATTTTTTCGAATATCCTGCAAAACACTCAACACTAAATTAGTGCCGACCGGGGGTTGGATCTCCGGTGGGCACTCCGATGATCAAGTTAGCTCTTTAGGAAGAATAGAAGCAACTTGAAAGTATATTCTTAGCACGAGTGTGCATGTACCTTAAATAAGAATGACCTCCGGATATTTATAGGGTAGGGTTCCAACCTTTTAGCGGTGTCTTCGGCAGAAAAAGCGGGTCGTGGTTCGGAAATCACGGGGGCGTCGCCACGTGCCCCACATCCGTGCGGATCGGAGGGAGCACGTCTGCACTACCTTCCCCACGTTGATCCGAACTACACAGAGAATGTTCCCACGTAGCGGTGCCGTGCATATGTTTACCGAATATAGATGCCGAAGACGTAGTTCGAGCCGAATACGAGGCGCCGAACACGGGCGCCGAAGGGCGAGTGCTAACACCGTTCGTTCGATTCAGATACCGAGGACAAACAATCTTGACAATGGGCCGAACCCAGCTACCGTCGGGCATCAAGCATGACAATGGGCTGAAGGTAATATTGTCGGGTAGATGACGGGCCAAAGGCCCATGGTCGTATGGCCCATGGTCGTGCATATTTCAGCCCACCACATACACAAAATCAAGCAATGTCCTCGACTTCGAAAACACTTGTAGTTGTAATTAACAGCAACTCTTAAGCACTAGGCTAGTGTGAATTTTGTTATAACAATGTTTTATCGAGTTTCATGCATAATATGATTTTCCTTCTATGCAAGCATTGGAAAACAGTTTACAGTCTACAAATATGACAAGGGATCAATGATATTTGCAAAGAATCATCATTTTTTTTTGAAGCCGAGCTTCTCATTTATAGGTTTCGAGTGAATATTCTACTTCTAGGAACAATTTTCATTTTAGGATAATAGTCAATTTATTTGTTCAACGGTCACCAAATATAGAGAGTTACCCTATTAGATATAAAATAGGCATGACATCATCTGGTAGATCTATTGTTCGTCTATCCTTCAACCTTATTTCATTTATCTCACCATATTTCTTATCCTCCAGCAGTCGGGGTACCATACAATAAATTACGATTTCCATTTCAGGATAATAATCAATTTATTTGATCAACGATCATTGAATATAGGGAGCTACTCAATCAGATATAAAATTGACATGAAGTCATCTAGTGGATCTATTAATCATTTATCCTTCAACTTTATTTCATTCAACTCGCCATATTTCTTATCCTCTGGTGGTCGGGGTATCGTATGAACATTTAATTGATAATAAATAAAAATAAATACGAATGCAATGGAAAAATTATTTGCCAACCCTATTTCTAATAAACATGTCAATTTTTCAATTATGCGAATTTCCATAATACATACAATTTCATAATGTTATAAATACCTCAATCGTTCATCACTTGATTTCAACAAGAATATTAAAGACATACAATTTCGCCAAAAAGAAAACGATAAATATGTATTTTTCCTAAAATTGGTAAATAAGGCATAACAAAATTCACCTCGATAGCTTTTCGTCCAAAAGTTTTCGTACCGTCCTATGCGTCACCGACCTCAGAATCTAGCATAAGGATAATATGACTAAGCATGGTCGTAATGTAAGTTAGATAAAAATGTTGAATATTCTGACAGTTTGCTTGACTCTGTCAAAACGGTGTTCGATGGTCACATAGTCTAATTTTCTCTAACTGTTCTGGTTAAGGTACTATTTTTAAAGTTCGAGTGACAAGTCTCGGCCAACCACTAAGTCTTAAGTTGGGCGTAAATGTGACTTGGTTCAATCGATTGTTTTTGGTTTTAAACAAAAATGAGATTTTTCGTTTCAAAACTCGAATAATGCTCGTACGAGATTAAACCCAAACTAAGTCTACTAAGTTTATGTTGAAATTGACTTGAACCCGCCCCTGGTCAGGGCTGCCCGAAACTGCCCAGAAACTACGCCCAAGCAGCTGCTGCGTTCAACAGCTTGTTTCTCCCATTCCCAAGCCCTCCGAGTCTTGGATCCAACATGCATGTGTGCTAAAAAATATCGTCTATAATACCTAGTAAGTATTTTTTTGTAGAAATATTGTAGAATAAAAATCTTGAGTGATTAAATAAGGTATAGTATAGGTAAAATTAAAAGAAACGAATGTAAAGTCGATATCTTCAATCACATTTTGCTTCGGATACGAGTAACCCGAGCACGTCCCGAGCTCAACCACAGATTGACCCGAGCCCTCTCTCTTCCTCCCTCCTAGTTTGGCCCTCTTTCTCTCTCTCCCTCTCTCTTTCTAAAAATGTTAGAAATATCAAAGTATGAAAGTGCTAGTGTGCTAGTGAGGTGGGTATATTTAACCAAGTCTAACGTGCATGTGTGAGCTGTGTGTGTGTTTGCCGTGCAAAAGTAAATGGGGGAGTGGGGGTTGCTTCTCAAGCCTCCCAAAAGCATGCATATCATTGGCAAGCCCCATTTGCATGCATTTTTATAGGTTGATGATGAGCGCGTGTTATTGTGTATTTTACGGCTCAACACGTCTATTTTAACTTGCGTGCACGTATTATTCCATGTTTACACTCGATAATTGCACGAAAAGGTATCTCATGTCCTGTGCAGGTCAAACAGAGAAAAGAGGACCCTGAAGTGCCTAAATCAACTCTTCAAAAGTCAAACGAGGTCCGAATGGTCGAAGCCGAACTTGGTTGGGAGAAGCAATGTCCAGAGACTCAGTGACACCGGTGCTCCATTACCTTGACACTGGTGTCTCCCTTTTATTCCACTGAAGAAGCCAAAATACAGAGACTAAATGACACCGGTGCTCCATTCCTTTGACAGCGGTGTCTCCCCCTTATTCCAAGTGAAGGCCAAGATGCAGAGACCAAGTGACACCGGTGCCTCTGAGTTCTATGCACCAGTGTCTCTTCTGATAAGCAATGAAAGAAGGAGAATACAGAGTGTCCAAGACACCGGTGCCTTCAAATCCTTACACCGGTGTCTCTGCCAATTGCACAGAAGATCGAGATACAGAGCCATAGTGACACCGGTGCCTCAATTACTTTACACCGGTGCCACCCCTTTCACCCAATGCCAAATACAGAGCACCAGAGGCACCGGTGCCTCATTACCTTGACACCGGTGTATCAAGTTCGACAAAAGTAAACTTTTGCCTTGGGATGGCTGACTTTTGGGGGACCACCTTGCCTTGATTTGTGTGCCAAATCAGGGGATAAAAAAGATTTTAGCCTGGGGAAAGGAATAAGAAGCTTCCATTTATGCCTTTTTGAAGGGTAGAATTGTAATAGTACCTAGGTTTTTGTAGGATATTTTGTTAGGTTGTTTTCTTTGGCTAAGGGCTCTCTCATAACATAACATTACATAGAATATACCATAAAATATATCAGTTTTTGAGAGCTCCTTGCCTCCCTTTTTGTCTTAGAATATTTGTTCTTCATGTTTCTCTTCAAGTTTTGGAGTAAGTTTGTTAATCTTTAGTGTTTTATGCTTGAAGATCCTTGTATTCTCTTGGAATCATTTAAGTTTTGGTAAGTTTTACTCATATATTTCCATTAGTATTGTATTTCTTACCTTAAAATCTGATTCTCTTAGAGTTTTCTAGTATAGTTTTGATTAGATCCTTCTTATTGTCCTTAGATAAGTTTGTTTTATCATGTTTTCTCTTACTTATTTCATGTTCATGGTAAATATGAGTAGCTAAATTAGTGAGGGTTAAGTCTAAAATGTGAAGTTTATTTCAAAACCATGTTGGTCTATATCTTCTCCATATGTATTAATGCCATTGATGGATCTCTCTAAGTTCTTCTTATTGAAACAAAAATGAAGAGTTAAGTTCTTGCTTAGTTATAGCCAACCTTAGAGTTGGTATATCTAATACTTGAATCGATGTCCTTCATCTTTTAATTCTATTTTCTTGAACTTGAAAGAATCCATAAAACCATTTTGTGAATTAAAACCCTGATTTTCATCGAAGTATTTTCCGATCTAAAACCCGAGATCGGGGGCTAAATTGAGTTATAAGGAGAAGAGATAGACCGACGGAAGGATTGAATAGACCAAACTTTAGGACTTAACCCCACTCCTTAATCTAGTTTTTCTCCTCTTTTAGTAGTATAATTGTTAACCAAATCACCAAACAAATTTGAGGTTGACGTCCGAAACGTCGAAAAAACCAATTTGCGAAATCTTTGAATCCAACGTTCTTTTCCCTGTGGATCGATACTCCGGACTATCCATTATACTCGTTTTAACATATTTTGAGGGAAGTCCTGTTTTATGAAATTAAACCATTGACCCGAGGTCGGCACCCTAACGACGCACACTCCTTGCCGATTCAGTCAGTTGATCATAACATTTAAACATATCTCATGATAATGGGATACAATATAAGTAACTCTAGGAAAAAAAAAACAAAGTACATGATTGCCTACTCCTAGCCATGTGAAAAATGTAGGTGGGACCCACTCGGTCCCGCCTCGGTTGCTCGTTACAAATCTATTCAATTACGATCGCGAACGAATCTCATAAATATCAATGCGCGCGCGCACACACACACACACACACACACACACATATATATATATACATATGTATATATATATAAGGCGATCGAGAAAACATTACGAATTCAATATTCTCGAGTGATCGTCCATAGTTCTCACGTCCCTCGTCAGTTAAATTAACAATGTCATCACATTACCGATATCTTTGTTAAAATTTAAATTTAGACAAAAAAATTTATTTATTTTAAATTGGATAAAATTAATAACTATAAACTCAAAATTTTAAAATTTTAAAATAATTTAATTGATTTAAATGGATCAGGATTTCACAGATGAATCTATTACCACACTCACTTATCTTAAGTGGAGAGGTGCCATGTTAGAAGAGACGAAAGCTCTTCATAAAAATAATACTTGGCAAATAGTTGAGATATCGAAAGGGCACAAGACGGTGGGTGCAAGTGGATGTTCACAGTCAAGCACAACGCGGATGGATCACTTGAGAGATATAAGACAAGGTTGTTGGCAAAGGGGTACACACAAATCTATGGAGTAAATTAACAAAAGACCTTTGCTCCAGTTGTAAAAATGAACACTGTGAGGATTCTTTTGTCACTAGTCGCAAACAAAAATTGGTCACTTCATCAGCTTACCAAACCAAACCAAACCAAACTGAGCCTTGTGTCCCAAATCAATTGGGGTCGGCTACATGAATCCTATTCCTCCAAAGAGTTCTGTCAAGTGCTGTTTCCTCACTTAGCCCTAGTAGACTTAAATCCTTGCGCACTACCGCATCTAATGTCAATTTGGGTCTTCCCCTCCCCGGAGCATTGCTATGCAAAGCTATCATATCCGCTCTCTTAACTATTGCCTCCGTAGGTCTACGATAGACATGTCCAAACCACCTAAGCCTATTTTCCCTCAACTTCTCGTCTATAGGTGCTACGCCTACCATCTCGCGGACTGTTTCGTTTCTAATCCTATCTCGTCTAGTCTTACCACACATCCGCCTCAACATTCTCATTTCCGCTACACTCATCTTGGTCACCTGTTGTTTCTTCATAGGCCAGCATTCTGTCCCGTAAAGCATCGCTGGTCTTATAGCAGTTCTATAGAATTTTCTCTTCAACTTTGTGGGTACCCTCTTGTCGCACAGTACACCAGTAGCACTTCTCCACTTGAGCCACCCCACTTGGATCCTATGGGTCACATCATCCGTAATCTCTCCATCTTGACTAATAATAGAGCCTAAATACTTAAAACGGTCACTCTTTGGTATCTCCTGATCTTGAATCATCACTTTTTCTTCGTACGCACTTCGGGTATCACTAAACTTGCAAACCATATACTCAGTTTTACTCCTACTTATCCGAAAGCCCTTAGACTCTAGTGCATCCCGCCAAATTTCTAATTTAGTATTAACACCTCTAGCAGTATCATCTACAAGGACAATATCATCTGCAAACAACATACACCATGGAATATCCTCTTGAATCTGACTAGTCAATTCATCCATAACTAAAGCGAAAAGGTAAGGGCTCAAGGCTGACCCTTGGTGCAATCCTACTGTGATGGGAAATTCACTCGTCTCCCCTGCTGGTGATCTAATGGCAGTGACAGCACCTTCATACATGTCTCGGACAACATCGATATACCCTTTGGTTATTCCCTTTCTCTCCAGAACCCACCATATAATGTCTCTGGGCACCCTATCATAAGCCTTTTCTAGGTCTATGAAGACCATATGAAGATCCTTCTTCATTGACCTGTGTTTCTCTACCACTCTTCTTAGTAGGTAAATAGCTTCCATGGTCGATCTCCCAGGCATGAACCCAAATTGTTTCTCCGACACCATAGTCACCATCCTCAGACGATGCTCCATAACTCTTTCCCACAGCTTCATCGTATGACTCATCAACTTAATACCTCTATAGTTGTTGCAATTTTGAATGTCCCCTTTGTTCTTGTAGATAGGTACTAAGGTACTCCTCCTCCATTCGTCTGGCATCCTCCTAAATAAAATAATTTTGTTGAACAACTTTGTCAACCAAGTCACCCCCAAATCACCTAGGCTTTTCCACACTTCAATAGGAATACCATCTGGTCCTAAGGCCCTACCCGGTTTCATCTTCTTCAAAGCCTTGGCCACTTCGGACTTTTGTATCCTCCGATAAAACTCGTATTCCATTCTCTCGCTAGGAACGTCAACTTCCTCCTCACCAAAACCTTCTTCATGTTTCTCGTTTAACAACTTCTCGAAATACGTCTTCCACCTATCCTTGATATCCTCATCTTTCACCAACACTACTGAATCGCTACCTTTTATACACTTAACTTGAGAGAAGTCTCTAGCTTTCCTTTCTCTCAGCTTGGCTAGTTTATAGATATTCCTCTCCCCATCTTTACTATCAAGTCTAGCGTAGAAATCCTCATAGGCTTTCAACTTAGCCTCTCTAACGGCTTTCTTAACTTCCTTGTTAGCCTGCTTGTACTGCTGAAAATTTTCCACATTCCGGTCCTTTTGCCACTTCTTAAAACATTCCTTCTTGGCTTTTACCATGGTTTGAACCTCGTCATTCCACCACCATGTCTCCTTAGAAATTGGACCTTTCCCCTTTGACTCTCCGAGAACTTCTTTCGATATCCTTCTAATACCATCGGCCATTGTCCTCCACATACTATCACTATCGCCTTCCATTCCCCACTCCATTTCTTGGGATGTTCGTTCCTTGAACACCTTTAGTTTCTCCCCTCTTAGGAACCACCATTTAGTCCGTGGGCATCTAGTTTCCTTTCTCGGTCTATTATCTCCCTTGAGGCCAATATCTAACACCAAAAGTCTATGTTGTGCCACTAGACACTCTCCGGGAATGACCTTACAATCCTTACATAGCAACCGATCTGCGCCTCTTGCAAGAAAGTAGTCTATTTGGCTTCTATTGACTCCACTCTTAAAGGTAATTAAATGTTCCTCACGCTTTCTAAAGAAAGTATTCCCCACTATAAGGTCAAGGGCTACCGCGAAATCCAAAATCCTCCTACCACCTTCATTTTGGTCTCCAAATCCAAATCCACCATGCACCTTCTCATACCCCTGCTTCTGCACTCCCACATGACCATTGAAATCACCTCCTATAAAAAGCTTCTCCCCCAAAGGTATCCCTTGAACCACGTCATCCATCTGTTCCCAAAATTTCTCTTTAGTAAGATCATCCAAGCCTACTTGGGGCGCGTAAGCACTAATGACATTAATTATACTCTCTCCAATCACAAGCTTGACTAAAATAATCCGATCTCCTTTCCTCGTGACTGTGACTACCGAATCCTTAAGGTGCTTATCTACTACGATGCCAACCCCATTTCTATGTCTATCCACACCCGTATAATAGAGCTTATACCCTGTATCCTCTATCTCTCTAGCCTTCTCCCCTACCCACTTAGTCTCCTGCAGGCAAGCTATACTAATCCTCCTCCTAATCATGGTATCAACTAGCTCCCTAGACTTACTCGTTAAGGTCCCTATATTCCAAGTTGCTAAGCGGATCCTATAGTTCTGGGCTAGCTTCTTTACCCGCGCTCGTCCAAACACACGCGGGAACCCTTGCTCACTTATCACCACACCCGGGCGCCGATGTGGCGCCCTTTGCTCATTTTTCGAAGCACCCGAAGGCAGGCACAACGCGTCGCTTAAAGGGAACGCCCTAGCATTTCTCGTTGTAAGTTTAGGATTCATGTCATAGGGATCTAACGGGTCTTTTTATGTGCTGGCTGTTAGCTACCTAACGCACAACCCTCCTCCTTTATCCGGGCTTGGGACCGGCTGAAATCTAAAGATAAGGCTTTAAGAACGTCTCAGGCAGAGTTGTCACTTCATCAGCTTGATGTGAAAAAATATCTTTTTGCATGGAGATCTAAAGGAAGAAGAGTACATGAGCATTTCTCCCGGCTTTAAAAATCCCAAGACCATGGAAAAAGTTTGTAGACTCAAAAAGTCTTTATATGAGTTTACATAATCTCCAAAAGTATGGTTTGAAAGATTTACTCAAATAAGATCAAATATAATTTTAAGCAAAGTCAAAGTGATTACACACTCTTCATCTGACACTCCTCATAAGGTAAGCTAAGTGCCCTCATAGTATATGTGAATGATATTATTCTTACATGTGATGATATAGAGGAGATGCAGATGTTAAAGGGTATCTTGCAAAGGATTTTGAAATAAATTATTTGGGAAGTCTTAAATATTTTTTAGGAATTGAAATAGTTAGGAGCAGTTAAAAAATCTTTATCTCACAAACAAAGTATGTTCGCGACCTTGTAATCAAGAAAATTTTGCTCAGGTCCAAGACATGTGATATATATGCCTATGGAGCCTAATAAAAAAAATTAGGAGATGGCACAGATGGAGTAGTGATAGACAATGGGAGATATCAACGATTGCTGGGTAAGTTAATCTATCTGTCACATACTCATCCTGATATTGCCTATGCTATGAGTGTGGTAAGTCAGTTTATGCATGTTCCTCATGAGTCTCATGACTATGATGTTAGCCTTCGAATTCTTAAATATTTGAAGTCATCCCTCAAAAATGGCTTTTTCTTTGGGAGACATGATCATACAAGTCGAGGCATATACAGATGCAGACTGGACATGCTCAGTTTCTACATGAGATATATTTTAGGTTATTGCACCTTGTAGGAGGTAATCTTGTCATGTGGTGCAACAAGAAATTGGCTACGTATCTAGATTTGGTGTCAAGACAGAATTCTAAGCTATGTCATAGGAGATCTGTGAGTTGTTGTGGATAAAACTCCTACTGACACACTTGAGATTTGAGCCTACATAACCCATGAGGTTATATTGTGACAATAAGGCAGCCATTAATACTACTCACAATTCGATTCAACATGATAAAACCAAACATGTGGAGATTAACAAATACTTTATCGACGAGAAGTTGAATAGTGAGATTATTTGCATTTCGTTTGTGAAATCTAGTGAACAACTAGGCAGATATCCTCACTAAAGGTCTTAGAAGCCGACCTTATCATTTCATTATTGGCAAACTGGGCATGAGAGATATCTTCGCACCTGCTTGAAGGAGAGTGTTGAATATTCACCATATATTGGTTGTAATAGTTGTCATTAATTTATCCCTTTTATTAGTGTATTACCTATCCTATTATTGTCTTTCTATATTGGGAGGAGTTTAAGGGTCTTTTTTGTAATTGTACCCATATTGGGATTAATATATAAAGGGTTAGAGTTCTAATTTCTAACTAAATTTTCACAAAATATTATTCAACAGAATATTTTCGCTTTCACTAGTGATACTAGACTTGACATCACTTCACTTCACTTTAGTTTATTTCCGTACATACTTGTTACTACCTTTTGTATAAATTGCGCATAACATATCATACTTACTTTATCATATTGTCTTGAACAATAAAAAGATAATTTTAAGTGTATGGTAAGTTGGTAACTTATTGAGTCTCATGACTTATGGTATATATTTTTTTGTCCTTGACATTTCACACCATGTATATAATAGAAGACGAAGCAAATCCAAGACACCCAACCTATGAAGACACATCCCCCAAGGAGGACACAATTTCGAATCATGGTTCACTTAGTTTTAGAAGCTCCAAAGTCCCTACATATCGTTTTTTGTCAAAATTTTCTTAAAAATATTGGAGATTCTAATAAGTTTTTGAAAAACACTAGCACCTTGGACTATTGTGAAGAATACTGCTACGAGTAAAAAAACTTTCTGAAATAATTTCAATGAAAACATTATATTTCATATCCCACCTAATTTAGAGAGAGCAAATTAGATAAATATAATAATTAGAGAATTAAATAATAATCAAAATTCTAAGCAAGATGGAAACTTATGTGGTAGTTAGACTTAAGATTGTGATTTAAAATAGTTCTTGCAAAATTTAATACCCCTATCATAAGGAGGATTTTCTATTGTAGATGAAAAAATTGATACAAAACCACATAAAAATAATCCGGTGGGTGCATATCAGCTTATGTATCCATCATAAGAAAAGAAAAGTCTTGGTACATAGATTTTCCGAACACAGATATGTCCAGAATCATTGGATGTACGTGGAACCCTCAATAATTTCAGAAACATCTGTATTTGAATATGTTCAGAAAATTTGTATACCTAACATTACTCTAATAGAAATGGTCATCGCAGTTACCTGGATCTGAACCGCAAATTCCTAAGGGCCCGTTTGGATGGGGTATTATTTTCAGGGGGATAATTTTTGGAGAGGGTATAAGATAAGAGGGGGTATTATTTTTGGAGAGATGGCCCACATTGATGTGATATTTATAGAGGGGTATAAAAAAGTAGATGGTTTGGATGAGGGATTAAACAAGGGGATAAAGGGGGATAAGAGTGGGTGGATAAGGAAAAAAACTGTTGCTCGTTTGGATGGGGGAAAAAAGAAGGGGGATAATTTTTGGAGGGGGTAAAAGGATCGACGTAACATGTTTAGCATGGTTTGGGAGTAAAAAATGCAGGGGGATAATTTTTCACCTCTCCAAAAATAATCCCCCGAAGAGGGATAAAGAGGAATACTTTTTTGGGAGGGGGGGTGCCCAAAAATTATCCCCCGGAGAGGGATAAAGAGGGGAGGGGGTGTATCCCTTCTTCCTCATTACAAATACAAAATAACCTTATCCCCATATTTTATCCTCCATCAAAATCAAGTACTATTTTATCCCCCCTTTTTTAATACTTCATCCAAACTATCTACTTTTTATTACCCCCTCTATAAATATCACATCAATGTGGGCCAACCCTTTAAAAATAATACCCCCTCTTATCTTATCCCCCCTCAATAACTTATCCCCCTAAAAATAGGGTCTATTTGGACTGCGGTATTTATTGTGGTATTTATTGAAAAAAATTTCGTCCTTATTTGAAATTTTTTTCTAATTTTTTGTTTTTCATCAATTTTTTTTGATTTGTTGATTCATCTCGACAAGAGCTTTCAGAAAAGTTATCAATCATCTGCTAAATTTGAAAAAAGTTCAGAAAAGACAAAAATAAATAAAAAAAATAGAGTTTTTTGTACTTATTCGTCGTCTTTAGTGACTTTTTTTTAACTTTTGGACATAATTTTATACTTATTAGATTCATTTCATCAAGACGGACTAATAAACTACAAAATATTGAGATTTAAACAACAAATGCAAAAAAAAAAGAATAAAGACAAAAATAACAAATAAATAAAAACTATAGCCCAAATGGGGCCTATAATCCCTTATCCAATCAGCCCCTCAAATGACTATTTTTGAATAATTTAAGGGTTTTTTAACTTTGTTTTACCAATTAACAAAAAAGAAAAGAAAAAAATAACAACAAAATATAAATCAACAATAAAAAAATTAGTTAAAAAGAAAAAATATATAATTTAGCTCGCGTAAATTTAGTTAACAATAAAAAAGAGAAAAAGAGAAAAATTTAGTTAACAATAAAAAAGAAAAAAATATAATTTTGGGAGGGGGTGAAAATCTAAGAGGGGGTAATAATTTTTGGAGGGGATAAGAGGGGGTAATAGGGGATAAGAGGGGGTAATAATTTTTGGAGACGAACCTTTTACCATCCAAATTATGCCAAAATTAATAATAATGGGTGATAATTTTTGGAGGGGATATCCCCCATCCAAACGGACAGTAAAGTTAATCTCGGCCGTTTAGTTTATCGCCTTTTCCGAAAGGCAGTAAAAGAATGTTGAATGTCTGGGTTGGCGTTACCGCTAAACTTGGATGTACTGATGGAATATCGGCCCTACATTCTCAACGGTTCAATTCCAACGTCTCTCTCTCTTTCTTTCTCTTTCTTACCAAACTGCGGGAACTACTCAACTGTATTCCTGCATCACACAGTTGATCACCACCTCTGCCCCTCTCCTCTGTTTTTGCGTCCTCTCTAAGATATTGTATTCTTCGTTTACTATCACCACCAACGTTCCTTTGCAATTTTTAGCCATAAAGCCTCCATCATATTCCAACCATCTCTCTTTTTTTCAATCTTTATGATCAATATTTCTCCTAACGCAGCACATGACTGCTATTACTCTTATCTAGCTCATAAAAGAAGAGTCCTAAATATGGGGAAGACTAGCCAAAAAGCACATATGATCCAGAAGGACAGTTGAGGCCTATAAAAGCCCAATTAAACATTCCTTAATTTTCTGTTTCCGTATCCACTGCAAAAACCATTGGTTCTCCTGTTCTTGTTCAATTTTCTCCGGCAAAACTAGAAATTCCCCACATGAGAGAGAGAGAGAGAGATGTGGGTGGTTGGGTGATGAATGTTGGGGATTGGCTTCGTATGCATTCTGTATCATCTCTCGTTAATTTCAAACGGGTTCTCCGTTCTTTTTAAGCATCTACATCCATTTACGTCGAATGGGTTACTTGATCATTTCTACGCTTTCCTTGAGAAATCATTGAATTCCCAATTCCCCATTAGATTCTCGAAATCGAAAATGGCGTCTTCACAGGTTGAAATTGTATCTTCTTCCCCTTTCGGTTGCGTTCTAAGGGATCACAATCGGCGAGACCAATTCAGCAACACCCAAACCGCTTTCCAAAAAAACCTCAAAGATTACCTCCTCCACACATGCATTTCCAATTCAACTCCTGATGAGAATTCCATGAATACAGATGGCTGGGTGAGAAATCACACCACAACCACCACCACCACCAACAACAACAACAACAATGAGCTTTTATCGCCTGACAGCCGAAGACACGTCAGAGTCCTTGAACGGTGGGCAAAAGCTCGAGAAACGCTGACTTCCATTGACAGGCCGAAAGAGGAAGAACGAGAAAATTCTCCGACCCAATCAAATAAGTCCGTTGAAATCCCACATCTGGGTGGGGTATCTTCCCTTGTCCAGAGGTGGAGAGGCTTCACCGAAACGCGACTGAATCAAAACCCAAAGAGTAACAATGCTAATGTGTCGTCGATGTTGTCATCCCCTGTTTTAAGCAGCAGATGCAATTCCGAAAATGCTTCCTTGGTTGAATTACCTGTACCGCGTCCTGCTCCCCAAAATGACCTGAACGATGATGAAAATCCCAATTCATTGGGTGAAGCTTATGACGAATCTATTGATGAAAGGTTTGATACCCCTTCCATGATGACAGAGGACTCGTTTATGGATTGGGAGTCGGAGCGGACGGCTCCGAGTGGGCCCCCTTCGGTGCAAGGGGGACGGGACTCGACCGATGGGGGAGACAGCGAGAGGCTAAGAGTCGCCGACGTGATTAGGAAGTTGACGTCGGAGAATCAGATGCAGGGTTCTTTGAAGTATTGGAAGAACGAGCAGGGGGCCTCTGCTTCTTCTTCTTCTCCTCATCCCTGTGAACCGTCGTTGCCTCGGCTTCGAATGATGGTATCCGATCATCAAGCGGAAGAGAGGAGTTTCTCGTCACCCGTTGTAAGCTCACCGCGACTCAGAGGGCGTCAGGCCTTCAACGATTTGCTAATGCAGTTGGAGCGCGACAGGCACAGGGAGCTTGACGGCCTTGTGGAGCGTCGAGCAGTGTCCAGGTTCTCTCATAGAGGCCGCATTCAGGTTTTGTTGTATACCCTTTCAGTATATATATTCATTTGAGAAGCTCATTTATGGAAGAAAGAATTGTTTCTTACCACTGTTTTTTCTTGCTATACAACAGTCATTGCTACGCCTTAAAATCCTACGGCGTGAAGCAGAAGTGAGATATGATCATCGTCCGTGGCATTCACGTCGGCAAGCACCGATTAGGGATCAACAGCAGCGGCATCCATATTCACGTGTAGTTGAGGCTCAACAACATTCAAATTGTGAAGCGGCTGTTGAGGCTTCACAGCATTCGCATGCCGCGGCTGTTAGGCCTAGACTGATTTCATGTCGTGGAGGAGATACCAATATTGAACCAAATTTATGCCATGAAGAAGTTAGGTCTCAACAGCATTTGCATTGCGAAGCAACTGTTGGGAATCAACAGCATTCAAATTCAGCAACCATTGGGACTCAGCAGCATTCATATTCAAAAGAAGTCAGGGTCCTAGAAACTGCAGGGGGTGAAGCAGCAGTTGATAATAGACAGCAATCACATCCGACAAGTTCAGAATCAAGCAGAAGTAGACAAGGTCCAGCAGTTGTGCTTCTAAGGTAATATCCTACAGTTTTCATAACAGTCCAGTTTGCACGCTGACTAACTATTTGCATGTAGCTTCACAAACCCTTTCTGCAAAATAATATCTGACGAATTTATCCACGAAAAGGCCAAGTGATTAGCTTTTCGAAACAAGAAGGCCATAGGCTAAGTATCTCATTACTTGTACTTTGAACTATGCTGGGAAGAGATGCTCATTTGGTCCTCTCAATTCCACTTCGTCAAGCTAGTTTCAAGTGCTCCAGGGCAGGACGCGAATGTGTTTTGTACATGTCTGCATGTTTATGCATAAAAAAAGTTTTAAGAGACAATCTCCTTACAATATGAATAGTTTCAGAATGTGGTTGGAAGTTGTAAGAGAATTGGGAAACAGAGTGCAGAAGTCTTAATATTTAAACTCTTATTATAAGGAAAGAGTTTCAAGATCCTCATAGGGTGGCTTAAAAACAAATCCAGCTTCCAATGCTTTCAATTAGTTAACTATATGGGATTGTCTGCATTCTCAAGTTTTGGAGATTCTAACATACATCGCGAGATTTCAAAAATCTTGGAATATGAATGATACACATTTGCTATGGTGTTTTGTGGACTGCAGATTGTCTGGTTACACTTTTTTATATCATTGATACACCTTCTTTATCTATTTGAAAGAGAAAAGGGTACAACCAACGTTGGACGAATTACACATACCTTAAAACTGTATGATGTTTTGAGGGAAGTGGACTTGTCAGGGAGTTAATCTTCAAACTGATTTTCGACAGAAAAAAGTTTGCGCAGTGGAAAACGAACAAAAGTAACATAATCCACCAATAAAACTTGCAATTGTGTACCCATTCCCAAGATGAGTTCCTAAAGCTTTTGAGTGATCATTTCGTGTAACATTCCTTTCAGAGGTAAAAGTGAAGGCTAAACCTGTTTTGCAGCTATTTTCTATACACAAAAAGATTGGTTTAGTTTACAATAAATATGTTGACAGATCTTGTAGTTTCTGTTCGCATGGAACTGGATTTGGCTTTTAATTTTACATTGACATGACCTATGAATTGGACTCAGGGAGATATTCGACATACGAGTTGAGAATGATTCTTCTACTCCAAAAACCCCCCGTGGAGTTGTGGTAAATAACAATCCAGACATGAAAATTTCTTCCTCCAATCCATTCATGGAGGAGCCTCAACTTCGTAATCAGAACTTAGTATCACATGCAGCGGAGGATGTTCACAAAGAAGCTAGTCCAAGGTCAGATACTCAACGACAAGGAATAAGCCATGAGGTTTGCAATATAGACTCACAAGAATCAGCTCCAGAGAGATTGACAACTTCAAATGGTTGGGAAGAGGATGAGAATGCAGAAGAGCAAGAGGCCAATGACCAGGAGCAAACAACAAGCAACGAGGACAGGATAAATTGTGATTGGGAAGAACAAGAGGCCAGTAATCAGCAGCTAGTAAGAATTGATCAGGATTGGACAAGTGATGTTTCCTGCCCTTGGAGCGAGTGGGACGAACAAGAGGCAAATAGCCAGCAGATGATAGAAACCACTAATGACTGGATAACTGACATTGCTCGCCCAAGGAGTGATTGGGAAGGTCTCAGGGAGGCAAGGTACCAGGAGATGCTTGACCCTTACCTGGACAATGAAGATATACGCCAACTCCTTGAAAGGTAAAACTGCTAGTGCTTTGACTTCTTCCTACTAGTATTTTGTTTGTTTCTTCCTTATTCCTTTGATAATTTATTCGTCAAGAATGAAACCCATCCTTAACTTTCTCATTTGTGTGTGCAGGAGAAGTGTATCAACATTTCTTTCAAGTAACTTACGAGATACAATGGACCAGTTGATGATCTCTCGAGTTGAAAGGCTTCCCCAATCAATAGGAAACGAGCAAGAAGAAGAGGAGGGTTTCCACAATAGACTGGAACAACTAATGTTGTCTCAGATGCAAAGGCAAACATATTCAATGACTAGTCATCAAGAAGATGAAGAACACCAAGAAGACATGGTAGAAGACCAAGAAGAAGAAGAGGAAGAAGACGACGAACAAGAGCAAAAAGAGGAGGAGGAAGAAGAAGAGGATGAGAACGAGGAGGGGCAGGAGGAAGAGGAAGAGGAAGAGGACGAAGAAGAAGAAGAGAGCCCATATAGTGAAGTTGGGGACTACGTGGATCAAGTTGAAGACCATGCGAGGACGTGGAGTCATGATGGTGATCATGAAGTCAGCGATGATTCTGATCAAGTTGCATCTCAATCATCCCAACAACCTCAATCATCTCAGGGGTCTTACCCAAACACTCCACTCTGCCCTTCTTTCATCAATCAATCTTCAATTGTAACTATTTTTCTCCTATCCTCTTCTTACTTTTTGTTGTTGTCCTCAACTTAATTTTGGATAAGTTTGTTAATTTCTTGTTAACAAACTGATTTTCCTGGCTCAACAGGAAATGAAACTCATATATGATTTGAGAGGGCACATGGTGCAACTCCGAGAAGAGATGTCTGAGCTCCGAAAATCAGTAAAGAGTTGTGTAAACATGCAGGCAAAACTGCAACGCTCCATCAATGATGAGGTTGCAGATGCTGTAAGTCTTGCAGGTAAGCTCGACGAAAATATATCCTCATTCTCTAAACCCTATGTTACACGGAATCGAGTAATTTGGTTTCTGGTATGTGTCCAAGAGTCGGGTTCATCCAATTACCATTTAAGGACGTGGCGAATATTCATATTCCTTTGGATAGATATAATTCCTTTTCTAGGATAACTTGTACTTCCACAGTAGCTTAGCAAATTTCATGCATAATATAAGAGTTCTAGTTCATGGAAAATCAGAATTGCACAATATTCTTGTTAGGTGAATGTCTAATTAAACATTTGGGACGCATCGTATACCTTTGTCGAAGTGTTGAGTGTCTAATAGGATGTGTTTAGAAGAGTTTTTGTAACTTTGCCTAGCAGCACACTAGGTTTAGGAACTAAACCTAGTATTAAATGAACACACACCGAGCATCATCGAAAATCCATCAAAAGGGATTAGAAACTAAGTTTAGGAACTGCTAGAACTGTCAATGGCAGATATGCAACGAATTCAATAGCTAAATGGAGACTGTAAGGCATGTCTTGAGATAAATCGGTATTGATAAAATCAGATGATTATCAATCATCCCTTCACCATATGCCATCCGAATGTGATAGTGGGATTCAATTATTCTTAGTTTCAATTGTCCTATCCACAGGGGATGTATGGGGAAATCTGGTGCTCATGAAAGCCAGAATCTTTTGACTAAAGAAAAAGTGACTCTGATAATAACTTTACATGCTCTGTGTTAAATTGTTTCTCACACTTGTGCTAATGGCTACAGTCAGAAGGGCGGGGAAGGAGTCACTCAACAGGGTTCCAAGAAAAAGATGCTGTTGTGTTTGCTACGAAATGCATGTCGATTGTCTTCTGTACAGGTACTTGCTTTAGAAGCCAAGCTTTTCTATATGAACTTGTTTGAGTCCATTTCACAGGTTCAGCAGCACCAAAATAACATAAATAGTCAGACTTTTTACATATTGTTCCATTTTCATTTTTTCAGATGTGGGCACATGTGCACCTGTTTCAAGTGTGCCCATGAGCTGCAGTGGAGTAGCGGAAAATGTCCAATATGTCGAGCTCCCATAGTGGATGTCGTTCGGGCATATGCTAATGATTCATAGAGGACACATGAACGAGTTCTTGCACAGAGGACCGTCTCTAATATAAATCTCATTCAATGAGACACACGTTGAAATACCTATTTTCTTCAGCTTGTGTTTTTTGTCCTTCATGTTTCGTTAGTATGAATTTTATGTTCTTTATTTTTTCATACCAGGGCATGTTAACAAATGAATGCTCCTTCTCCATCGGCTTAAGTATTTGTTGATGTCACATGGGGGAGTCCTTATACATCAAAGGTTTCCTTTTATTGTATTATGTACATTTTTGACAAGATTTATTTCTCCTCATTCCAGAGGAATCACACCACCAATTTCGATTGCACCAGAGAATTGCTCTCTCTCTCTCTCTCTCTCTCTCTCTCTCTCTCTCTCTCTCTCTCTCTCTCTCTCTCTCTCTCTCTCTCTCTCTCTCCCCCCTCCGTGTAAAGCAAAAATCATAAGTGATAGCAAGGAAGAATGGTAGCAGCAACTGGGGGTTAAGCAAGACATATATTCAGTGAAGTATACACTTCCCTTGCACTTTCAACAAATATGACAACCATAGGATTTCGAACGCAGATGATGGGGCTTGTCTAGGGATCATAGTGAGGGTATGAGAAAACAATTGAAACCTAAAACTTTCGAAGACGTAAACATTGTCCAGTAGCCTACTAAGTAAGCTACAAACACACGTAAAATTTCAAAATTGTTCAAAGTTTGCGCCATGCATGACGCCATAAACGTGCTCCCGATGAAGTTCTGGATTTCTCACTTCTCTTATTGGCATGATCCTCATTACATATTGAAGAAGAGAAATCCCCATGTTCAGAAGATGCTTTTTTTGTTTGTGTGGCTTCTGTTGTCTAAATCAAAATCACAAATGTGCTGGGGTTTGATTGAAGATTGTATTGCCAATGTCAGTGCAAGTTTTACGGTCCTTAATTGTTACCCATAAGTCCAAACAGGTTTCAGGAAGGACTTAAATTTATTGATAAAAGGTCATTAGAGGTGTCTTTCGAAGTCTAAGGTTATCCATGAAGCAGGAGTCCTCTTTCCTAAGGACTTTCTCAATGGAAAACGAACAACGGGTATTGTCCTGTGAAATGTACAACAGTCTAAGACAGGTTATCCAGTGACTTGTCTTGCTTTTGAAAATTTTCGACCATTTTCCCATGGTACAAACTTCAGTCGAAGAATAGATGAAGATGAATTATGATGATGTCATCGTAGTTGTTTTTTGAATTCCTAAATGCCTTCGAATGTCTATACAAAGACTATTAACATGTTTCTCTCCTCTCTCAAGGTACACAAATCATCTCTCCACATCACCTCGCATTAAGATATGAAATCCCTCCTGCATAATTTTTTTCTATGAATACATTGCTCAATTATTTATTGATGTTTATTTATTTTTTATTTATGGAGATGTCATCTTCAAGTAACGAAATGTTCTTGGGACTAAGAACAAAATGTGGCAATGCGTCGTTGACAAATGCATGCAAAAACGTAGACAAAAAAAAAAAAAAACAGAATATCAAATAATACCAATTGATTTTAATAAAAAATAATTTTAATATTATTTTTTTGTTCTTATTTGAATTTTTTAATAATTTTTTATTTTCTATCAACTTTTTGTAGATTATTAGTTCGTCTCGACGAGAGATTATAAAAGAGTTAAAAGTTATGAACCAAGTTTGACTAAAGTTCAAAAAATATAAAAATAATCCAAATAAGAGGTATGTTGTAGCTTTTTTTTTTTTTTAGTGAATTTTTTCTATAACTTTGGACATAATTTTATACTTTTTAAATTCTTTTAATCAAGATGACCAAATAATTCACAAAACAATTGACGCAAAATTAATAAATGAAGACAAAAAGAATTAAGTTAGCAACTTAGGCCAAATTGAGTGTTGGTTTGAAATACTTATTCAATTTTTTTAGCATTTGTTATTATTTTCTCAATTTTTTATGGATTAGTGATTCGTGTTGATGAAAGTAATCGATAAATGCAAAATTATGTCTAAATGATAAACTAAACAAGTAAGAAATATCTCTCTTCCCTTTCTCTCACCTTCCTTTCTATTTAAAACTTTTTTTCACTTTCCCTCCCCTCAATCCAACGACTGAGAAAGTACAACCAACTTAACCACTGAGCAAATTGAGACAAAAAATTAATTTATTGTTTGATTATAAACCCTATATATGGATACATGATACAGATATACAATACGATAAGGACACCACGATATTAAAAAAATTTAACAAATAAGATAAGAGTAAAACTAGGTATGTTAAATTAAAATATATTCATTATCATTTCTTAGTTATATATGTATTACGCATAATCATAAAAATAGTGATAAACTTTGATATTTTTCTTATATTAATTTTATGTTTACAGAGTTACGTACTTATATGATTGTTAAAATCTAAAAATGATAAAAGACATGTATGAAAGAAGTATATATGATAGTTCTAAAATGTCGATATATGATACAAATACAATACGTATATAACTTCCATCTAGAAGTATCCTCTCCCATCTAGAACTATCTATGGTTAGTTGTTGAATGTCTCTTCATTCATTGGAAAAGAGTTGAGGTCTTCCAATGTGAGTGGCTACTACTAATGTTTTGATGAATACTGCTAATGCACTACGAAGTGCAGTGGGTTGCTCTGGATTCTATGGAAATGATATCACTTGTAGTCTTGGCTCAATATTAGACAGCCTGTCCGGATGGGCAGTGACTTCTATTCGGACGCTCATTGACCAAAGTAAATTTCAAGCTATTGGTAAATTTGTTTTGGACGCTCGAAGCTGGCCTCTGGAAAGTTTGCCTGCATGGTGGTTATGTCCGTCTAGACGTGCCGACACTGGATTTGTTATGTATAACACGTTTTAGAATTTCAAAACATATTGTATTAAAGAAAAACACTTTTTTCTTGCAAAGAGATCTCAGAGAGACTTGTTTTCCAGCTCGTATGCTTTTGACTCTTTTTTAGTGAAGCCCCTTGATAGATTGACTACCTGTAAATTAGGTTTACTTCGTGTATTTCAAGCCACTTATTTTTTTTGTCTATTGGGTGTGTCTTTTTCTCTCTCTTCTCTCCATTTGTTTGGTTTGGTTATTTTTCTTTGTTATGAACACATTGATCTGATTAATTTTCTTATTTTAGTTGTCGCTTTTGCACAACAAAATGGTGTCAGAGCTACTAAATTTTAGATCTAGGGTTCTTTGTTTGTGGTCTTTGTGTTGATTTTACTTAAGAGAAGTTTATGAACAATCCAAATCTAAGTCGGTGGAATCCGCAAGATCAGATCAACTTCAAAATCCATGGCTCCAAGATCTGTGATTTCGAATGCCAAATTTGAGACGAAAAAATTTGGTGGCTCCAACAACTTTGGTATGTGGCAGTACTTAGTCATGAATGTTATGATCCAGATATTACTTTGGATGAAGAATGACTTAAAGGATACAGTGATAAAAAATGAGATCGTATTCATTGGTAGGCTTGTGGTATGATCAGGTTATGTCTTGCAAAATATCAAAAGTATTTTGATACACGAGAAAATGTGGCGAAGAATCTGTGAGAAAAGCTCGATGATAAATATGTGACCAAGAGCGTAGATAACTTGCCCCTACTTGAACAAGAAGCTCTTCCATTTTAAATATCGTGCAAGTAGTTCTTTGAATGAGCACTTGAATGATTATAATAAGATATTTACCGATCTATAGAATGTAGATGTCAAAATCCTTGATAAGGATGAGGCATTATCGTTATTGAATTCTCTTCATGATTCGTACAATCACTTGATTAAAACTTCTCCATATGGTGAGGAAGAAACTCACTTTGAAGACGTGTCGTATTAGTCGATAATGAGTATCGTTTGAAAGATAAGTAGATCCATAGTGAATGTCTAGTGAAGTTTTGGTTGTTAGGTACCCCAGTAAAAAAGGAGTCCCTAAGTCTAGATTTTTTTTTTTTTTTGAAAGATGAGTGTTCTTATTATCACAACAAAGGGCATTCGAAAAAGTGTTGTCCAATTTATATATATAAGAGTACGAAGGACACAAATTCCAATTTTGCATGTGAAGATGATGACTCTGATACTACTTTTGTGGGTTCCGTGATGGTTTGCCATTCATATGAGCGGTTTTTAGATTCTAGGTGTACTTATCATATGTGCCCCAATCGTGTTTGATTCTATGGCTATAAAGAATTAGATGGCGGTACAGTTTCTATGGGTAAGAGCCATATCTGTAAGACTTTAGGGATAGTTAAAATCAATTTAGTGTTGCACGATGAGCCCATTCAGACTTCGTTAGATATTCAGTATATACCGAACTTGAAATGGAATCTTATATCTTTGGGAGCTCTAGAGTCCACAGGTTGAGTGATCTTGTTGACAGGTTTTTATTTGATTAATTCGGTAGTGATGGAATGTACTTAGTGCAATAATCTATATTTCCTTCAAGCAAGTACAATGCTAGGTGGAGCTCTAATTAGTACCATCTGTTGGTGCAAGTACATAACAACAAATGCCATACCAAATCAAGAACGCAGAAACTGCTAAACAATTCTGATGTCATAGAACCTAATCCCACATGAATTACAATTTGCCTCTCAAAAAAATACATCGACGACGAAAATTGACTTAATTGCAAATCTAATAATAGAGCTTAGAAAAATAAATGTACAAACAATAATCAAATGATTGCAGAACCAAGACTAATACAAAAATTAACTTCTTACCTTGTCGGAGAAATTGAAGATCGAATCGGACAGAATGCGAATCAATAATGTTATGGTGAGAGTAGAAGAATTAGTTTATTGTAAAAGGCATTTCAGTGTTAATTTAGGAGTGGCAATGGAGCGGATCGGAGCGGATATTAGGATATCCGTATCCGATATCCGAACGTTAGCCGATAACCATATCCGCTCCGATATCCGTTGGAGATTAAAATTGGTGCACCGTAACCATATCCAATGGATATCGGTTAATCTCTGAACCTAATGGATATCCGTAATTTTTTTCAAATCCGCTCAAATTTCACCCCAACCCGATCCGAATGCGATTTAAAAATAAATAAATTCCTATTCATATTTTACCAACAAATAAAACTCATAAAATAAGGGTTACTACTTACCTGTAAGGCTTAAGAGTTAAAACCTTAGGACATAAAATAATGGAAATGGTACTCAGGTAGTGGCCAGTGGGCTACTGGGCTTAGCTGCTTATGCCTTATGCTACTGGGCTAACAAAAAATAGTTTGTTAAGATTTTATATTATGTATATATTATATTATATATTAAGAGTTTTAGTTTTTTTATATTATATATATATATATATATAATGTTCGGATTGGTTCAGTTTCGGTTCGGTTCGGATATCCGTTCGGTTATTTTCAGATATTTAACAATAACCGTATCCAAACCGTATCCGATCGGATATTGACTTGCTTCCTCCATAACCGCATCCATGGAGAAAATTTTGGTTACGGTTCGGGGAAAAAAATCGGTTGCGGTTCGGATATCCGTCGGATCGGAGCAAAATGCCATCCCTAAGTGTTATGGTGAGGGTAGAATAAGAAATGTAAAGTTTAATCTATCTCTTATCCCAGTAATTAGTCCGACTATCAAATGTTTCCTTAGGGTTTCGGTTCTGATCTTCTACCTTTCTTTCGATGCAAGAAATTGATATCTCAATCGCACAATCATGTAATCGCCACACACCGCACCACTCCGCAAATCTAAACATGCACATTAATAACCAAAATAAGAAAATAAGGAAGAAAGAAGAAGATGAAGAAGAAGGAGACAAAGGGGGAGAGAGAGAGAGAGAGAAGGTGGTGGGAAGGGGAAAGAAAAAAGAGAAGGGAGAAGGGAGAGAGACCATGAGAGATGAGAGGGAGAGAGAAAGTACAAAGAGAAAGATGCATGAGAGAATGGGAGAGAGATGAGTGTTAGGAAATATGTTGATTTCTTCCATGTTTGTAGTTAGGAAATATGTTGATTCCTTCCATGTTTGTATCCGTAATTATAACTTAGGATCCGTAATTATAGCCTAGGAATATTGTGATTGTATTCTTATTCTTTTCCTTGTTTAGCTTTTCTCTCCCTATAAATTGGGACACATATTTGTAAGTTAGGGAACTTAATTCAATACAATTTTCTCTTCCAAATCTTTACACGGTATCAGAGTTAGGGTTCCACACCTAGCATTTTTTTAAGCCACCGTAATTCCCTTTGCCAACCAGCATCTTTCAATTCCAGTCCACTGTACGGCTATGCGATTTCCAAAAGGCTTTAATCCAAACAAGTCGACTGGTACCTCATCTTCTTTTCCTTCCCATAAAGAAGGATTATTTTGCAGGTATTGTAAAAAGGATACACATACAATTGATACTTGCTATAAACTGTATGGGTATCCTCCTGGGCACCCACGTCATGATCCTAATTTCAAACCAAAAGGCAATCGTACCGGGCATCAAAATCAGTCGCATGGTGCCCGATCAAACTCCAGCATTACGCATGCCGACTCTGTGGCACAGTCCCTCTCAGCCGAGCAGTATCAACAGTTAAGCACAGCCATGGCTAACATGCCACACTTATCTAAGGGTAATGATGATGTTTATGTAAATGTCGCAGGTTTGTATACAGCTCCTTCTGTCAATTTTGGTTCCTCGAATTGTTGGATTTTAGATAGTGGTACCACAGATCATATTACTTCAGATTCTTCTTTATTCCTTCATTCTCGTCCGCCTCACGCACCTTTTGTTAAATTACCCAATGGTTCCACTATACCCATAAACTCCACCGGGACCCTCTCTTTTAACAAAGATATTGCCTTAAAAGATGTCCTACATGTGCCTTCTTTCCAATTAAACCTATTGTCTGCCAGTAAAATTACAAAGTCTTCCAATTGTTGCGTGATCTTATTTCTGGATTTCTGTGCTTTGAAGGACTTGGCTACGGGGAAGATGATTGGCTGGGGTAAGCAAAGTGGCGGCCTCTATTACATGTCCTCAGCTCATCACACACCAACCATTTGCCACACCTCCAACCCAGATGCTACTTGGCACCACCGCCTTGGACATCCATCTCCTGCTTGTTTGCGTTTTATTTCCAAGTCTAATAAATCTATTAGCCCTTTTGACAATTTTTGTAGTGTTTGTCCTCTGGCTAAACAAACAAGATTGCCGTTTCCATTAAGTTCAATTTTTTCTACCATACCTTTTCAATTACTTCATTGTGATATTTGGGGGCCACATAGACACCCGACACATTCTGGTGCCCGTTATTTTTTAACAATTGTGGATGACTTTACTCGTTGCACATGGGTGTTTCTTATGTCTCATAAATCTGATGTTGCGCCATTGATTAAATCTTTTGTCAATTTTCTTCCCAACCAATTTAACACTCAAATTAAATTTTTGCGCAGTGACAATGGCAATGAATTTCTTTCCCTACGTTCATTTTTAATCTCTAAAGGAATTGAATTTCAAAGTTCTTGCGTTTCCACTCCACAACAAAATGGCGTTGTCGAGCGCAAGCATCGTCATATATTACAAGTTGCTCGTGCTCTTCTTTTTCAATCAAATATGCCCATTCGTTTTTGGGGAGAATGTGTGTCCACTGCTGTTTATTTAATCAATCGATTACCTAATTCCCTACTTTCTCACATTTCCCCTTTTGAGCGCTTGTATGGACATCCACCAACTTACGACCACTTTCGTGTTTTCGGGTGCTTATGTTATGCCACTGTTGTCCAAAAGATTTCTAAATTCGCTCCTCGAGCAAAATGTTGTGTCTTTTTGGGCTATCCTACTGGACAAAAGGGTTATAAATTGTTAGACTTGGAATCACACAAAATCTTTGTTAGCAGGGATGTCCGTTTTTATGAGAATATTTTCCCTTACAAAAAGATACCTTCCCCAAATACCTTCCCCATACCTGCTCCCAACCTGCATTACAACCCATCTTCCACCCACGACATTGATCCCCTTACCCATGATATTGCCCAAGACATTGACACGCTTGATCCTCTTGCACAAAATCTTACCCATGCCACTGAGCCTCTACCACCCGAGCTCACTCCAGATAATCCCGCACTCTCTCCTACCCCTTCGGCTATTCCTACCCCAGCTACCATATCCGCCCCATCCCCCTCCCGCCAGTCAACCCGGCCTCGTGCCCCACCCAAATGGCATTCCGATTATCAAATGCATTTTGCCGACAGTACTGCTTCCCCGCCATCATCGTCCCCTGTGTCATGTTCTTCGAAAGGTACACAACACCCTCTCTCTTCTTTTTTATCTTATTCTCGCCTTTCTCCCTCCCATTATTCCTTTCTTACATCTATTTCTAGTATTCGTGAGCCCACTACCTATGATCAGGCCATTCTTGATCCGAAATGGCAGGCTGCCATGCAAGCCGAACTCGACGCTCTTGCTCGAAACAACACTTGGTCCCTTGTTCCCCTCCCTGCCGATCATAAACCCATTGGCTGCAAATGGGTTTATAAGATCAAGTACAATTCTGATGGTTCTATTGAACGATACAAGGCCCGTCTTGTGGCTAAGGGCTATACTCAAGTTGAAGGCGTTGATTACTTGGAGACTTTTTCTCCCACTGCCAAGCTTACCACCGTGCGTTGTCTCTTGGCAGTGGCTGCCTCTCGCAATTGGTTCATTCATCAAATGGACGTTCATAATGCTTTTCTACAAGGCGATCTTGATGAGGTTGTTTATATGGATGTTCCCCTTGGTCTTCGCCGCCAGGGGGAGCATATGGTATGTCGGCTCAACAAATCGTTATATGGTTTAAAGCAGGCTTCTCGTAATTGGTTTGCCAAATTTTCATGTGCTATTCAAAAGGCAGGTTTCATCCAATCAAAGGCAGATTATTCTCTATTTATCAAGTCGGATAGCAACACATTCACTGCCGTTCTTATTTATGTGGATGATATTATTGTCACTGGCAATAATGCACAAGCAATTAAGTCTCTCAAAGACTTCCTTTTTCAGCAATTTCACATCAAAGATCTTGGCGATCTCAAATATTTTCTTGGTATAGAAGTCTCCCGTTCCAAAAAAGGTATTTTTATTTCACAAAGGAAATATGCGCTGGATATTTTGAGTGACGTGGGATTACTGGGATCTCGTCCTACTACTTTCCCTATGGAGACATATTTGAAACTAAGTCCTGACGAGGGGGACCCATTACATGATCCGACCAAATACAGAAGATTGGTCGGATGATATACTCTCTGCAAATCCTCAGTCAATTTATGCAAAATCCTCGAAAACCACATTGGGAAGCTGCCTTAAGAGTTCTACGGTTCATTAAAGGGAATGTTGGTCAAGGATTATTTTTTCCTTCTTCCAATGATGTTATCTTAAAGGCTTATTGCGATTCAGATTGGGCAAGTTGTGAGACAACTCGACGTTCAATCTCAGGATTCTGTGTATTTCTCGGAGATGCCTTAATATCTTGGAAATCAAAGAAGCAAACCACTGTGGCTCGTTCCTCCGCTGAAGCCGAATATCGAGCTATGGCTGCGACTTGTTTGGAAATCACATGGCTCCGATACATTTTACAGGATCTCAAAATTCCACAGAGCAAACCGGCATCTTTGTTTTGCGACAATCAGGCAGCTCTGCACATCGCTAAAAATCCTGTTTTTCACGAACGCACAAAACATATAGAAATTGATTGTCACATTGTTCGGGAAAAATTGCAAGCCGGAGTAATTGCACCATCCTATGTTCAGTCAAGATCTCAACTTGCAGATATCCTCACCAAACCCTTGGGCAAGGAACAATTTCAATATTTGAGCGGCAAGTTGGGACTTCATGATATTCACTCTCCAACTTGAGGGGGAGTGTTAGGAAATATGTTGATTCCTTCCATGTTTGTAGTTAGGAAATATGTTGATTCCTTCCATGTTTGTAGTTAGGAAATATGTTGATTCCTTCCATGTTTGTATCCGTAATTATAGCCTAGGAATATTGTGATTGTATTCTTATTCTTTTCCTTGTTTAGCTTTTCTCTCCCTATAAATTGGGACACGTATTTGTAAGTTAGGGAACTTAATTCAATACAATTTTCTCTTCCAAATCTTTACAATGAGAGAGAGACCACGAGAGAAAGAGGAGAGAGAGAGAGAGAGAAGCTGAGAGCAGGAGAGAGAGGCTACAGTAGAGAGTGAGAAAGAAAAGAATCGATAGAGAGAGAGAGAGAGAAGAAACCTAGAAAGACTACGGGAGAGAGGGAGGGAGAGAGAGAAAAGAAACCATACGAGGTTGTTACTAGTTCGAAATTCCGGAAAGCACAACCTGCAAAATTGATGGAAATAAGAATGGAGAAGGTCATGTACATAAAGGGAGGGAAGGGTTTCGATTCCGATTAGGATTTGAATGAAGGGCTCTTAGCTAAAAGTCCAAAATAAAGGACTTCTAATGCAATTAGTCTAGCAAATAGTAAATTAAAGCTAGAAGTCCTTTTGCCATCGTAGTTTCAAAAATACCTTTACATGAAACGTGCCAATTTTATTTCAAATGCACAAATGATCTAAATTAGGTCTAAATTATTTAAATTATTATTTTTATTGTTATTCAATTCTTTGGGGATTTGTTGATTCGTCTCAATGAAATGAATTTAAAAAGTATAAAATTGTATCAAAAAATTAAAAAATTAAAAAAATCACTAAATATAAAAAATAAGTCAAAATATACCACATCTTGGTTTATTTTTCGTGTTTTCAAAATTTTTCTTTTAGTTTTTAGACATAATTTTTTATTTTTTGAAATCTCTTATCAAGACTAACCAACAATCAACCAAAAACTGATGCAAAATAAAAAATTATAAAAAAGCATTTCAAACTATTTGAACTGTGGTAATTATTGAATTATTATCTGATTATTTTTTGTCCCTATTTGAATTTTTTTTAATTTTTGATTTTGTGTCAATTTTATTATGATTATTGGTTTGTCCCAACAAGAGATTTTAGAAAAATATAAAATTATTTTGAAAAACTAAAAAAGTTTTAGAGAAGACAAAAAATAAATCAAAACGTCTATTTTGACTTATTTTTTGTCTTCAGTGAATTTGTTTTAACTTTTGGATATAATTTTATTACTTTTTAGATTCATTTCGCTGAGACAAACTAATAAGCTACAAAAACAATAATGCAAAAATAAAAAATATAATTTTTTAAAATAAAGTCAAAAAATAATTAATCTACATAAGTTAGCCCAAATAGATCGAGATAATAGTTATCACAATTTAAATGAAGAAAGTAGACTAATAAATAACTTTATCATGTCTAACAGATAAAGTTATAACATATAAACCAAGACATAACGTTATCTGATATTGTTATTTGATAATGTTATCAGATAATGTACCTATGACCTTTGGGGTTAATATTGTTTGATAAAGTTGCAATAGATGATATTATATAAGACAGTTCAAACTATATATAATGTAATTAAATTGTAACAAATAACAGTATTTATTGTAATTATTTTATTTTTATTAAAAACATGAAGATTTGCAAACAGATAAAGTAATCTGGTAGAAAAAAAGATAAAATTATTTGTTAAAGACATAAAGAACAAAAACACAAATAATATTTCAAATCAACAGATAACATTATGTCCTCTAATTATATTATTTTAAAGAAATAGATGATATTATCCATAGTATTTTTTCGCTTTACTTTCCCTTTTTGATTCGAAAATGTATAACTAATTATTTAAATTAATTTTTTTTGTCTTCATTTAAAAAAATTTGTATTTATTATTTTTGCATTAATGTTTTGTGGTTTGTTTATTTTTTTTGACGAAGAAAATATAAAAATTATAAAATCACGTCAAAAAATTTAAAAACAAATCACTAAAGAAGAAAAATAAGTTTAAAAAAATAAATTTTGATTTATTTTTTATTTTTTATTAATATTTTGTGGTTTATTAGTTTGTCTTGAGGAAATAAATATAAAAATCACAAAATCATGTCAAAAAATTAAAAACAATCACTAAATACGAAAAATAAGTAAAAAACATAGTTTAATTTTTTATTTGTTTGTTGGTTTGTCTCGACGAAAGAAATATAAAAAGTATAAATCATGTCAAAAAATTAAAAAAATCGCCAAAGACGAAAAATTAGTTAAAAAAAACTATTTTCACTTATTTTTTATTTTTCTGAATTTATTTAGCTTTCTGACATAATTTTATATTTTTCAGTTTTTTTTTTTTGGTCGAGAGGAACCAATATACCACAAAGAATTGATGAAAAAATAATAAATACATAAAAAATTATGTTTTGGATGATTGCAAGAGTGTAGGAAACATCATGTAACAAAAAAAAAAAAAAACTAATAAGGATAATTTTGTCTATTAAAGGATCTAACATATTAACATTTTTAAAATAATAGATCCTAACTCGAAAAATAAATTAACCTGGACATAAGGGTCAATTCACAATTTTTGTACTTTTCACCAATTTTTTCTTGAATGAAAGAGTTCTTATCGTATACAAATACAATTGTTCGGATAGACCCGGTTAGGATAATTATAAACAAAACTAATTAAAACATAATTGCCTAGCCAGTAAAAATATAATTATACCCAGTAAAACAAAGAATGGATTATTAAATAATAGATATTTAAGGAAAATTTCGTAAATCAGAAATTATTAAAATACAAAAATACCTACAAATTATCGGGTAGTTACACAAACGATAAGAACACACGAGTTTGGACTTTGTTATATTTTAAAGACAGATTTATTGTAACTCAAAAAGCACACTATTTGGTGAGAGGAAATACTATACTGCTGCACAATAGTAAAACCTTTGGGCCATGAATTTGGATAGAGCTTAATATCATTGATGATGCCTTGAAAACTTATCCGAAGAAAATGATGATAATTAATGATTAGTCATGAAAGCCAAAGGTCCCCCATGTACTCAGCAAATGCTTAGGGAAAGACATGATCAACAGATACTAAGACAAGTGATCTCTTTCGGACCAGAACCTCCTCTCTCTTTCATTTTTTGTTTCTTTTTTCCTTTTTTTGGAAGATCTAGTACACCCAGAACTATGACAAAGAAATGCCAGCTACAATTGTCTTCCTTGTAGGGGCAAATTCCCCCCCTATTGTTAGCTATTGTCCTCAAACAGCCAAGACAATGAGGTCCCTCCATCTTTTCTCATCCATTATTTCAAATTGCTTCAGGGCTCAAATTTGGGCTTTCCAATAAACCCAATTGCATTAGCTTGACTTGGGCTTGCGGCTCATTAAATGTTTGTTTAGGATTAATCTGTTTAATAAACAATTCAAACTCGAGCACATGTTTTCAGCTCGAATCAATTTTGAACAATCTACCACTCAGTCACGTAACTTGTAGCTCGGCCTCCGTTTTAGAGGTCAAATTTATCCTGATGGAAACAGTAATAGTACGTGGTTTGACAAAATCCTACCTTCATGCACGGCGAATCAAATCCGTTCATCCGTTCTCTCGAATACTTCTTCACTATTTGAGAGAAATAGTACAAGGAAATACTAGTGCACCCACTCTTACCACACCCTACTCTCTCTCACACACGAGCTAACAAGTCTTGTACTTCTTGCTTTATACCATTCGGCTTAAGAAAATTATTGGGTTTTTGAATTGTTTGAACAAATTATTATTTTTCATTTGGATTAAATTGTTCAAGATTAAGAAATAATTTCTGACTTGTTAAAAAGACAAATTTACCCTCCTAAGTCAAACAAATGAAGTCCAAATAGAATCAGCTTGAAGAATATTTTGTTATTATACCTCATATATCAAACAAAACTCTGCATTAAATGCAATCAACACACACCGAAAGTAACTTAGTCCACGAGTTTGACTAGACTAAGTTCTACCATGAAGTAACATAATTTAATAATTCTGTAATTCGATAATTATCACAAGTCAAATGAACCCTAAGAACATAACTCTTTAAAAGAGGAAAAATAAATATAAAATTCAAGTTTGTCCAAATTTTCATCAACTTGTATTTAATATTCACACCTTGAAACTTGACACATTAAGAGACTAATTAGAATTATTTTTAATAGGTTGGACTTAGAATTAAAGCCTAAGCAAAGTCCACAATTATAGTCACTCATTTAAAGCCAAAGATCTATGAAGGCCAGCTAAATGGATTTGACACGTACGATAGATAACCATCTAAAATTTGGAATTTTTTCTTTTGAGCTGTGAAATTATTGTGACACTGTCCCCCCCAAGTATCATTGCAAATGGATATATCATGAACCCTGGCCAGTTGTTCCATTAATCCCACCCTAGCTAGTTTCCATCAGAGTGAGACAAATCTGTGTATTTCGTTTTTGTACGTACATAACAATGATGCAATCCCAAAAGAGTATCTCCAAGAAAGAGTACATGATCTTGATTCACACAAGTACAAAAATATTCAGATCTAGTGTCTAATTTCATGTCATTCTAGGAAATGGAAGCTCCAAAAAAAAAAAAAGGTGTTCCTTCGTACGTAAGAATAGCATTCGACCTAAGAAAGAACTTGATTGTCGACCTGAGAAAAATAGTTCGCAAAAGGGTTGTCGAACTATACTTGAAACAGAACTACCCCATTTATCTCGGAATAAGATTCTAATTGGATATGGACGAGGAGTCTAAGACCGATTCAACTTAGAATAAGGAGTTTGATGTTAAATGCAATTCTAATACTAAAAGATACTTCTAATTCTCTGGAGAGTTCATGTTGGTTTTATCTCATGAGTAGCCAATCAGAAGAGACTTCTATTTCGTTTCTAACGAGAAATTAGAGTCATAAGAGAATTAAAGCGATTAAGTCATCAAAGTTTATAAATAAAGGTGCAGACCTAGAGTGAAATATACCTGTTAATTTACAGTTTTAGTTGTAATATTAGAGATAATCTTGTGATTGTTGTCTAATTTAATCATCAGAGTGTCTTTCCGCAACAACGATGAAGGTTTTTTGATGATTTTTCGTCTTGCAGATTCCCAATTTTAACACGCAGAGAGAGTATTATTCCCACTAGTTATTGAGGTTTTGACTTTCCAATTAATTGAGAAAATCATCCACCTATATATTCCATAGAGCGTAGAGTCCATGAATTAAACTTGCACAAGATAGTGAGTTTACGAAATATTTTAGGAAAAAATTCTGAAATTTTAATTTTTAAAAAAGCACAGTTATTTGCCCGTAAAAAAATTCGTTGAAAACTTGTCTAAATTTGATTTTAGAGAAACTAGGTTTGAGATGTTCAACGTGTCAAATTAGTTTCAAATTCAAAGTAATTTGAAAGACGATTATAAGTTTTTTTTTTTTATAGCAAATACTATCAAATTTATTCAGCATAAACGTTTAATCATATTTTAACAGTTATAATAAACAGATTTATTCGCTTCTATCAATTAAAAATCAAAAGTTATATAATCCACCAAAATCAAACCGATCGTGCAAGATAAGCTTCTTTTGTTATGCGCATGTTTATGAAAAACTCTATGTTTAAAATTTTAGCTTTTAACAGATTTGGAACTCTAAGAATTCATGAAATCTGAAAAGCGGTCTATATTTTAATTTTAGAAAAGCTGGGTTTGAAGTATTTTTTGCGGTATATATTGGGTTCTAAATATTTTTTTTTCGATATTAAACGGTAAAAGAAGTACATTAAAAAATTACAACAAACATGCTAGGCGTATAATAACTAAATCAAGTTCAATACACAACAATCGCCCTCCGATCGGAAAAAAAAAAAAAAAAACACACCAACAACAAAAGAATTAACTCATATGCATAATCAGAATGCTTAATGACAAAATTAAAGGCTTGGATTAAGAACAAATCATGTGCTCATTCACATGGGCATTCCACCGACCGGAAGATCCTCTCAACCAATAAATTGTTTTGAAAGTTACGTGTACAAGCCATGTGAGTTAGTTGAATTTTTGTACTAAAAATCAACTTCCATTTTAGTTGAGCAACCGCATCATTTTTCAATTGGATGCAAAGCATGTGTAGGGGATAATAAGTAGGGAATCTCGGTTATATGTCTAAAGTAAGAGATTTGTAATGCAATTATCTATTTAATAGTGAACTATAATCGAAAGTCTTTCGGATAGAGCAATTTCAAAAATGCCCTTTGCAAATAATATTATCATATAACATAAATCTATCTAATAATATTATCAGATAACATTATCTGATAATATTATATTTTTCACACTTTTTTCTGTTAAACAGAAAAAGTTATCTGTTAGAACAAAAACACAGATAAAGTTATTCGTTACATATATATAGAAACAAAAACATTGATTCTTATCAAAAAAAAAACAAAAACATTGATAACATTTCAAACCAACAGATAACATTATCTGTTGTAATTGTTTTGTTTCTGTTAAAGACATAAAAATTATAAATAGATAAAGTTATTTGTTAGAACAAAAACTAATTCATATTTTTTTCATTTTAAAGAATTCAATCAGACTATTTGTTGTGAACAGCTCTGAAAATCCAAAGATTAAGAACTGTGGGATTATCCAAAAAATGAATCACTTTGTTTTCATTCACAGTTGAGTTTCAAAAGCATAAGCAACTTCAATCAGCTTTGATTCTGTGCCCTTCAACCCTCCAAAATAGATCCCAAAAGACATTCCATCGCTATTGTAGCCGACGGGGACAATAATATCCAATTCGTTCTCCTTTGTATTATCTCTTTTAATAAGGGTAATTTTATCAATTAAATGACCTAACCCATTAATACTTTAAAAATATTGGACCCTAACTATTAATATTTTAAAAACTAGATAATTACCTTTATATCCTTTTGACTTTAGGTTGAATTTCGATTTGGTCTTTCTGCTTTCAATTTGAACACTAACCCCCTCACTTTTTGACATTTGGTTCAATGTGACCTATTCGTCTGTTTTCTTCCAAATTGGCAAACGAAAAGTAGTCATGTGCATTTCGTTTGCACATGACCAAATCTAAGGGTAATTATGGTACTTTACGTCTTTCTTTAAAAAAATTTCTAGACATGCTCTCTCTCTCGCAAACCAAAAAAAGGAATTTGCTAAGAGTAATAGAATATATATTTTTAATCTTTTTTAATTTTTTTTATTCTTGTTACCTCTGTGTTAAATACTTAAAATTATTGATTCATTTCGAAGAGTAAAAAATTATGAAAAAAAATTTAAACCATTTTTCTACAAGTAAAAATAATCTAAAATAGATAAATATTTTAAATTATTTTTGTATTTTTTGAATTTTTTTAAATTTTGTTCATATTTTTTTATTTTTTTATTTCTCTTGTGAATAAAAATATATATTGCGGCACTATCTCTATGCTTTCATGAAAATACATGCGGTTTTTTTTTGAAATATTATTTTTTTTGTTAATTTTATTAGCTTTGTGTGAAATACTTAAAATTATTGATTAGTCTCTTAAATAATTCAAAAATATTCACAGTCATCACATGTTTTAATGCGCCTAACTTTGGAGAGAGAAAAAAGTAACTGATATCACTCATTTGAACCTCTTTTGATCGTGTTTTCAGAATTTTATTCTCGAAAAAATATAAAAAATTTAATATTGACTTAAAAATTATTTCGGGATTAATTGTGAAATCAGAATATTTTAATAAAGAATTGTTGACTTATGGTAAGGTATTTGTTGATTATATTTTGTCATTATTTTTTTCTTGTAGATTTATAAAACAATATTAACAATCTGACCAAAACTGTTCATTTGAACCACTTTCCATCAAAATATTTTTTAAAACTAATATTTTCACTTAAAGGGATTCAAATGAGCGGTACCGTTTAGTTTTTTAGTGGAGAGATGGCTAAATGGGCATATTTTTCTTGCTTTTTTTCTACTTTTGCCATCGCCCCGTTAAAAAAAAAAATAGCAACATCACTCATTTAAACTTCTATTGATTGTGCTGTTTGATTTTTTTTTTAATTCTAAAAATTATCTTTCGCATAAAAATATTTCAAAATTAATTACGAACTCAAAATAAAATTTTATTAATGAGAAAGATTCATGATTATGACAAAACTTGTATTAAAAAATTAAATCAAATAAAATCTTACAAACAAATCTAATTTTTGAAACAAAGATTCATTATTATGACAAAATCTAGAAAATTATGATAGAAGGACGAGCAAGACCTTTGGAGAAAAATAAATTGTGCTCAGGTTTATGAGACCTACCAATTACTAGTTGACTTCAAATAAATTTTTATATTGACAAATATTTGATAAGAATAAATTTTAATTTATACCCCAATTTTTCTCTTTTTTGAAAAAAAAAAAAAGAATTTTAATATGGTATCATAAGAGTGTGTGTGAGAGAGAGAGAGAGAGCGTGCCTAGAAAGTTTAAAAAAAAAAAAAAAAAAAAAGGAGGAGGAGGAGGAGGAGGATATAAATACCATAATTACCCTCAAACTTGGTCATGTGCAACGCACATGATTACTTTCCTTTAGTCAATTCAGACGGAATCAAACGAATGGGTCACATTGAACTAAATGACAAAAATTAAGAGGCTTAGTGTTCAAATAAAAACCAGAAGGACCAAAACGAAATTCAACCTAAAGTCGAAGGGATATAAAAGTTAAAAACAATGACCTCTAATCCAAAAATTGAATTAGTCCAAACTTAATAGGTCAGTTCACCTTAAATTTGTCATTTTCCACTCATTCTCCGCAATAAGAAATAGTAAGGAAATATGGTTAGACCAATTGGCCTTTGTTTTAATACCTAGGAAATGACAGATGGAAGTGTATTAGGAAGCAAGTAATAAAAGTAATAGTCAGATAGATAATTGATCCCTTTCTTGTCAAATAATGTAATAAAGAAGTTAAGGTGTCAGCTGGTTGTTTAGAAAAAGAAAATTGTCTTTAGGCAAAACATGTGTTTTGGTTGGGTTTTGTCTTGGAAATGCCTTACATTATCTATGCAATTATGTTGAAGGAACACATGGGCTTGTTTCTTTTGTGATACATCATATGCAAGGACCAAAAGTGAAAGGATTTGAATAAATTCGTTGCTTTTAAGAATAGACAAAAAACAATTCACAACACCACACTCATTTATTTGCTCACAAGATAAGTCCTGTAATATCATTCTCAGCAAAAAAAAATATCTATCACCAGTACCAATTGATATACTTCAAGTCCTTTAGATGTACTGAAAATTTTGTATTTGCTTATTTTAGCTTTTGAACTAGTATATAATTTGTCCCATTGTAGTAGGTTGGATACGCAATGGAATGGGGCATCAGTCTAAATACATGTTTGGCCCATTTGTACTTAAATTGAGTTGGATTCAACCCAAGACAAATGAATTCATACCGGGCCGTGAGGTTCGGCAAATCCATTTGGCGTGCCTCAAGTCCCATCGGGCACACGACTCCAAATTGGCTGAACTTCTTCTACGGTCGACACGTAAGATGGATCATGGGATCTCTCAACTCACACTGCTCAATCATGCCACCATAGTCTCTATGTTCGGCATGACCAGAGGATGACGTGTTCTCCATGTTGCAGGCAACTACCTGGGATGAGATGGGGACAAGACAGTTGCCAGACATACGGATATTATTGTGCTATTCGCACGGAAGTGAGCCACATGGCGGAAGCGTCGTGACTTGCTGTCCATAGCGCGATATTTCTGACTGACTCTTCTGGTGTTGTGTTGGGTTCCTTTATAAATAGGGCAAGAACACTCTACTCTTAGGTGCGCACAATCATATCAGTCAAGCTTTCAGTTGATTTTGTTCTCACACTGAAAAACTGACTTAAGTATCAGAATGTCCATCGAAAATTCAACCCCGATCGGCACTTACTTGGAGTTACTGTTTTGCAGCAAGGTGAAGAAAAGTCGAGGATTCAACGAGAAGTCAACAAGTGGGATTCTAGACTCCACATTCTTGAATGTAGCTAAATCTTATTATTCTTTACTTCGCATTGATTCAAAAGTTGTGATGCACTATTTGTTTCTATATAATATGGTTTGTGATGAATAACAGATTTGAGCAGTATACACTATTTCATGACAGTATGCTAATACACATTAGTTTCGATACTGATAACGTCTCAACTGGTCTCTCCTTGGTTAATACTTGCAAGGAAACTAGGGACACCGGTATGGTACAGGCCAACACCCCTCCGATGCCTAAGTTAGTAATCGGGGTATTATGAGAGATTTGGAAAAATAGAAGAATTGTTATGTAAAACTTCAGAACGTGCCTTCCTCTCGACTCTGCCTCCCTTTTTACTTTCACGGCCCTTGCCCTTTTTCAGAGTTTGTTAGTGATAAGGCTTAGCCAATAACCCTTCAATTTTATTTAATTAAAAACAATTAAATGTATATCCCTTTTAATGATTTTATTTCTGTAATTAAATTTGGGAATTAATTTTAGTATGCCGCTCGAGCGAGGTCGAGACCGCTCGAGCGAGCTATTCAAATTCCGAAACGATCGGACAGTAGATTCAAGGCCATTAATGGAGGAGGAACGTTTTGAAATCCAATTTAATCTACGGTTTATTCAATTTTATTTAGTGTTTATGGGCCAAATTGCCATTAAACAAGGGTTAAACGATATTTTATTCACAAATTCGTATTATCAGAAAATCAAAGAGATTTTAAAGAGAGAGTTTGTTGTTCTTGAGAGTTCTTCGAGGTTTAGTGAAAAGGAGGTTCAGCCGGTTTCTAATCCATCAATCCGAGGTTGTTTCGTGCTTAGTCTTCAAGATCGAGATAGAAAAAACTACTACCAATCTGTAGATTAGGATTTACAGTAGGTATTTCATTGATTGTTCAATAGAAAGCATGTTAACGTTTTTATTCATTGTTCTTTGTAAAAGCAAGAAATTGGTTCTAATTGTTAGTTGATTCACGAAACTGATTGGGGGATCATGATCTAGGATTTATGAGGTTTCTATTTATATTCTAACTTTCTCCTTCTGAAGTAAGAATCATCATTCTAGAGTTTGGATCGAGCAATTTGTAACAGGAGCCCTGAAACCAGAATCTACTGAAAAATAAGGCTCACTGGAGTGAGCTATAGGCCACTGAGCAACCTGACAACTTTCTGTCAGATTCTGCCAGTTTTGACCGGAATTTAGAACCCACGATTTAGGCAGACTGCTTGAGTGAACTCTAAACCACTCGAGCGACCTATTAAAATATAAAATATTGGCAGAATGTTGTATGGCCTCCGAGCAATAGATTTAGACCACAATCCTTCACTATTTTGCATGTACACTCAACACAAGCATCCATGAGTATGATAAGTATGATCACGAGTTCGCGTGGAGCTACGTATGAGCAGTTGACCAACTTTGACCATGGTTATGTTCGTATGTTAATGATGCAAGAATGTGTTTAAGGGTTAATGGTTATGTGGAATGAATTGCGTAACAATAGTGGCGTATGGAATGAGATGTCATACTAGCTAAAGATGACAAGTGTTGATAAGGTTGTCGTGCCGATTGATTAATGAGGCTGTTGTGCAGATTGATAACTGTAGATGGTCGTCGTGCTACAACTAGTAGTTAGTGAACAAGCATGATTTGGTGTAGTATGTGAAAATCTGGAGAATCTACGTTAGGGACACCGGTTCAAATGCCAATGTAACACGAGAGCAGAAGGGTGTTAGGTAATCAATATAAGTATTGAAATGTAGAGAATAACTAAGTTTGTTAATGAAAAAGTGGATCATTGGTGGCCGTCGTGCCTAGTGTATGTTCTGGACATCGTCTCAAGTTTGTGTTTCATGTGAGTTTGAGTCCTAGGGGGCGTCGTCCCGTTTGTTAAAGACCCCAACTAAGAAATGGGTGTATTCGGTTGGAGGTGACTTCAGGGTGCATCTGCATTGACAACTCTTTGCCCCGAGAAAGTGACGGCCTTGTCTTGGACGACCTTGAGCTGATGAAAGAAAAGCAGCTAAGGATCTTTGGTACTTGACTCAGTGAAGCCACATATTCGATCGGGTCTATTTAGAGGGATGTAGGTATTGCCTCGAGTAGACGGTAGAATGTCTCTGTCTTACCTTGGTAGGGATTTGTTAATATCAACCGAGTACTCTACACTAGATAAGAAGGAACACTAAGGAAAAATGATATTGTTAGAAACTTAAAAGAACAAGAGCATAATGAACATATGTGACTTTACTTATACACTTTAACATTTTTTCATGAATTATATATCTTGTTGTATATTTGTATCTATGGGTTGATTTTTATGTGACTTTTGCCTATTGAGTTCCATAACTCATTCGATGCAACTTTTGTGCTTCTGGTGTTTTATACCAAATGTTGCAGAGCAACCAGAGTATCCTCCCAAGCATGAAGAGCCGGGACCTGTTGAAGAGGATCATGATGGTGTCTAGCTACCTTACCCTTAGTCACTCTGTCTTACTTTTATTCAATAAAGAAATGTAAACGCGAAGGGGTATTTATGTCATTTTTATTTTTGCACTAATTAAAATTCTAAATTATTTTCATTTCCTTTATTTTAATAAACGAAAGACATTTTCGTAATTTACATTTCAATTGATTTAATAAATGCATAAAAAAAATTTAATAATGTTTCGAGAAATCTGGACGTTACATAGCCACTCCAACAATTCGGGATCCTTATAACTTGTCTTCGTTGTTTTAGCCCTGGATACTTATCTTTCTATATACGGGACGCACGAATGACCCAATGGCAAAGCAGGAATTTCCGAAGAAGACAAGAAGAATAGATGAGCCGAGACGAGTGGAGCTTCTTGTCGTCAGTTTTCAACCTATCAGGTACATAGCATATTAGTAAGAATAAACGGGGCGCCTGGACGAAATTCATAATTATACTTGAAGTTATAAAATCAAAGAAAAATGTTGTATTTTGTAATTAACTTAACAAATCTCAAACAATAAAAATATATATTTATAGGGCAGGTTTGATATCCCGACTACAACTGCATCTTTGTGAATCGTTGAACCAATCTAGTGGTAATTAGCACGGCCTGATCCGTGTTTGTTTGGAATTAAATTATCTCCAACAGAAATAGTGGGTCATATGATATGTGGGATTGGATAATCTAAAAGGACAGTAGTATTACTAATTTCAAGACAAAAACACAGTTGGGATTAGCTTCTAATCCTTATACGGCTTCCAATTAACGAATAAAAAAAAGTAAACCGGATTAAGCAATAATACCTGAACTCCAAATTCCAGGACTATCAATGAAATCACCGCAGTTGGTTCGGAGATGCCCTATGGGGAATACGTAGAGAAAAAGGAAGCAATAAGGGAAAGAGAGGTTTGTCAGAACTATGGAATAGATCCGAAAACGCGTGTACCATTATTATAGAATTGAGATTCTAATCATTGCTCGTGTTTGGCAAACTACATTTTTAAATCGGATTTTACACCCTGTCCTCCTTAATTACGGTGATTATTATGTTATGCCCCTATATTAGTGAAAAAATTAAAATATTTTCATAACCCAGTGGCTTTCATTTTAGTTCCACCAACTAAACTAAAAACTGAATTTGAATCCTAACCAATCAATCACTCGTATTTGATGAGAGAGAGAGAAAGGGAGAGAGAGAATTTGAGCCAGCTCTAAAGGAGAAGAGCAGAGATTGGACTTTTTGTCTGGCACCAAAACCTTCGCTCCCACTCCAACTTTGGGTTCAGGGAGGAGGGATGGCATTGGCATGGACTCCTCTACTTCTCCAGCCGTAAAGAAGGCACACAAAACAATTGGGAGATGGTGGGGTCCATCAAAGTGCTGGCAGTGGCACCACCACCACCATCTCCACAGTTCCCTTTCTCTTCACAATTTGTGTTGAGCAATGAGCGTAGCCTCTAAGCCTTTATTTGAATCAAAACTTTTTTTTTAATGAATTGATAGTATTTTTATATTCCATATATATGTATTTTCTGAGCACTCAATCAAACAATATGAACTATTAAGACGCATAGAAACTCTCAAATATAAGAACTATGGTGAGTCTGATTAACGGACTAACTGATTCCTCGGTGACAAAAGGGAAAGGCCTATACTGTGAAGAGTTTGGGTTGAACCGAACAACTGGGCCAGCGAGGCTGGAGGTCCAAACGCAGATCTTGCACGTCTAGATCCGTTGTCGAAACATGGGTCAGGTCGGGCCGCCCAACTCGAGCGGGTACCTGGACCAAGGGAGCATTGGAAAGATATTGGAAGGATCGGAGCTGACGCCATGGCAGATGGTTACTGGATTGATAATGTCATAGAGATATGCGTTCAACACCCGCATGACATAAGACTGAAGTCAGGATGACTATAAAAGGATCAGTATTAAAACTGTAAAAAAGTACACTCTAACTAAAGTGCTTAAACTTTTCTTCTATCTTATTGAAAGCCTTGCTTAAGAATTGTACTACTCAATGACGGGTATCGGCTGAACTACACTAACAAGTTATTACTTATGCAAATTATTAGGAAGAGGACGGATCTAGTGAAACCAAGAGAAATCGGACATGTATTATACCCCACAAGAACAATATACATATACATCTACATATGTGTGCGTGAGCGCGTGCATACACGTGTGTACAGAATACTCAATCTATATAATGTGTGACATTTTAACATAACAATAATGTATGACATTTTAAAATCACACCCCATCGAATTGAGTTTTCCATAGATAATATTCGAAACCGGACCCAGTAAGTAAGGAGGTTGTCAGTGTCATCCTCGTGGTCACGTTAGCAAAAGGTAAGTGCCCCTCACTGTAGGGTTGTATCTCAATATGTATGGCAGACTCCAACCCCCCCATGTTACCCTCAACTTCCCAACACCCTTTCCTTCCTTCCTTCCTTTTCTATTATAAATATAATTCCCCCCCTAAGCCGATCCTCCTTAACTCCTCCACCACCACCACCTTCAATCCCTCCCAATTATTTCTTGCACCTAAAACATTCAATCATCCCCTTCTCCATCTCACCAGTCCTAACAGACCCACAAAACAGAGACCAGAAGGAAAAAAATGTGTTCTTCTAAGTCCAAACTAGTGCCAAGCAGCAGTGCTGTTGATCATATCAACATGAATGGCCGTCCAGTCCTTCAACCTACTTGCAACGTCCGAGTCCCCCTCTTAGAACGCCGCAATTCCCTTAAGAAGAAGCTTAATTCTTCCCCAAAATCACCTACAACAACACTACTCCAACCTTTATCATCATCAAATACAACTACTACTACTAAAGTTATAGTGACACCGCCTATCTCTCCCAAGCTAAAATCGCCAAGGCCACTGGCGGTTAAGAGGGGAAATGACCCGAATGGGCTGAACTCTAGTGTTGAAAAAGTTTTGATACCAAGGGAATCTTCCAAGTCCGTGGCACCCATAAAGAAGTCGAAGAAAGGCGGTTCGAGTGGTGGCGGGGGTGGAATTGTGGCACCGAATTCGGCCGTGGAGGCTGTCTCATCTTCCTTGAAGTTTGCTTCCTCAGTGATAGTTGAGGCACCGGGAAGCATTGCGGCTGCTAGGAGAGAACAGGTTGCAAATATGCAAGTACAGAGAAAGATGAAGATTGCTCACTATGGAAGAACAAATTCTGGTAAATATCAACCTCTTGATTCTCCTTCAGCTCCTGTTCATGAGGAAAAGAGATGCAGCTTTATCACAAGTAATTCAGGTATGATCATAGTTTTCTATGAACCAATTTATATCAAGGAATATGGGTCTTTTTTTAATTTTCCCCCATTCTTATTCAGTTTTGAATTTTGTGCTGACAAATGGTGTATGGTGGTGTTCTTTTGTAGATCCTATTTATGTTGCCTACCATGACCAAGAATGGGGTGTCCCTGCCCATGATGATAAGTAAGGATCTCCCTCTCCCTCTCCCTCTCCCTCTCCCTCGTGTTGATCAATGAGACTGATGATATGATTGCGCTACATATGCAGCCTGCTGTTTGAATTGCTAGTATTGACTGGTGCTCAAGTGGGATCAGATTGGACTTCAGTCTTGAAGAAACGGCAAGGGTTCAGGTAAGGGCATATTGTTTAAATTCATAACTCTTTATGACTATGAAATCTTTAACGAAAATACAACCAAAAAAAGGCTCTTGCTTAGTTGCTTGTGCTACATGATCAAACTGATCGTTTTCTGTTTTTCCACTAGGGATGCCTTTTCAGGATTTGATGCAGAAACAGTTTCAAAGTTTTCGGAAAAGAAAATTTCTTCGATCAGCGCTGATTATGACATAGAAATAAGCCTAGTCCGAGGTGTTGTCGACAATGCTAATCGAACTCTTGAGGTATCTAACCAGATTTCATATGTTTTCAGTTTCCAATGGATGAAAGGCTAAATTAGTTTCCACCCAGCAGAAAAACTTGTACTTATTTCGATAACTAAAAGATATGAAAAATGGCGAGAACTGATAAGGAACAATGAAAAAGATGAATCTTTATTGGTTCATTTTGTTTCTTTCCAAAGGGCATGTTAATACTTTTAGACAGTTGCAACTACTCCTGATGTGGTCCCAAATTTCGCACATATTAATTAGGAATTTAATGGAGATAAAAGTTCTGAATTCAACAGGTTATTGATTAGATTTACAAGAAAATAGCACACTAAATGTTCAAATGAAAATATTGTTGGGCCGTTAATGTTACGTAAAATTACTCCATTTTTTATTATGTTGTGTGTCATGAACAGATCAAGAAGGAATTTGGATCATTCGACAAGTATCTGTGGGGATTTGTGAATCACAAGCCGATTGGCACCCAATACAAGTCATGTCACAAGATGCCCGTGAAGACCTCAAAATCAGAGTCCATAAGCAAAGACATGGTAAGGAGAGGTTTCCGGTTGGTCGGCCCTACGGTGATCCACTCCTTCATGCAGGCAGCCGGACTCACCAACGACCACTTGACCACCTGCCCGCGACACCTTCAATGCCTCGCCCTTGCTTCTCAGCTCCCTACTGCAGCCCCTGCCCTCTAAAGACATGCAACAGGGATACATTCGCCCGCTCTCTAAGCAGAAAGTGTTGGTCCATATGAAAAAAAAGGTCATATGAGATTGTTTGACAGTGAAAAAAGTTTAATGAATCTGATTAGGTGATCATGATCCTCTAACTACACTTAGGGCCTTTTCAAGTAATTTGGTAGTGAAATGGTGTGCAGTAATTCGCATATGAAGAATGTGAGAGGTGGGGTTAGGATGGGGATTGTTAGAATTATTAGTAGACTAGAGGGAGATAAGAAGAATAAAAGTTGGTGTGGAATTTGTGTTGTGTGGGGGGACAGAGAGCATGTGGAGAGTTGGGCAAGGCATGTGCTTGGTGCTGCAGCCTGTGGCTTTCAGAAAAAACTTTGTGACCACCATATCCCCAATATCGATTATTTGCTCTTTAACAGGCTGTGAAAGGGATATGATTTCAAGAACAAAGGGGCCTTTTGCCCCACACCCCCCTACTGTCTCCTTTTTCATAGACGCTCTAACCCTTTGATTTTAGGTTTTAGAAGGGGTGGAGGGGGATTGCTATGTAGTCTTGTTTATTTGTATGTGTATGTGATTGTATACTACTAGTGTGGAGTTTCTGAGTGCTTGTTATTGTAACTGTTGAAAATATATGTAATGGGTATGCACTGTTTGCTCAAGAAATGTTTTTTTTTTTTTTTTGGCTTTTACCTTCACTTTTATTGCTGGGTTGGACTTAGAGTAATGCTAGAAACACACACATCCAGACACATTCAGGCACAGATGTGTTCAGAATCATTGGATGCACGTGGACCCCTTAGTAATTTGAGGATTACACGTACATCTAACGATTTCAGACACGTCTATATCCGGACTGTGTTCCTAGATTTTTTGTTGGACTTATATTGTTAGCTTCTGAAGTTAAGCATCATCTCCTCCACGTGCTCTTTTACCTTTACATTCTGTTCTTCTTTCACTTTTGTACACAAATAAACATGCAAACAAATAAACAATTGTACCAACTGTTGCCAAGTAAAGTCATTGTTTTGTACTAACCTGAAGTCATCTATAAACTGAACAACTCAGATGATGAGAATAAAATCTCGATAAAACCTTTCATCCAATTTCGTAGTACCCTTTGGCTTGAGGAGGAACAATTTGCCATTTCCCAATAGGCACCACTTTTAGCCCATTCATCTGCAATCATCTGTGGGCAAACGTGTGTGTATCAAACTCCTAAAGATCATTTTGAATATTGTCTCTATTGAAGATTGGGCCAATGTCTTCTCAGTCCAAATTATGTCGTAATTCATTTAAGGCAGTACACATAAACTAGGCCAGACACTCACAGTTATTAACAAAAAGTGACTTTGAATAGGAAACAAGAAGAAAATGCTCTTGTGATGGTTATAGCAAGAAATAGACCATTTAGTAAAATGTAAGCCGTTAATAGTATCTGAAACAAAAATAGTTTCAACCAATCCAATAAACATTTTCTAGAAATCTTCTTTTTTATAATTGTATTGATCCACACGTCTACTATATGAGTATGAAAAAAATGTTTTGGAAGAACTAGAAGTTGATGGTGCGAAAAACTGTATCGCAACTCTTAAAGCTCCTCATCAGGTTTGTTCGTGCACACAAGTCTAAAGACCAGAGAGATATTTTCCGATCAAGAATCCTTTGATGATCAAGTTAGATCACAGTAATTGGTTGGGGATATTGTGGGGCTTGATGGTTGCCAATTCGGTTCCTCATTCCCTTTTGGGAAGGAGCAATCCATTTACTATGGATTCCATCTCTAGAATTCAGAGCGTCCTCAAACTTCAATTGTATTATCTTATTGAGCTACTCTTGTGAATGATTATTTTTCCCGAGCGATATGTGACTCGGATGATCAAGTGTCAGTTGACAATTTAAAATTTATTACTGAGTGTCTAAATCTGAGCGACTAAATGCTAAGCCAGCTAATCCAAGTTCATCAATAATGTTTTTCACATTTTTTCTTATGTGCAGCAAGAAAGCGATTTTATTAAACTCAAATTCTTTCTATCTAGCCTTTATTTCTTTCCACACCGTTAAAGAAATGAGAAAGTTTTTATACATAGATGTTAGGGAATTTGATACATCCAAAACCGTTGAATACAAGTAGGATTCTTAAATTATTAAAAACTCTACGTGCATGATATATTTGTGTCCAAAACACCGAGCCTCTTTCCAACCATCCCCGCCACCCTCATGACTACCTCTTCCCACCTCCCATCGGCCAATCACTCTACAATCATCTTTCAACCCCCCACACAGACACACATTATTACTGTCGGCGGCAAAATTACACTGAAACGTCCCCGGCAATCGAATTACGTGAAGAAGGTCCAAACTTATCCCGTAAAACCAAAATCTCACGCAATTCCTACACATCCAAATCCGTAACAAAGGAAAGTTCAACCTCCATCAAACTGATATGAATCGCAAAAAACGGTTCATTCAGGTAAACTTTCATAACCCTATTTTCCATGAGTTTCAGAATTGTGAATGCTATGCAATGATTGACATGTTTATTCTGATAAAACTTTCATTAAGTTCTGTTGCCGTTAGAATTCTGCGAAGGAACTATGATTCACATGGTCTCTGCAGATTGATACTCTAATTCCATCTTACCTCCGGCATCCACTGCTGGGGATTGAAATTTTTTTGAGCCCCTTGTAATTATTCTTTGCATGTCCATTATTTTCCGTGAGGAAAAAAACGAAACGAGAATCATATCACTTGTTTTAGATGAGCAAATGGTGGATTTTATCCAAGGTCTATCTTGTTTTTCACCTTTTCTCACAAAATTGGTAAGAGCCCATAATCCTTTCTTCTAACGGCACACCTCCATCCAAATGGCCTGTTATGTCAGTGTTTATGTTTTTATCTTTGTCTTAGTTCTTCGGTTGTATTTCGGTTGTATAGAATAATTATTGTTTAAGGGAAACTTCAATATTTAAACTTGGCCCTTAACTTGATGAAATATACAAAGGAAAGGGAAAACAAAAGATGCATGATTGAAGGAATTTCTGAGCATCTATTTTTTAAATTCTAAAATCTACGTCCGGATATACGACTCTTCCCTTCTTTGCATATTCTGTCTTCACTAAACTTAGTCTACAACGACCATTGGATTTTTCTTGTCATCTTGTGCTATGTAGATTATATGTAGCCAACTTCAAACTCATAAAAAGTAAGGAAACACTTCATAGTACTTTGTTCAAGTAGAGAAGATATTACAGTAGCACTTTTCCCTCTTTAAGTCTCCATACAGATGAAGCCCAGCGTTTTAGGAAACGAACTTAATCGATGTGAATAGAAAAAGTATTTGAGAAATAAGCATTTAACTTACAAATTACAGGTGCAGAAACGGAGGAAGGACCATGACTTGAATGTAATATAACTTGATTCACGTATTACTCTACCATGTAGAAAAGTAACTTTATCACAAGAGTTATCCAACGGAAACATAGGATCTTACAGGTATAGAAGCCATTTTCCAAGTTTAGACAGGTGTTTTTTCTTTAAGCTTTTGTTCTTCCAATTGCTATAACAACCCATACGGTGGCTGGGCTCTGAATTTCATATGCTGCACAAGTAGAAGGCAAGAAATTTACATTTTTGTATGCTTACATGACAATCGACAAGTATAAAGTTTATAGTAAGCTGAGATGGCGCTCTCTCCCCGGATGCTAGCACGCAGTTTTCTCAGGCTCCTTTTGGATGTTAGAATTGTTGGATGTAGACATTAAGGTGCCTATGCTTTTAAGGCACTAGGTAACTTGTAGACTTCTTCTTTGGAAAATACAAAGCTGCCTTTTGTTCAGAAAAAAAATCAAATAGAATGCGTGGATCACCTCCTTATGCTGACACTACTGCTACTTTTGTTGGGTTTGGTAGTGTTACGTTCACTTTTGTTGGGTTTGGGTTCTATAGTGCCTCTGCTTAACTTGATATCCAATTTGTGCCTTGGGTAAATGGTAAATTTAAGCGGGTTTTTAATGTAGTATCACATGGTAAGATGTATAATTTCTTTATTTCGTCTGCAACATGAGGAAATACTGAGGGTTGATATACAAACGTTTACATGTAAGGCCTGTTGTCATGCAATTTGGAATATTGTTTCTATTTTAGGTTAGTTCTTGTCAGGTGTCTTCCAACCCGACCGAGATCAAAACAAACAAAGTGATAGAAAGTTGATTTCTTTTCTTTATGATCTCGCAATAGGTCATAAACGTTTGTAATTGGTCAATACAAATTTTAAGGAGTGATTTGGATCTTTATTTTGCTAGATATGAATCGGCATGCACACCTATTTGTGATATCAAGCTATGTACTAATCTGTGCTATGTATCGTATCCAGCGGTGTGACATGGGGGTATGAGACATGTGACCAATCTGGTTAGCATACTAGACATTTGGATCCTCTTTAAGTTTTTGCGTCCAGAAGAAATGTACTCCCTTTCGTGTTAGGGTGGACGTATATAAATGGATGGAGGATAATTTAATGAAGTATGCATACTCCTAAAAGGACGCCGTATACGTGTTGAACACTTGAAGGCACACGAGCATGGGACACACCACGTGGTGTGTACATTAGATTTTCATATTTTTCAAGGTGAAACTCGCTGGAAACGGCAGGAATATGATGTGGACACTCATGGGGACACGGCAAGGTGGATTTTGTAAATTTTCATAGTTTTCTTGGATACATATTTATAATTTTTTAAAGTTTTAGCAAAAAGTGTGATATAACATACATGCTATGAAGCACGGATTTTCCAAACTAGCCACGTTTGGATGTCGGATACAGCAAAAAAGTATCTTGTATTTATAGTAAATGTTTTACGTTTTGGATGGCGAGAGATACAGCGAGGTTGAATTTTTTTTTTTTAAATTAAGTAATAGTTATAAGATCCAATTGTAAATAGACTATATAAATATATGTGTGTGTGTGCGCGTGTGTATCGCAATCTATAGGTCAAATGATCAATCTATTTTATGTATTGCATGTTTAAAAACCCTAGATTGACTTTAAATCTTTGATTGAACCAGGTTCTAGGCTCTCTCTCTCTCTCTATCTCTCTCTCTCGTATCAAGGACATAGACCCACTCACAAAAAGATATGTTGAGGATTGTAAATGGCTTATATTCAAATTGCAATTGTAGGCACTTTATCATTATTGGTAATCACAATTCGCAGTACATTTTTTATTTGTTGTACTCTACATATATGAAGAAGTGTCTAGTGTCTATTGAATGTTTATGTTGTAAATCAACTATGCTTTTATTTTTTTTGCCTCTTCTACATACTCATATTATGATATGTTTATGGACATAGATATAAACCATGGGTACAATAACGCATTTGAATGAAGCCCTATCAAAAAAAATTAAATGGTTACAATCAAGGTATGTACATCTGAAACAATTATTAAAAGATATTGTATCCCCAGTCGTGTCTGTGTCTCTATTTTTTGAGAATTAATGTATCTCATGTTGGTGCTCGTATCTTTATTACCCGTTCTACATAGGAGGAGATGAATCCCTTCTTTTTTAAAAAGTTTCATTTTACTTCAGACACCCTCTTAAAATGGAATTGAATATCTTATGTCAGCATATCTTATATTAGAATATGTGCTGTATAGTTTAAGGTTATTGTGGGGGTGTATCTATGCTTTTCAGCATATCTGGGACTTAAAGGAGAGCAAACTCTAAACTATTAAATCACAGGCCTGATCACTAGGCTAACCATTTGGATTTTATTTTTGTGTTGTTTTAGACATGGAAATATGACACTCAAACGCATAGCTCTAAAATATAGAGAGAAAGAGGAGAGGTAGTTCCTCTTCCTCTGTTCCATTTCTGCAATGAACTGTATATGTTTTCAGATTGTGATGTCTTCAGGTTCTAATTTTAGAAGTTTGCTAGCATATTATTACAGATCTGACAAGTGGCAGTAATCAAGAACGATACCTGCCAACTGGGGATGAGAGATTTCTAGGTTTCAAGACTCTGCACGTCCAATGCTGTCTGCTTTGCTTCAGTGGCGGTAATGGATTCTGGCTTCTTTGGTTCATGTGCGATATCATAAGTCGCATGGAGCCCGAAAAAGAAATAGTAAACCAGCATTACAATGGTGCATACGCCAAACCGGATAAAAGCATCAGCTCCCAAAGATCCCATGAGAAACAAATTTGTCGCTATCGACAAGGATGGAAGCCACGGGACAAGTGGCACACCCCAAACTTTGGGCTTCCTCTGCTGCGGCAGAAGTACCGAAATCCCCAGAGTGCTCAAGAACCAAATAGGAACGGTGATGGTGTAACCGATCCAGCCGTTGGGGCTCAGTCCCCAGTAAGCTGAAGTTCCCAAGGACGAAGCGATGATGAGAAGCAACAAAGCAACCAATTTGAACAAGTGCACACGAGGCGTGATCCCTCTTGCATAGTATCTTCTTACAAGAAGTGCAACTGCCATCATCATGAAGATAAACAACGTGCTAACGGATAACAAACTTGTCAGAACATCCAAGCTTGAGAAGAAAGCAATGCAAGCACTGCAAATGGTAATTAAGAGTGTAGCATTGATAGGGGTTCCCGTCTTCGGGTGGACCAGAGCAAACCACGGCGGGATCATGTGGGCTCTCGCGATGTGCGTTGTGTATCGTGCCTGGGAAAGCGCCCCTACCAGAAGAACAGTGGACATCCCCTTAAGAGCTCCAAGTGCCACGAAATACTTGGCCCATTTCATCCCTACACTCTGAAAGGCAACAGAGTAGGCTGCATCTGGGTCTATAGCCGTGTACTTCTGCATCATACTCAATGAAAGTGCCATCAAGCAGTATATGACAGTGATGATCGACATCGACCCAAGTAACCCTAGTGGTATATCTCTCGACGGGTTTTTTGTTTCCTCCGCCATCGTCGCAATACTGTCGAATCCTCCATACGCGAAGTACACGATTGCTGCTGCTTGGAATACCCCTTTTGCGCCAAAAGGCAGAAAGGGTTTCAAATTCGAGGTTTCGGCATGAGCAAAACCCGCAATGATAACAAACAAGATAACAATAGTGTTTACTGCGGATGCAATCCAATTGAAGATGGAGGTTTTTCTTGTGCTAGCCATGGCAAGTGATGCTGCGATTGTTAGAACTAAGACGGCTATCGGGTCCAAGAGGTTGTATCCTTCTCTAAGATCAGTATGTATACGGAGGGAGTTGGACGGGCGGTTGATAAGACTTGCGAAGTAAGAAGTCCAAGCTCTAGCAACAGATGCACCTCCAATTATGCTCTCGAGAAGTATGTTTCCAGCTGTTATAAAGGCTGCAAAGTCTCCCAGTTCTACTCTTAGATAAGCAAATGATCCGCCAGCTACCGGAATTTCTATTGCGAATTCTGTGTAGCAAAAAACAGAAAGCATAGCCGACACACCGGAAGCGACATATGACAATACGATAGCGGGTCCGGCGTGAAAATGGGCTTCTTGACCTGTGAGCACAAAGATGCCTGCACCAATGACCGAGCCGAATCCAAACCAAGTGAGATCCCACCAATTCAGGCACCTTTTCATCTCGTTTTCGCTTCGCTTGCGAAGCTCACTGATCTCGTTCGCATCGTCTGATCGGCTTAAAAGACGGTCTTTGAAACGGAAACATGTCTGAGAGAGCGCGTAGCGATACGCACCCCAGTTTTTGAATGATTCTTCTGGGAAGAAATCTTGTTTGCTCCATCTCCAATAGGATTTTTGTTGAACCTCATCACTCAATTCCTTCACTGAACCCATATTCCTATTTCTCTTCCCTTTCCCTCCTCACTTTGGATGGATATGTATATATACAGAAGATATTTCAAGGATAGGAAGTGAATGCAATCCTCTTTTTGTGGTTAAAATAATGTGTTGTGAGCCCCTACACAATTGTTGCTACAGAAGCAGAATGGGTTCATTTTGTCTTTTGCTCTGAATTATTATTGGTTAGTTAGTTTGAAGTTTGAAATTTGATTCGGAAATAGTTGACTTTGTTAATTTAAAAGACCAGGACAAAATTTGTGGTGGGGCTGATACTCTAGTCATTATTGATTATTGTGATTTTGTAATAATAATAGATGTGGTATCCAATAATTCCATCATCTACTTGCTCAATCCTGGCTGGAATCTTGTGGGATCTAGGGTAAAGCATCCGAGGTTAGCACGTCTCGTTGGGTCAACAGTGAGCAAAACAAAAAAGTCAATGACAGACAAAATAATAAAAAGAAAGACCCAGGAAAAGACTCAATAGAAAAATCTTTTAAAAAAAAAAAGGGGATGCTAATTTCTTGTCCGGAAAATTTATCACTAGTCTTTTAATTGGTTCTATTCCAATTGTTTAGACCATGAGCGTAATAATTTACTCCATACGGGGAGGTCTACAAGTTTCACATCGAAGTAATACATGATCCGATGGTTTGATATAGATAGATATTTAGTAACATTCTAGAAAAACATTAAAATATATCAGTAGTTGTCCAATAGTATCTAAACAATAATAATTCAAAAGAAAATGAAGCTAAGATCAAATATTTTGAGCCGACTTCGGTGAAAAATTCAGACTCCAAAAAGAAATGGGACACAAGGGATACATAGACTGAGAGTCTAAGACAAGTACGGGTGTTGGTTGAGAGATATAGACCGTATTGAGGATAGAGAAGATAGGCAGCAGAGCCCTTACTTACCTAACAGAAGTGGGATCAGAGAGAATAGACAAGGAAGAGAGGCAGGAGTTAGCTACTTATATCGTAGCAGAAAGGAAGGTTTGACAAGATAATGATCCAAGACATAATTCGGAACGTGAAGAATAAACTTAAAAGGTTTTTCTGTTTTTTTGTTTAATTTCTCAAATTTCTTAAAAGTTAAATCTATTTTTCACATTTAACTACGAAAAAAAGGATTTTCAAAATGTGAAAGATAAATGAAACATCACGTCATAAAAGCAATGAGAAAGAGAGACTCCTTCTAATGGAAGAAACTTAAATGAAAATTTGGTTCATCACACACATACACGTCATGCACTGCAACGCCCCAATTTTTCAATACATTAATCTAAACATTTAAGTCATTTGCTTAATTAATTAGAAACTGAAATTTAATAAAATTCCTCTTTTATCCCATATAATAGAAAATGCGATAAATTAGAGTTATAGCAGTGCGAAGACAAAATGACATAAATAACTTTCGAGGTTTACAATTTTATTTTAAGACAACTACACAGAGCCTCAAAGGGTAAGGTACTCAGACACCGCCAAAGTCTTCATCAACAACTCCGGCTCTTCTTGCTTAGACGAGTTCTGCAACTACTCTTCAATATATTGCATGAAATGTCAGGGGTAGATAAGTTGCTCCAATAAGGAATGAAAAATTCAGTAGTTAAAGTCACCCAAAAATCAAATCCAAAGAAAAAAAGCATAAAGCAGGATACATAAAAGTTCTAAAACAACAGTTGAAGTAAACTGTACAACAAGGCAAACACGTAGGTTTGTTATACTTTCGTTCGTTTAGTGTTCTTAAGAATTCCCTCCCCCCTTTCCCCCTGAAATTTTGTTCTTACCCAACTTATCCAACATAGTACTTAGTTAAGATTGACAAGTCCTTACCTGCGCAAAGAAGGAACCTTCTAGCATTTTCTCAAGTCAATATCTACCCCACTCTAGCTAGAGCAGAACGAATACGCGGCTTCGCTTTTCCATTATCGGCTCAAGGACGCCCAAGACACTGGTCGTCACCCCTCGGGGTCAGGAGCTGTAGGCACAAACATCCTCGAAGTCACCACTAACCATGTACACCCATTTTCTAGTTGGGGTCTTTTAAATCTATAAATGAACTATGCTGGTGAGACTCAAACCCACATAAAACAACATTTGGTACGACGCTCAGAACAACACTTGGCTGGCAAGACGACCGCCAACTCTGATTTTACAACTTTTCTTTTAATGTCTCCTACTTGTTCTTTACACAATTTCATTACTTATAATGTTCACCCAACATCCTCTGCCGCTTTGCCATAGGTGACATTCGACCCAACGTCCCTAATATAATTTCTAGGTTTTGACAACAATCCACAATCAACACTAAATTCATTCCACTATGATTTAGTAACACGGCGGTTATTCTATTCTCAACAAGCGGCAAGACGGCCAAGTAACTACTTACCACTAACAATGATGGCCAACGCGACGGTTGTAACCCAAATAGTTAACAAACATCAAAGTTACCACCCTAGTCAAATACACACAACCCTACCCACAATTTCTGTATCTCATGCATATTCCAATCAACACAATAGCAATATAAAAACATGATCAAAGTGGATCAACCTACTCTCACGGAATCCCACGATCGTGGACATAAATAATATGAACATGGATACTTGCGCAGCATGATCATGCATACAAAGGGTGAAATACAGTTTGAATTCTAGCCCGGAAAGTCCGAGCAACAAGTTGAAACTTTCTAATTTTTAATAGGTTACTCGAGCAGTCTACTAAATTTTAGGTTCTGTCTTTTTGGTCTCTGGTAAGAATATGATAGAATTAGAAAGGTCGCTCGAGCAAGTTTTCATCTTCTATAGATTCTAGATTTAGGGTGTCTAATGAAAATCAACACGGCCCCAAACCCAAATTTACAATTCTAGTTCAAAATCAAAATTAAAACTGAAAACAAGAGTTTTATGAGTTAAAAACCATTTACCCTCTATTAATTGTACAATTCCAACTAGGAATGAAATGAATTCAATGAAATTCCAAGATGAACAGTAAACCCTAGCATGCTTTTCTAACAAAAATACAATGAATCACATACTGAAATCGAATTCCTTAGGGTTGGTAGTGAAATCTCCTACCTTAACCCGAAGATTCAACAACAAAACGATCACAAAGTGTGAGATGAGGGTTGAGCAAAGCCTCTTTTGCACGAATACCCAAGAACACTCTAAGAACTCTCAAGAAAAACTCTCTAAAACTTCTGATTTCGTGATTTGTAAATGAAAACGAACAATTACCCATGTTTAAATAGGAATTTAGCTCATTAACGTGCAATCAAGGCCTTAGTTTCACGAAATAAAACTGTTTGAAACTTTCCTCTTCATTAATGGTCGTCAACAGCACTGTTGCGCATTCTAAAATTCGAACAGACCGGTCGAACGGCCTAAGCTCGTTTGAGCGCGCTTGAAAAAGATAGGTCGCTCGAGCGGCTTATAGCTCGCTCAAGCAAGCTCCAAAATTAATTAAGAACCCCGATTTAAAAATTACACTAAATTAAGATTGCAATTAATTAAAATTTAAAATTTAATAAACAAAATTGGGTTATTACATGGACAACTTGCTTTTCTGTATTAATCTATAGATTTGTATGTAATCATTGAGAGTGGAGATATTCTATGTAATGTGAATACTATCTAAAAGTTCTCTTAGTTCAAAATGACAACTCAAGGAGTTAGCAAAGTGTCATTCTCATAGTGGGGCACTTTGAGTTAGCAAACGTTGTAGTAGTCCTATCAAAGGATCCATAGTATCTGCAGTCTCTCGGACTTTATATTCATCATTTTTTAAAGCAAAAGGAAAGAATCTCTTTTCTGCAACGGACAAATAAAATAATTTTTTTTCTTCTTTCTCTATTCCTATCCTATAGGTATAGTGTTCGAATCAGTAGAAAGTCTTTTCTTCTATATGAATCGATACAATTCCTTCTCAATGCCTCCCAAGGAAATTCTCGAATTGGACCCCAATTGACGGGTTAATGTGAACTTAGCCATACAATTATGCATTCTTCAAATAAGAATCAATTTTTTGAAAGATTTTCTCATTCTTGAAAATCTATACTTTTTAAAACCCAGAAAACAGAAGGAATTCTAAGATTTCTCCTTGGGGCAAATAGTTTTATGCGCACCTCTTCTGATTTATCTACACCATACTTTATTCGTGTAAGATGATACACACTAGCTAATCACCCGCCGGGTGCTACATCATAGGCACATTGAGAATGTATATAATTGTAACCATATACATATAAAATGACAATAATCGAATGTCAACTCTCAGACTTTATTTGTAAAGTTTATATTCCTTGGTAATCCTCAAACTTTACTTGTAAAGTTTATATTCATTAGTAATCAAAGTCCAACTTATTCCACGCTTGACTAGCCAAGCATGCATCTTTTTTTTTTTTATCTCTCTTGCATTTTTATTTGTATAAGTAATTCACATGTACGAGAAAGTTTATGAAGATTGATCTGTTACTTGTTATTCTTGACAAAATAATTCTGTCTAATGCACTATTCATGGGAGAATACTGAACATTTGTATTTGAAAAATATTGCTGGAGATGTCTTAAAAGTAGATGACGGTTGATAAAATAATCCTTAATTATAATTTGTAATATTTTTCTCTTATTATTTTATATTATAAAGCTAGATCTTTGTAGTTACGTCAAGAAAGAGGTCTTTGAATATCAATCTAATACAATAATGGATACATCACGAATATTGATAAAATAAAACCCTGTAGTTAGGTCAAGAAAGAGGTCTTTGAATATCAACTAATACAATAATGGATACACCAAGAATATTGATAAAATAAAACCATTTACGATTTTGTTTGAAGATCTCATCTCTTTATTTCATAAATCTCAATGTATTTACTGTTTGACATCATAATCAACAGCTAAAGTCTAGCTATTTATGTTTATTGTGACGAATATGGTTCGTTCATATGGCTACTATTGTTAATCGTCTTAATTTTTTGCACAATGAGACTTATAAAATAAATAATTTAAATCATTAACAAAATTCTAGTGGATATCACTTTAAGTCCTACAAAGGATCATGTAAGGAATTATTACGCGAGAAGATCTTGATTCATCCAATATGTGGATTTATCGAGTATGGAATAAGAGTAATTCTACGGTTGATCGCATATTGCATATCATCACGTCATGTACTATTGATATAGGAAAATGCACTATGCACTCTTACTTTTGTATACAATATCTCATCCATAGTATGTAGTATTAGTCACTTTTCGCGAAGAGAGTGATATAAATTTTGATAATTTGTTGTAAAAAATTTGAAGTGATACATAGGACATTATCAAATCACTTCATATATTTTTTAAAGTTGAAATTCATATGTAGCCTATCTTTGGCATTCTTATTTCAATCATGAAATTAAAAGTTTTTTGAGATCACTTTTTATATATATCTAGAGGTGCAAGACGTACATATTATTATGTCTAAATCATATCAAATTTCTCATATTGTTGAACCAATAAAAATCTTACAAATATCTTATTACATAAAAGTCAACTAATGAGTTTGTGATTTAAACAAATCTAAAAAAAATCATATGCTTTTAAAAAATAAATAATTTTTACAATAAATTATGCATAGATGTATTTAAAAAGCTTAATTTCCTAGTTATATTGAATTAGAAACTTGAGCATATTATAATTTCAACCGTGTTAATTAAAATTCATTATCGACCCTTTTCATTACATTGATGTGCATTTATAAGATTTGTTGTAATTGGATTTCTGCGTAGGCATCCGGAATATGCTATATTCAAAATGTTATATTTAGAGAAAATAAAATTACATATCTACAAGTTTGGGAGTATTTTGGTCGTAGAAATGCTACTAATACATCACATCGTACATTTAATTGTACATTATGTCTACATAGCATGTCATACAATTTATGAGATATACTAATTTGAACACATAATCAAAACTTATGAGACCTGCTTTTACACATTATACTTAAGGGAAAAGTCTAGGTTACCAGAAAATAAAAACCAGAAACTTTTTTGGACCCACAAATTCAAGCGAATCATGACCTTTGATTTTGAACTCGGGAAAGTTTCTGATTTTTATTTTCTGGTATTGTAGCACTCCTCATACTTAAAACATGAATTATATCGCATGTCATATAGGCACAATGTACCATTAGTATGGTGTGTTAGTAAATTTATTCGATGACTTGTTGCTGTCGTAGCTTCATGGTTTCAACTTTCAAGATTTGTTAGTAGTGTCACTCCCAATATTAAATTCTAGATTCGTCCCTGCATTAGTCACCTGCTATTTGTAGGGATAAAGAACTAAACAAGACAATATTAACCCTAACTAAGCCACGTTATCCTGATTGATATATAGATATAACTCTTTACACATAAATATAGTATACTGAGAATTGAAGAGTTCCTATTTGAGATTTATACATAACAACCTTAATCCTAATTAAACCGGACTACCCTGATTATTATAATTCTTTACATATAAATACAGTAGAATCAGAATCATAGAGTTTCCATTTGAGATCTATTGAATAATCAATTAGATTCAAACTTAACTTTTTTTTTTTTTTTGGTTGAAGTTTGACTCCCCATCAAACAGTTCCGCTACTGGACAAATGACAGGCTTTCACAAATGAGAATTTTAAGGTTATAATTATTACAACGTGAGATGTTGTATCTGAGAGTGTTGGTAAATGAGAAAATATGTATATATTATTGTTTCAAACATCGATATTCTTTTTTTATTTAAAAAGTTAACATGTTATATTAAACACTTTAGAAAATAACGTTAAATCATAAAAATCCGTACGTAGAACGGGTCAAAAGATAGTATGGTATTAAGATTTAGTTATAGAAATGGTGTTATTGAAATTCTAGTCCTACATATAATTAATTTTAAATAATTGTATACCCAAAATACCCTTCACACTTAATTTTAAATAGTGTTATATAGGTTTTTTAACTGTCTTTTGGCATTTGTTAATGGGAATCCGAGATTCCCTGGTGATCTCCTTAAATCCTTGGTAAACTATATATTACTAAAATTGCGCTTAGTGCATCCAATACATATCCTTATTTAAATTTGTACGATATGTATTTTTCGTGTCACCTTAAATTCATAATATTTTGTATAAAAATTTTAAAATTCATAAATTTTTGCAGATCCATTCATGACATTTTTTGAACATCAATTGATAATATTAAATTCACATCCATATGTTTAATAACTTTTACTTTGACGTATTGAATTTTTAAACAAAGATTATGAACTTCATACAAAACATTATAAAATTTTATATGAAATGTTAGCACTTGTGGTGGGTTGAACCTACAAGACATCGGGTTAAGGTACAAATGGATCTAGATTAAATTCGGCATGAGCCGGAGCAAAGACTCACACCATTTACTCATCATGGTTTGTCTTCAAGGCCTTGTCCACCTCAACATTGGGCTAGACTTAAGGCTCTACAAGGCTTACACGGCATGCAACCTGTAACGATCTGCTCTCGTCCTATATAATACTGTCCGTTTTGGTTGCCCAAACCCCATGATCTTTCTAATAGGTCACTCATCCCTGGATTGCTCCAGGACGAAATAGATTTTGGCACCCTCACGGTTTTTTAAAAGGCCTTTAAAACCACTAATTGTAAACAGTTTTTTCAACTTTTCTTTAAACCATATCTCAAGTAAATGAGGAGTAAAAAAAATTAGTTAAAATGAATAAGCATGTAAATCATGGATACATCTGTTTTAGGCACCTTGCAATACAAAAAAAAAAAATCATTCCAAAGACTTAAATTTCCAAATTATAACTTTCCTCTCCTTAAAAGAATTTCGACCCGAAATTCACTTACCTTATTGAAACAAATGAGGATAGCTTGACTAATAGAATAGGCAGCCCGTTTAGGAACACACAATCTCCCCCACTTATGAACACACGTTCTCGTGTGGGGCCGAGATTTGTCCCACATTTTCGGTTGGTGCAGGCTCTAATGCCATTTGTAATAACCCGCTCTCGCCTTGTACAATATTGTCTGCTTTGGTTGCCCAAATCCCGTGGACTTCCCAGTAGATCAATTATCTTTGGATTACTCCAGGATGAACACACTTAACTATGAAATTCCAATGAGTTTTAGTACCCTCACAGCTTTTTAAAAGACCTTGTATAAAGAAGGTTCATAATCTTATAAATACCACCGAACTTACATCTACCAAGCGATATGGGACCCTTGACTACCCATCCAGACGTCCCACTGAGACACCATCTCCCGAACATTGGCCTCACAGCTGACACCATAGCTTGGCTGGGGTGTCACATATATGTTTCGTCCTTATGTTTAAACCAAAAAAAAAAAGAGTTAAAAATAATAATTTAAGTACTTAAATATTTTTTTGCTTGAAAAAAACTTAAATATTCGTCCTTAAATTTTTAAGTATTACAAAACACTTAAAAAATAAAAAAAAATCTCTTCAATAATCGAGTTCACGGTTGATCTTTAAATATTATTTTTAGTCAACTGAAGTTTTAATATTTTTTTTAAAAAATAAGGTTAAAACCAAATTCTCTCTCTAAAATCAAGTCCTTAAAATAAAAATTACCAATATTATAAAAATGACAAGAGAGATGGTTGTTTGGTCTTTAGACAGCCCCCCCCCCCCCCCCCCCCCCCCCTCTATTTTTTTTGTGGGAGGGATGAAAAGCAACTCTCTTGTGTGTCCATATTCACTAAATTGGCCCTTCAACGGCAAAATGGTCTTTTGCACCCAAACTTCATCGAATCCATTGAAATGGCTTGACTGACTTTTAGATGGTGCCAGTAGGACTTTATAATGTCTAAGCATGCTCTCGATGAAAAATCCTGACTTCTCAATTGTTTCGTTTCCTATTTTGACCTCCCAAGGACAAAATCATCTTTTTACGTGTCCAGCTCCCGTTAGGTCTTTCTGAACACCATATTAAAAAGATATTGAGCGATGGAGCAAAATGTAGTATAAAAAACTAGGGCAAAGGTCAGCAATGAACGATCTTGGAAACTCGAACTTGCTTTAGGTGTGGCCAAGTCATATTAAAAGTTAAATTCCCCTTAGGCAGGTGGTGACAATTACCAAAGGCCAACAAGAAATGTTCAGCTGGGCTAAGGAAGCAATCAGAAGCAACAAGCACCGTAAGAACAACACCAGGGAGCTGTTAGGGCAAATAAATGGTCGGCAATTAGAGATAAACACTTTCTTTTATATCTACATCTTGTGTGGTCTCATTGGGACGTGTTACGGAGCAATTTGAGAAATGTTTAGTGTATCGTCACCTTCAAATTTTTACTTCCTTCTCTGACACAACATTTTATTTCAAAAGAGACAGCACTGTTTACGTACATAACCAGCTCACAACATAATTTGATTTATTACAGGACACAGCTCGTGACCAATTCGACTAAAAGACATAGTTCGGCAAAAACCTCATGGTAATATCACTGCTAAAGACATTCTAACACATCTCCCAAATAATAATTTCATTTTTCAAGTCATATGTGTCAGTGTTCTTTTAAAAAATCTCAATGTTTGCTCAAAACATCGTGGGTGACAAGACCAGTATTGACTTGTCATTCTAGATTTGGAATTTTTGCGTGATCAACTATTCTTATTCAGATTCCAACAACAATAAATAATAATATGGATCCATACCTGCACATGCGATATGAATCAAATTAAGTGACTAAATGAGTACGAATTAATTCGTCATACATCTGTATATATGCATGACAAATTATTGAAATTTAGATTAAAAATTTAAATCTTCTTTTTATTGAATTTAAATTTTTTGGGTCCTTACAATTTGGTTTTGGGTATACAAAGGGAATTGGGATGGGTTTGGGTAAAACAAAATGAGATGGGATGTTGGGCTTTGGATGAGGTGGGTCAAGATAAGGTATAGAGAAATTCAAGGTATCATGATATAATTCATGCCACATATGATGCTATGCAAATGCATATGCCATAGTGTATGCAATGTATATGCGTATATCCTGTGATGGATGAATTTGGTATGCGTAGCAAAAATAAATATTCGAAATTTTGATAGGATCTCAAATTTAAGATTTCTAAATATGAAAAATTCTTTATTAATCATTTTTAAACAGTAAAAATATTTTATTTACTGGATTGAAAATACGGGTCATTACAAAAGTCCAGACACGTGGGTGTTAATCAATGAATTTAGATTTTGTACTTGATTAATTAACTAAAAACATATTGTTTTATAAAAAAAAATACAAAGCAATTACATACAACTTTATATATACTTTAATCATGGCCTTAATGGAAATGATCAAATTATCAGGAAAGAAATGTATCGTTACCCATATGACCGAATTAAACAATATTTAAGGTCGTACGGAACTTCATACATTTGCATTTGTTGCTCTCTCTCCAGATTTTTAATGAGGAACCATTAATTCATCAAAAGTGTCATATATAATAAAAAATTAAAAATAATGTGGCCTTATTATATGTAGGGAAAGACTATATGAACCAACACTTTTTTAGACCAATATTAGACCAACGCCTAAACTCTTCGTTCCCGATTAAATTTTGATAATCTGAACCGTTCAATGTGTTTAACACATGTTTTTAAGGGTACCCGCGAGAAATCAGCTCAAAATATTACCGGAAAAGACTTGATCCAAACATTAGTTCATAAAACAGTTCCTGTCAACATTTTGAACCACTATTTGGATCAAATCCTTTCCGGTAATATTTTGAACTGATTTCTCGCGGGTACCCTTAAAAACATGTTTTAAACACATTGAACGGTTCGGATTATCAAAATTTAATCGGGAACGAAGAGTTTAGGCGTTGGTCTAATATTGGTCTACAAAAGTGTTGGTCCCTTGAGCCTCCCCCTTATATGTATTCAGCTATATAATTTTATAGATTTGTAGATTCCTTTCGTCACTACAAACCAAGAATCCAAAAAAAAAAAATTAAGACAAAAAAATAGACAAAAAAATTTAAAGCAAAGAGAATAAACTAAAATTAATATCAATGATATTGTAAAAACATATAACTCAAAAAAGTAAAGTAAATGATAATCGGTCATATATACTATAAAAAAGTTATAATGTCATTGTCAGTTATGTGAACTTTTGAACAAACACTTTGAATTTTGTTTCAACTTTTTTATTTTGAAATGATTACTTATTGCTCAAAAAAGTCAGAATAAAACAACTTTTCAAATCGAAAGTAGAAAAACATGTATAAGAAAATTGATTTGCTGGATTTAAAGTTTAAAATCAAACCAGACTAAGCATTAAATCTCGATTAATTGAGATTGACTATATGTTTACGTATTTTGAATGAGCTCTCTCTAAAACTTACCGAATACCGTTCTAAAATCAATTTTGATGTACCTTTTTGCTTTGATTTACTCCTTGTAATTATCAGAGTGTATTCCAGTTTTAAATTTTTAACAATTAAAATTTGAAAAAAATCAAAAGAAAAAAAATGACATGTACAAGTCTAAGTTTTATGGGATTTTATTTTGCCGAATTGCCACAAAACTCGGTTGGACGTTTGATTTCGTTTTCCAGTACTCTCGTTCCAAACGGGTCACCCGATGAATGGGCCACCATATTATGGTAGAAACCGTGGCCCACGTTTGTTCAGTCGCCCACCATATCATCAAGTATGCTGGGTTGAGTTTGTTCCCTTTTCCGGGTTACCAAAGTGGCCCAATTGGTATGATTTATAAATATCAAGTTCGATTATATTATTTTGGGTAAAATGCACCGATTTCTCCTGACGTTTTTGATAATTGTAGAGACCTTTTATGTGGTTTGGCAAAATTCACTCATTTCCTCTTCTTTCTAAAGTATTTCACTCTTTTTCCCCTTCCATTACTTTTAGGCAAACAGCGTTTGTTTTACCTAAAAAATGATCCTTTTACCCTTAATCATGTACAAGCAATTTGAAGTTACTATTTACATTTTGAGTTCGCAATTAATCTCGAAATATTTTTTTTATTCAATAGTGAATTTTTAAATTTTTTTTGAGAATAAAATCCAAGCAGTACAACTAAAAAGGGTTCAAATGAGCGGTATCAATCACTTTTATTTTATCTTGTTGTATTTCGTTTTTGTGTTTTTTAATTTATTATTATTTTGATATATTAATCCCAATTCGTCAATATATTATTTTTAACTCATAAATTTTATTATTATTTTCTAAATAAAATAGTTTTTTCTATAAAAACAGGTCTTAGTAATGTTTAACCATAATTTGTTATTTTTTCAGTTCAATTGTTAAAAAATAATAAAAAATTAATTAAAAGATTAAATTTTGACACTTTTTTGGTGTTTACTTACTAAGAAAGTAGTGAGTCCCATGCTTCAAATTTTTCTGTTAGAATTTGCATCGCGAAAAAAATCTTAAACAAGCAAAATAAAAATAGAACTAACTCTTTATGCCCAATTTGACCTAATTTTTCCATTTATAATTTTTTGTCTTTGTTTAATTTTTTTGTATTCGTCGATTTTGCTTCATATTTTTGTAAATTATTAGTTCGTCTTAAAGAAAGGAATTTAAAAAGTTCACTAAAGGCGAAAAATAAGTTTTAAAAAACTCTATTTTTTTCCAAATTTGGTTCATATTCTTTTACTTTTATGGAATTTCTTGTCAACAAAAAGTTAACGTGCCAGTTTTGTCTTAATGTTTATATATTATTGGTTTGTCTTAACAAAAGGAATTTAAAAAATATAAAATTATGTCTAAAAGCTAAAAAAATATTAAAGATAAAAAATAAGTCTAAAAAAATAATATTTTTATATTACATTTGTCTTTTCTAAATTTCTTTAAATTTAGTTCGTATTTTTTTATTTTTTGAAACTTCTAGTTGAGACAATTTTAAATTTGATTTCAGTTTATATTTTAAAATTAGTCTTTAATGAGGTGACGATGTCAACAAGTAATTTGTACCTTAGGAAGAATATAAGTCTTTGTTATAGCCTAAGGATATTTTTGGCATTTAGGCAAATTATTCTGATGACATCAACACAAATTAACTCAAATTTAACAGAAAGTAACGGGAGGGCAAAAGAGTGAAATACTCTGAAAATCAGGGGAGGTGAGGGCATTTTCTGAAACCACAGGAGAGGTCCCTGTAATTATGAGAAACCTCAGGAGTCAATGCATTTTATCTATTATTTTAATTGTGAATAATACCTTTTTATTGTTATGTAAAATTAATATTTTGGCTAGATATCTATATTGTGATAATTTTGGTAGTTACCAAAGTAATCCAATTAGTATGGTTCATAGATATCAAGCCATATTATAGTATTGTGAATAATTTTTATTCGCTTGGTCTTTTAGTAAAACTTATCGTTTTGATTTGATATTTATTTATGAAGGTTTTGGTTGTCACTGAAGGGACTTGGCCAATCAGTATATTTCACAAATATCAAGTTAAATTACGGAATTTTAGTAGCGAATAGTATGATTCATCTAAAGTTTGTAAGAAAGTCATTATGTTGATTTTAAATCTATATTATAAACCGGTTTGATAGTCACCAAAGTGACCTAACCGCAATGATTTATAGCTTTAGATCAAATTATTTAATTTTAACACCCGTTGTTAAGTGTTAGAATAGTAATTTTTCATACTCACTTAATGTTCATGCAAAAGTCATTATATTGATTTTAAATTTACATTAAGGTACGATTTGACAACCACCAAAGTAACCCAACTAGGATGATTCGCAAAATTAAAATCAAATTACTGAATATTAACACTTTGTCTTATGTATTGGTAATAGTAATTTTGTAAATTGCAATTCTTTTTAATCAAATAGATATAAGGTAGGCCAAAAGGTGTACCAGTTCTTAATGATTAAAAAATTAGAATGGGATAATTTATAAGTATTTGCAATTGAGCTTGGAACTCGATACCCAAAGGTTGCAGACCTACTTAATTGTAAATTCTTATCGATTAGTTCTATCAGTGATAGGGTATCACCATAACGATTAATAGTATGATATTAAATAAACTCAAAAGTAGATCACCATCATACTATTTCCTATGATTTTGACAAAATAAATATACTAATTACACACAAATATACTAATAGAATATTCACCGTTATGTATGTGTAATGCATTGTTATACAATGTATTACACACATACGCACAAATATACTAAATATATACAAAAAAAAAAAGGAGAGAAAAAAACAAATGATGATATTTTGGTATTTTATTTATAAAAACTAATGGTGCTTGTAGGTAGTTAACGGCAAGAGGAAATCAATTAATAATTTGTAAATAGGGGAGGTCAACCTCAAAGAAGGTCCATGCATTTGTTAGATACCTCAAGGGAGATGGTTAATTTGTTTGTTCCTTTTTGAGTTTTAAGTGTCCCAAAATATTTGTCTATTTTGATTAATTAAAGAATCAAAGTCTATACAATTCTCTTTATACCCTTTCTTTTTTAAAATTGAAGTGACAATATTTAAAAAGTTAAGAGGCATTTTTTGAAAACTTAAGATTTTAAAAGAGTAATGATTGTGTCTTCTTAAAAAATTAGATTTTTCAAAATGGACAAACAAAAAGGTCCACTTTCGTCAACCAAAGTTACAAATAGGAGAAGTAAGTGCAATTTTAAGAACTACAAGAAAAGTATTTGTATTTACAAGATACCACAAGGGAGATAAGAAAAATTTAAATGTACTTGTATTTATGAGAGCTCTTCTTATTAAAGAGAATACCCTATGGAATATTACATGAGAGTTAGATAATATTTAGTAAATGAAACAAAAGCCTATATATATGGACACAATAAAAAATAATTAGTTTTGAGTTGAGTTCATAGAACAGGCAAATAACTCTCTGTTGATTGTTTTTTTATTTTGGTATTTTTCATTATAGAATTTTGGTTCTTTGATTAAAAACTCTCAGTTTCCATTTATGAATAAAGTTAGATTCGATTAATATGCTTCACCAAACAGAGATGGAATTATTTGAGAAATAGTGGGGATCCTTTTGGAAATTCTGGTGGAAGTAGAAGTATAGTGGGAGTACGTTGTGACTGTCTAGTAGGAATAATAATGCTCACAGGCTACAATAATATGGTCCCCTACAATTTACCCGCAGAAAATCCCTCTCATAATTTATGATACCAATTACAGGGAGAGAAATTCGGATTTTGAGATCCCCTTGCCCATATTTTCCCTGTCAAGAGCTTATGGAGATTTCACGAGAAGGATGGGTAATAATTGGAGAGAGGGATAGATAGAGAGAGAGAGAGAGAGAGAGGGAGAGAACGTGGTCAGGTTCTTGTTTGTGGCCTTGTGCTCTTATATTTCTCAACTTTACTGTGTATTTGTCGGATTAAATCTGTTGATTATCTTCCTCTCTCTCGATTCTCGAATAATAATCGTAGAAGCTCAATGGGTAAAGAGGAGAGAGAGAAAGAGAAGAAGATGTGGGTGGGGGTGGCCTGGAAGTGTCCTGCTGCTGCAGAGCTTAAGTTGTTAATCACGCTTCTTGTCTTCCTCTGTTCATTGGCCACCGTTATTCACTTCCTCCCTTCTCGTTTCTATCTCTCCGCCTCTGACCTCCGCCTCTGCAGTCTCTCCGAACTCAACACCGCCGTTGAAGTAGTTGCCCTACCGCCCACCCCATCTCCGCCGAAGCAGGATGAGGTTCTCGACGGAGGCGTCCTCAAGCGGGCCTTCAATCCTTACGGCGCCGCCGCATACAACTTCATCCTTATGAGCGCTTACAGAGGAGGACTCAACACCTTCGCCGTGGTGGGTTTAGCTTCCAAGCCCCTCCATGTCTTCGGCAAGCCCTCCTACCAATGCCATTGGTTTCCCGGCGGTGCCACCCAACAACCGCCCATCACCATCGCCAGCTACCACGTCCTCCCCGACTGGGGCTTCGGCCGCGTCTACACCGTCGTCGTAGTCAACTGCACCTTTCCATCCCCTGTCGGCCACGACGCAGCGGGTGGAAAATTGGTCATTCTCGCCTCCACCAACGGCGGCGGCGACAGCAATTTCAACCTCACTGACCGTATTGAAGCGTTAGTTGAAGCACCCGGAAGCTTAAATCCTTCCCGCTACACATCACCGCCCAAATACGACTACTTATATTGTGGTTCCCCCTTGTACGGAAACTTAACTCCACAGAGAGTTCGGGAATGGTTGGCCTACCACGTGAGGCTGTTTGGGGGGAAGTCGCATTTTGTGATATACGACGCCGGCGGAGTTGAGCCGGCTGTGATGGAGGTGTTGAAGCCGTGGATGGAAAAGGGTTATGTGAGTTTGCACGATATCAGAGAGCAGGAGAGGTTTGATGGCTACTACCATAACCAGTTCCTTATAGTGAACGATTGTTTGCACAGATATCGATTCGATGCCAAGTGGATGTTCTTCTTCGATGTCGATGAGTTTATTTATGTTGTGAAGAAGAAAACTATCAAATCCGTTACAGAATCGGTCGCCGGTTATACCCAATTCAGCATTCAGCAGATGGCCATGTCTAATGACCTCTGTCTCTCAGACGACATGGGTACGACTCACAGGTAAAAACTCTCTCGTTTCAGTATTCATAATTTTCTTTTGTTTAATTTGAGAATTCTGATATCATGATCTGAAGTTTAACACCAAATATCTTGAAATCTGAGTCCCATAATTTTGCAGTAAGACTCTCTGCTCCCGCTCTCAATCATCACTCTACATTTGCACCCCCAATCCTTGTTATCCTGAATTCTAATGGTTTGGGATGTTTCACGCTCACGCATTGTGTGACTTAGGTTGAAATAGCACATGGAATTACAAATTTTAGCTTGTTAGAAACTCAAATGTTATGTTTAGATCTAGAATCGTCCTAACTTGGACAAACGATTAGGCATTTAATTTAGGCCTGTGATAAGAAAATGGCATTCAAATGTCACTACAAGTTGATTAATTTCTCTTCTTGTTCTCTAACTGTGGATTCAGATTGTGAAACTGTACTCAATTAGGCACAGTTTTTGTACTTAAAATGATGAATTCCATATCGAGTTGTATCTACTAGTACTTTGTCACTTGTAGCATTTATTAGCAAAAGGTTTGTGGGGAGGCATATGGGTCTTGGGAGCAGTTGTGACATTGACGTTGAAATTATGGTGGTTGAGTGATTTTAGAGTCTTATAATATTGATGTTGAAACTGTGGTGGTTGAGTAATTTCAGGGTTTTATATTGATGTTGAATTTCCTGGCTGATATTATATTCTGTTACTATTTTCTTGACCTTCTTTGATTTATTTCCACCGTAGGTGTCAGTTCAAGTATTCTTTTATTTGAGCCATGTGGAAGTTGGTGAGGGCTCAAATAGTCATTGGTTTCTTATGACAGACTTGAAACCTTCTTAGTACTTTCCCATTATCATAACTAGGAAAAAGGTTCAAGGATCCTACTTAGAACATGGTTATTCGTGATCTGATCTGAATCATGATCGTCAAGTATTTGCTAAAAGAGAAGTTGTTTAATGTTGCAGATGCTTCATGAGTTGTAAATCAAGCCAGGGAATTGATTATAATTTTCTCTCTTAATGATGCCTTAGAAGTACGGATACGTTTACAGCCTATGGTTGTACCGTTCCCCGGACACGTGGCAAACATGCTGTGTCCAAATATTTCTAATTTTATGGGGTTCTTTTTTTCATTTGTGTCAAAAAAAGCCAGGACATGCTAGGACACTGTTGACACTTAGGTTAGGAATGCAATTTTAAAAGGTTTGAGGATGGTCAAAATTACCATGGCTACCTTGTTCTTGAATACATATTTAGTGATTCTTATTTGTAGATCTTTTCGTCATTTATCAATTACATTGATAATCTTTAATATACCACCTCTTTTTTTTTCAACGTGCCCCTTGCATGTCCATATCTTTACTATTGAAAAAACGAACAGTTCAATGTATCTTTGTCGTGCCCATCTCATGTCAGTAATGTCAGTATATGAGTACATGTGAATATGATGCCTTCTTGTTTTGAGTTATTGGTACTTATTCATTGTAGGCTAGATCCAATTAAGTGTATCCAATGGATGTCACTTTCAAATACAACGTACCCATGGAATTCATGCAGCGTCACTCCCCCATCTTAATTGATGAACTCCATTCTAGGAGTCAAGTTCAGGGGAGATGGTTGCTTTCTAACTGCCTGATCCATCCCATCTACCCAGTTGCTCGATCTAAATTAATGCTAATCGGAATAGACGGAAAAATAAGACACTGCTTGCGTCGCTTGGATTTGACTTTACCATGAATTGACTTTTCTACAACAATTGGTTAATGGGTTTTTTGTGGTTTCCAAACTAGCCGTTGGGTTTACTATATGTCGAGGCCATACTCGAGCCGCTTATCCAGTTATATCCTTCTTTTGGATCGTTGGTAGTGTTTTCTATTTCCTTGGGTTTCATTGAAAGTATTGACCAGAGTTTTGCATTTTTCTATATTTGTCTTCTTGAACCTATATATATGGTATGTAGTTCGTGGTGCTTTGGTTGCTTTGTGGCATGCCCATTTTGTTGTAGTGTGTTGTCCTCCTGCTTTGCCGCTTAGGCTATTGAAATTTGTTGGAGGAATCATAAACGTATATGGGCTATCTGGTGTCAATATGGATATGCAGGAAATGGGGATTTGAGAAGCTAGTGTACAGAGATGTCAGGAAAGGAGTGAGGAGGGACCGTAAGTACGCAGTGCAACCGCGCAATGTGTTTGCAACGGGAGTGCACTTATCACAGAACCTAGCCGGGAAATCGACCCACAAGACAGAGGCTCTGATCAAGTACTTCCATTACCATGGAACCCTAGCGGACAGGGGGGACCCTTGTCGCAAGTTTCTCAATGCCACGGCTGTCACTGTGGATGGTAACCCTTATGTTATGGACACCACAATGCGAGGTATTGCTGCAACTGTGAAGAAATTTGAGCTCAATACGATTGGAAATAGGCTACAAGGAACGCGGCAATGACAATTTCATTTCATTGGAAAGTCGTGAGGGAATTTTTATTCATTGGTTTGTTCTTCTCTGTATGATAGTTTCTTTCTATCCTCTTAATTTTTTACTCACTAGATTAGATATAAAGATAAAGGTATAGATTTTGGTCTTCTAGTCACATATGATCTTTGGTGTAGAGGAAAACTTACTTGTGTTACATTCTTGTTATATCTAGTATATTATTGGCTTTTAAGCCCCTTGCCATTTTTCTTCTCATCAATAAGTAGATGGATAAATTATTCAGAAAGTCTAGGAACACAATTTCTCGTTCGCAGATCCTGATACAAATAGGTTCGGAACTGCTCGATGCACGTAGAGTTCTTCAAAACAATGTAAATTTTATGTGTATCGAACGATTTTAGACACATTTATGTACGAATTGATAAGTGTGTATGTAGACTTGGCTCTAAATTATTTGGCCGGCCACCACTAAAAAGAAAAAGAGGGTATTTTCTAAAAGTAAGATGGGGACTGCCTTTGATACCTCACTTCTATATTACGCAGAAAACAAAATATTAGAAAACAGAAGGAAAAAAAAGTTGAAACGTAAGGGTTGGAGTTAACTATTCAGTGGTGTGCCCCAAAGTCATTCACAATCACATGCTCACCCAGAGGTTTCCAGACTCAGAACTAGATTCATATTTTATATGGGCGGTGATCTCACATCAAAAAATTTCTTTAATAGGGATATTTATTAATTAACACTATTTTAATTAACATTTTGGTAACAAACACATATAAAATAATAACAAGTTTGCGTTCGAAATATGAACAATGTTGGAGTTAACTATCCAGTGGTTCTAGACACCTCGTATGATGTGCTCCAAAGTCGTTGATGGTTATATTTTAACGAATCCGTATTTTATATATATGGATGATGACCGACTCAGAAATCTTCTTTAATAGGAATATTTATTGAATACAATTTTAATTAAAAATTCTAATAAACGTATAAGATAATAAATCGAAATACAATACATTAATACAATACAAATACATTAAATAATAAGTTGTTAAATGTATGTTTTTTCAAACTACCAAGACGAGTTTCTTCCCTTATAAATTGGTTCATATTGTTATCATGTTCACCTAAAATGGCCTTAAAATAACACAAAAAAAACTTCAACTTATAACATTTCAGGGACTAAAATTGATGTTTATAAAAAGGATATACATTTTAACTAAGTTAGAATAAATTTCAAAATTTAGACTTTAAGTGTAACTTTGAGAAGTTAATTGCCCTTGTTGAGCGTTAATTCTCTCTGCCAATATATGTGAGACTTATAACTACTGTTGTGCCTTCCATATCCATGTATCATTGTGAAGGTCTTTAATTTGGAGCATGGGCGTATAGTACATAATACTAAATAAGATCAATTGATCCCACTGAGTTAAAAAATTAATTTCCTTAAGATATATATGTTTTTTTTGAATATTCTAACAATTTTGTCATGGAAAATTACATATGTTACTGATATTTGATCTCTGTCATGTAGCAATTATGAATAAATTACATAGCTGTAGATGTTGCTATGGAAAAGTCACAGATGGTAGCCTCGTTGAAATGTCAGATGTGTAGTATCATTAGGGCATTTTCTCTCTCATGTTTCTAACCGACCACCCAGGAGAAGAGAAGTAAGACACAAGGCAACTCAACTTGAAAAAAAATAAAAAAAAAACACAAGACCGCGTAGGAAGGTGAAGGTTTTGGACTCGGACACGAAAACATATATACTTTGTCACCGTCTAAATGATTTTTGTTGCCGACATAGTTATATGTCTATGTGGGACAATTCTACTCAATGTCACGAGGTGCTACAAGTCCACATACTTGCGTATGGTCGAATGATTATCTTTGAATTTCTTATTTAATGGTTTCTTTTTTTTTTTTTTTGTCTTTTTCTGTTTTCCAAATATATAATAGGGAAAAAATTGAATTGCTATTTTTATACTATAAATTTTAGTCCTGTTGATTTGTAATATGACTATAGATGTCTTGGAGGACCCATTTTGGAAAGGGCACAGCTCATCAAAACCAAAAAAAAAGGATTATTATATTCTATTAAATTATGATTTATAAGATCCGTTGATTTTTTTAAGGGGAAAAAAGCATCCCATAATAAAATATGATACAGGGGTTGGTCACAGGTTTTTATGAAAGACACCTATTCTGTTTTTTACCAATGAAAGGCTTCCAACGTGCTATTTTAAGAACACGAACTGCCAAAAATACCTCCACTAGTTTGAGATTTTAGTTTCACATGCACATTCATCTTTACCCTTTTGCTTTAAGTATCATCTTCACTAATATACATACACATATATATATATATCAGTAGGCTTCTAGTCAGGGAGCCTGGACCCAAGTTAGGTCCGGACTTTTAATCTCAACCCTTGGATCTCATCCAAGGGTCAGGGTTTGTTCACTTAAAATACCCTTTAAAATCAAATACCCTTTAAGTGAAGAAACCCTGACCCTTGGATGAGATCCAATGACTGAGATTAAAAGTCCGGACCTAACTTGGGTCCAGGCTCCCTGACTAGAAGCCCACTGTATATATATATATATATATATATATATATATATACACACACACACACACACATACATATATGTGTGTATGTTACGTATATTAACTCAAATACTTTAGCCTTTGAAAATTGGAGATTGCAATGAAATCTAAAGAGTAGCCTCTTAGATGGTTATACCGATCTTCAATATATATAGTACTCTCTAGATCTGTCTCAATTTATTTGTTCATTTTTTATATTTCAACTCATTAAGGAGTGATTGATTAACGCTTTTTTTTTTCTCTATAGGTGAATTAGGGGAAAAACTGCCCCCGCAAAATGAGGTGAAAAAGTAAGAAATAGGTAAGTAGAGGCATTCATGAGGTCAAACTCTCCTTTTTCTTTAATATATATCTCCGAGCGTCCGGATCAATTGACGAATATTTTGATTAATTTTTTGGAGACTAATCTCGTTGTCCATTAACAGGGGGATATTTAAAGTTGAAATTTTGTCCTGTATATACTGGCTCTATAAAAATCGGTAGTACCTAAGAGGTTTCAAATCTGAAACTTAAAAGGAAGCACATCTATAAATTTCAAATCTTAACCACTAGACAAACTTTTTGAGATTCACAAGGTCAAACCCTCGATCTAAAACTTGTTTTACTGTGTGCAAATGTGATTTTGGTTTTGTAATTTGACCCGATTGTAGCCGAAAGTGATATTCGATGTCTTTTTCAACAGTTTTTGGTGGAGAGAAAGAGAATTCAACAAGTTGCTTATGATGATAAGAAATTGAGAAAAACATCATGTCTAGGAATTATTTTGAATAATTGACAAAAACATAATGTCTATGAATTAATTTGAATGCTTTCGTTGGGTTTAAGGATGAAATTAATACTTGCGAAAGCAACCTTAATTTACTCCGTAATGTAACAGACTTGAAAGCAAAGTAACAGATTGACGGAGGGTATTTGAAAGATGTAAGGAAAAGAAGGCTTATAAAAACAATTATTTAATAATTCTCTTGACAACTAATGATATGTTTGGATCTTGACGTAAATAATAACACTACGGAACAAATACGAAAGATAAATTGTAAGGACTTTTTTTTAGATTTCTGATGAATCGCTCCTCCCATTACGGTTAATTTCTTGATGGAAAATGATGATGTCATGATTCTCGAAATACACACTTAATGTGTCGTTTCTCTATAGAGATAAAAAAAAAAATACTAATCCCATTAACATTTTAATTCAATTTAGATTTCTTTGTGTCTTCAACAGTGATATATATTTAAAAAGTAGAAAATGTATAATATTATTTAATTAATAATTAATCAAAAAATTACGCAAAATCGAGCAAAGTCAATTTTTAAAACTTTAATAAGAAAAGTGAGATGGTAAATATACATTCTAAGTCATTATACTTGTATATAAAGTAGGTGTTGTAAGAAAAAGTGCAATTTAACTTACCCTTTTTTCTTTTAAAATGCAAGTAGAAAATAAAAATAACCAAACACGTGAAGTAAAAAATATTTATATTAGTTATAAAAATAAACTAAAAAATAATTAAAAAATCAACCAAATGAATTGTTTAAGGTTTTAATTAAAAAAAATTATATGTTAAAGGTAAGTTACATTAATTTTTTTTTCAACAAACTCATGAGAGTTTTTTTTTTCATATGATTTATATGTGCCTTCTATTAGACAAAACAAGTGTAGTGAATGAAAAAAAAAAGAGATTCAATATGTAAAAAATACTTTTATTATTGGTTAAGTAATAATTATTATATTGTTAGTGCAATTATAAGTTATGGAACATGATTCTATTATTGCCTTTATATAATATTTGATAAATGAATAAAATAGGATGAATATTTCTCTAAAGGGCAGATTATAAATCTATGTTTCAACATATATGTGTTCTTTATTAAATAGTGGGACGTCACCCAAGTCGCGTTCGGATTTGTCCGGCCTGGAAAACCCGGTTAGGGTGTTATGGCCTTGCTCCGGTAAATCGTTGACAGACGTGCTATTTGATAAAGGACTATTATATTTTGAAACCTAATCATATAATTTGTCAGTTAGAATGTTATCCATCATTTTTTTTTTTAAAAAAAAAAGGCAAAATCATGTTCACATAATTTATATGCGCGCTAACATCATCTCTTGATGAGGCGAATATTTCGCTCTAATAATGACAGAATAAAAAATTCTGAATTAATTGAATATGCAAATGTGCAAGATATCAGAGAGCAGGAGAGGTTTGATGGTGTGGAGTCTAGAATCCACTCTCGACTTCTCGGGTTGTAGAATCGGATCTTCGATCTGCAAAACACTCAACACTAAGTTAGTGCACACCGGGGGGGAGTTGGATCTCCGGTGGGCACTCCGACGATCAAGTTAGCTCTTTAGGAAGAGGAGAAATAACTTGAAAGTAAGCTCTAAGCGCGAGTGTGCATGTACCTTGGATTGGAGTGCCGCCGGGGTATTTATAGAGTAGGAGTCCAACTGTCTCCGGAACGTCCTACCCACCATGTAGGATGTGGTCCGAAGAGTTTGGGAACGTTGGGACGTGTCCCACTCCCATGCGGATCGGAAGGGCGTGATCTGCCACGTGTCCCACGCCCGAGCGGGTTGGAACAGCGTGCCCGCACGTCCCTTAGAAAGCGGAGAACGTGTGTTCGTGCTATGGAAACCGAATTACCGGATGTCTTTGAGATGACCTGGCCAAGAAGCCGCCAAAGGGGATTCTGGCCGAAGATCGGTGCGGATAGCGATCCCACTGTTCGGCAGGGCCGAGGTCCAAACCTGTTCGGAACGGCCGAGCAAGGCTCCGGCCGGTAGGGTGTTCGGCCCAACCCAGGCGAGATCGGGCTTCGTGGAGCTCCCAGAGTATGGTACAGCTGATCATGGGCCGGGGGCCCATTAATGATTATTTCGGCCTACTACAATAGCCCCTCAATTCGGTCGTACACAGCTTGGTACGGGGGAATTGACCATGTGGCCGAGCCCCGGCATGAAGGCAGATTTTTCTTGAAGGCCGTGAAGAACTTGTGTTAGTTATTGATGCCCTGGGGCATTCTGTTTGGAACCGAACAGACCTGCACGGTTGGCTCTGTGGGGAATCATCGGACCTTGAAAGAACGCTGCATGGTGCTTGGTAAGAGGGTCTGAGCCGCACGTGAGTCGTCAGGAGCTGAGATTGCGACACGTGGCATTCGATCCAACGGCAGAGCCGAAGCGATACCGCAGAACGGCGCACGCGAAGCGTCAAGCGATGAGATGGTGACATGTGGCTTCCTTTAATGACGAAGTCGAAAGGACACTGCAGAACGGCGGACGCGAAGCGTCAGTCGACGAGATGGCGACACGTGGCATCCTCCGACGGCTGAAGGCGAATCGCTTCAGATCCTCGTGCAGGGGCGCCTCGTTACTCACGCCGGCCGTTTTCCCGCCTTGGTACCTCCTTATAAATAGAGGCCCTGGGAGAATTTAGAGTTTTTTCTCCTAGTCATTCTCGCCAGCCCCTCTCTCTCTAGAATTTTCTTCCAGTTCTTGCGCAATCATCCAGAGTTCGAAGAGTTCCAAACTCCATCAACAAATCACCGCATTCGCTTGGGTAAGTTTCCACTGATCTCTTTTTTCTGCAATAATTTCCCTTTTCTGATAGGTTTAGGGCGAACTTAGGAATCGTGTCGCCTGGGCAAAAATCCAGAACTTGGCCGAGCGACAAGCGTTCTGGCCGAGCGACGGTGTTTTTGCCGAGGATATCCTGAGGGGCTACGAAGCCCCGGCCCCATTAGTTTAGGCCCCAGCTGAGTCACCTTTTATTTTTAACACCCGTGCACTCTTTATAGGATGTCCAGACCAGAAGTAGACTCAGCGGGGATGTCATCCAATAGCGCCGAACAAGCCGGGACCAGCGGCTCGGCAGGGACCCCAGAAGTGATGCCGAAGACTTCGGCCACTCACCCGATGAAGAACCGTTACTCCCGCTTCTTCGAGGATCCGGAGAGTCTCGCAGACTTCCGCGCAACCTACGGCATTCCGGACAGTGTCTTCGTAGACCTCGTTCGGCCGGAGGAGAGCGTCACGACAGACGACTTCCAGATCGTTCTGCCCTTGATGGCTATCATCGAGGGTGGCGTGCGCTTCCCGTTTCATCCTTTCCTTCGGCAAGTGCTGAGCGTGCTCCAGTTGACCCCTTCCCAGGTGACCATCAACTTCTACCGAATAGTGGTAGGGGTCATAGAGCTCAAGGAGAGGTACCACCTCGAATTCGAGGTTGAAGACTTGTTCGGCCTCTACCTAGTAAGCCAGAACAAGGTGGCCAGGAGGAAATACCTGAGCTGCCGAACCGGACAAAGGAGGCTAATCAGAGGCCTCCCGGACTCCGACAAGTATGCCAATGACTTCGTCGTAGTCCGAGGAGAGTTCGAATTCGCGTCCGGCGAATTTCGTCAATACTCCATTCCGCGCGTTCCTGGGTTTGCCGGTGAGTCTCTGTACGGTCTGTTGACCTGTTCGTCTCTGCCTTTTAGCTCGCTTCTGATTCTTTTATCTTTTTGCAGGAAAAGGAGTTGTCGACCGCCTACGGAGCAAGGCCGACTGGGATAGAATCAGCCGAGCATTCACTGTTCGGAGGAGGCACAGACACTGCTCCGCTCTGCTCGGCTACGTCGAGGTTTACCGGTCGAAGCTCAAGTGCCGAGGAGATTCCAGCAGCAGCGAGAGCTCCGAAGCTCTAGAAGAGAACCGAGCCGACACCGAGGTCATTCAAATTTCCTCAGGTACCTGCTCTCCATCAACCCCGTCAAGTTATAGTCATTGCTCGTCATTTGACTTCAGTGAACAAGGACTGAGGACATTTATCGCAGAGGCTGCCAATATGCCGAGGAAGACCCCCGAAGAGGTCACTCTGAAGCTTGCCATCGGCGGATCCACCCAGCAGCCACCCCGTACTGCCGATCCTCAGAAGAAGAGGAAAGGGGCGGAGGAGAGCACTGCTGCCTCCAAAAAGACGAGGGAGTCCGAGGAGGATTCCCGACGGAAGGCCTCTGTGGCCGGGCATTCGAAGGGGGGTGCTATGGCTCCGCCGAAGGCGAGCCAGCCCCCGGTTTCAACCGAAGCAACGGGCACGTCAACGCCCCAAATCTTCAAGCCGAAACTCACTTTCCTCGGCCGGCCGTTGACCGTTGATGACACCATCAGCGCCAACCCGCTCATGGCATTGACCTTGGCTGAAGGGATGACACTCCCTAAGGATGCCGAGGCGCTGCCGACGCCGCTGGACCAGTCTTTCCTCGAGATGGCTCGGCTTATGGTCAAGGTATTTTACCCTTTCTTTTTCTTACTTTCGCCAAGTTCTTTTTTATGCGCCGTACTGATTGTTTTCTTCGGTCTCGTAATGCAGGCGACCCAACACCTGGCTCCCGTATCCGACGGGCTGATGCGGAAGGCCCATCAAATCCGTGCTCTGAAGACCGCACTCGAGCAGGAGAGTGCGTCAAAGAACACAATTCGAGAAGAGCGGAATGCCATCCGCACGGCCCTGTCCATTGCCGAGGAAAATGGGAAGGCTCTTGCCGCAGAGCTGGAGGCCTCAAAGGCAGACACGGCCAAGAAGGTCGACGAGGCCGATTCCAGAGGCTACAACGACGGCTACGCCGAAGCTCAGGAGAAATTCCTGAAGCAAATGGAGGGCATCAATGCCCAATTGGCCGAGCTGCTGGAGGGAGCTTTCCGTAGCGGCTACTGCCGGGCGCTGAAGGCTGCTGGAGTGCCGGAAGGGTCAGCTCTGTACGAGGACATCCCGCCGTACGGGGAACCTTCTGCTGCTGCTGAGCCGGCCAGTGATGGTGCTGCCGTCGCGCAATCCCCGGCCCAAGAGACTGGCCCCCCGGACACGGAACGAGTACCTGACTCCTCTGTCGCCGAAGATGGTGGCCCGGCCGTTTAAGTAGGAAATTAGAGTAGGGCCTGCGCGCCAATTCTATCTTCATTTTGCTTTAATAGCTTTTCATGTACTGAACTCCAAATTTGAATACGAGCAGCTGTTATTTGCCGAACCGTGCCTTTTGTCTCTTCATTATAATGATCACCGAAGCACCTCGGTTTATTTCCTTTTATGCGACTGCACGGTTAATACCGAACCATTATGTAACGGATAACAGAGTGTCACAGTGTTGGACAGTTGGAGAAATTTCAAAAATTTCACAAGTATAGAATAAACCGAACCGTGCCGTGACGGATAACATAGAGGCACGTCGCCGAACATTTGGAGAAATTTCAAAAATTTTCACAAGTAAACAACAAGCCGAACCGTCCAGTGACGGATAACATAGAGGCACGTCCCCGAACATTTGGAGAAATTTCAAAAATTTCACTAAGTAAATATTGAACCGAACCGTTCTGAAACGGATAACATAGAGGCACTTTGCCGAACATTCGGAGAAATTTCAAAAATTTCACTAAGTAAATATTGAACCGAACCGTTCTGAAACGGATAACATAGAGGCACTTTGCCGAACATTCGGAGAAATTTCCAAAATTTCACTAAGTAAATATTGAACCGAACATGAGGAGTGTCATAGACTGCTACCAAATCATGATTACAAAAACAAACAAAAAATGAATAAATTGAAGAGAGCGAGGCCGCACTCCTCGTAATAAAACGAACAGAGAGAGAACTTAATGGAAGTACTTCCTTAAGTTGTGAGCATTCCAAGGTCGGGGAATAGGTATCCCATCCATGTCTTCCAGTTTGTAGGAGCCGACCCCAACGATCTTGGTCACTCGGTAGGGACCTTCCCAATTAGGACCGAGCTTATTTGTACGTTTCGCGCCGACGACCTTTCTAAGAACAAGATCATCTGGCTTGAAAGATCTAGGCCGAACTCTGGCGTTATAGCCCTGAGATATCGTTTGCTGATAAGCGGCAATTCGGATCCGAGCAGCTTCCCTCTGTTCTTCGGCCAGATCTAAGGCCGTTGACAAAGCCTTGTCATTGATGTCCGGATGGAATTCTTCTGTCCGCATCGTCGGGAGGCCGGCTTCCAAAGGTATAACAGCTTCTGTGCCAAAGGCCAAGGAGAACGGTGTTCGGCCAGTAGAGCGGCGAGGTGTGGTCCGGTATGCCCATAGAACGCTATACAGCTCTTCGGCCCACTTACCCTTTGCTGCCATTAGTCGTTTTTTGATTCCGTTCAAGAGGATTTTGTTAGAAGCTTCGGCCTGTCCGTTACACTGTGGGTATGACGGTGTGGAATTGAAGAAGCGGATCCTGTGCTCGGCGCAGAAGTTGGTAAACAGGTCCCCAACGAACTGCGTGCCGTTGTCTGATATGAAAGCATAGGGGATACCAAACCTTGATATGATATTCCGCCATACGAATCTCTTCACATCTCTGTCTTCAATTTTGACCAATGGTTCGGCCTCGATCCATTTGGTGAAGTAGTCCGTAGCGGTGATCAAGAATTTAAAGCCTCCTGGGGCCACAGGGAATTTTCCGACTATATCCAGCCCCCATTGTGCGAACGGCCATGGACTGGATAGCGGATTGAGTTCTTCGGCCGGCTGATGTATGAGCGTAGAGAACCTCTGACATTGGTCGCAGCTTTTTACCATCTCGTCGGCCTCTTTTTTCATGTTAGGCCACCAATAGCCTTGAATCAGGGCACGATGCACGAGCGATCGTCCTCCCGAGTGATATCCGCAGCTGCCCGAATGTAATTCCTGAAGAATAGCCCCAGTCTGTTTGGGGTGCACACAAAGCAGATAAGGTGCCGAGAAGGCTCTCCGGTAGAGTTTGTTACCTGGTCCTAGCCAGAACTGGGCAGCTTTGTGAGTGATCTTGTGTGCTTCCCTTCGGTCTTCGGGTAACGCCTCGTCTTGAAGGTATGCTACAATGGGGTCCATCCAACTGGGTTCCTGTGAGATGCAATACACTGGCTCGGTCGCAGATTTTTCGATGCTCGGCTGTGGGAGGATATCGATAGATACGGTCCTCTGCCCCCCAGCGTCCGTGGCCGACGCGAGACCGGCTAAAGCGTCGGCATGGGCGTTGTGTTCTCTAGAAATCTGCTCCAATGAAAAAGTGCGGAACTGTTTGCTGGCGTGTTGTAAAGCGGTAAGGTAGCGGGACATTCGGTCGTCGCGAGCTTCATACTCGCCGGAAAGTTGGTGAACCACCAACTGAGAGTTGCTGTAAGCGTTAATGTTCTCCGAACCGAGGTCTGCTGCGAAACGAAGACCGGCAAGTACGGCCTCGTATTCGGCCTCATTGTTTGAGGCGAGGAAGTCAAGCCGGATTGCCAATTCATGGACAATTCCCTCCGGTGAAATCAGAACGACCCCGGCTCCGGAACCATGATTATTGGATGCGCCATCCACAAACATCCTCCAAGAATTGCCATGGAATAGTTGCCATTGAACTGATCCTGCCGACTCTTCGTTCGGCAGTGTTGTTCCTGAATCCGGCGTGAACTCGGCGATGAAATCCGCCAGAACCTGCCCTTTAATCGCCGTCCTCGGCTGGTATTGTATGTCAAAGTTGGCCAACTCCACGGCCCACTTTGAGATCCGGTTAGACAGATCAGCTTTACGGAACAGGCTTTTTAGAGGTTGTGATGTCAAAACCGTGATGGGGTGCGCTTGGAAATACGACGCAAGCTTCCTAGAAGCGGAGACCAATGCTAGTGCTAGTTTCTCCAAAGGCAGATATCTGGTCTCGGCACTGACCAGTGTTTTGCTGGTGTAGTAGATGGGCAGATGAGCTCGGTCATCCTGCCGAACAAGAACAGAACTGACCGCGTGTGGAGACACGGCCAGATAGATGAACAGAGGTTCCTTGTCCTTCAGCGTTGAGAGTAGTGGCGCCGAAGACAAGTAGGCCTTCAGATCCAGAAGCGCCTGATCACATTCTGGAGTCCATTCAAAGCTCCTTCGGCTGCACTTTTTCAGGAGTGCGAAAAATGGACGACACTTGTCCGAAGATCGGCTGATGAACCTGTTCAAAGCGGCCGCCATACCTGTTAACTTCTGAACCCCCTTGATACTGTACGGCGCTGCTAAGTTGTTGACGGCAGCGATTTGGTTCGGATCGGCCTCGATGCCCCTTCTGGTGACAAGGTACCCAAGAAATTTCCCAGAGCCGACCCCGAAGGCACATTTGTCGGCGTTGAGACGGAGCTTGTGCGCTTTCAGAATGTCGAATACCTCCTGCAGGTGCTTGAGGTGCTCAGCCTCAAATTTGCTCTTTACCACCATATCGTCAATGTATGCCTCCATCGTATCTCCGATCTGTTTGGCAAACATCTTTGTGACCATCCGTTGGTACGTGGCCCCCGCGTTCTTGAGACCGAAGGGCATGACCCGATAACAGTACAAACCACGGGGACTGATGAAGGCAGTCTTTTCCATATCCGGACCGTGCATGGCAATCTGATGGTACCCCCGGTAGGCGTCCATGAAACTAAACCGAGCGTGCCCAGATGTAGCGTCGACGAGGCGGTCGATCCTCGGTACAGGGAAGCAATCCTTGGGGCAGGCATCGTTCAAATTTGTATAGTCGACGCAGACGCGCCACTTACCATTTTTCTTTTTCACAACGACGGTATTGGCCAACCAGGTGGGGTACTGTACTTCCTTGATTGCCCCAGTTTCCAGCAGTCGGCCGACCTCCTCGATGACCGCGTCGGTATGGATTGTGGCCGAACGTCGCGGTTTTTGAATGACGGGTCGGCGAGATCTGTCCACGTTGAGGTGGTGACAGATGAAGTCTGGATCGATGCCCGGCATCTCATATGGTGTCCATGCGAACACCTCAATGTTTTTCTTGAGGAAGGAGGTCATGGATTCCCGCTCGGCTGGTGATAGGGTTGATCCCAACAGAAAAGTCCTGTCGGTATTGATGTCGTCGGCCGGTACTGTGATCAAATCCTCAACTGCTTTTTCGGCAGCTGGTGTGCCGACGTCGTCCAGGAGGGGAGCGTCCGGCGCTTCCACCCATTGGACCTGCTCAGGGCAGACCTTGCTCTTGATCGCCGCCACATAGCATTTTTTGGCGGCTAATTGATCACCTAGCACCTCTTCGGGTCCCCACATCCCATTGAAGCGAAGTACTTGATGATAAGTTGAGGCTACGGCCCCAAGCTTGTGTAGCCAGACGCGGCCGACGATGGCATTGTATGGGCTCGGCACATCGACGACCACGAACTCGACCTCCACGGTCCTTGTGCCCGTGCGGATAGGGAGCGTGATCTTACCAAGGGGCCAGACAGGAGCCGAGTTGAACCCTACCAGCGGCACCTCGGTAGGTGTGAGGTCGGCCTCCTATAAGTGCAATGCCTTGAACAGGGGGTAATACATGACCTCGGCCGAACTCCCCTGGTCGACCAGTATTCGGCGGACCAGCGAGTTGCCGAGGGTGAGAGAGACGACCAACGCGTCATTATGCGGCATCTGGAGTCGTTGAATGTCTTGATCAGAAAATGACAGGTTCCCCCCAGAATGACTGTCGAGATGCGGACGCTTGCTTCCCGCACTTACGGACATGACCTGCTTGCCGCACGCCTGATCTCGGCCCGAAGAGTTTCCTCGGCCGCTGCATCCACCATTCCGTGGATGACATCGATCACCCGGACTTCCCCACTGTTCTCTTTCTCTGGTTCTGTCTGTGGCCCGGCTTGTGTTTTCTCCTCGTTGATGAACTCTTTGAGGAGTCCCTGCGACACCAACCGTTCCAGGAAATCCTTCCAGGCTCGGCAGCGTGTGGTCAAGTGACCCTTCTCCCTGTGGTAAGAACAACGGTACGGAGAGTCTGGCGTCTTTCGCTGCTCTCCTAGTGGCCGCCTCGGCCACTCAAAGTACGGCTCATTCTGTATCTTCTTGAGGATCTCGTACGTCGGGATCTTGAAGACCGTCTTCACCGCAGCAAACTCGAACGCCCGAGGTCCCTTATTCTTCCCAGAGGACACCACGTTCACACTCCGGCGCGAGCCGTGTGGTGTATGTTTGTTCCCTTCCCCCTGGCGGGGATGGTTTTGTTCGGCCTGACGCCGCTCGCTGCGTGCCTCCTCCAACCGGCAGTGGTTGTCGATCCGGGCCATGAGGTCATCCATGTCGGTAGGATTGGATAACATGAGGTCCTCGAACAACCTGCTTTGGTGATCCAACCCGAGCTTGAATGAAGTCACAGCAATAGCAGGGTCGCAGCCTTGAATCTCATTGAAGAGTTCCCAGTACCTAGCAGCGTACTGCCTGAGAGACTCATTTGCCGACTTCCGAAGTGCAAGGAGGGAGTCGACTCCTTTCTTCTGCCTGCTGCTGGTGACGAACCGAGCCAGGAAGGCGAGGGATAGGTCCTTGAAAGAAGGGATGGAACCCTTCGGCAATTTGTCGAACCAGAGGAGCCCCAGTTCTCCCAAGCTGGAAGGGAACAGCTTGCACATCAAGGCGTCGTCGGTGCTGTAGAGAGACATCATCTGCCGAAAGTGCACCAGGTGCAGGTAGGCATCCGTCTTGGGGTCATACTTACTGAACTTCGGGGGGTTGAAGCCACGTGGTGGACGCACCCCCTCTATCTCCCTGGTGAAGGGAGAAGAGATGAGCTGGTCGTGGATGATGTCGCACTGTGAACGTGCTGGCCGAACCTCCTGTTCGGCTCTCCCCCCCTTCTAGCCGCGAGTTGTGGTCTCAGGTCACGTCTACCGTGATACCGAGGAGAACGTCCTCGGCGGTTTTGACGTCTTGATGGGGATTGATCCCTTCGACCGCCATACCTTCGATCCATTTGAGTCTCATGGGTCGGGGTGACGTCCGAAGGTGTTGTCGGCGGAGAGTGCGACTGAGTGCTGCTCACTGGTTGAGCTCCCAGCCTTTGGTGAACCGAGACCCTCCGCGTTCCCCGTTCGGCGTCCGAACGGCTTCCAGAAGGTGCGGTCCTGGTTCGTCCCCGGCCCCGCGTCTCATTGATCGCGTCGACCTCGGTTTCGACTCCCAGTCGTTCGAGGGCCGGACGCTTGTTCCTTTCTCTTTGCTCCGGAGAGCGTGTCCTGCGGCGCCTTCGTCGCCGAGCCTGCGACGTCTCGCCATTCTGGTCAGGTTTGATGGCAACTTTGAGTTGCGCAATCTCCTCCCTGACCACTTGAAGTAGCTGATCACGTTCTGCCAGTCGAGCCTCCAAGCGCTCGACATATGCCCTGTCCCTCAGATCAGCAGGAGGAGGGGGTGGAATGGCTGGTAGGACTGAAGGCTCAGTTCCGGTGACCACCATTGTTGATTTAGGTAAAGCTTTAAGGTGAGGATTTGAGGATGAGAAGTCAGAAGGGTCTCCCACTGTGGTCGCCAAATTGTGGAGTCTAGAATCCACTCTCGACTTCTCGGGTTGTAGAATCGGATCTTCGATCTGCAAAACACTCAACACTAAGTTAGTGCACACCGGGGGGGAGTTGGATCTCCGGTGGGCACTCCGACGATCAAGTTAGCTCTTTAGGAAGAGGAGAAATAACTTGAAAGTAAGCTCTAAGCGCGAGTGTGCATGTACCTTGGATTGGAGTGCCGCCAGGGTATTTATAGAGTAGGAGTCCAACTGTCTCCGGAACGTCCGGCCCACCATGTAGGATGTGGTCCGAAGAGTTTGGGAACGTTGGGACGTGTCCCACTCCCATGCGGATCGGAAGGGCGTGATCTGCCACGTGTCCCACGCCCGAGCGGGTTGGAACAGCGTGCCCGCACGTCCCTTAGAAAGCGGAGAACGTGTGTTCGTGCTATGGAAACCGAATTACCGGATGTCTTTGAGATGACCTGGCCAAGAAGCCGCCAAAGGGGATTCTGGCCGAAGATCGGTGCGGATAGCGATCCCACTGTTCGGTAGGGCCGAGGTCCAAACCTGTTCGGAACGGCCGAGCAAGGCTCCGGCCGGTAGGGTGTTCGGCCCAACCCAGGCGAGATCGGGCTTCGTGGAGCTCCCAGAGTATGGTACAGCTGATCATGGGCCGGGGGCCCATTAATGATTATTTCGGCCTACTACAGATGGCTACTACCATAACCAGTTCCTTATAGTGAACGATTGTTTGCACAGATATCGATTCGATGCCAAGTGGATGTTCTTCTTCGATGTCGATGAGTTTATTTATGTTGTGAAGAAGAAAACTATCAAATCCGTTACAGAATCGGTCGCCGGTTATACCCAATTCAGCATTCAGCAGATGGCCATGTCTAATGACCTCTGTCTCTCAGACGACATGGGTACGACTCACAGGTAAAAACTCTCTCGTTTCAGTATTCATAATTTTCTTTTGTTTAATTTGAGAATTCTGATATCATGATCTGAAGTTTAACACCAAATATCTTGAAATCTGAGTCCCATAATTTTGCAGTAAGACTCTCTGCTCCCGCTCTCAATCATCACTCTACATTTGCACCCCCAATCTTTGTTATCCTGAATTCTAATGGTTTGGGATGTTTCACGCTCACGCATTGTGTGACTTAGGTTGAAATAGCACATGGAATTACAAATTTTAGCTTGTTAGAAACTCAAATGTTATGTTTAGATCTAGAATCGTCCTAACTTGGACAAATGATTAGGCATTTAATTTAGGCCTGTGATAAGAAAATGGCATTCAAATGTCACTACAAGTTGATTAATTTCTCTTCTTGTTCTCTGACTATGGAGTCCAGATTGTGAAACTGTACTCAAATTAGGCACAGTTTTTGTACTTAAAATGATGAATTCCATATCGAGTTGTATCTACTAGTACTTTGTTACTTGTAGCATTTATTAACAAAAGGTTTGTGGGGAGGCATATGGGTCTTGGGAGCAGTTGTGACATTGACGTTGAAATTATGGTGGTTGAGTGATTTTAGAGTCTTATAATATTGATGTTGAAACTGTGGTGGTTGAGTAATTTCAGGGTTTTATATTGATGTTGAATTTCCTGGCTGATATTATATTCTGTTACTATTTTCTTGACCTTCTTTGATTTATTTCCACCGTAGGTGTCAGTTCAAGTATTCTTTTATTTGAGCCATGTGGAAGTTGGTGAGGGCTCAAGTAGTCATTGGTTTCTTATGACAGACTTGAAACCTTCTTAGTATTTTCCCATTATCATAACTAGGAAAAGGGCTCAAAGATCTACTTAAAACATGGTTATTCGTGATCTGGTCTGAATCATGATCGTCAAGTATTTGCTAAAAGAAAAGTTGTTTAATTTTGCAGAGGCTTCATGAGTTGTAAATCAAGCCAGGGAATTGATTATAATTTTCTCTCTTAATGATGCCTTAGAAGTACGGATACGTTTACAGCCTATGGTTGTACCGTTCCCCGGACACGTGGCAAACACGCCGTGTCCAAATATTTCTAATTTTATGGGGTTCTTTTTTTCATTTGTGTCAAAAAAAGCCAGGACATGCTAGGACACTGTTGACACTTAGGTTAGGAATGCAATTTTAAAAGGTTTGAGGATGGTCAAAATTACCATGGCTACCTTGTTCTTGAATACATATTTAGTAATTCTTATTTGTAGATCTTTTCGTCATTTATCAATTACATTGATAATCTTTAATATACCACCTCTTTTTTTTTCAACGTGCCCCTTGCATGTCCATATCTTTACTATTGAAAAAACGAACAGTTCAATGTATCCTTGTCGTGCCCATCTCATGTCAGTAATGTCAGTATATGAGTACATGTGAATATGATGCCTTCTTGTTTTGAGTTATTGGTACTTATTCATTGTAGGCTAGATCCAATTAAGTGTATCCAATGGATGTCACTTTCAAATACAACGTACCCATGGAATTCATGCAGCGTCACTCCCCCATCTTAATTGATGAACTCCATTCTAGGAGTCAAGTTCAGGGGAGATGGTTGCTTTCTAACTGCCTGATCCATCCCATCTACCCAGTTGCTCGATCTAAATTAATGCTAATCGGAATAGACGGAAAAATAAGACACTGCTTGCGTCGCTTGGATTTGACTTTACCATGAATTGACTTTTCTACAACAATTGGTTAATGGGTTTTTCGTGGTTTCCAAACTAGCCGTTGGGTTTACTATATGTCGAGGCCATACTCGAGCCGCTTATCCAGTTATATCCTTCTTTTGGATCGTTGGTAGTGTTTTCTATTTCCTTCGGTTTCATTGAAAGTATTGACCAGAGTTTTGCATTTTTCTATATTTGTCTTCTTGAACCTATATATATGGGATGTAGTTCGTGGTGCTTTGGTTGCTTTGTGGCATGCCCATTTTGTTGTAGTATGTTGTCCTCCTGCTTTGACGCTTAGGCTATTGAAATTTGTTGGAGGAATCATAAACGTATATGTCCTATATATCTGGTGTCAATATGGATATGCAGTAAATGGGGATTTGAGAAGCTAGTGTACAGAGACGTCAGGAAAGGAGTGAGGAGGGACCGTAAGTACGCAGTGCAACCGCGCAATGTGTTTGCAACGGGAGTGCACTTATCACAGAACCTAGCCGGGAAATCGACCCACAAGACAGAGGCTCTGATCAAGTACTTCCATTACCATGGAACCCTAGCCGACAGGGGGGACCCTTGTCGCAAGTTTCTCAATGCCACCGCTGTCACCGTGGATGGCAACCCTTATGTTATGGACACCACAATGCGAGGTATTGCTGCAACTGTGAAGAAATTCGAGCTCAATACGATTGGAAATAGGCTACAAGGAACGCGTCAATGACAATTTCATTTCATTTCATTGGAAACGCCTGAGGGGATTTTTATTCATTGGTTTGTTCTTCTCTGTATGATAGCTTCTCTTTATCCTCTTAATTTTTTACTCAGTAGATTAGATATAAAGATAAAGATAAAGGTTTAGATTTTGGTCTTCTATATATATGATCTTTGGTATAGAGGAAAACTTACGTGTGTTTCTTGTTATATTATTGGCTTTTAAGTTCCTTGCCTTTTTTTCTCATCAATATGTAGGTGGATAAATTATTCAGGAAGTCTAAGAACATAATTTCTCATTCGCAGATCCTGACACAAATAGGTCCGGAACTATTCGATGCATGTAGAGTTTTTCAAAATAATATAAACTTTACGTGTATGTCTGAATTAGAGCACGATAAGTCTGTATGTAGACTTAGCTCTAAATTATTTGGCCGGCCACCACTCAAAAGAAAAAGGGGGTATTTTCTAAAAGTAAGATGGGGACTGCCTTTGATACCTCACTTCTATGTTACGCAGAATACAAAATATTAGAAAACAGAAGGAAAAAAAGGTTGAAACGTAAGGGTTGGAGTTAACTATTCAGTGGTGTGCCCCAAAGTCATTCACAATAACATGCTCACGCAGAGGTCTCCAGACTCATCACTTAGAGATTCATATTTTATGTGGTTGCTGGTCTCATATCAAAAAATTTCTTTAACAGGGATATTTATTAATTAACACAATTTTAATTAGAATATTTTTAGTAAAACATATAAAGTAATAACAAGTTTGCGTTTGTAATATGAAAATGTTGGAGTTAATTATTCAATGGTCCTGAACACCTCGTATGATGTGCTCCAAAGTCGTTGACAGACACATTTTAACGAATTCGTATATTATATGATTGATGACTAACATAAGCAATCTTCTTTAATAAGGATATTTAGTAAACACATTTTTAATTAAAAAATTAGTAATAAACACATATATATGACAATTTTGAATATTCTGACAATTTTGTCATGAAAAATTACATATGTTACTGATATTTGATCTCTGTCATGTAGCAATTATGAATAAATTACATAGCTGTAGAAAAGTCACAGACGGTAGCCTTGTTGAAATGTCAAATGTGTAGTATCGTTGGGGTATTTTCTCTCTCATGTTTCTAACCAACCACCCAGGAGAAGAGAAGTAAGACACAAGGCAACTCAACTTGAAAAAAAATAAAAAAAACACAAGACCGCGTAGGAAGGTGAAGGTTTTGGACTCGGACACGAAAACATATGTACTTTGTCACCGTCTAAATGATTTTTGTTGCCGACATAGTTATATGTCTATGTGGGACAATTCTACTCAATGTCACGAGGTGGTACAAGTCCACATACTTGCGTATGGTCGAATGATTATCTTTGAATTTCTTATTTAATGGTTTCCATATACTTTGTCACCGCCCAGGGTATTTTAGTCCACATTGGTCACCCAGGGTATTTTAGTCCTGTTGATTTGTAATATGACTATAGATGTCTTGGAGGACCCATTTTGGAAAGGGCACAGCTCATCAAAACCAAAAAAAAAGGATTATTATATTCTATTAAATTATGATTTATAAGATCCGTTGATTTTTTTAAGGGGAAAAAAGCATCCCATAATAAAATATGATACAGGGGTTGGTCACAGGTTTTTATGAAAGACACCTATTCTGTTTTTTACCAATGAAAGGCTTCCAGCGTGCTATTTTAAGAACACGAACTTCCAAAAATACCTCCACTAGTTTGAGATTTTAGTTTCACATGCACGTTCATCTTTACCCTTTTGCTTTAAGTATCATCTTCACTAATATACATACACACACACACACATATATATATATAGTAAGGAGGGATCTCTTATTTTGTTAAAATGAAGACTTCTCATTTTATGATCAAATTTTGATGATCCGAATTGTTCAATGTGTTTTAAACATGTTTTTAAGGATACTTGCGAGAAATCAACTTAAAATGTTACCGGGAAGGTTTTGATCCAACTAGTTTCTTATAAAACTGTTCCTGTCAGCATTTACGAAAAACTATTTGGATCAAACCCTCCTCGATATTTTTTTAAGCTAATTTCTTACAGATACCCTTAAAAATATGTTCTAAAAATATTAAACGGGTTGGATCATTAAAATATAATCTACAAATAAAAAGTTCTATTTTAGTAAAATAAGGATCTCTCCTTATAAAGAGACTCAAATACATATATGTGTGTGTATGTGCGGACGTATATTAACTCAAATACTTTTGCCTTTGAAAACTGGAGACTGCAATGAAATCTAAAGAGTAGCCTCATAGAGGGTACTTATACCGATCCTCAATGTCCCAATTTATTTGATGGTTTTTATTTTTTTTCTTTCTATAGGTCAATTAGGGGAAAAACTGCACCCTTAAAATGAGGTGAAAAAGTAAGAAATAGGTAAGTAGAGGCATTCATGAGGTCAAACTCTTTTATATATATATATATATATATATATATATATATATATATATATATATATATATATATATATATATATATATATCTCCGAGCGTCCGGATCAACTGACACATATTTTGACTAATTTTTAGGAGACTAATCTCATCGTCCATTAACAGGGGATATTTAAAGTCGAAATTTTGTCATGTATATATTGACTCCATAAAAATCAATAGTACCTAAAAGGTTTCAAATCTAAAACTTGAAAGAAAACCCACCTCTAAATTTCAAATTTTAACCAGACAAACTTTGTTAGATTGATGAGGTCAAACCCTCGATCTAAAACTTGTTTTACTGTGTGCAAATGTGATTATCTTGGTTTTGTAATTTGACCCGATTGTAGCCGAAAGTGATATTGAATGTCTTTTTCAACAGTTTTTGCGGAGAGAATTCAACAAGTTGCTTATGATAATAGGAAATTGAGAAAAACATCATGTCAAGGAATTATTTTGAATAATTGAGAAAAACATCATGTCTAGGAATTAATTTGAATTCTTTCGTTGGGTTTAATGATGAAATTAATACTTGCGAAAGCAACCTTAATTTACTCCGTAATGTAACAAACTTGAAAGCAAAGTAACAGATTGACGGAGGGTATTTGAAAGATGTAAGAAAAAAAAGGCTTATAAATATATGGGGTACTTAATGTTCAGTCTTATCTCTAAGACTAATCTAGTATTTCATACTATACACTTTTTGAAATTATTTTTTCATCCTAAAATTAAAAAAATTACCCGGAATGCCCTTAAAATGGATTGAGCAAGAAATCAACATTTTGGTCCTTATTTTAAGGAATTTGTTTAATAACTTCTCTTTATTGTCCAAATACCACCCGACGGTTCATATTTTGTCACGTCCGTTCTTCTTCTCTGTCCTACGGTCCCGTTACAGAGGCAGCATCCTGAAGACCGGCGATGTAGGGTCCCGAGTTGCCGGCGACGTCCGAACTTTGGTTCGATTGACGGGACTGGGTTGTGTTTCGATCGAACATCTGACCGTTGGTACGTATTATCGTTTTGGGTTTTCAGCCTCCGTCCTAGGGTTCCAAAATCGCAGTATCCTGCTGACAACGGCAATCTAGGGTCCCGATCTATCGTCTACGTTCGACCCTTAGTGCGTATTTACGGGGTTGGGTTGTATAAGGGAGAGCATACCGTCGTCTCGGACAATGGATGCCCAAGGGGCGTTCTTCCAGATACCTTCTTTTTCCTATCCATAGGGAACATCACTGGAAAAATAGAATGTAATATATTATCACACATGCCGTGCAATGTTTTGATAATTTTTTCGCATCACATTTTGATAGTAAATTTTAGTACATGATGTTGATGTTAGACTCCTTCGTGTGCGGTGGTAAATTTCATAGAAGGGGTGGTAATTATAGTTAGGTTGATGGTAAATTTCACCACATGATATTCATGGTCTCTGTGCATGTTTTATGGACCGAATGCTACTAATCATGTTGATGGTAAAATTCAATTGATGTGGACAATTTCAGTGTGGGGTTCATGTTCAATTTTGATCAGTTAATTTTGATGGTAAATTTCAGTACATGATGTTGATGTTAAACTCGTTTGTGCGGTGGTAAATTTCATAGAAGATGTGATAATTGTAGTTAAGTTGATGGTAAATTTCATCACATGATATTCATGGTCTCTGTGCATTTTTTGTAAACCGAATGCTACTAATCATGTTGATAGTAAAATTCAATGGATGTGGTCAATTTTAGTGTGGGGTTCATAAAAAATAATTAGGTTGATGGTAAATTTCAGTACCCAAATCTATTGAATTTAGAGAAAGACAATTATAATTCAGCATTTGGAAGCTCCCATATCTGCACCCGAATCTATGAAACACAATTACGTTTATGGTAAATTTCAGCACATGACATTGATGATAAATTTCAGTCACATGGTCGTGTATGGTTTTTGTGATTGTATGGTGAATTTGAATACCAGATAAGTAAACTTACGTGGTTATGTATACGAGGCAAATGAGGAATGTCATTACACAATTTGATTTTTGAATGGTAAATCTTCTCAGATTTGTAATGTTATATTTGATTGTTATGGTAAATTTGTATTCCATGATTAATTTAAACATACAATACAGTTTACCAAAATTTAACTTACATAACATGGTAAATTACTACAATATGGAAAAAATCTTGCGAATTGATACTTTGATAAAATCTGATAAATTTCGCCATAAATTTACCATAATCAAATGTATATCCATAAACAAAATCCAACGACAATCTGGCTATAATTAGATCACTCGTTACCTTATTTAAACCCCTAATTGTAGTCATATTTATGATTACAATTATAAATATACCAAATCAGAATATAGGATCCAAATTAAAAAAGGATAAGAGGGTAATCTAACACCAGAAAATAAGGGCAAACTTGTTGAACCATAAAAAATGGAGATGAAAATATAAGTTAAAAAAGTGTATGAGATGAAACACTACACTGTAAATGTAAATAGGACCCAACTTTAATTTACCCTAAATATAATTATTTAATAATTCTCTTGACAACTAATGATATGTTTGGATCTTGACGTAAATAATAACATTACGGAACAAATACGAAAGGATAAATTGCAAGGACTTTTTTCGAGATTTCTGACAAATCACTCCTCCCATTATGGTTAATTTCTTGATGGAAAATGATGATGTCATGATTCTCGAAATACACACTTAATGTGTCGTTTCTCTATAGAGATAAAAAAAAAATACTAATCCCATTAATATTTTAATTAAAAGTATTCAATTTAGATTTATTTGTGTCTTCAACAGTGATATATATTTAAAAAGTAGAAAATGTATAATATTATTTAATTAATAATTAATCAAAAAATTATGTAAAATCGACCAAAGTCAATATTTAAAACTTTAATAAGAAAAGTGAGATGGTAAATATACATTCTAGTCATTATACTTGTATATAACGCAGGTGTTGTAAGAAAAAGTGCAATTTAACTTACCCTTTTTTCTTTTTAAATACAATTAGAAAATAAAAATAACCAAACATGTGAATTCAAAAATATTTATATTAGTTATAAAAATAAACTTAAAAATCAACCAAATGAACTATTTAAGGTTTTAATAAAAAAAAATAGTATATGTTAAAGGTAAGTTACATTGATTTTTTTTCAACAAACTCATGAGAGTTTTTTTTTTTCATATGATTTATATGTGTCTTCTATTAGACAAAACACATGTAGTGAATGAAAAAAAAAAAGAGATTCAATATGTAAAAAATATTTTTATTATTGGTTAAATAATAATTATTACCAATAAGATCTTTTTGCTTAATGAATCTTGTTATATGTCATGGTTTTGTAATTAAAATAATTTTTTTTAACTTCACATGTTTGGTTCTTTTTCATTTTCTACTTGTATTTTATACGTACATTCTAATACATCGTACTTATATATAACATAGGTGTTGTAAAAAAAAGTCAATCTATCTTACCATTTTTTTTAATATCTTATTTTTTATTAAAATTTTAAATATTTGTAGTTGTCGACTTTGTGTTTGTTTTTTTTTTATTGATAATCAATTTGAAGATTAAATATTATGTACCTTGTAGACAATGTCCAAAAGAGTTAAGCCCATATGACTTGGACTCATGAAACTTGGGCCACAAGGCGAGGCAAGACCATGAGGGTCGAGGGCCGAGCCGCGAAGGCCGAGGTCGAGCCAACGAGGTCAAGGGCCGTGGGGCCGAGCCCAAGCTACGAGGTTCGGAGGCCGCGAGAAGCGAGTCGATGCAGAGCCTAATGCATCTAGAGAGGAGCGAAGAGTCAAAATAGTTTGATGTGACAACTCAAACGTTTGAAGCGACCAAAGTGACAACTCAAACGTTTGAAGCGACCAAAGTGACAACTCATGGGGTGATTGATCGATGTGACAATTCAAGAGATCAAGATTGATGGAAAATCTTTTGACCGATATGACAACTCAATGTGTCATTGGCCGATATAACCAATGTTATAAATAATGTATTGTACCGGTTGGTATGTACCGCTTTGGCATAAAAACGGTATCAAATATCTCTAGTATCGTATCGTTCTCAATACCAGCCAGTACCAGATTTTTTTTAAGAGTTGTGGAAAAAATATTAATTTTTGGCTTTCTCTCCATTATATATATATTGATAGTTGTGATAAATCCGATACGGTACTCGGTACATGACTGGTATCAGTGCGTACCGTACCAGTAAGAAAATTGGTATCCAAACCGATCCGATATTCAGAACATTGGATATAACAACTCAAGGGGTCATGATTGATTTGCCGCGTTGTTACTTAAACGCATAAATGTTTCCTACATTTTATTCAATTGAAGAGAGTTCTTGGAAGTCTTTTGACCAATGTGGCAACTCAACGAATGATTGTCCGATGTGACAACTCAAAGAGGTTAAGGTTGATAAAAAGTTTTTTGATTGATGTGACAGCTCAAGAGATCAAAGTTGATATAAATGCTTTTGAACAACGTGACAACTCAAGGCCAAACTCGCAGTGGCCGAGCCCCTGGAGGCCATGCCTGCGGTGGTTGTGACCCGAGTACCACGAGTTTGGGGTCGCGATGTTGGCACCCCTCAGGGAAGCCTAGGGACCGCAAGGGGGGAACACTCTTGCGACACTACATCAGCTTTAATTTTCGAGCAAGGGTCAAGCAAAGGCTGTGAGGGCAACACCACCGCAATGGCTATTAGTCCTCGAAAATAAAGGAATGAGCGATTTAAGTGCCACCATAGTGCAAGGTAATGCGCCGAGGGGTTGGCACCAATCATATGCAACACAACTAGAGAATGAAGTAAGGAAAAGTCAAAGATGAGACGTAGATAAAATCTTAGAGCCAAGACTTCAAAAGAGGGGCACACAATCTAAGTGTTGATACCAGATTTTGGCCTCACCGCTCAATTATTATGAAAAAAGCCATCGGAATGGGTTTAAAAGAATTTGTGCACAAAAAGGCTATTTTACCCTTGCACAGTCCGGGGTTCGGGAGTACTGTTCACGAGACCACTTTATCAAGTCATGAGACCCTCATACTATTGATCAGTACGACGACACGAGTCCAGTGACAGTGATTGGGGTGAAATCGGACAACGCTGACGATTTTTGATTGCTCAGAAACAGGGTCTCGGAGGCACAATTTATGAGCTGATATGTTCAGACATCGAGAGGCACATGTTATTGATCAGCACAGAAATATGAGTCCATCGGCTGTATCCACGGTCAAATCTGAGTTCGGTAGCTCAAGAAATGACATTTTAAAGAATGATAGCAGTGTACCGGTGATTATTTGGGAGCTAGGTTTGCGAGCCGACATGTCCATAAATAAAATATTAGACTCAAAATGATCCTCTCGATGACACGAGTCCATTGGCTGTATCCGTGATCAAATCCGAGTTCGTTTGGACGTCCGAAGATAAGAAATAGCGCGCAAAAGCATTTTTAAACCAGGGGCATTTTTGTAATTACCAAAAAAGACATGACGTCAGCAAAGGACACGCACACACGCGCGCGTGTGGTGCACGCGCTTGGAATGCCGTGCACGGCTCGTGCGCCGTGCCCGACTTAAATGCCGTGCACGGCTCGGTTCTGATCAGGTGCGGTCGTGCCCTGGTGCATCGGACACGTGGCGACCCGTGGTTAGCTGGCATCCACCGCCTGTTTCTCTCTCCTCCACGCGTCTCTCTCCTAGGCTGCCACCTGTTACATCTTCCCCCTCGCACCCGCACCGAATCCTTCCCTCCTGCTCTCACCTTTTATCCCTCCACTCTCCTTATGACACGTGTCCTGCCGTTTCTCTCTCCTCCTCCTCTCTCCCGCGGAAGTGATCTGATCCGGTGTGATAAGGGCTGTTGTATCTGTGACGTGGCCGAATTCCATTGGCCATCAGTCACCGCCTCTTTCTCTCTCTAGCCACGAGTCTCTCTCGGATTCGACCACATGTCTCTCTCACCCATCACACCCGCACCCAATCTCTTCTCTCTCCAGCGCCTTTTGTCCCTCCTCTCTCAGAGCGACACGTGTCGCGTTTCTCTCTCCTCTCTCCGCGTTCTCTCTCTCTCCTCCCTCAAACCGACTCTCTCTCTCCCCCTCTCTCACCGCCCTTATTCCTCTATAAAAGCACACGCCCCACACCAACTTTTGGAGACGAATTTTTGGAGAGGAAAAACCTGGAGAAGGAAAAACCCAGAGGGGAAGAAAACCAGAGGGAGAAAATAGACAGACGGATTTTTTTAGGAAACCTCAGACAGAGGAGAGAAATTTCCACAGAGGGATATACAGAGCGAGAATCATCCGTTGTCAAACATTTTTCGACTCTGTAGTCGTGAAATGTTTAAACAACCGGAATAAATTAGAGTTAAGATTTTTAGATAGGACTTTTGGCCCAAAAACAAGAGGAGGTTCTGCCCAATTATTTTTAGATTTAGAAAGAACAGGACGCGCTATTATATTAGCATACCTCGAGATAACAGGGTTTTAAAACCCAGTGTTATGTCGGGTTATGGTTTTACTTAGCCGTTCGCGTGTCTTTCTTATTTTTCATGTAACCAGATTCGAATATCAATACAAAGGTATCATTGCAACATCTAACTTTATTTCAATTTTTGTCTTATTTATTTAATTTCTGTTTTGTTTATTTAATTTCTTTTTTTATTTTTATTTTCTTTTTTTATTTAATGTAAATACTACGCTTAAGAGCTGATATCCGCATCTCTAGTCCGCAGTTCTAGAATGTCAGGATTTAGCCCGCTAAATCACGAAAGTCGATGTTTGGCTCTGCCAACTACTTTTCTTGATTTTATTAAGATTAGGCTTATTAAGCCATGTTCGCATCTCTAGTCCGTGATTCTGAAATTTCTAGTCCTTTTCCTGAAATTTTCAGTCCACACTTCTAGAATGTCAGAACATTTTTATTTATTCTTTCTGTCTTTTTTTATGTCAATATTAATTGGGCATCCGCATCTCTAGTCCGCAGTTCTAGAATGTCAGGATTTAGCCCGCTAAATCACGAAAGTCGGTGTTTGGCTCTGCCAACTACTTTTCTTGATTTAAGCAAAAATCACTTTAAATAAAAATAATACTCCGGCATATCGCTCGATTGCGTCGGCCCCTGTCGGAACTAACTACTAACTTTTTCCCTTTCCCAGATCCCATAACTTTTTCTTTTTTTATCCCTTTCCCGTTCCCCGTAACAGTTACTGCTATTTTCTTTTTATTTTATTTCACGAAAAATCAATAAAAGAAAAAAATTCGTTATTTAACCTACTGCAATTTTCCTTTTCTTTTTACTTTTATTTCACGTAAAATCAATAAAAAAAAACTCGTTACTTCATAGCTAAGTTATATGAATAGTGCTGTTGGTTCACGCTGACACACTATCCATATCACTTGGTTAAAGATCTCGATAATCTCGGAATTCCATAAACACGCGGGTGACATAGGTAGCCCATGTTAGTGTTTTTGGGATGAAAATTTAACGGGCAATGCACGTTATCTTTTCACGACAGAATATCGTGATTGAAGTGACATTTATTAAAATCTACAATTTGGACCGTCAGTGATTGTGTAGCTGTCGGGATGAAGAATTGCAGATAAATAAAACCAGTTAAAGGAAGTAACATTTATTAAATTCTGCAATTCGGACCGCCATTGATTGTGTAGCTGTCGGGATGAAGAATTGCAGATAAATAAAACAAAAAAAAAGGTTAACATGATAAATTCATTAATAAAACGGAGTCGGATCCTTGTTAAACTTGAAAATTCCTGCCAGGGATTTAAGGTACCTAGCACTCTGGGAATAGAAACATGATGTGCAGATACCAATTTGCGTATCATGTTTCGGTCAAAGTTTAACATATATCCGTTCCAACTTTTTGCCACCAAAAACTAAATTGCATAAGCCGGGGTCCTGTCCCCGCACTTGTTTTCACTTTTGATCCAATTGTACAACAATCACTAGATATTTATTAAATTTGGCCAAGGATAATAAAATAAAATAATTTGGGAAAATAAAGTACCGAAAGGGAGATGTTGGGTGCCTAACACCTTCCCAACTCGTAACAGTAAATCCCCGAACCCATCTCTGTTTTCAAGACCAGTTTTCTTTTAAAGGAGTCATTTTTTTTAAAACAGAATCATATTTCTGAGTTCAAAATTAAATTATTTTTCTAAGGACATCTTCTTTGAAAATGGCCTTAGAGGGTGATTTGACACACCTAAAATTCATGTCAAGTGGCGACTCTGAGTTTTTAAATAAGTCCCAGCTGTTAAACAATTTTCATTAAACGTCGCATTAAAAAGTCAAGAAATTATTCAGCCCCGTTCAAACAATTCACATATTCGCGAGGGGGGCCGAGGAAATTTCCGGGCGCGACAGCTGGCGACTCTGCTGGGGACTTAGGGATTAATAAAAGAATTTGCAAATAGTGGCTCTTTTTAGCGGAAACCATTAACCTACCCCATTTGGGTAAACTTAGGGTGTAACGCAAGCTTAGAGTCTTAGAGTCGATCTCAAGGGTTTTCATCAGATGTCTTAGAGTCGTAATCTCTATAGAATCTTCAAATTTTCAGCTTAGAATCGAATTTTTAAGCCTCTCAAACCCTGAGATCGAATTCTCAAGGGTTTTCATCAGATGTCTTAGAGTCGTAATCTCTATAGAATCTCCAAATTTTCAGCTTAGAATCGAATTTTTAAGCCTCTCAAACCCTGAGATCGAATTCTCAAGGGTTTTCATCAGATGTCTTAGAGTCGTAATCTCTATAGAATCTTCAAATTTTCAGCTTAGAATCGAATTTTTAAGTCTCTCAAACCCTGAGATCGAATTCTCAAGGGTTTTCATCAGATGTCTTAGAGTCGTAATCTCTATAGAATCTTCAAATTTTCAGCTTAGAATCGAATTTTTAAGCCTCTCAAACCCTGAGATCGAATTCTCAAGGGTTTTTATCAGATGTCTTAGAGTCGTAATCTCTATAGAATCTTCAAATTTTCAACTTAGAGTCGAATTTTTAAGCCTCTCAAACCCTGAGATCGAATTCTCAAGGGTTTTCATCAGATGTCTTAGAGTCGTAATCTCTATAGAATCTTCAAATTTTCAGCTTAGAATCGAATTTTTAAGTCTCTCAAACCCTGAGATCGAATTCTCAAGGGTTTTCATCAGATGTCTTAGAGTCGTAATCTCTATAGAATCTTCAAATTTTCAGCTTAGAATCGAATTTTTAAGTCTCTCAAACCCTGAGATCGAATTCTCAAGGGTTTTCATCAGATGTCTTAGAGTCGTAATCTCTATAGAATCTTCAAATTTTCAGCTTAGAATCGAATTTTTAAGTCTCTCAAACCCTGAGATCGAATTCTCAAGGGTTTTCATCAGATGTCTTAGAGTCGTAATCTCTATAGAATCTTCAAATTTTCAGCTTAGAATCGAATTTTTAAGCCTCTCAAACCCTGAGATCGAATTCTCAAGGGTTTTCATCAGATGTCTTACAGTCGTAATCTCTACAGGATTTTCAGATTTTCAGCTTAGAATCGAATTTCTAAGTCTCTCAAACTTTGAAATCAATTTTCATTCACAGTTCAAAATCAATTTATTTACTTGTCATTTACAGTTCAAAATCAATTTATTTACTTGTCATTTATAATTTATTTGTCTGAAATTTCAAAATCAAATTTATTTACTTGTCATTTACAATTTATTTACTTGTCACCAGGGTGTGAGGAAGTTTCTCCAAAAGAACTGAAAAAGACATGCAAAGAGGAGATCGGATATTTTTCCAATGGATTTTTGAAAAAGCGTATGCATGGAAGAGCATGGCAAGGGGAGTTATAAAAAGGGCAGAATTTTCCTCGAAGGATGGTACGGAGATGCCAATAGAATTCACCGCCTCCACAAACTCGGAACAAGGCATGAAAGAGAGAAGACAATACATCAGTTCTCGGGATAACACGGATGCTATCTTGGATATTCAGAGCGGAGCAGTCGTCAATGGCAGTTTCAAAACAGAGCAGCATGACCTAATTTCAATCGCGGTGAGACAAAATCCCGCATCTTATATTCTTTGTCTACCCTCTACTTCGCCAAGTGCAGACAAAGAGGGGCAGCTGTTGATACCAGATTTTGGCCTCACCGCTCAATTATTATGAAAAAAGCCATCGGAATGGGTTTAAAAGAATTTGTGCACAAAAAGGCTATTTTACCCTTGCACAGTCTGGGGTTCGGGAGTACTGTTCACGAGACCACTTCATCAAGTCATGAGACCCTCATACTATTGATCAGTACGACGACACGAGTCCAGTGACAGTGATTGGGGTGAAATCGGACAACGCCGACGATTTTTGATTGCTCAGAAACAGGGTCTCGGAGGCACAATTTATGAGCTGATATGTTCAGACATCGAGAGGCACATGTTATTGATCAGCACAGAAATATGAGTCCATCGGCTGTATCCACGGTCAAATCTGAGTTCGGTAGCTCAAGAAATGGCATTTTAAAGAATGATAGCAGTGTAGCGGTGATTATTTGGGAGCTAGGTTTGCGAGCCGACATGTCCATAAATAAAATATTAGACTCAAAATGATCCTCTCGATGACACGAGTCCATTGGCTGTATCCGTGATCAAATCCGAGTTCGTTTGGACGTCCGAAGATAAGAAATAGCGCGCAAAAGCATTTTTAAACCAGGGGCATTTTTGTAATTACCAAAAAAGACATGACGTCAGCAAAGGACACGCACACACGCGCGCGTGTGGTGCACGCGCTTGGAATGCCGTGCACGGCTCGTGCGCCGTGCCCGACTTAAATGCCGTGCACGGCTCGGTTCTGATCAGGTGCGGTCGTGCCCTGGTGCATCGGACACGTGGCGATCCGTGGTTAGCTGGCATCCACCGCCTGTTTCTCTCTCCTCCACGCGTCTCTCTCCTCGGCTGCCACCTGTTACATCTTCCCGTCTCACCCGCACCAGATCCTCCTCCTCCCTACTGCCACCTGGTACATCCACTCATTTTGTGACACATGTCTAGCTAAAAAAGCCGTGCACAGCATTGGCTTTGATTCGGTGCAGTCGTGCCCATGTTGGTCGCTGACGTGGCCGACTTCCATTTGTTGTAACTACCACCCTTCCCTCTCTCCTCCACGTGGCCGTCTCACAAGAGGCCACGTGTCCCGGCCTCTCTCCTCTCACCCACACCCAATCTCCTCCCCTCTGGCGCGCCGTTTCTCTCTCCTCTCTCCTATTGACACGTGGCCTCTCTCTCTCTTCTCTCCGCGTCTTTCTCTCTCTCTCTCTTCTCTCTCTTTCTCTCCCTTCTCACAGTTCTCTCTCTCTTCTCTCTCACCGCCCTATTTGTCTATAAAAGCACAAGCGCGCGCACTGATTTGGGGACGAAAATTTTTAGAGGGAGGAAACCCTAGAGGAGAGAAACCTTTTAGAAGGAAGATTTAGGAGGACGGAAATTTTAGGAGCCAAAGTCCAGAGAGCGAAACAGAAAGAGATTTTTACAGAGAGGAGAACCCAGACAGAGGGAAAAACCAGAGAGAGATTTTCTTTTAGACAAAGAAATTTTTACAGAGAGGTACCGCGTATATTTCTCGAGCGAAAACCTGACTTCGGTCATCCATTGTCAAATATTTTTCGACTCTGTAGTCGTGGAACATTTGACACCCGAAATAAATTAGAGTTAGGATTTTTAGATATGATTTTTGGCCCAAAAACAAGAGGAGGTTCTGCCCATTTATTTTCAGATTTAGGAAGATCCGAACGTGCTATTATATTAGCATAGCTCGAGATAACAGGGTTTTAAAACCCAGTGTTATGTCGGGTTATGGTTTTACTTAGCCGTTCGCGTGTCTTTCTTATTTTCATGTAAACAGTTGATTCAAATATCAATACAAAGGTATAATTGCAACATCTAACTTTCATTTCAATATCTGTCATTTTTTTATTTAATTTCTGTTATGTACATTTAATTTCTTTTTTTATTTATTTTTATGTAAATATTACGCTTAAGAGCTAATGTTCGCATCTCTAGTCCGCGGTTCTAGAAATTTCTAGTCCGCATTTCTAGAATGTCAGAACATTTTTATTTATTCTTTCTGCTTTTCTTTATGTAAATATTAATTGGGCATCCGCATCTCTAGTCCGCGGTTCTAGAAATTTCTAGTCTGCACTTCTAGAATGTCAGGATTTAGCCCGCTACATCACAAAAGTCGGTGTTGGCCTATGCCAATGTACTTTTTGTGATTTAGCCTGTTTTAATCACGAAAGTTGGTGTTTGGCTCTGCCAACTACTTTTTGTGATTTAAACAAAAATCACTTTAAACAAGAATAATACTCCGGCATATCGCTCGATTGCGTCGGCCCCTGTCGGAACTAACTACTAACTTTTCCCTTTCCCCGATCTCCCGTAACTCTTTTTTTTATCCGTTTCCCGTTCCCCGTAACAGTTACTGCTATTTTCTTTTTATTTTATTTCATGAAAAATCAATAAAAGGAAAAAATTCGTTATTTAACCTACTGCAATTTTCCTTTTCTTTTTACTTTTATTTCACGTAAAATCAATAAAAAAAACTCGTTACTTCATAGCTAAGTTATATGAATAGTGCTGTTGGTTCACGCTGACACACTATCCATATCACTTGGTTAAAGATCCCGATAATCTCGGAATTCCATAAACACGCGGGTGACATAGGTAGCCCATGTTAGTGTTTTTGGGATGAAAATTTAACGGGCAATGCACGTTATCTTTTCACGACAGAATATCGTGATTGAAGTGACATTTATTAAAATCTACAATTTGGACCGCCAGTGATTGTGTAGCTGTCGGGATGAAGAATTGCAGATAAATAAAACCAGTTAAAGGAAGTAACATTTATTAAATTCTGCAATTCGGACCGCCAGTGATTGTGTAGCTGTCGGGATGAAGAATTGCAGATAAATAAAACCAGTTAAAAGAAGTAACATTTGTTAAGTTCTACAATTTGGACCGCCAGTGATTGTGTAGCTGTCGGGATGAAGAATTGCAGATAAATAAAACCAAAAAAGGATAACATGATAATCCATTAATAAAACGGAATCGGGTCATTGTTAAACTTGAAAATTCCTGCCAGGGATTTAAGGTACCTGGCACTCCGGGAATAGAAACATGACGTGCAGATACCAATTTGCATACCATGTTTCGGTCAAAGTTTAACATATATTCGTTCCAACTTTTTTGCCACCAAAGTAAAATTGCGTAAGCCGGGGTTCTGTTCCCGCACCTATTTTCATTTTTGATCCAATTATACAGCAATCACTAGATATTTATTAAATTTGGCCAAGGATAATAAAATAAAATTAATTGGGAAAATAAAGTACCGAAAGGGCGATGTTGGGTGCCTAACACCTTCCCAACTCGTAACAGTAAATCCCCGAACCCATCTCTGTTTTCAAGACCAGTTTTCTTTTAAAAAGAGTCATTTTTTATAAACAGAATCTTATTTCTGAGTTAAAATTAAATTATTTTTCTAAGGACATTTTCTTTGAAAATGGCCTTAGAGAGTGACTTGACACACCTAAATTCATGTCAAGTGGCGACTCTGAGTTTTTTAAAATAAGTCCCAGCTGTTAAACAATTTTCATTAAACGTCGCATTAAAAGTCAAGAAATTATTCAGCCCCGTTCAAACAATTCACATATTCGCGAGGGGGGCCGGGAAATTTCCGGGCGCGACACTAAGCACTACCAAAGTGCAAGGTGATGCACCGAGAGACTGGCACCGATTAGGTGCAACGCAACTAGAGGACAGATAAAGGGAATGTTAGAGACAAGACTAAGAAAAAATCTCAAATTCAGAGTTTCAATCCTAGCGCGTGCCTACCTGAGCCGCAATGGCAGGACTCGGGTGAGGGGACTCGCGAAGGCTAGATGACAACAGTCGAGAACAGACCGAGCTCGTGGTCTCTTGACCTTACTCATGGGACAGAAAGGAGACTAGTAGATTGGTGGCTTTAAAAGAGGAGGGATCGCTATGAGACCTACTGTAGTTGCGAGTTGTTTCGGGGACGAGGCCACCATGGTCAGATATTTCAAGAAAGGGACACGTGTCAAGTGTATATCAATACACTTGGCACCAGAGTGCGGGTCTAATGTGCTTATATGTACTTGACTCCCCATGTGAAGTCAATGTTGGTTCATTGATAAGACATTTGAGCATCCTAGAGAGAAAGAGACTGGCCCTAGGCTTGAGAGAGATTTTCTCATAGCCTTCTCTTAATCCACTCTCTAGCGTTTGTCCCCTACTTTCCTAGGCCCATTTTATGGTTAGAGAGAGCTGTTATTCTCTTTCTCTTAGTATTTACCTCATCCTTTATCCTTTCCACTTTTTCTTCTTTCCTCTTGGGTAACCAAAGTTTGTTGTTTTTAACCTCTTGAGCATCTTCTTTTGAATATTCTCATCCTACAAAATTCATCCCCTACATACTTTTTTATATGTAATTTTGTTGAAGAGTCTTAATTGAATCATTTTAATGAAAATGTTAATGGGGTTAATAATTTTCTTCTTTATAGACATCGGTTAAATTTAAGTGGGTATTTCGCAAAATTAGGCTAAATGTCAGATGACATCATCATTTTATATCAAGGAATTAATAGAATTTAACTGGAGGAGGGAATACGTGCATTAGTTTGTAAAGTATGGGATGTCTCTATATTTTTTAGAACTTCAAGAGAGGTTTCAACATTTGTCAAAAATCTCGAGGAAAGTTCATGTCATTTATCCAATATGACCTGAAAAAGTTTCATAAGCAGCACCCTTTCCCCCAATCTCCATTCCCCCTTCATTTGACTGAATAGTATTTGTCAAAAAATCATGCTTTTTTAATCTTATTTTTTGGTCAGAAAGAGTTCGGCCTAATTTTTTTGAATTATTTTTATTTTTATTTAAAAAATTATTTTATTAGTTTTATATCTTATTTTTATAAAGTATTCAACCGTCTCAACGAGAGTAATCAAAAAAGTAAAACAAAAAATGATTCAAACTTTAAAAAAGTTCATAAAATTATAAAAAATTTGAATGTTTTTAATTATTTTTTGTCTTTAATAAACTTTCTAAAACTTTTAGTCATAATTTTTAGTCGAAGTGAACCAATAATTTACAAAATGTTGATGAAAAATAACAAAAACAATTTTTTTAAATAAAGAAAAAAAACTTCACAATAAAATGAGGCCAAATGGGGCTTACCCAAAAAGCTATCTTTCAACACTATCCTTTTGATAACTCACAATCCATTCACATCCTTGTTATGATTGGTTTCACATGCTTAATATTGAAGTAATTGCAAGAGAAACATCATTTATATGATACTGAATGACCTGAAAAGCATACAATTTCTTAAAATAGACCCTATACAAAATTGAAAAGTAAACAAATTGAAGAAAGAGATTTGAAGGCAAATAAATGAATTAGAAATAAAATATCTGTCAATACAGTATGAATAAAGTCCACCTTCTAACAACGATTTATCATATTTTTCGGCAATTAATTTCGGCCACAAAAATCTCATTATTACCTATTCTTTTCACTATAGGCATTTATAACCAACCAATGGAAAAAAACAAACAGAAAGCCAATATTTTTACTCTTTTAATTAAAATACTTATTCTACCTTTTAATTTTCATTTCCCTCCCAAAATGCAAGGTTGAAAATGTAATAAATATTTTTGGGATGTTTTTACTCATCCAGCCATATTGCTTAAAGTAATGTTGTTGGAATAAAAAAATACAATTCGCCAATCATATAATCGATAAAAATGAAATTAAAAATTTTTGTCAAACAATTGAATTAAAAGAAGCATATATGGTGAATTAATTTTTCATTTTCCTCGTGGAAAATGAAATTTATTACTAAGTTTGTAAATATGATTTTTATTTTTGGTTATTACTTTGAAAAATATATATATATATTTTTTTAAAAAAAACCTAAGTTTGGAATAGGCATCCGATGTACTGATTCGGTTCATCCGGTAGTCCAACAAAGCCCTTTGCCATGGGTTGAACCCAATTAAATTCGGGCCTTAAAACATTGGGCCAAGCCCCGTAATGAATTCTAACAGCCCTAATGAGTTCAGATTGAATACGGGTTTCCTGGGTTGTCGCCCGGGTCCACCATTTTGGCGGGAAACTGTTGGTATGCCCTCTCTCCATTTCCCGCCAGACAAACCCAGAGACGCCGCAAAGCGAGAGAGAGCGAGCGAGAGGGGGAAGGAGCAGAGAGAGCTTGAATCCGCAGAAGTAGTAAGCGGGCTTTTTCTGATCTTTACTTGGAAGATTTTAGGATCGTTGAGTGAAAATGGATGGCTATGGCGGTGGGTACTTCGTGGACGAGAAAGCAGTTCGCGTCGAGAACATTTTCTTGGAATTCCTCAAGAGGTAAGCGACGAGAGCGCCCTTTTCGTTTGATACATCTTTCTTTATTTCATTTTCTCTCTTCAATTGGTATATTCAATTTCTATTTATTTTTAACCGTATGATTCAAGGGTTGGATCTGAAATTGTGATTTTTCATAAGCTATGAGGATTGTGTTAAAATTGTGTGAAAATGCGGTGGTGGGTGGGTTTATTATGCAGCTTTAGGTTGGATCAGAATTCAAGGGAACCATTCTACGAATCGGAGATAGAAGCCATGAGACCAAGTGAATCTAACACCATGTTCATTGACTTCTCTCACGTCATGCGCTTCAACGATCTCCTCCAAAAGGCCATCTCCGATGAGTATCTCAGGTACTGTGTTAGTCACTTGTTTCCCATATTACTCCTACTATACTACACTTTAATGGTAAATGTATGGTAGTATACATATGTATCTGTAGATTTACTGGTAAATACATGATACTATGCTAATGTACCTGTAGAACATTGGCTCAATTCTCCTAATTGTTAGGGTCTTCAGTAGGAGTGGAGGTATAAAGATTACTAAATCGAAAATTGTGGGATGTGTTCTTTGTTTAGGTTGGAACCGTACCTAAAGAATGCCTGCAAGAGGTTTGTAATGGAACAGAAACCCACATTCATCACCGATGACAACCCCAACAAGGACATCAATGTCGCCTTCTTTAACCTCCCTTTGTTGAAGAGGTATTATCACAAACTATGCATAGATTGTGAAACTTCTGCTTACATTTAGTTGTCTTTAAGTGAAAAGGAAATTTCTGTTCATACGGTGTTCTGTTGTTCCCAATCCCCCACCAAAAAAAAAAAAAAAGACGGAAGCTAAGTTGAAATTTGGGCAGGTTGAGGGATTTGGCTACTGCTGACGTTGGAAAACTGGTATCTGTGAGTGGAGTGGTCACTCGCACTAGTGAGGTTCGACCTGAGCTCCTCCAGGGAACTTTCAAGTGTCTAGAATGTGGAAATGTCATCAAGAATGTAGAGCAGCAGTTCAAGTACACTGAGGTTACTAGTCTCCCCTACTCAACCATACATTTCACTGCTTTTTCCATTTTTTGGGTCCTACATCGTTTGTATCAACTTCATCCTTCCCCTAAATAGATTAGATCTGCCTTATCTTTATTGGTTGCAGCCCATAATTTGCATGAATGCGACCTGCAACAACAAGGCAAGGTGGGCATTGCTTAGGCAAGACAGCAAATTTGCAGATTGGCAGAGGGTTAGGATGCAGGAAACCTCCAAAGAAATCCCAGCAGGGTCACTTCCCAGATCATTAGACATCATCCTTCGCCATGACATAGTAGAACAGGCCAGAGCTGGTGACACGTAAGAATTTCTATGACGAATGTGGAATGTCATGAGAAAGAACCCTTATTGTCTATGATGCAGCTTCCTCAATATGTGTTGTGCTTGGTCTTTCTTCTACAGGGTCATATTTACAGGTACTGTGGTTGTGATACCAGACATATTGGCTTTAGCCTCTCCAGGAGAGAGGGCGGAATGTCGTCGGGAGGCTTCTCAACGCAAGGATACTGCCTCTAGCAACGAAGGCGTCAGAGGTCTTCGAGCATTGGGAGTGAGAGACCTCTCCTATCGCCTTGCCTTTATTGCCAACTCAGTTCAGGTTGACTGCTAATTCGTTACATGTCTAGCTACCTCACTGGCTTGCATTGTTTTGTGTACACTTTCTTGTACTTTCTCAACTTGCTCTATGTCTGTTCTTTTTAAGGTCTCCGATGGCAGAAGGGACACCGACGTTAGAAATAGAAGGAAGGATGTTGATGAGGACGATAACCAGCAGTTCACGGTTGGTTAATATTAATTTTTTATGGTTTTTTGCAAATGTGCCCAAATTGGAAGTAATTATGCATAATTGGATTTGAGTACTTTGTTATTTAAAGGTAATTTAGGCAAAATGGCATTGCCTAGTCGTATATGAATGCTGTTTTTTTTTACTTTTGGAAACTGTTATTAGGCAAAAAATAATTTGACTTTGGTTAAATGATGAAAGTCTGTTAAAGATGGTGATATCCTGCTAATACTCGCTATTTTTCCAAATCTCATTCACAGAGATTGTAGTCAAAGTAATTGCTTGGAACTCATGCCTTTTAGTTTTTACATGTTTTAATGGAAAATCCACAAGTTATTTTTGGAAGAAAAAGATATAATTCCATCCCAACAAAACAAAAGAATGTAACCAAGCAGAGCAAGCCCTAGTATAGGAAATTAACAGAATGAGAAAGAAGAGGAGATGGTCCAAAACCAATGATTCAGAGACAGTACTATCACCAGCTTCTAAGTTTCCAAAATCTCAGAAGATATATTCCACTCCAAGCAAAGAAGCAAGTTAGCAGAACTTGGCCTACCAATAGTTATCTGTCATACGATTGATTGTCTTCACCTTACGTCATCTAACAGCTTGATGTCTTATGGGTATGATTTTCCTAGTGCATTTCCCTCATTGCAGTCACCCATTTGCAGTTTTAGGCTGTTAGCTTCATTGTGCCACGTGGGTTGCTTTCTTATAGCTATCTAGAGAACATGCCTGCGTCCTCCAATACTTTGTTTGTCTTCTGCTAATTGTCATTCCTCTGCAGGCAGAAGAGCTTGACGAAGTCCAACGAATGCGAAATACTTCTGACTTCTTTAACAAGCTTGTTGATAGCATTGCACCAACTGTTTTTGGTCACCAAGATATCAAGAGAGCTATCCTGCTTATGCTTTTGGGTGGTGTTCACAAGATTACTCACGAAGGCATCAACCTGAGAGGGGATATCAATGTCTGTATTGTTGGGGATCCCAGCTGTGCAAAGTCTCAGTTCCTCAAGTATACCTACTTATTTTTCATGTCATCCTTTTCTCCTTTTTTGATGTTGTGCTTTTATGCTTGAGAGTCTAGATCTTTCTATTCGAAGCATTTTTTATGGTTGATATTTTTTAGTATTAACCAATACTAATGCTGCTCCCTCTGCCTTCTAGGTATGCTTCGAGTCTAGTTCCAAGATCTGTCTACACGTCTGGAAAGTCTTCCTCTGCTGCTGGATTGACTGCAACGGTGGCAAAAGAACCAGAAACTGGAGAGTTTTGTATCGAGGTAGCATTTATGTTTCTTTTTCAACCATTTTGGTTGCCTTTGAGTTTGTGTAGCATTGCCAATTGGGCAATGCGTACTTTGTTTCATAGTCGTAGAATAAGACACAGTTGTTAAAAACCTGTGGAAAGAGATTTTTCTAAATAGACACGAGATTTTACTAAACAAACATAAACATCCTGATGTATAGTAGAACACCAAACTTCCAACTATGTTGAAAGAACACTTGTACTGGTATGAAATTCCCGTGTCAGATGCTTGACACTTAGGTTAGAGTATGGGATACGCCGATATTTGTACTTGGACATTCTCCAAACAAGCATTTATAAAGTTAAACATATGACCATGCATAAAGCTCCTATATTACACATGAAAATCTAGCCATGATACCTTGTTATGCTACATGGACTAGGGTCCAGGTCAAACCTATAAATTATGCTATGTTCCGTTTTTCTATATCCTTGTGTCATCGTTTCAAAGAGCTTAATATCTTCTGAGACTGTTCAAATAAAATATGCAATGAATCAAGTTGTGATTATTGTACTGGTTTGGGGATTGATTACTTCCTTTGGCCTTGGGATGCCTTGGGTCCTTCTTTAATATTCATTTTCTTAATTTCCCCACATTTTAAACGATACAGGGATCATATTCTTGTAATTTTAATGTGCGGTGTGGGAGGGAAAGCTGTTTTATGTACCAGTGTAAAAAAACACATTCACGCTAATTATGCAATGAAATACACAAACATGATGGTGTTAAAACCAATCCTATATTATGTCTCCAATGGTAAGTATCAAGTTCATAGCAGACATCGTTTTTTTATTGTCAGTGGTAGGAGAACTACATTCAAGTGTTGCGATAATGTGACACGACATCAATTATGTGAGAAAGAAATGAACCAACAACAAAAGGCTTCTATACAAGAGAATTAATAATCAGTTATTGCCTTCCATAGATTTGACCCCTTGACTTCTTAGTAGAGAGTGTAAAGGGTGGCCAACTAGCCTAACGCCAGGTACTTTAGTCTGAAGATTTCATGGACAATAGGCACCTTGTAAAGACCATTTTTATCTTGCGAACTAAAACACATAGTTGAATATTTACATATTTTGATGTGTCCAGAGTCCTTGGACGGGGGAATTTGATATCTGATCCTTGGAGTTGGACACATATTGGGATAACTGTCCCCAAGTCCATGTAACATAGCCTCCAGAAAAAGGATGCAAACAATGTACAGAGGTTCTATATCATAGAAGAAAGAATCAAACACCAGAATCTCAAGACATCAACTATACTCAGCTGGCAGAACTGTGTTACTTTCACATTTACAAGAACTGTGTTACTTTCACATTTACAAATCTTTAGATGTTGTAAAGAAAAAGATTTCATAAGGCGTGATTTGCAGTCATGCAAAATCTGAGTGACATGATTAGTACCAGCTAATGACACATTGAAAAATGCAAGAGTGATAGAGGACTAGGATCGAGAGCTTCTGCATTTGAAGTTCTCTGATTTGCTGCCTGGGCCCTTGTTCAGTAATACTTATTTCAGGATTGCTGATGAATCATGTTCTGATAATCTCAGGCAGGTGCACTAATGCTCGCTGATAATGGCATCTGCTGCATTGATGAATTTGACAAGATGGATATTAGAGACCAGGTGATTTTTATTTCATGTATTTATTCTTTCTGCATTTTGTTCGTAATTCCCCCCCCCCCCCCCCCCCCCCCCCCCCCCCCCCTTTCTTGGGAATGTTATTCATATGGCAACTCCTGATTCTTGTTATGAAAATGTACACGAAGGTTGCAATTCACGAAGCGATGGAGCAGCAGACAATAAGCATAACCAAAGCAGGAATACAAGCAACACTAAATGCACGAACATCAATTTTGGCTGCAGCCAATCCCACTGGAGGGCGGTATGATAAATCAAAACCCCTGAAGGTAAGGATTTGTTTGTCTGCAACCTGAATTTTGTCTCGCTAATTTGGAACATGATTTTTTCAGTCTTTTTGTCTGGCCATAGACCGGTCTTGGTCTGCTGTTTATTGACTACTGCTGTATTTGTCTGCAGTATAATGTGGCACTGCCACCTGCTATACTTTCAAGGTTTGATCTGGTATATGTTATGATCGATGACCCAGATGATCAAACAGATTACCATATCGCTCATCACATCGTGAGAGTTCATCAGAAACGTGAAGATGCACTTGCTCCTGAATTCACAACGGCTCAATTGAAACGTTTCATTGGATATGCAAAAACTCTGAAACCGAAGGTTCGTTTGGCGTCCTATGAATGAGATGTTAGTTTCCAACTTCTATTGACATTATTTTAAACTCATGCAGCTAAACCCAGAAGCCAGAAAACTATTGGTGGAGTCTTATGTGGCACTTCGTAGAGGTGACACAACTCCTGGGAGTAGAGTTGCTTATCGTATGACAGTTAGGCAGCTGGAGGCATTGATCAGGCTGTCAGAGGCCATTGCTCGATGTCATCTGGATGTTCAGGTGCTTTAATTACCAAAACTCATAATTTCGAATGTTGACACTTTATGTTCGTACCCATATTAAGCAAGATCATGTATCTACATATAGGTGCACCCTCGCCATGTTCGTGTTGCTGCAAGACTGCTGAAAACATCCATAATAAGGTAAGAAAATATCGTACATGTCAAACATTCTGAGGCGCCCCTGCCAACCCCCTTCCTCCTCCTCCTCCTCCTCCTCCTCCTCTGTGTGTGTGTGTGTGTGTGTGTGTGTGTGTGTGTGTGTGTGTGTGTGTTTGTTTGTGTGATGCTATGATCTGATGTTAATTTTTTCTTGCAGTGTGGAGTCGAGTGAGATTGACCTGTCTGACTTTCAGGAGGAGAATCGTGAAGAGGGTGATGCTGAAAATAATGGAATTGGTCAAGATGAAGCTCATCCAAGTAGTGCTGCACCTGAACCAGCTTCTGCAAATCCTGGTGGGACTCATCACCTGTATTACTTCTCATTCATTTCCTGAGTGAGGACTTGTTCAATAACTATATGAATGTTAATCAACCTCTGATCATGCAGAAAGTGGAGCAGAGCCTGCAAATCGCCAAGGAAAGAAGCTCGTAATAAGTGATGAATACTTTCAGAGGGTTACTCAAGCCCTCGTCATGCGACTCAGACAGCATGAAGAAACTGTATCCAGAGAAGGTAAAACAAATGAACCCTTGTCATCTATCATTTCGCATATAAAGGCACAGATAACTTGTTTAAATCTTTATTTTGTATAAAAACTCAGTCAGTCGCGAGAAGTTCTGTTCCACAATAATTAAGAAGTTGTGGACTTGGATTTTCGCTTAAAAAATGAAAGAGAGGAACTAATAGGGGTATGATTCCACATTGCTTACCCGCAAAAAATTCCACATTGTTTCAATTTCCCAATTTTCTTTCTTCAAACATGCAATATACTCGACATCTGGTGAAGGGACAAATGTGTCCCCCCAAGTGTGTGAAGCGTTTCAAGTACTAAAAGTAGTGTAAAGTTGAGACAAGTTAATACAAAATATTTGGTTGTGTGTTCGACAAGTCTCGGAACATGGCCTTGTACAGTTTTGAAGCTTTGATTCTTGCCAAGCTAATGACCGTTAATACCGAATATAATCTTTTTGTTTTTATTTTCCGTCTTTCATTTCTATCTATCAGCAAAGTTCATAGTATTGGAATAATGCCACGATGCTGCTTCCTGTATACAGGAACTGGACTGGCTGGAATGAGACAGAGGGAATTGATACAATGGTATGTGAGTCAACAGAATGAGAAAAATAACTACACTTCCATGGAGGAAGCAGCTGCTGAAGTTTCGAAAATCAAAGCTATCATAGAGGTAAGCCCATACAAGTTCACCCGAAATTTCCAGAGTGAATTTATCCCTCATTTCTTTGAACTTAACTAGCATGAATTATTCATAACAAAAAAAGTATGTGAAAAACGCAGAGTTTGGTGAGAAGGGAAGGACATTTGATAGTGGTGGATGATGGTAGGCAAGCAGCAGCGGAGGCAGAAGGCGACAACAACGCTAGACAGTCTTCTTCATCCAGAAATGACAGGATTTTAGCTGTGGCACCTAATTATGTGGTTGATTAGAGCAGGGGAAAATGCTTCTAATGATGGAGACCCAACACCCATATCCAGGGCTTCGCTTATAACAGTGAGTTCAATGTCTCTCTGTAGCCTAAGTTAAATGATGGAGTGGTGTTATATGGTTCAATGGGAAGATGTCCTAGACAAAGTAATGGTCTGCTGTGGAGTCCATCTTAGCTTTGTTTTCGTGACATGTCTAGAAGCTAGTAATGGTCCTTGCCGGTTTCAACTTTCTTTTCCCCCACATTCATTGTTTTGGTATTGATAGAAGTTAGTAAACATTAGGCTGATATTGATCCATCAACTCCAACTTGAGAGTTTCCTGTAGGCTCTAAAGTTACTACCGCCCCGCCCCACCCCGCCCCGACCGACCGACCACTTGAGCAAGAGCCCTAGGTCTCACTGTTTTTAACTTGTCAAGGGCGAGGTTGTATAACAGAAATGCTATTTGTTGGTTCCTATCTTTTAATGTAGCACTATGCAAGATGTGAGATGGGTATGGTTCCTTCTCCATAGGTATCTCTGAACTTAGGTTTTGTTTTCCTTTTGGACTTTTTAGCCTCTTTCAGTACAAAGAATTAATGTTGTAATTGAATACATTTACGATCTGTCAGGCAGAAAATGTTGGTAGTTGAATAATGGTGTTTATTTTGCTATACCTTTTTCCAGAATGGTAAAGATGATGAATCCCATTCTAAGGTCATATCAATGATCCCGTTGTTATCTCGACGTTGTGGGTAGGAAAATATATTTTAGACAAATGACTTGTTTTTTTATGTTCTATTGGGACATGAACTTATTTTATTTTTATTTTTTAACTCATAAAATGACGTATGTACTATGTAGATTGGTACAAAAAGATATCACAAATGTATTGCAATTTTTATTATGGCAAGAGGTTGATGGTGTTTGGGAGGGAGGCATTATTATAAACCTACTCCTTTGTCATTGTTGATGTTGATCATATAAGTGAGTCAAAATAGAGCTACAACTTCATTTTCGTGGTATTTGGGAGGTACTATTATAAACTTTTTACTTTTCACATATGATGATGATGATCAAAGAGGAGAGTCAAATAAAATCATTTAACTGTCACAATCAGAAGAGTTCTCTACTCAAACGCTAAAATACGTCATCTGCAAGCCCAAAAAAATATTTAACAATAGTGTAGTATTTCTGACTAGTACATTATGTACTACATAATAGATTTCACTGTCATGGGAAAAAATATTCCAAATATTTAGTTTGTTTTTATTTTCCAATCAAGGACAAAACGCATCATTCAACACATCGATGTGTGGAGATCGGTTTGTTGCTGGACCCTACTCTTTCTTAATTTTGTTACTTTTTTCTTCCCTGTAAATTGTTTGATTACAATGAATTTCTTGTAAAAAAAATTTTGTACATTGGACAATGGGTTAAATTCGAAATAAAAGAAAATTATCATCTCAATTATGGTTGCAATGGCCTTTGGGATTAGTTCTCTCTCACGCCTAGATTTCTGTAACTTGTAGGACAATAAATTGTCAAATGACCCTCTACTATTTTGGTGAGAAGACACTTCGATGGCTAAGTCGGCACTAAGATCACAAGAAATTTTTGTGTAATAGCTATGAAGTGTAATAGCGTGTACCGTTCGCCTTGATCCTGAACCTTTATTTATAGACTTTTGCCATCAATTAATCTGTATTCTACTCGGTCTCTAACTCTTTATTAGAAACGGTTTAGAAGTGTCTTCTTGTTGGACTTTCTAAGGACTTATTTTTTATCATTGGAACTTCATTCAAAGTCAAACTACTCATTCCAAGTTGAATTGGTCTAGGATTTCTTATCCTTATCTAATTAGAACAACTCTCGAGATAATCGGAGTTTTAACTTATCTCAAATAACCACCCTTATCATGTCGCCCAAACTACCAACCGCTTTTCTCAGATCGGCTAATTTAATGGTGATCTTGGCGTCACTCACGTGAGTGAGAGCATACTCCTGCTGAGCTGAATATCACATAAATAATTTATCTCGACAAAATTAAAATATTTTCTATTTAAGGTTTATCTTCTTCAATTGTCCCAGTTTTGTCTGCTTCGTGTCGAGACGCCGGAGTGGGCAAAGCCTTCCAAATCCGACGGAATAGTTGTTTCCTTCTTGGATAAGTATCTAAATCGCCATTTGAGATTCGTACCATTGCATTTAATGCGATGTGACGTTGGCTGTAGCTTTTGCGATAACCGACGCTTCTCACCCGTGCGATCAAGTGTTTTAAACAAGAACGGTAAATTCATTTTTACCCTCCCCATTTAAACTTCCTCAGGCTTCTTCCCTTCATATTGCTCCTTCGTCTTTCTAAGTACTATGTCTCTTTGAGTGTTATCCATCAAAGGCTTTATTTTTGTAAGTTTCTCCATTCTATAAACCTTTGTTCTTCTTTCGCATTTCTTTTCGCACCTTTATCCCTCGTTCCTCCTCAAGGATGAGGATCTATAAGCAAATGCTCTCCTGATCACCTGAAAAAAATCATAGAGTTCTGTCAAAGATACCAAATTCTTAATCACGTAATTGTGTAGCTTGAAAGCCCCCAAACCATTTGAGACGGGGCCACTGACGAAACGCTCCACATCCCTCTAATGGCGATCACCAAGGGTGGGGTTAGGTTCCCTCTCCACCCTCTACTTTGTAAAATTCTACAACTATTACCACCTCACTTCCATGCAAATTTTGATAACCAATTTTAGGATCGCTATGTTAATCGTAGAGTTGAATTGAATAGGATCCTTCGTACTGATCTCGGCATGTGGGATATCCAGTATAATTATAACATGGCCAAATCCCAATCCGATCTGTACTACCATAAATTCAACTTAGTCGACATAAAATTATTACTCACTTCAAGGACTCAAATCAGGGACAATGATGATGATTTCCTAGTAAGAAAGCTCTCCAAAAAGAAAAACACTTGAGACTGAGAGACCTAGAGAGATCTCTGTCCCGTAATCCACCCCTCTTGTAGACATTGAAGCTGACTCCTCCCTCCTCGGTGAAGAAAGTCTTTGAAGAAGAAACACGGGACTACCGCTGCCGGGACCTCGCTCTCAAAAGAAATCAGCACATGGGACCCCCCTCTCAATCTTGTAGGGGATTATCCGATCACGATGGTTTACCTTGTGAAGAGCTTTAAGGTCACTAGGGCCGTTTCTAAGGCAATGATGCTACCCAAGGACATTGAGAACCTTTAAACATTTGACGGAAATTCCCTCCTTGGTTTGATGATGTCGTACACCATGGTTGTAAGCTCTTCCACCATCGTGTAGACAATCTATTACCTCGGTGGACCTTTTTTCATCCATCTCTTTTTCTTGTAATTGTGTTTTGCAGATTGCCCAGAGAGTTGCTGGGGTGACCGAAAAAATGGAGGATAAGAACCGCCTCTGCCGAGAAACCCGTGATGATGCTCTGAACAGGAGAAGGAAATACGATTCCATTCCCTCATATCTAGGGGGTCTTGCCGAACTCGGATTGCACCACTAGAAGCTTCTCCTTCTTTGTCGTGTCGAGTATTACCTCCCAATGGAGGCCTTCCCGTCCGTCTTGGTTCCAGGACATCGCGAGTATCATGTTGGCTACCCATTGTTCTAGTCCGCCTTTTGCGTGGGAGTCGAGAAATCCTACTGTCGGGCTTATTTCAATTCATTAATTTCTTTCTCTGCTTTGTCAAGGTAATATTTGAGATCACTTATCTCGTCGTCTCGCCTTCGTAGCAAATTCATGGTACTTCGGTCCCTTTCTGAATTACTGGTCTGAGATTTAGAAGTATCATGGGTCCTGGATTCTGTCTTTTCCCTTGGTGGATCCATTTTCTCATCCTTGGACGCTTCTCGCGGCGAGTCTTTTCAATTCAAATCTTGTGGCGGATCATGGTTAGTATTGCAAGGCAAATCTCGATCCAAGTTTTGCGCCCCGTCTTGTGTTAAATCTCGATGTTGCCCGTTCTTCTTGAGTGGAGCTGTCGGTGGGGATTTAGACTTTCACTTCCTCATCGCCCCTTTCGCATTCGGATCAACCGTGTTGCTGCCATAAGGTGTAAATTTTTTCACAGACGACGCCAATCGTAAATGGGATAAATTCAAAATCCACCTTAATTATGGCTACAATAGCTTCTGGGATTCTTTCTGTCTCACGCTCAGATTTTGGTAACCTAGAAGATAATAAACCGTCAAAAAATCCTCCACCACTTTTGTGGGAAGGCACTCTAATGGCTAATTCAGCACTAAGATCAGAAGAAACTTTCTGTGTAATAGTTATAAAGTGTGTAATAGCGTATACCTTTCACCTTGACCCGAAACATTTATTTATAGATTTTTGCCATCAATCAATATGTGTTCTACTCGGTCTATAATTCCTCATTAGAAATGGTTTAGAAATGCCTTTTTATTGGTCACTAATGGGATAAATCTGACTTAGACTCTCTAAAGGCTTCTACCATTAGAACTTCATTCAAACTCAAACTACTCATTCCAAATTGAATTGCCCTAGGATTTCTCATCTATATATGATTAGAATAACTCCCGAGATAATCAAGGTTCTAGATTATCTCAAATAACCGCCATTCTCAGGCCGGTCAAACTACCAACTACCTTTCTCAAGTCGACTGATTTAACAGGTGATCAATGAGAGCATGCCCTGCCGAGTTGAATATCATACAAATAATTTACCTCAGCAAAACTAAAATGTTATCTATTTAAGTTTTACCTTCTTCATACATAGATGTATGCACACATCTTACAGGAGTTCCAAAAATAATTTTGTTACCAGCTTGACAACTAGAGGTTGAGCACACACTATGTGTGTACATATGTGTAGTTGAATATCCAAAAATTTTGAGTGAAACGTGAAAGTGGGGTGTGGTTATACCCTTTGCCTCTCTTAGTTATTTCCTGTAAAATAGTTATAATAATAAAATTTATATTTTATAGGGTCAATTTTAAAAATCACTTTTGAGATGGAATTTTAAAATTTGATTCATACCAATTAACCTTCTCTGTTTATATATTAGAATAGATGAAGTATCTTTGCGTGTTTTGAAAGTTTCATAGAGAAAACACATCGAGTCTTGATCTAAACTACACATATGCTTAAATAAACTTTTCATTTTGCATACAGAAAATTATTGGTTGTTTCTGACCCGATTCTTTTTTTCACCACGTGTTTATATAAATATAAATATATATGAGTATGATTTGAATGTATACCGAACAAGAGTACTATTAGACACCATGTGACGAGGCTTCAAGGCACACACTCATCCAATCCATTGAACAACGAAACTGAATTCAACAACTAAGATGTGCAATCTTGGCCCACCCCACAACCAAGGATGGAGCTAGGGAGAGGCTAGTAGAGGGGGTCGCCCCCGCAAGCAAGAAAAGAACATTTATTATTATATAGAAAAAATAAATTTTCTATGACGTATATAGGTTCGTCCCTGCTAAATATTTTAAAATATAGTAATAAATACATATTCACTCCTGCGTAGTGAATTTTCTGATTCCATCCCAGCCCACAGCTAACCATGAAACTAGTATATATGCACATGCACCCTCTCATGCAGTCTAAGGCACCCCCCACGTTAATTGACAGAGTACCCCAAAACCTAAAATGGCCCACCAGCAACCGCCCCTTGTTTGTTGTCTCTATGTCTCCCCCTTTCTCTATACAATACAAAAAACACACCTAAAATCAATCCATGTGCATGCAAGTTTTCATTTCTTGTGTTATTTCAAACTTTCCAACCCAAATACAATCATTAATCCTCAACAACTATATATCATCACATACTAATAAGAAGTGTTATCATAAACAAAAACATGTTAGTACTACTAACAAAGGGTACCCATCAATCATCATTCAACCCTAATCTCAGTGCCAGTCTTGAGTGTTTTGGGAATCAAAGCAGGATCTTAAAATGAGAATATTATGAAATACATCAAAAAGATAAAACAAAATTAGAAATAATTTCAAAATGGATTCATTATAACAATAGTTAGAAACGCAAACTACGATTCTACTGGTTCATTATGTCATTTTTTAATAGTTATTATATATCTAATTTAAAAAAACTGGTGGCCAGAGGCATTGGCTTGCCGGGCTTAGCTTGTCAATCATCATGGCAGGGCCAGCCTCCATAAGATAATTTGTTGAAAAAATTGAAGGGGTGTTTTTGCAATTATGAAAAACGTGCAATTAATAGTCATCGAGACGGTGTGATTGTTGTAACAGCGAAGCCATGTGAGGAAGTTGTGAAGCACAAGCCGGCCGCCAGTAAATTGCAACATTGGTCCCTCCAGTTTGATTAAAGTTTCAGTTGCCCCCTTAGAGTTCCATTTGTTTAATATACCCTCATATTTACGGTGTCATTTCGATGTGGTACTTTGGGCCCAAAATACCATAGTGATGAAATTGACACAATAGTGATGGAGGAGGTAGGGGCGGAGCTACGATAGGAATAGACGAGACATGGATAAGAATTTGATATAAGGCTAGATTGAGGAGGCGGCATCGGTTTGTAATAAGGAATAGAGGATGCATGGATGGTGCTGCAAGAAAGATGGAGGAGATTGAGAATAGGGATGCATTGAAATGGAGGATGCATTGAGTGGCGTTGCCAATAAAAGAGGGAAAGAGTACGGTTTAGCATATGAATAGTGAGTACTAAGTATTCATTCTCAAGTGACTTTTCATTCGAATCTCTAACAATGGGATTAGATGGAAGTTAACATTACAACGAGATTGGAAGTGTCAAATTGATAAAGATTAAATTACAAAGATCAAGGCCAAACGTATATCACTAACTTTATAATGGATTCGAGGAGGCTGTAGTGCAACCCTTGCAGTGTGGGCAAAATAATATAGTTTTATCAATTTTGCTCTTAAAAATTATATCGTTTTGATCTCATGAATTCTGATTACAATTCAGGTGATAAGCCGAAACGATATAGTTTTAAAAATAAAAACAAATCAAATTATATTATTTTACCAACACTACATACGCAATACATAAAATTAAACTCCAACTCTCTCAAATCCCTTTACAATACGTATGAATAACACTATTTTTGTTTTTATGAGTAATGTATGATGGGGAGTCTATCAAATGACAGTAAAGTACAATAGCCAGCCAAATATGAATATCAAATGTGATAGCCAGGGTACATATTTTGCCAAACTGTGAAGTACACATCAACATCTTTAGGGCTGTGATAGGGGGTCCCAAGATTTGATACAAATTGCCAACTGTGAATGTGGTGATTGCCAGCTATCACTCTCTTCCCCGAATTGTGATTGTACCCCAATCCAGGCCCCCCTGTGCTTGGATTCCCAAAGAATCAACCCCCACTAAATCATTTGAATAATTATTCCAATCAATCAAGCAAACCCAACCTAACACCTTAGTTACACAATTAGGACCCTTGTGTCCTGCCCTTGATTCTTCCCACTTCACTGGGTACAACCCAATATAGCAGGGGTAATATAGTCTTTTAATGTACTGGCGTGTTATCAATGAATACTGAAGTGGGGTTGGGTATTTCACGTAATTAATTAAGTGGACACCCAAAATGAATTATTTGTTGGTGTCTCTTGCTGACACGCTTAACCTTCCCTTGTGTTTTTGCCTTATTAATTTGGATGCACAGTTGTTGTCTATGAAACAATTCTTGCCCCCCTCTCTCTCTCTATACCTGAGCGAGACCACAGATAGCAGAAAACAGCAAACAGAAAGATAAAAGTAGAGAAGAAAGAGCTACTGAAGTTTACAAGTCACATAGAGAGTGAGTCTTTCTCAGCTTCTTCATGTTTGATTTGTGTTAGTTGGAAGAGAAAAATACTGTCTGTAGCTGTTAGTATATTTGTTTTTTTCATAGATTGTTATCGGGAAGGAGATTAATAGTTAATCCTTTTTGACGTATAATTAGGTGATTAATTGTTTTTGTAGCTTTTCTTAGGGGGATTTTGAGAAAAAGAAGAGGAAGGAGATCATGGATTACTGGAAATCAAAGGTTCTGCCAAAGGTGAAGAAAGTATTCGGGAAAAACGGTATCAAGAAGGCTGCTGCTGCTGAAGCTTTGAAGTCCTTCGATGATTCTAAGGTAATCATCCATCCCCATATGTAGGCCTTAGTGGTTCAAGGTTTGTATATAAGATATACCATAGATATGTGTTCGGAATCGTGTGATACGCATGCGGGTTGAAAACCAATACCTAGTGTTAACTTAGAGGCCGTTATTTGAAGTCTTGGTGGGTATAATTTTTTAATAATTCTTATGCAAAAATAATAAGAATAATCTCATTCAAATATTCCACAAGATTAATCTCACCATGCAAATTCAGGAAGCATACTCCACGGAGTTCGAAGAGAAGAAGACTGAGCTCCAACCTAAAGTTGTCGAAATCTATGAAGCCTCTTCAGCTGAGGTCAAGGTAAGTTATCACCACCCTTCTCTCTCTCTCTCTCTCTCTCTCTCTCTCTCCAAAAACCAAAACAGAAGAAATCAAGAAAGAGGTCGATCTAAAACACTGTTTTTTGTAAATTTAATAGCAGTATATATTCTTATGTATATGTATAAATACACTGATCAAGCAGTTGTCTTTCAACTGTCAATACAACTGACATCTCATCTGGCTTTGTTCAAAATCAAAAAATAGGCATTGGTTAAGGAACCAAAGGAAGCAGGTCTAAAGAAGCACTCTGCTGGAGTTCAGAAGTTTCTCGATGAGCTCGTTAAAATAGGTAACACAACGATATTCAATATTTTCTCAGATTTCTTGAATCTTCCTAAACGAGTAATTAACTAATTTCTGTCCCTAACAGATTTTCCGGGGTCGAAGCCAATTTCTGAAGCATCAACAAAGGTGGGGCCAACCTTAGTTCCAGGACCAATTTTCTTTGTTTTTGAAAAGGTCTCAACATTTATAGTCACAGAAGAGAAACCGGTGGAGCCGCCCCCGGCGGAGGCGGAAACATCCGCTGCAACCGAAGAAGTAAGCAAACCGAAAGAGATAGTGATTGAAGAGGAAAAGAAAGAAGAAGTGGTGGTTGAGACTGCTGAGGCCGCCACGGAGCCACCACCAAAGGTGGAAGAACCCGTAGTACCAGAGCCACCCAAGCCTTGATGAGCACATGAACAGACGAACAAATGAACAAAAGTGGCAAGACTGTTTTGTGTACAAGTTTATGCGAAGAAGTTGATTTTTTTTTTCATTATATATTCTTTATTGTTCTCTACCCTTCTTTCTCCCTTGTAATTTGTCTGTCTTCTTCCCCTGTATAATTGTGTGGTAATACTCTATTTCTTGGTTTTCAAAGCTTTCATATTCACTTGTATTGTTTATTTATGAATTTGTAATTATTCGCAGTGTATTTCTTCATTTTTAAGGAAAAGAAAACGATTCTGGTGGGTTGTTCATTTTCTTCCCCCTTTTTATCCTCTCTCTCTCGCACTCACCCACACGCACGCACGCACACATTTCACACCAACAATGTTTTAGGGGATCAAAATTCACACCAACATATATTAAATAGGAACAGTATATTAGGCAGATTTTTTAAAAACGGAGTGTCGGAATTATAAGCTTACGTACGTGCAATGACAAACTCAAGAATTAAATTTGGGAGTGACACCAATTTGGTCTTTACTCGTGGCTCATTCCTCTTCACAGTCTCTCTCTCCCCCTCTCTCATTTGTATGCTTGATGTGTTAATTAACATTGATGAGCCCGGTTTGGCTTTAGAACAATCACCAATCGATGCATACTTCAGGCCAACCAGAGCCCCTCAAAGTAATGGATGACCGAGAAACTGATCGGCTGATTGAGAACTTGCAAAATCGATTGGCCAGCTCTTACCACGATCGAACAATACCCGCTCGATCATACGCACCTTGCCAGAGTCACACCGAATAGAGGAAACTTTGCGAGGGTTCCTTGATTGCTTGGGCAATTCTGGAGATGGCATTGTCGACTACTAGGCACCCCGGAGATGGTGCCCAGAGTTGACGGGTCAGCCTTCCCGAAATGGAATAGAGGCGTCATTGGTGGCCAATGGCCCGCCTTGGATTGGTCTCCTCCTCAGACTATCAAAGAGGCCATGAGATCAAGTACATTCTAACATACACAATACATACATCATTGCCTACTTCTATTCTCCAATTATTGACTTGATCATCGGAGGGTTCTTGGCCGAACAACTGCCCCCGATCACTGACTTGTGCATCGGAGCCCTACCAGAAGCTCAGAAGTATCTCACAGGCATCATCAATTTGGTGTTGTCTATGGCAACAACGTTCTCGATCATATAAATTTAGCTGATAATAAAAAATAATGGTGAACACAAAATCTATGCAAGGAGGAGGAAGACGAGAATGCAATGCTTCTCGAAACAAAAACTTGTTAGAGGCACCGGTGTAGAACCTCATCCAGCTAGTGGTGATGCTGGTTGAAAAAAACGAGACCCTAGTATAGCAATTGCATGCTAGGGCCTCCTCATTGCTAGTGGATCCATCGGTGGAGGGAGCTAGGGCAGGATGAGCCTAAGGGCTAGGGGGTTGGTGGCCAAGTAGAGGAAGAGGTGAACAACCACCTCGGGAGGGAAGGAGAGGAGACCCGACGAAGGCCTGGAAGGGTAACCCCAACAGAGGGCTCACCAGAATAGGGAGTGGAGATCAGGGAGCTATAGAGCAAAAATGAATATGGAGTTTGCAGTGTTAAGAAACTGGTATTTCCCGATCTAGAGGTCGATAGGAGTTGGGTCGCGAGATACCTCCAAAGATCATTGAAAGTAGGCGTATAATTGAGAGGTAGAGAAGGTTTGGGAGAAGACTCCGTCAAATACTAGCGGAGAGTTGAGATCCAAGGTGAAGGTTGTGGACAATGATCAAGGGAAAAGATGAATGGGTGCAGAGAACTGGTATGTCATGAGTCATGGTGGGAATGGAAAAATTTTCGAAACCCTTTTTAAGGAAAGATTCTCGCACAAAAGAGGCATAACGCCAGGGTGGATTGTGGCCATCGGACGTGGAAAAGCGCAAATAGTGAGGATGACACCACACCATGATAATACCAGCACACATGCGGGTAATTGCTAGTCATGGGTGCACTTTTTAAGAAAAGTTAGAGATTGTGATGCGAGGAGGATTAGACGGTTGGACAAAAAGATGAAAAGAAACGTTTTTAATGACTAGTGTAACTGTCGCTTCCCGATCTCGGAAGTTATTCTCTACGCCTGCGCTTGTTCCTTAACTAGGGAATGACGGACAACTGATGAGTCAGGTTTGACTCTACACCGATTAGTGGTCGATGCATACTTTAGGCCAACCAGAGCCCCTTAGAGAGATGCATCACCAATAGAGCAACCGACAGATCGAGTGTGTGCAGAACTGATCGGCTAGTTCTTACCAGGATTGGATAATACTCGCTCGGACATATGCGCCTTACCAGAGTCACACCGACCAAAGGAAACCTCGCGAGGCGCCTTAATTGCTCGGAAAATTCTGAAAATGGCACCATCGACTGCTCAGCATTTCGAAGATGGCGCCCATAATCGATGGGTCTGCCCTCCCGAAATGGAACGGAGGCACCATTGGTGACCAATGGTCTGCCTTGGATTGGTTCCCTCCTCGAAATATTAAAGATCATTTTTGACCATGAAATCATGTACATTTTAAGATATACAATCCATACGTCTTTGGCTACTCCCATTCTCTAATTATTGACTTGATCGTTGAAAGGTTCTTGGCCGGACAACCACTCTCCGACCATTGGACTTGTGTGCAAGAGCCTAGGAAGAAGCTTGAAAGTATCTCACCAGTGACAAGCATCATCAAACATAAATAAGAAAAAATTATTCAGGGTTTGGCACTGCATGTAACGCCCCGTAATTTTCACGGTACGTTAAAATTAAATAATAATTATTTACGCAGCGGAATAAAATTTTAATCTAAAAGTAAAGGGCCCAATTCTCAAATATTATTAATTACAACCACCCAAAATTTAGCTCAGTAAATAATTTTGAAAATCAATAACTTGAGTAATAAATTATTATTAATTAAAACAACTAAAAAGACATCCTAAGTCAAACCATTGGACTGTTATTGGTACAACCATGGTTTTGGTACATTCATCTCGTCCTCCTCAATCTCTTGAACTTCCAAATTATGTTTCGCATCAACTTGTTCCTCAAAACCTGGTGTGAAATACCAGGGGCCAAGAAGTAGCTCCAAATGAGTGATTAACACTCAGTAGGAAAATTTAACCTTACCCCTAATTTACAAATAAACATACATGATAATAATTCTATACAACATGCAAAGAACAATAAACAAACGTGAAATATGCAATATCGTGCATAAAATGAATATGCAATGTCGTGCATAAAGCTTTCCGCATTGAGTATCTTTTAGTTGTTATTATTATCTCCTCCGGGGTCTCGCAATCCCCCATATCAAAAGTACAACCTCAGGGTCTCGCAATCCCCTTCATCGGTATCGAAGCATCGGAGTCTCGCAATCCTCCTTAGCCAAATTACAACCTCAGGGCCTCGCAATTCCCTTCATCGGTATCGAAGCATCGAGGTCTCGCAATCCCTCTCCGCCAAATTTACAACCTCAGGGCCTCGCAATTCCCTTCATCGGTATCAAAACATCAGGGTCTCGCAATCCCCCATAATCCACCACAACTCCAAAATATTCTGATTATCACTCATTATCGCAACAAGAGATCATCTAACCCTGCCGTTCAATTAATCTTCCAATTTCTATGCATGCGTGCATGCACAATGATCATCCGTCATGCTCAACATGCAACAATAAAATATCATTATGCGGTTTTAGTTAAACATGCATCGAGCATAAATTAAAATCACTAAAATCATGCGATATCATCAACACCGATCAAATCTAAGTCACATACAACGTTCGTGGGCCCTAGCATACAAATCGGTCTCAACAAATAATGGTTCTTTAATTTATCAACTAAATTAAACTGAATCACGAATCGTCACGTATAATAAATTCTCGACTTGATTAATTCACATAATTAAGTACACATAATTTCTTTACTAATTATTATTAACAATTCGATTCATGTCCCATACACAATCTTCGAACACAAACTAAATGTACTCATAAATCACATATATATGTAGGGCTCGGTCCGAAATTCCTACCTCGATCCGACGAATAAAGTATTGCCAACAAAACTCACAAGCCAAATACCGCACCGAGATCCGATTATCGCAACAATATATAAAAAAATCAAGACCATTCATTAAATAATAATAATTAAAAAACAGTGTACACTTATAAATATTAGAATAATTAAATACTTTAACTATATATATATATATATATATATATATATATATATATATATATAATAACAAAGTGATGTAGTAATTATTAATACTGAATAGGATACAAATCGAAATGGTATTATTTAAATTAGGCTATTACCAAAACATAAGAATATACCAAATTGAAATCTTTTGAAAAATTATGGAAACCATATATTCTATTGTGATTCCTACCAAAATAATAAAATACCATTCCCTATCTGGAGATTCAATGAACCTGAACGGTTCGGATACAAAATACCAATTAAATTTAAAAAAAATAAAGGTTACTAATAAATAAATAAAAATTAATTATTCCAAAAAAATATCAATAAAATAATTAAGTAATTATTACTAATTTAGAAAAATATCGGGTCGTTACACTGCAAAGCATTGTCCGTTCCTTTTTTACCATTTATTGTACGAGTGTAGGTTCCACATATATGTTCTATGAATACTGAATAACTCATAAACAAAAGACATTTAGGTGGTAGAAAAATTTAAAAAAATTATTGATTTTTTTTTTTTAAGAAATTGAGAGTAGAACCAGTCACATTTCCCTGAAAGTGACTCCGCCTCATCTTACTTATACCTCGATAAATCAATGAAACCTAAAGTTAACAATCTAATAACTTTGAATGACCCCAAAGAGTTTAATTTTTCACTAATAAAGAGAGTTAAATCTACAATCTCGAATGTGTAGAACCTTGATATTTGATAGTGAGTTGAACTTATAACCTCGAATATTTGTCCAAGCCCTAGACATTAGCATATCTTTAAAATCATAAAAATTTCCAAATCTAACCAGAAATCATAGTCTTACAAGATAATATTCACAGAAGAAGCTCGTGTTGCTCGACAATGAAGCGAGTGGTAGGGCGTTTTTCATAGAAGTCAATTTCTCGTAGTTTATCGTTTAATTTTTATCGTTCATCTCAATAATTAATAGTTTAAAATTTATCAACAATCTTTTAATAAAAACCATTCAAAAACCACGTAAATTGCGAAGAAGTCATTTTCTAATTTGTTTTTATTAGAATGAGAGTAGAAACCAATTGGAACCAAAAGCGTCTCCCATAAGCAACAAAGTGGTAAGCAGTTTGAAAACTACTGTTTATTTCCGATAACTACTGTTTTCAATTCATCATTGATTGATTCTCAATCGCAAATAATTACAAAATACGAATCCAATAATGACAAAAAAATTTTTTTATGTAAAATCACCAACAAATAAATATTGCAGATAAATTAACTCAGCTATTCGAATTTGAGTTTGAGTTTTGACTCATAAAATCTAGTTCGAGATTAATTTATTACACAAACAAATTAAATAAGTACGTTACCCAAAGCTTGTAAACCAAACTTAGCAAGTTATTATTTGATTTGTTCAACTTATAATATTTAAAACTTCAATCTACTCAATATTTGATCAATTAAAGCTCGATTAAAATTGACTTGCCTAATAAAAAAATCATTTTGAATAATATCAAAACTCGTTAAAATTTTGAAACTACACTTGAATAATTCGTTAGTCGGCTTGCTCATCAATCCGATCTCTTAGTAACTTTATTTATTTTATTGCCCGAATTATTACGTGTGTAAGTAAAAGCGTATTCAATGAATCTCAAGAGGCTTTGTAAACAGGAAATTGAGAAAGTTGTTGTCGTTTTGTCGTGTAAAATACTGACTGAACAATTTGTCGTTTTGGTGTATAAAATACTGACCGAAAATTGTTCGATCAGCGTCCAACTGTTCGGACACTGTTTTACGCACCAAACGATGTCATTTGACGAGCAGCACGCCATGCTGCGCGTAATGGAGGACAGACGACTAAATCAAACTCTACTTTTCAACCTGAGGGGCAGACAAATAACCCAAACAAATAGAACTGAATTATTTGAGTATCACTATTTTACTAATAAATACTATTGAACTACCTGTATAACTGGTGTTAAAGTTGAGGGGGTTTGGCTGCTGGCCCACAATTATATTTGCGAGAATGAGTATTCAGAAGAGCAGACAATTCTAAAGGTCCAGTTTTGGGGGCCACTCACCATCCTTGTCAACTCATCAAATGTTTTCGCATACGGTACACACATCATACCACCACCACTACACTAGCTCAAAGAAACTTATTATTCATCAAATCTCTCTCTCTCTCTCTTTCCTAGGACTCCTTGACTGAGTGGTAAGAGTCATCAAATGCTGCAGCGGAACTAGCCATGGCATCTCCAGCTATAGATAATCTCACAAACCTTTCACCCAGTGCATACCTTACTTGGACTAGGAAATTGCTGTCAATCCCAAGGCCCATTATTCAAATCCCCCAACTAAGTAATGCTCTATCAACATTCAGTAGAGGCTGCTGGAGATGTCAACACGGCTCATAAAACCAACCGGTTTACTTTCTTGTTGCACCCAAGTGGAGAAGGGAAAAGCCATGTCTAGTTGTGCATTCGTAGGGTTTTACCTTCGGCATGTGAGTACACAATACTCCACTATGTCTAACCCAAATCAACTCAAAACCACATTCTTACTGCGGTGGTTCAGCTACATAACTAACAACCCTCTTTCAACTGGGATTGGGAACGGCAGTGCTTATCAAAAGGCAGAATCATTTAAATGGTAACTTCAAACAGAATCAAGTTCCGAAGCTATACTTTTTTACGGAGGAAAGAAAAAGCATGCATGTGAATATTTACTTAGTGCACGCTCCACTTGGCTCGGGGCATGTAACTCAGCAGGTCAAGATCCCCATCTTGAAATTCCGTGTGTATTCTAACATAATACACGTGATAGACTTGCAAGTAAACTGAAGTTCAAAGTGTGTTTTTGGGCATACGCATTTTGGGCCTACGTTTTCAAATCTACAGCACTTCAAGGATCTTGAAGTTCATTCTTGCACGTCCACACCCAACACCACCATTACTAAGTTCGCATGTTTCATAGTCAAACCTTGAGAAATCAGGTAATGATGGAACTAAGTGCCGAAGATTGGCGGATGATGGGTGCCCAAGTCAAATAATGTCACTGATAGGGAGATGTGGTGGAATGCATAGCAGCCAAAATCGAGGTGTGAGGTGGCTAAAAGTAATAAAGATCATTCTTCTCATATCCCTCACCAATCATCACTTTCGTCTTTAGATCCTGAAATTTACAGTGAGATGGATAAAAAGTCACAGAAGAGTTGAAAGTTTAAATGAGTTTGTGAATTGATAACAAGTTGAAAGGGAATTGAGGTATATATGGAACAGAGAAAAAAGTGAGACCAGAAATACAATATGTGCTAATGCCATGAACAGGAGTTTTAATTCCATTAGCAAACGTTACAAAAGAAGGGGACGAATGATAAGTAATAGCAGAAAGAAGAGACAAATTACATGTCATATGGTCAGAGGCCCCAGAATCAAAAATCCAACGGGCATGAGAAGAAGAATAAAGACACGCGTTACTTGGTGAGACGAAATGAGTGGTGGAAGAAGAAGATGCATTAGCCCGTTGAAGAATCGAATCATACTCGGATTTGGAAATAGTAATTTGATCAGATCGCATTCCCTTAAATGAAGCTTGATTAGCCCAAATTGGCATGCCATGAAGTCGCCAACAAAACTCAACAGAATGATTAGTCTAATCATAATAAGTGCACCACTTGGTATCACGGCCACTAAGATGGCTACCATGACGAATATCCTTGACATCCATGGAGGTAAAGTGAGAGAATGAGAACAAAAAAAAAAAAGAAACCAAGGCGAACAACATCAACAAGACGATCAAAAGTATCCAGGAATAGCACCAATAAACAATACTGAAAAAATCCGTTCCAAAACGATCAATGAACAATGCAGCCAAATGAACAGATATCAAATTCTGGCGAGATTCTCATTCTGACAAGAGAGCAACGAGGTCAGACAGGTTCTGGTAGAGATTGACGAGTATAGTGACATAACAAATAGAGCAAATTTTCCGACGAACTTTTCCGGTGAGGTCAGGTAGCTGTTTGGCGAGATCAAGAGAGAGCGAGAGACAACGGGTGTTAGAGGGAGGCACACCGAGTGGAGAGAAAGAGATTTTGAGAGGTAGCAAGAGGGAGAAAGAGATATCAGATTAGAGTATTATAATCCGCTCTGATACCATGTCGAGAGTGTATGAAATAGGTTTTATGTGTATTCTTCTCCTAGTAGGAAGCACAATTTATAGGACACTCTACAGACTCAAAAAAGGAAATACAAATCAATCACCTAATTATATTCCTAAACTAAATCCCTAATTATATTCCTACCATATTACATTAAATAAAATCAATCAACATGCATAACAAGGGATATTGAGTTCTAAGTGAACATAAATCCGAAAAATATGCAGCACCATCAAATCTTTAAGAATGCAAAATCCATCAATACAAAACCGTTAAGGATAGGCTGGATACATGTTTGCATCTCTAAGACACACAGGTTTCAATCAAAGCATCACAAATCTCAGTCCCTAACATATGCTGGCCAAGTCTAACCTTATGAATGACCTTCAATGCATCTGGATCTTGAGAAAACTGAAAAAACAACTTCATAAACTCTCTGCCCTCCCGTGCTGTCTGATTCATGTTGATCTGAGGAAGTAGTGAGTGGCCGAGTGATCTGTGAAGGGGGAGGTGATTGTTTTAGCATTCTTAGGCTAAAAATCTTGACACAATGCACAACGGCTGGGTTTTTGCATTTGGGATCTGGTATCGTGGTACAGTCAGGATGGGTCATTTACATCAAGGCTTGATAAGACTTTTATCTCTTTACAACACGGAGATGAAAAGTTCTCTAGTTTCTCAGAAACTACATTATGGAGGCCGGTGTTAGATCCATTACCCATTTTTCTTGGTACGGGGCTATACATAGTGGGAGGAGTCCCATTTGTTTTGAAAACATGCGGCTAAAGGATAGATTTTTGGACAAGGTTGAGAAGTGGTGGAACTATTAATTAGTTGAAGGGAACCCAAGCTTCATTGTGGTAAAGGTTCTGGAACAAGTGTTCAATGATCTGACTGACTTCCAATAAAGCTAAAGATGTGGAACCTATTGAGATGTGGATCGGAAAGAGATGGACTTGTCAGGAGAGGCAACTGCGCGAAGGAAAAGAAAGCAAAACAAAAGTTGAGTAGCATTATTCTCGTGGAATAGATTAGTTAGAGTAAAAAGCAAGGCTCGAGGCTTAAGGAAGGAGGCAGGGGAAGAGATGAGGAAGAAGGCGGAGGTTAGGGATGGAGAGGTCCAGTAGTATGCAAAGTGCCTATATACTAAGTCTTGGTCTCTTGGATAAGGACAAAGAACACTTGAGGGAATTATCAAGGAAGTGTATGAGACTTTTACATTGACTCGTCATTAATAAATCAAGTGCCTATATCAGAACAATTGCTATAAAAGGAGTAAAGTGCTACTTTTTCTAACATTTTAAGTTACATAAAACATAATTTTATTTCACCTACCAACCATTGGCTCACTCGGACAATTCATTAACACACATTGTCCCAAAACATCTGTTAGAATATGTCCGACATTGATTAATTAATACTACCAAAATTAGAATACGAGTGTACGACCTCTTCACTTATTACCAATTGTTTTTGAATTTGATCTCTAACATGGTATAAGAGCTAAGGATTCAGAGGCTAAACTCTCTTGGTTGATTGTCCCGTTGTTTGTGCCTTAAGTGCACCTTATTTTGTTATGATCCGTGTTATGGATCCATTGTTTATCTCTCCACTTGTGGGTCTGGGATCGCGTGTGCGGGAGAATGTTACAGTTTGACCGACATTGATTAATTATTAGCTCATAAACTACTATATGATCCAAGGCGGCTTCTCCACTCATTGCCAATTGGTTTTGAGTTGGATGCTCAAACAACATCCACAAGTTGCATTATAACATGTAAATAAATCACATAAAACCCTGTATTTCAAGCGTGATAAAGTCCAATATTGCATGCTTCTTGTACTTCTTTCCAAATCATCTTGCATAATAATACAGTTTTCCATATTTCATCTCAGGTACCTCATCAAATTTTCACGTTGTAGTTTGGGGATATAATGGTGGTCCATGGGTTTTAAGCATGTTCAAAGATTTTGGCTCGACGCCTGTATCCAAAGCTTGTATTAAAATGGTATGAAGCTAGAAAAGGCATTCAATGAATTGGTCAAGACATAGTGAAAGTTGCCATTCACTGTGAGCTACACAATGAGTCATTTCTCAATATAAGTTCCTTGCTGGAGCAGATTCACTTGCCACATAGTCATGAAGCATAAAAAATGAACCGCTTACCAGGAAATGAGCTGGCTGTACAGGAATCAAGTCACAAGAAAAATCCATTTTGCAAATTGTGTAAGGTTATCAGTTATCACGCAACTGAATCCCATGTTATAAAAATGAAAAAAAATTATTGAAGAAGAATGCAACCATACTTCTAGCAGTGAAGAAATTCATGTTTACCTGCCAACAAATCAGCTACTACTACTGTTGCCGTTTCTCCTGAAAAATAACCCAGGAAACTGAGAAAGCAGAGAGTCAATGACCCTTGCAGGGCCTGTTTTGTTCACTGGCGCCATTTCATTTACCTCCAATTGATTGTCAATATCTCGCCAGAACTTAATGACATGGAGACTCTCCTCTTCTGTTGATCTCTGCACAACGATTCTGGAAGCATAACCCTTGCCTCTCATTTGAAGGCATATTTCTGAGGGATTGTTTGCTGTAAGAGTAACCATGTATAACCAGCCCCTGTCCGACAAAAGTTTGTCAGCAACAGGCAATATCTTATCAATGACACTCCGGCCATTCTCCCCTCCAGCCCAAGCCGAGGCAATCCCATCACGGCCTACTTCCTCTTCAGGTGTTGGCACATAAGGTGGATTTACAACCATCACATCCACCAATCCTGCTAGTCTCTTCTCCAGTCCTGATGCAATGTCAGAAGTTATCAATTCTGCATGAACCCCGTGTGCTTCAAGTGTCTCACTGGTCACTCTCACAGCATGAGGATTGATGTCAGTAGCAATATAATAGGCCCCACAGGCCACCTGCCCAAGCACTAGAGCTAGAGACGTAATAACATAACCACTACCGCACCCAACTTCCATGCACAGTTTTGGACTATGCATTAACAGGTTAGTTTGATCGGCTAGGAGTGCATCAACCAATGCAAAAGAGTCATCACACGGTTCATAAACTTCGGGATGTGAACTTACAAGGCGAATTTGTGCAATTTTGGATGGCATCTTTCTATGGTATCTGCAAAATAACATCGAACTATTGAGAGGCTGAGAACTTAGTAGCATGAGTCATTGAGTAGAATTATCTCATGGCTCAAAATCACAGCCTTTAAAGATCACATTCAGAAAGTCTAGTTACAATAAAGTGAGGGGAACAAAAATTAACGAAACTGATTTTCATTAACATTAGATTTTTCCCTTGCTTCGCATTTCCTAGTAGTAAAATGGTCGGCGAGAAATATTTTCCAGAGAATCAAGTTTTTTTTTGCAATCAAACCAGAATAAATTCACTAAATTTATCAGCATTGCAGCATGGCCTGAGCAAGAATTGCAGAGACAGTAAAACAAATAACTTTAACAAACAGCTGATTAATAGTGTAGAGAATTGACGGTGAGTAGGCAGCTGTAACCCTCTTGGAAGATGTTAGGGGTAGATACAGAGCTGAAAACAGATCACACAAGCTGGAAGGGCTCAGAGCTGCATAGAGGTGGAGAACTCTTCACAGGAGGGTAAGGAGTGTGGAGTATCATTAGTCATGGTAACCGCCAGGTATGTCTTCTCGTGGAGGCCTCTCTATCTACCAGACCAATCAAGCTGTAAATACCTCAGAGGATTGAATGAGGCACCTTGACGAAATCTCAGCACTGTAGACCAAGCTAAATCCCGAAAATCAGGTGCACCAAACAAGAGCAAGAGAGGGCCCAATCACCATGGCAGAAACCCCAGTGGAAAGCGCACGATGAGCTCTGGCAATTCCACCCCCCCCCACCATGGATAAAGGCAGTCCCATTGAATTACGTAAATCTTTGTTTCGTGGTTCGTGTTATATAAAAAAGCCCTAATTTTTTGATATGTGAGAAGGAAGACATGGGTTATATAGAAAAAGTCCTAATTTTCAAGATGCTCCCACATACCTGAGATTCTAATAATTGGGGAGGAGAGTGACGGCGGCGACGGAGAGGTGGGACGGCGACTGAACGTTGTGGGAGTCGGGGAGAGGGAGAATTTCAGAGACCAACGGCTGTATTTCAGAGACCTGACCCGTTTTCTCATAAAACTGATCCATACCCGTGACCCTCTTCCGTTTAACCCGTTTCTTAAGTGATTTAATCTAGGCCGTTGGATGAGATTCAAGGGCCTTAAAACAAAAGTCCGCACATAGCTTGTGTAAGGGATCCCTCACCTGAAGCCAACTGTGTAATTGTATGCATACTAGCAGCTTGTGCCTGCGCAATGCATGAGCATACAAACTTGAACGAAAGTACGTACTTGGTGCTCATTATGATAACGTCACGATATGAAAAATTTAAAAATTCGAGGAAATGGTCTACATATGAATTTTTTGTTCGAAGTATCCAAAAACAACTTGTGATTTCTTACTATAGCGAATAATAATTTGAGAAAAACCAACAATTGAGAGGTAAAAAAATTATGCAATTAGCAGCAGTGCCCACACAATGCGTGTGCTCGTAGAAATATATAAAATTATGTACTTAGTGATTCGTAAGTCACGATAAAAAAACCTTAAAGATTCGGGGAGAGGGATGCGTAGGAATTTTTATTTGGAAAGAAAACAAAATGAAATATTTGAAACAACTTTTGAATTCATAATATATGAAATGAAATCATAAGAAAGCCAAACAATTGTGAGGGTAAGAAAATATGTGAATTGTTGTATTAAGGTTGGAATGATGAATCTTGAATGTAATTAAGGAATAAAATTAGGACATGATTTGGACACGAAATATGTGTGTCATGTGCAATACAAGTAAACTGATGTTAGAGTTTTCAGCGAACTTAAGTTACAAAAAGACTCCCAACTCTAGTCAGTAAGTAAGTCACTTATTGCTGCTGTGGTAATCATTGTACAGAAGATTAATTGCAAAAAAATATAAACACGAGTCATTAAAAACTCAGATCAAATGAAGAAATACATAAGGGATTGCACTAATACATATGAATATGTAAAACCATACAAATAGTATGTAAAAATTGTGTGGCTGGGAAATTCACAAATGTAGGACAAAAGAAGAAATTGTTGAGTTTTGGAAAATAAGTGAGTTTTAAACTGTAAAGTGACTAAGTGAGTAATGTGAAGGCTAATTCGAAACAATATTTTTTTTGTTCAACAAAAAGAAAATATATTAATCATAGGAAAACTTTACAATGAAATGAGTTAGTGTCAAGTTGTAACCGGCACAAATACGTTGACATGAAATGAGTTCCCCGTAGAGCATTTTTTTCTTTTGCAAGGGTGACTAAGAGCCGGAGCTACTTTCTTTATTTTTGTGATCCTTTAAGTGCTCTCTTAGCTCGATAAGATAAGTTAGCTTCCCCGTCCCTTCATTGAAGATAGGATTGGTACAAACTCCTTCCTTTCCAATATGAATATGAGTATGAGCTCTCCGAGTGCTCTCTTCCTGGCTTTAGAATGTAAGGTTGATTTTGTTATAAAAGAAAGTAGGTTCCGAGAGTTCGTTGATTCATACACTCCAGTGATGGTAAAGGCGGAACCGTAGTCACAAATGTTTCCACCCATCCAATATATGTATCAAGTGTACGAACATGAAATGAAATGTTCAGATTTGTACGACCAAGCACCCTAGAGTCAAAACTAAGCATGAATTTGGTTAACACGTAGAACATGTTATGAGAGATGTTGAAAGGAGTTGGTTGCTCCATTATATGCATGCTAATATGCGCGTTCGTGTCTGGGTCGGTCTGTTTAGTTTAATCGAAGTCAACTAATTTACATAAAATACGAGGTGAGTTTTCATCGAGTTGGTCGTTAGTGTCTATAGGCTACTTTTCCTGTCCGCTTTTCTACAAAGTCTACTTTTTGCCTCCTTTAGATTGGGACAAGCCTTTAGGTTGTTTATGTCGGTTGGGCAATGTTGCAGAGTAAATAATTATATTGTTAGCTTGACAAAGAGACATTCTTGTGCACGTCCATGTTGCCAAGATTAGGGATGTATTTGTCGACCTGAGAAATGTGGTTAAATACGAATTGAAGATAAGTATTGTGCTCATTTATCTAGGGATAAGTTCTAATCAGATTAGGATGGGAAATTCTAGACCAATTCAATCTGTTACAAGAAGTTTATGATTGAATAAAGCTCTAATTGTAAAAAATAAGAATTTAGAGAGTCCAGATAAACTTATCTTGTTAGTGGACAATCAATGAGTACTCCTATTTGGTTTTAACAAGAAATTAGGAATTTGAAAGTCATTCACTATTGGGCTAACGGTGTAATTAACTGTTACAAGCATTATATTGAGAGTTTTCATTGATTCAAGTATTGACTTAATTATCAGAGTGTCTTTCGCCAACTAGAGGCGAAGGTTCTCTGACTATTTATTGTCTTACAAAAATTAAATTCCCAAACAGATTGAGAGATATTATTTCCAGCTATAATCGTGGTATTAACTTTCCTATCTTGCAAAATCACTCACGTACAAGTCACATAGGTGCAAGTTTGAAGGAGTAAAAATAGCCTTCAAAATTTTGAATAAAAATTTAAGTCTTCCTTGATTCAAGTAAAAATTTGAGTAAAACTCAATTTACTATATATTTAAATTAAAGACTATAATAAGTTTAAGAGATTTTTATTTAAAATTCAGTTGGGTTAAAAAAATATGTAATCGGTTGCTTGGTTGGGGTGTTAGAGTAGGTGTTAACTAAGATGGGTCTTGACCTTATTTAAGGTAGTGCTTGGTGGCAAAAAGTAAGGGTATATATATAACACCCTAGACTAGTTAAGATTCCCCTCACTTCCTTAAATAACAACACCCCAAATTAAAACACCCCATGGGTGTTGTTATTTAAGAAAGGTTTGGTAATTTACTGGGCTGCCCTGAAAAGTTGTTTTATGGGGAGGGAGCTCTGTTGTTCGTCATTCATTTCTTTTTCCTTAACTCTGGGTTCTTCATTTCACCTTCACTTGGCGATTTCTTCACAACGCTTGTTCTGGGCTCTTCGGATCCTTGACTCCTATTGTTCCATTCATTATCGTTTCTTACCTCTGGCTTGAGAGTTCTTTGTTTAACCTTCCGTGTAGGATTTTTCATTTTTGGATTGTTCATTTCTCTTGTTTCTATGATTTTGTGCTTGAAAATCACTAGAGGTACACCATTTTGTTATCGTAATATTGTTCTTCGTTATGAAGAGATGTATGGATTTTGAGTTCTTCATTTTTTGAATGATTGTTTTTCAGATTTGTGATTTTGGGTTATCTATTGGTTCGTTTTTTTCAAATGGATTTGCAAGTACAGTACATTTTCGTGATTCTAGGTTTAGGGTTTGCAATTATGAGTTGGGTGTTGTCGTTGATTTTGTCAAAATAGGTTAAGGGTTCCCGTTTGGATTACAGGTTTTTTTATTTAAATTACTACGTTTTGAAAAATTCATAAAGAGATTGTTCGATTTATGCTTTGTGATTCTGGTTTCAGTTGTTTATTGTAGTTTCTGAGTTGTAGGAATACTTCGGTAGTTCTTTATTGAGGTTTTATGTTGTGGATGTATTTCAGTTCATTGAGTTTGATGAGTTATCAATTGAGAGTTTGAGGTGATGGTTTCTCTGTGCTTTTGAATTTGTGTTCTATTCTGGATTCTTGTATTTGCGCTCTACACCTCTATTTCTACTGTTCTAGGTTTATTTGGTCCACGCAGGAACTGGATATTGGTTTGTATTCAGGGTTAGAGCTAGGAACTTCACTAAATAGGGGCGAATATGTATTCGAGACCCCCAAAAAATACATACCAAATTTTAACGAAAATACATTAAAACTCAAAAGAGTACAAAAAATAGTAATACTCCATATCTACATAATAAGCTTTTCATAAATAATAGATTGCAAAAACACTAATACTCACCTCAGCCTATCTAGTAAAATAAGGCATCTTGAAATATACTCGACGCTCCTTCATATCACTAAAAGCATTGATGATAGAATCGGTATCAAATCCTCTTGCAATATCTCTCTCTATATAAGTGATCAAGAAACTTGCTAAAAGTTCATATTTCATCCTGTTGCGGAGTCTAGTCTTCACATATTTCATAGTTGAAAATGCACGTTCTATTGTAGCCGTTGAAATTGATAAAGTTAATATAAGTCATGAAATCAACTTGTAGACTAGAGGAGATATCGTAGACTTTTTTGTTTTCACAAACACTTCACTCGACTTAGAAATTGTTAACAGATTCTGAAACTTCAAATGATTAGAAACGTCAAACTTATAATTTTTTAACTCAAATTTCAAATGTAATTTTCTTTACTCTGTGAAATCCTTATGATAATATTTCTCTGCAGGCTTGCAAGCATCTTGAATGTTGAATTATCCGTAGCCATCCCAAGGATCTAGGGAAGTACAAGAACGACCATTGTATCTTCTTTAACCCCGTTCTTCAACTTGTGCAATTGTGAATCGATTGTACATGTAAAAACTTCAACCCAAAAATGATGCTCAATGTTAATGTTATCTTTTCGAACACTTGACCAACTATATAAGGAGTAGTCATATCAGGAACATTTTATCTCATAGTTCTCGCAAAATATGATAACTTTTTCTAAGAGAGGAATCCATCAATCTTTTCTAAATTTTTGAATTTGCTTTTTTGTTGTGGTCACCAAATGCATTGCATTCAATATGTCTTGAGAATGATATTGTAGAGCTTGGCAAAGATCATCAATGAACTCCATGACCTCCCTCATTATATGTAAGATGAACACAAATTCAAAAGAGGCAGTAGCATCATTAACTCCATCAGATTCAGAACATTGTTTACCGCTAATTTCTGGATCATTGATGATGTCTTTCCCACTAAACAAGTTGCACTGAACAAATCCATCAAACTAGAAATAGAACCAAAATGAGAATATCATCTCGTGTTTTCAGCTCGTTTCAAAGGGTAAATTTGATTTTTTCCTTTACCCATCTCAAATTCCTCCTCCTCCTCCTCCTCCTCCTCCTCATCATCATCATCATTAATACCTAGCTTTTTTAGCAAGTTCTGCAACTTGAATACCTCTAAATGTATCACTCCTTTTAGGAGAGAAACCAATTATATTTACTGCAATAGTCATATAAGAAAAGAATTGAGCCACATGTATAACCTCTTTAGTTGCTACAACCAATGTTAACTGGAGCTGATGAGCAAACCAATGAATATAATAAGCAAATGGACACTCTTTCAAAAATAAAGCACGCAATCCGTTCCATCTTCCACGCATGTTGCTAGCACCATCGTATCCTTGACAATGAATATTTTGAACACTAAGGTTATGACGAGTAAGAACAATTCATATTTTCTTTTTCAAATTCACAAAAATAGTGTTCAAGACATGAACTATATCAAATTGGCCTCTACTCTCTCTCTCTCTCCTGCGATGGTTCTTTCCTCTCTCTTTTCCTCTCCCACGACGCTCTGTCCCCCACGATAGTCCACTGCTGGGCCCCTTACTGTAGCGACTGGGCCGCTAAGGGGTCCCTCTGGACTTGCGGCTAGGCTGTGTGGGTGTCTCGCGACTTGCAACTGGGGCTACCCTTCCTGGCCGTAGATATGTCGCTAGGCATACCTCCCACCCCCGCAGCTAGGCCGTTGGGGCCTCTCTTCTTGCCCGAGCCTATGCCGCTGGGCATGCCTTCTACCCCTATGGTTGGGCCGCTGGGGGTCCTTTTGGACTCGTGTTTGGGGTCCGCGGGTTGGTCATCACGGCCCGCTCTTTGACCTTCCCCATGCTTAGGCTTCGGGTCTTAGCTTCGGCCATGCGGTTGACCCTCGCGACTCGGGTCCCGTGGTTCGGCCTACGAATCTCTATGACCTTGCCTCGATCCGGTATTTGTCTCCTGAAATTTGAGGGCCTTGCTTCGGCCCATAGATTAGTTCGCGAAGTCTTGAGACCTTGTTTCGGCCCATGGACTTCTCGTGCCCTATCTTTGGCCTTTCGCCCCATATTTTTTTGGATTCGAGCCTTGTGGGCCTAAAATTTTAGACATGGCCTACAAATATATAACTATAAACTATATATATTATATAATACTATCCAAAGTATATAACTATAGTCTATATATAATATAACTAGTGTCCAAAACTCCAAACTCCTTTGTGGTTATGTCCATTATTTATTCTTATGTTTAAAGTCATAAAAGATTACAATAGAGGTTTGAAAAGGGTCACCACTTCACCTTGTCAGTTTGGAAAGGATTTACTACTTCAATGTCAACCAAGATTACTCCATCCTTGCTCGGCTGCTCGCCTACTCCAGTGCTCTGTCCCTCTCGTCTGCAACTCTCTCTCACACTTTTTCTCAAACCTATTTTTCAATCAAGCTCAATGGACCCCAATATTCCCTTTTTTTCTTTTTTTTTTAAAAGGGAGCTCCATCCCTTCTCTGTTGGATGTGACTTGACAAGGTTATACATCATATGGATGTGTACTTCTACTAGCCCAACAGGAGGCCTAATGCAGAGCTTTAAAATACTAAATATATATATATATATATTTATCTATATAACAATACAAGGCTGTTTTTTCAAACTATCAAGACACAAATTAACTTTTTCATGAATTCAATGGTTGAGATTGAGTAAAAAAATTGATCAATGGTCAAGATTAACTTCTCCTCATTCAACTTTCCCTCCTAAAAATGTCAACTCAAGGGGCAGATGTCAGTGTATTTTACAGGTCAGTATATCTCAGTATCAAACACCCCTCTCTCTCTCTCTCTCTATTCGGCGATGTATTCTACAGCACAGCCATAGCAGTAGCAAAATCAAACAACAACAAAGAGGTAAAATCAGTTTTTGCAGCACATTAATTTCTTTCACTTATGTTGTGTCTTCAGCCCTGGGGTTTCATAAATCTCTCTTCTGTCTCTTTCTCCTAAGCGGCCATGGCTTCCAAAGAAGAACAAATCAACCCTCATCCTTTGCTGTTCTCTCTCTACTCATTTCGATCATTTTTCTGGTGCGTTGTTTCTGTTTCAATCATTTTGTTCCATAATGGGCCTTCTTAACATTTTGTATGACAGAACATTTTGTATTTTGAACATTGTTCTGTTTCAGCAAAGGATTTAGAATGTTTATGACAGAATGGTACATACCAAGTGTTTGAGGAAATGCCGTGGGCCACAAATATTTCTGGATTTGCACAAACTCAACTAATTTCTTGATTTTTGGTATGGAGAGGTTCCTTTAATCTGTGTTTAATTTTTCCAGCAAAAAATTTATCTACCCATTAACTTGCCTTGATTTTTCACCCTTTATTTGTTATTTATGGACATTTCTCATTCATTTTTGGTCTCTTGGAGCAAATCACAGATTCTGCTTTCTCTTGGGGTAAATTCCTGTAGATTCTCTTGGAGCAAATTACAGGAGTTTTTTTTTCAAAATATTTTCCCACAAACTAACTTTTTTGTGATTTGGATGGTTGAGATTGAGTAGGTGATTTGCTCCAATGGCTAGGATTACTTCTATCATCCTAAATTTCCCCCTGAAAATGTCAAGTCCAAAGGCCATAATAAAAAAATTCAGTATGTTCCCACTTTTCTCTTTTCTTTGTTTGGTGTTCTTTCAAGGAGCAAGAGCTAGCATTTTGATCCATTGATTCCGCAGGGTTCATGTCAAGATGGAGAAAACTCCTATCAAGCGCTGCGAGTTTGGTTGATGGGGATCGGTGAGTTCTGCAACAGACCTCCAGGTGAGTCGTTTGAAACATTTTAAGCAGTGTAGGGTTGAATCTTGGCCCAAATTTGAAACAATATGTTCATGGATGAAACTTAGTGATGAAGGATATAATTAGAGTTGGATGGATGAAATGGTTCAATGGAGGAGTGTGTCAAGAGTTCCTGTGAAGTTAAAAGGGTACTTTACTTAGTGATGAAGGTGTATTTACTAAATGTGTGGCCATATTGAATTGAAGGTGTATTTGACAATGTTATTTGAACAGTTTAACAAGTTGAACTGATTTATCTTACCTTGAATTGTGTTGCAGCTACAATAATCGCAATTCAGACTGATGAATATGATTTTCTATCTATTTGTGTCTTGACTGAGATGAATCTTCTCAAAGTATGTTAAAAATATGGGACAGAAGAAACCTTATTAAGTAAGAGTTACTATTAGCCCTCCTATATGTTAAGACTTTTGTCGCAAAGAACCCACGTCGGCCTCCAAAGTCTCATTAAAGGACCAAGTGGCACAACAAGTGTGGAGTTGGAATACAGGTGGCATAGAAAGGATGTTGCTTATATCATATATCTTTTTCTTAGGCAAACCAAAACATTACAATTAGAGAAAATCTTAAGTAAAAAAAACACTAGGTGGTGGGCTAAAAGTCCAATTGTCTTTTCAATTTTGGTAAACTAATATAGAGTATTGTAGTATTTGTTTTCTAAATTCTCAAATTGTAGGGAATATAGTTATCTCCACACAAACTAGGATGCTCAACAAATTTCGTGCCGATGGAGGCTTGGGTTTAATGTCTATGGCATGTATGGGTTTAAACATGAAAGTTGGCAGGTTAGTAGTTAAAATTTGGATATCCATGGTTGGGGTTGTAGTTGCAGTTATAGTTCTACAAACTGCTATGTTTTTTTTAATTCAAACATGGTATTCCTCCAACTTAAGTTTTTGTTTATAGCAATAGTTGAAATGGACATCTAATGAAAATTGTTTAGTATGCATGTTTTTAGGTGATGCCTCAAAGTGGATTAGATAGTAGATGCCTTGGTAATATAATTACTCTTTAGGCGGAAAAACATAGTTATGAATAAGTACATTGTTAAATGTCCCGTAGAAAATAATAAGAAGAAAATTATGCCTAAAAGCATAGAGGTTATAACTTTAGCTATTAGACCGATATGATTTATTTTTTGTATTCTTGAAGCATTACAGTAAAAAGTACGTACTTTTCCTTTCACTCTTTGCATTTGTTCCAAAAAGCAAAGAAGTTACGTTTTGTGAAACTGAATTTAAATGTTGTTTTGTCATTTGGTTGTTTGATTCTAGGTTTTTTGGCCAAGTCTTCATCCTTTCTCTCATTGCCTTTTTTTGGTGCTGCCACAACTGCAATGGATAAGTTTATGTCATAGCTGACTGGTTCCATTATGTCTATTTAGTACCTTTCTAAACTTGAAGAAAAGAAAGTTCAAATTGGTGCTATTCTAAGTGGTAGATCTACTAAAGATCCATCCCTAAGTTTTGTATTGTAGACGATGGTCTTTCCATTTGGTATTTGAAGTTCCTTTTATGTTTCTTTTTGCTTCTTCTTGCCAATTGTTTAATTTGCAGTGCATACCTATGTATCTGTAGAGGGAGAGGGAAAGTGCAGGTGCAAGTGCAAATGTTCAAGGTGGGTGATTTGGAGGTTCTCTATTGAGTTTGGAAAACATTACGAACCCATTTGGAACAAAAGATTCTATTTGTTCTCTTTTATAGCTGTGTGTTATATCTATTTGTGATTATGTTTACTGGCTCACTTTTAGTTGTGAAGATTATAGCTTCCTTCAATGAATGTAGAAAGAATGCAACTTTAGTACTTCTTTATTTCCTGACTTTGTTGAGTATCTCAATTTTTATCATTCCATTAACTCCTTGATTACTGACTTGATTCAATCATCATTTGATTGAAGGTTGCATCTCACGCACTCAAGTACTTAGGATGCAGAGCAAAGCACCTTATTTGCTATTCATTTGCGTGTGGGCAAGGACACAATTCCTTTTTGCTTCGAGTCTTCAACATGTCAAGGTAATATTTAAAATGGGGGACATGCAAGGGATAGGTTGTATGCCCATACTATCGTCTTTTTGTGTCCTTTATTTTATTTATTGGCACAAGAAAGTGCTTTGAATGGTTGGGGTGAATCAAGAATTATTTTCTTTTCTTTTTTGAAAGTAAAGTGTTAATCAAGTTTTATCATTTTATACCCTTTATGTTTTTATGATCATCACTGTTACATCTTTGATATGATTTATTTGATTTTTGAAACTATTTGGCCTTTTTCCTATTTATTAGGTCAATAAAAAAAAAACAGGTGCAAGACATTGGATGTTACTTTTAGAAGGACGAGCATCTTTGTGGCTTGAAGAAATGAAATACCTATACCATGTAGGTCTCGCAAGAATGTGTTATTGTAATGGCACAGTGTATAATTATATTATTTTGTCAATTGTCAATTTCACCTGAGGTTGTGTTTGGCACAGTGTATATTTTTCACTAGCCTCTTGGTCATATAGAAATATGTTATTGTAATGAAATATGCTTGATTGTGTCCCTTCTAAATTAAATTTGGATTTAGAGCCAATATTAACACATGTTCTAATCTCACTGTATTTTATAAATGGAGTGACTTACCATAATTTTACTTACTACTTATTTAGAGTTCCAAAATATAGAGTTTTGATTGTTGGCTTCAAAATGGGAAGGAGGCGAACATTCAAAAAATAGAATTCAAGCAAAAATTTCATTTGGTTATGCACTGTTATTATTTTGCTTGCTATTGCATCATTATTTTTATGAATAATTTAGTAATGGGCTAATTTGAATGAGATAAATTTTGATTTTATTAATAGACTGTTGTTGCTTTAATGGGTTATTTCTCTTCAACTCATTTATTGAAATTGGTTAGATTAGATGTGCAATGTTTGAAACTTATTTAGAAATTAAATTTTTGGAGATGGAGAGTTTTCTTAAATTTTTTATTAGTAGGGAATGATACCTCATTTAGGTTGTGTTCAAAATTTGTTGTGGCGTGTCTTTAGGAATGGGTAATTACTTGGTTGAACATTTTTAAAAATAAATTAATATTAAATTGGAGTAATAGTTGAAGATTTTATTTGAGTTATTTAATATTCAGTTGTTTATTTATTGTATATATGTCTTCATAGTTATGACGTTGGCGTTTTGTTCTTCTTTGCTACGGTTCGGTTACGTGATGTTGATGTGGATGTCGCGTGTTGTTTTTGTGGCATGTGACATCACACTGAATAGATGCAATCTAATTAGGTACAATCGCTCCACACGAAGAGGTGCAATCCAATGGCTAAGATTGTGTCCATTAGGTGTGTGAAACAATACACTGGCCCAGTGATTGAAATAATTTGGACCTTTCAAATTAAATTCAACGGTCAGAAAATGAGCGGGTTCACTAAAGAAGAGAGATATCACACTCAAATGTACAAGTGTGTACGATCTGTTATCTAATTATAATTTCAAATTATTTTACTTATTATGTCGTAAAAAATGTCGTAATTGTTATAACAAATTTTGATTGATCAATTAGATGAGGTAATATGATCTTTTTTACTATAACTATTAAATTATTTAAATCGTAATTAAAATTATTTTAAAGGTTAATTTGTAAAAAATCAAATTGAATTAATGCAACATAATTATTGAGTTTGCTACGTGCCTTTAATAAGTTTGATGCGTGCCTTCAGGCACGGGCACGGGCATGCGCTAGTATATATATATAGTTGATACGTTTTTAGATTTCCTAAGATTTAGGTTATGTGAATTGAAATGTGGAGCTCCACTAACCCACTCCTAAAAGTGGGTGCACAGCTAAAAACAACCCCTCTCCGTTCTCTATAAAGCAACCCTTATACTGTTAATGGGGAACGTAAAAAAAATGGGTGAAAAGAAAAATGGGGAGAGAAACTTAAAAAGGTAGAAGAGAAAGCTCCAAAAGCAGTCTGAAAAAAAAAGAGCAAGGAATAAGAAGGAAAAATACTATAAGAGCGAAATTTTGAGTAAAGTATGAAGAAACAAAATTTCTATCAACATATCGGTGTTCTTCCGTGAAGTTTAAAGTAAGGGATTTATTTCTCTATTCCGGTCTCTCTTTTCTCCTCTCTCGGGCTGTAAACAAAAAAAATTCTTTATTTCCCACTTTTTGCAGAGTACTCCTAATTATAACTTTTGGTGTATTTAATACACCAAAAATTGGGAGTCATTCATAAAAATATAGAAGTTTTTTCAAATAAAAATTCTATTTTAAATAGATAACTAACTCAAAAATTTTTATTACGAAATAGGAGTTATATTTTAAGTAGGATTACAAGGAATGTCAAATTCTTTACTACTTAATCAAAGTCTTGAATTTCAAATTCCACTTACCAGTGTATGTTTTATTTGTTACCGTGTCAAAAAAAAGAAAGTCAAATTCCTTCCTTTTGATATCATAGAGTGGGTTCCAAAGATGGCTATATGAGGCAAAGTTGTCAATCTCGTACCAGCGGACGTACTGGTTTTGTTACTGGTACGGTACGTACCCGTACCGGTGTATCGTTTCGGACTTATCGCTAAAATTAATATATATTTTTTAAATAATATCTTTTAACAAAAAATCATACTAAACATAAAAATAAAGCATTACAATTTAAAAATAAATCACAAAACATAAAAAAAAAATGATTTTAGTTTCAAATTATGTCAAATTATCCAAAAAAACATGTTAATGGATTTTTTTAATTTTTTAAATACAGACCGGTACAGTACGGTACCGGCCAGTATTGCCCGGAACAGCCTGGACCAGGCCGAAACACTTGCCGAACGGTACTCCGGTGGTCCGGTACCGTTACGAGGGCGGTACGGGACGTCCCATACCGGCCGGTACGGGACGGGATTTACAACTTTGATATGAGGTGATTATATGAGTATAAAATTTTATGTTTCATTTCACCTCCGAAATAAAAAATGAGAAATGAAATTTTATTTTATTTTATTCCTATTTGAAGAATTGCCCAATGGTCTAAAAAAATATTGACACCTCTTGCGGTCTCAACTAATTATTGACACCTCTTGCGGTCTCAACTAATTATTGACATCCATCACGGTCTCAAAAAATATCAAGGCCCCATGGTCTCGAAAATATTGATATCCTTCACGGTTTTAAATAATTATTGACACCCCTCGCAGTCTCAATTAATTATTGACACCCTTGTGGTATCAAAAATTATTGACACCCCCCGTGGTTAACAAATATTGACATCTCTTTCAGTCTCAACTAATTATTGACACCCATTACAGTCTTAAAAAATTATTAACACTATTTGCGGTCTCAAAATAATTATTGACACCCCTTGCAATCTCAACTAATTATCGAAACCCCCAGCGGTATTAAAAAATATTAACACCTTTTATGGTCTCAAAATAATTATTGACACCTCTCGCGGTCTCAACTAATTATCGACACTCCTAGCATAATTAAAAAAAATCTTAACACCACTTGCATGCGGTTTCAACTAATTATTGACACCCCTTCCGGTCTTAAAAAAAATATTGACACCACTTGCAGTCTCAAAAAAATATCGACGCCACTCGTGGTCTCGAAAATATCAATACTCCTCGCGGTTTTAAATAATTATTGACACTCCTCGCGATCTCAATTAATTATTTATACCCTCGCGGTCTCAAAAAATATTGACATCTCTCAGGGTCTCAAAAATATTGACACCCCTTGTGGCCTCACAAAATTTATAAATGTTAATTATATCCCAATGGCCATATGGTGGATGGTTTATGAATAAAAATATAAACACGAATGGATTCATAAAAATGAAAGTATATAAATAATAAAAAAATAAATAGACAGCTCACTTGACTTTTCACAATGTCCCTTGTGACTTAAAAGAAAAATATCCTTTGAGGTTTGTAAAATTTGCCCTTCGCGGGCCTCAAAATTGTGCCTCTCGTGGCTAAAAAACAATTATGCCCAAGTGGACTATTTAAGTTCTTAAGCATATTTATAATTAATTTGCTTAAGTTTAAAAATTGGATATATTCCAACATGCATGGCCATGAGCTGCTTGAAAAACAAATCAAAGTTTGCCCCCAAAAAAGAAATATATATATATATATATATATATATATATATATATATATATAATATCAAATACTTTAGCTAAAAAAACTAGAACTCGTATCAACTTGATTTCAATTCAGATTTATTCTTGACTCGAGTACGTAGACAACTCACTATATGGATTCAATCACAATTTTATTTGTGAACCCCAAATGATCAATAAATATTAAAGATTCAACATGAACTATGCTAAAATAAATAAACTCCATGTTATTTATTTATTCAGCTCTTAAAAATTATCATAGTTAGAATCAAAAGGTTTTCTTTTACCAAAAGATGTAATTAAGAAATATGTTATATTTCGAATGAGTCCAACCTACATAATAAAAACTTACAATTTATGTAAATGAGATTACATTGAGCAAATATCAAATTTTTGCCTCACAGTTACTTTTTATTAGAAACCATCAAGTTTCCGGATGTTGCATCCATTATAGTATCAATATGGGCTAATTAGAATTCATCCTTTGGACATGTCTTGTTGAGGTCACAAAAATTCATGTATATGTAAATTTGTCCACTCTTCTTCTTCACCAGCATGACATCGGCGAGCCATGCTGGGTGTTGGATAGGACAGATGAAGCTGGCCTTTCTCAGCTTTTCGATTTCCTCATCAATCTTTTCTTTCAAGTTTGGGTGATATTTCCTCAGTGACTGCTTGACGGGTTTGAGTTTGGGAAGACATCTTGTCGCATCCGAAAATTTTCTAGCCCCCCTCACAAAAAAGAAGTGTGAATGGGAAAGAATAATTTCTTGACTTAAAATGCGACGGAGTATAAAAATGAGGCTAACAGTTGGGTCTTGCTTAAAAATTAGAGTCACAACGATATCAAATTCGGACGTGACAAGTCATTTCTGAAGAAGATGTTTTTAGAAAATACTTTGTTTAATTTGGCTCGGAAATTTGATTCTGGTTATAAAATGTCTTTTTTTAAAGATCTGGTGTCGAAAAGAGAGACATTCGAGAATTTAGTGTTACGAGTTGGGAAGGAAAATATAACGAAAGACAATAAAAGTTACAGAAAATGGGTAAAAGAGAATATTAGGAGTTATACCCTGCAGATGTCGACGCAGTCTGGCTATATGCAGGCAATGTAAATGTTATTCTCGAAAAAATTCATACAACGAAGGCCAGGGACGTGCATGCAAAGTAGGTAAAGAATTCAAGACCATGCAACATATCAATTTTGTCTCGGAAGTTTTGGAGTATAAATTTCACTTTAGCCAAAATCGCGAAACATGCGCTGACAAAAGCCTGACTTATGACTTTTGTAATTTTGACTTCAAAAAGTCAACATCTGAATTCTCTAGAAATGCAAAGTAGAGGCTCTCTAGAAATACACACTAGAGGCCTTCTAGAAACGTGGACTAGAGACGCAGAGGGCAACTTTCTCAAGCACAATATTTACATTGAAAAGAACAAAAAAGAAAAGGAATTAAAATGAGAATAAGGTTTGCAAGTTTAGCTATTTTAGCCCATACCTTGTATTGATTTGGAAGTTGATCATTACGATAGAGCAAAAAAGAGACACGTACGGCTAGATAAAATCATAACCCATCATAACTTTGATTTCTAAAACTCTATTATCTCGAGCTATGCTCATATAATAGTACATTTGGATCTTTCTAAAAAATCCTAACCTACGAACAATTGGGCAGAGTTTCTTTTTGCTTTTTCGTGATATCCTAATTAGAACCTAGCTAATTTCTTTCTGGTTCCAATAGTTTCGAAGCCACGAGACTTGAAACGAATCGAAAAGAAAAGGAAAGAAGGCTAAAGGAGAATTCTCGAAGGGAAGTTAGATCACCGATTTCATTATGGGAATGCCTTCGTTCTTTGTGAGATCAGGCTACTTTAGTTTTATGTAAGGTGTTAAGTCGGCTTAGGAAATTTTAGGGGGTAAAATCGCAGAGTGCCAACTTAGGGAGGTGAGTGGCCTATTTATAGATAACCTAGGCCAATAAGAGAAAACCCTAATTCATCCACCAATCCGATATTTGTCAACACTTGAACCACCAATCAAGGAAAATCCAACAAGTGTGCCCAAATGGGACTGGCCCTAGTGAAATTACCATATTGCCCCTAGTTCATCAAAATTCAATTTTTTGACCTTGGAACTCCAAACGAACTCGCATTAGACCTCGAATATAGTCGATGAACTCGTATCGTTGCACTGACCAATAATATCTGCTTCTAAAAGTTTGGACATATCGGCTTATAAATTGTGCCCCCAGGACCTTATTCTAAATAAACGAATAGGTCGATGTCGCCTGATTTCATCCTAGTCACTGTCAATGGACTCATACTGATCAGTGGCATGAGATTGACATGATGGAATAATGTTGTCTTGTGAATAGTGCTCATGAGCCCCAGTCTACGCAAGGGCAAAATGGTCCTTTTCCATGTCGATTTGTTGAACTTCTTCAGGCTTGTTCCTCTGGCATTCCAATTACCTTGGAGGTGTGTCAATGATTTCAAATTAGGATCCTTGGTGAAAATTAGGCCGATAAAGTCATCCCTGACTTAATTAGAAGCTCTTCCCCATCTTCGTCCAAATAAGGGGCAAAAATGTGCATTTGCATTTAGATATTTTTCGGAAACTTTTTGAACAATTTGTTTGATCTTTGAGACATGCTAACACCCTGCATATATTGTGGAGGCATTCTGGGTTAATTGCACTGACATTTGAAGCTCGCTGTTGATGAACTGCATATCTAAGGACAAAATCGTCATTTGCATCCAAACTTCACTAAACTTACTAGGGTTATACAAGTATCATCAAAATCATGGCCTGCATGACGCTTGAAAATGTCTTTGGTGAAGTAATTCGGTCTCCAAATCATTCCCTGCATCTTTTTCCTAATCAGGGACAAAATAGTTATTTTGCGCACAAACTTCTTTGAGTTCGTTCTAATCTCATGATGGTTTGAGTGGTGGGAAAAATTTGGTGTCAACACATCTAGATGATAAGATACCAATGTATCGTATAGCATTGGTATCTTACCGTAGTGCGAGGAAAAGATGTCACGGTATTGTCCCAAGAGTTCTATTAATTTCTTTCTTTCTTCTCCCACCAATGATTTGCTGACAAGGATTGGCATGGCTACTTCTCCCTTTCTTTTCAAATATATTTCTTCCAGCTCCTCGGGCTGAGTTTTAGGGCCATCTTGCATGCATTCTAGGGCAGGTTCGGGCTTTTCCACCACTTGATCCTCTGTTATATTGCAAATCTCTTCTCGCATGGGGGGCAACTTCACTCTCTATAGTTGTTGTCTTGACACACCATCACAAGTAATACACTATATTTCTGCCTTTTGCGGACTTTCTTGATTTTTTGGAGCATTGGGGAATTAGTGGTTCTTGAGGCCTTATTGGATGTTGCTTGGTCTTCTTCGTGATTGTCCTTGATGTTCTCCCACTTGCGGAATTTTACTGTTTATTGGCCTTCCCTGTGCGACAGATGGCTCTTCTTCAAGCTCAGAAAAGAAAACCGTATTCGAAAGGTGGGCCTCATACACTTCAAATGGTTTTTTTGAAGGCCCCATTGTGACCTTCTTTTTGTCTTAAATCCTCTTCAAACATTGGTAATAGCTTGATAGGACTGTCGCGCACTTGTGCATCTACATCCTCTTGTGATGATGTGCTAGTTTGTTTGAGCATCGATGATGTGGAACTTCGTGGCCGCTTAAATGTCTCCCACGGCGATGTCTACCATTACATATCCATTGGATTCTTTTTTGTCTCTCCCAAAATCGGTGATAGTAATGGGACTCTTGACTATGTGGCCTTTAGGGATTCCTGCTTTCTTGAAGCTGGCAAGAGGTATGATGTTGAGGGATGCGCCACCATTAAGGAAGGCTCCCCATAGTTCTATGTTGTTGATGAGTTGTCACATAGAGGGTACGGTTATGGGTGAAAGTCACCCTCTTATCGACGTCAGAGAAGCTAATGGTATTAGCCCCTTTTCGAATAATCTGCAGCACTGAGCCATTTGTAACTATGCAGGTTTCCTAGTGTATCTCGCCAATATCCATCAAGCCTTTAGTAATGTCTGTTCTCACGGTGGTATCAAGGTCCAATCCGTCAAACAAGACTTTGAACTTCATGAAGTTTTGAGGACTTTTTACCATAACATTGGGGTATAGGGTTGCTAATGGAGATTTCTAATTGCCTATCTCTTCAAGGTGGTTGTAGTGTGAGACCATGTAAACCTCTTCATCTTCGAGCCCTTATCCTTTCGATTAGAATTCCTAGTAGGGCGCTATGTTGAATGTCTTGCCCCCTTCCCGATGCTCAAGATATGGCCTCTCGTAAATGTCCCTCTATCCAACATCTCCTGTCTTTAACTCGTTTGCGGTTTGTTCTCGTTTGAAAATTCTTTAGAAGATCCAACAATCATTCACCAAGTCTTTAGTATGTCTATGGTGTACACAATAGTTTGAGTTGTCACGGTCTCTTCTTGTGGGCATAGGGTCAAAGTCTGGAAGTTTTAACTCTCCATCAACTTCATTCATTTGCTAGTGCTTTCACTTCTTTTATGCTGCAAGCGTAGTTTGGTGCATCATTTATTTCCTTCCTTTTCTTGATCCCTCAAAGACATCACCTTATAATTTCTGCAACCTTATCGCGGAAGTCACAACCAAGACGAATTGGATCCGTGGGGAGAGAGAGCTATCGCTGGTGGGTAGTTTGATAGTTGTGCAAAAATTGTGGGCAACTTCATATTGTACGAAAAAAGTTGGAAGGTTGATGTTGATCAAGTGGACGCGATACTCAGGGATGATCCCTTCAACACAAATCCTAACTAGGTGGGATTCGTCCATTGGCTCGTGGCAATCCACTGCTCGGTCTTGGAACCGATTGATGAAATTCAAGATGTCTTCATGGTAACTCTAACTTTCTCTTCCAAGGGATACAATGCCAACCTTCTCCCGTATCTAGAAGAATTTTGTGTAGAAATTCTTCACTATGTCTTCCCATGTCAAGATCGATTACTGGGTCAAGTTGAAATACCAATTGTAAGCTCTGCCAATTAGGGACTCTAAAAACTCGCGAAGGCGAAGGTTCTATTGAACCACATGTTGCCCCACCCCTCCAAATATCGTGAAGAACACCATCATAAAGGGCACGGAGAAGCTAATGATCAAAAAGATGAAGGGCAAGGAGACAATCCATGAGTCAATCCGTAATGCCTTGACACAATAGGAGTCCATTGGTGTGTTTTAAAGTTCAAATGAACAACCTCAACAATCTTAGTAAAAGTGCGTAGAAAAACATTATTTTGCCCTTGCATAAATATGGGCCTAGGAGCATCATCTGCATGTCGATAATAACTACATCATGAAAACCTCATAACATTGACCCTTGTGATGGTATGAGTCCATTAACAGTCTCAGGGGATCAATTGAATGACGTCGACTTTTTCGACATTCTAGAACAAAGAGCATATATGAGCACTATTTATGAACCGGCACAACCTAGCCATGACAACCTCATATCATTGATCCTCGTAATGATACGGGTCTATTGACAGTCTTTGGGATTCAATTGGACAACCCGGGCTTTTTGGGCAGTTCTAAACAGGAACTAGGGGCACAAACAACATAATCGTGCCATGGCAGCTTCACCACCACAACCCACACATCGGCACGAGTTATCTGCATTGTTTGTCAAGGAATTAACGGAAACTAAAGGGGAGGGGGAATAAATATATTCATTTGTAAATTAGGGGAGATCTCTATATTTTTCAGAACCTCATGAGAGGTCTTTGCATTTGTCAGCAACATCTAGGAAAAATTAGTGCAATTTGTCCAAAAAATAAATATTAAGGGGATGAAGTACATAGTACAGTCAGCTATCATCTGACTCTCACAGTACACCACTCAATTTTCACTTTTACATAGCAACCAAATGAAATTAGTAAAAGCACTCATCAATTTCAACTACTACCTAGAAACCAAAAAAGAAAAAATGAAAGAGAAAAGCAAAACATAAGGAGAATGAAACAGATCAAAAGGTTGGAAAGATCAAAATTTAAGGTGTACTACATAAGTTGGCTTCAGAAATCTTCAAAGCTATCTCTGATCCTTAAAGCATAAGAAAATCACTCAACCTCAGACTCCTCAAATACCATTGCTGCATTGGGGGATCACCTAGGAGGTCAATTCTGTAATTACAGGTTAATTTTGATGAAGATGATCAGTCACTGCAAGTGAAAGGTATTGGGTTGTTTAGCTTGAGCAAGCATCTGGACAACTTCCCTCATGGTTGGTCTTTCCACACTGTGTTCTTGGACGCACAGCATTGCAACAAAGAACACCTGCATTGCCTCAACTACCGGCACATTTTTCAGTCTCTCATCTAGTATCTTTACCACCCCTTCTTTGCTCCAATTCGTCTTCATTTTCACCCATTGAACGATGTCCATCCCTTCTTCTTCAAAATCACCCACTGGTCTCCGCCCCGTTATAAGCTCCAAAAGTACCACTCCAAAGCTATAAACGTCGCTTTTCTCATTGACTTTCAATGTGTATGCATACTCTGTCACATGAAATCATTACATAGTAACGGTTACATGGTATATTTTTAAATTGCAAAAGGAAGGAAACGTGGAAAAGGAGACAAGAAAAATTTGTTATGGGTATTTTATCCCAATATGGGGTGACAATTAATGATTGACGTAGGGTACCTAAGGGACTAGTGGTCTTTGCACTGTACTGAATATGGATAAGAATAAAGAATTCCCCCTCTGTGTAAATAAAATAAATAATGAGGAGTATCTTTTGTGCCTTGGGGATCTGGAAAAGTAACAGTTCCATATACATGCTCTTTCTAGGGCTTGGGGAAAATTAAAGCTGAGATCACAATCAGGATTCTCCAGTGTTATGCTTTGAATCCACGCTCCCCATTTCTCCTGTTATATGTTAGGGTTTAATTTGAGTCAAAAGTGTTTCCTGATTGGTTTGAATGAACCTGGGGTAATGGTTTCCAAGAAAAGAAAAAGGTTCACCAAGAGGGTGAGTGAGCAAAAGGAAAAGCTGAATGGGGAATTTTCCTTTATGTTAGTGGAGGTTTTACCCTTCTTGGACTACACATGACTCTCTTTACCACTTTACTACAAAAGAACAGTATATATATATTCGCGTTTTTAATAATTCAAGGTGTCAGGACTATCTTAAGTGCATCTCGACTAATTTTCAGGTACCAATTCTATCGTCTTCTTGTTGGAACAGTATGTATTTTTGTATAACATCGGTTTTAGCCATGGAAATAAAGATCACCAAACTCGGAAATGGTGTTTCCAACCATGATTCAAGTGACTGAATTAATTTACCAATAAGAAACAAGAAAGCAATGTTAAACAGAACTAGCATGAAGTGATATTAGATGTAGCAAGGAAAACTATGAATAGAACTAGCAGGAAGAAGTTAATTACCTGGAGCAATATAGCCATAGGAGCCAGCAATAGCAGACATGCACTCTGATGTTCCAGAGTTTTGCAAGAACTTGGCCAGTCCAAAATCTGCGACGTGGGCCTCAAAATCAGAGTTGAGTAAGATGTTGTTGGACTTGACATCGCGGTGGAGTATCAAAGGGGTGCAATCATGGTGCAAGTAACAAATCCCTTTCGCGGCTTCAATGCCTATTTTCAGCCTTGTATCCCATTCGAGATACATACCTCTCTTCCCATGAAGTACTTCACCTAAGCTTCCGTTTGGCAAGTACTCGTACACCAGCAAGTTGGTCTCTTTGTTTGAACAAAATGCCAGCAACCGAACAATGTTCCTATGCCGTATCCTACCCAATGTCTTTATTTCTGCAGAGAGGCCGTTATCGTGAGAAGACCCCTTGCTTATCCCCAACAACTTCTTCACTGCTACTTGCTCTCCGTTTGACATTTCTCCTCTATAAACAATCCCGGCTCCACCTCTCCCTATTACATTAGTCTCTTTCAAGCATTCTAATATGTCATTGCTTCCGAATCCCAGCTTTTGGAATGCGGTGAGCTTCCATGAATTGGAATTCTTTCTTACCTTTCGGGTCTTGATAATCGCCAACACAACAAACACCAAAGAACAAAATAGAAGTCCTAAAGCAAAAATAAGCTTGTATTTTCCGGGGACCTTTGATTTGTTGACACTATTTTGCTTGTTTGCTTGTACTGGTGAGGTTGCTGAGAAGTTGCAAGGACTAAAGTAGGGTCCGCAGAGTTGGGGGTTGCCGATAAAAGAAGTGGAGTTGAAGACTGAATATTGTCCATTTTCAGGTATCTGTCCGGAGAAGTTATTGTGGGAGAAATCTGCTGATGTTAGGCTTTTCATGAACCCAATTTCCTTGGGTAGGCTCTGGTTCAAATGGTTCCAAGAGATGTTGAAGTAGTTTAGTATGCGAATTTGAGTGGTTTGAATTGGGATTGGGCCTGAGAGTTGATTTTGGCTCAAATCTAAGTAAGTCAGGAGGAGACAATTACCAATCTCTTGTGGAATTGATCCAGAGAAGTTGTTTCTGCTCATATCAAACTTGAATATGTTTACCAGCCTCCCTATATCGGATGGAATATCCCCTACGAATCGGTTCCCATTCAACAGAAGGATATTCAAGCTAGAGAAATTTCCAATAGAAGTAGGAAGAGAACCTGATAATCGATTGTTTGAAAGATTCAGCTGACCAAGTTTTGAAGGCAACTTGCTCTGCCTCTGTTCCTCAAGTTGTCCAGTGAGGTAATTGTTTTGTAGTTCCATGAGCGATAACTCGGGTAAGTAGAGGAACCCTTTCGGTATCGACCCACTCAAATAATTCTGCCCCAGACGAACTCTTGAAAGTGTCTCGCATCTACCCAGATCCTCGGGTAGAGGCCCGAAAAGAAAATTGTTGAGCAGAATCAAGATCTCCAGACTCCTTCCAGAACAGAGAAATTTTGGTACTAATCCTGTGAGCTTGTTAGTAGAAAGATCAATTTCAGTCAGCTTAGCGTTCTGTCCAAGCTTCGATGGAATGGACCCGGTGAAATTGTTCTGCCAAAGCTTCAACACTTCCAAATTGGGTAACTCAGCAACGACACGAGGAATCTCCCCGTGGAACTTGTTGAGAAACAAGTTCAAGAGGGTGAGCTCCTCAAGGCCTGAGAGTAACTCAACCGGGATCTCCCCTGTGAGCAAGTTGTTTGAAAGATCAAGGGAATTTAAGCTAGTCAGATTGCCTAATTCTGGTGGGATTGAGCCAGTGAGCTGATTAGTTTGCAGAAAGAGTGTGTCAAGCTTGTTGAGATTGCCCAATTCTGGTGGGATTAAACCTTTCAACCCACAACTGGAAAGGTCTAAATGAACTAAATTCACCAGCTTACCAAACTCAGGTGGGATTCCCCCATCAAACAAATTGAAGTAACCCAAGTGAAGATGATTCAGGTTGGTAAGATTACCAAGCTGTTTGGGTATAAATCCAATCAAATTGTTCCCCGCCAACGACAGGTAATCGAGTTTCTCTAGGCTTCCATAGACAGGAGGGATTTCACCCGAAAAGTAGTTCCCGCCAAAATCCAAATGCTTCAGCTTCGAAAGTTCAGCAACACCACCCAATGGAAGTGATCCGGAGAACTCATTGTTGTAAGCGTCGAGAACCACTAGCTCCTTCAAATGAGAGAATTGCCAGTTCAGACTTCCATTGAACTGGTTACTGGAGATGTTGAGGAATTGAAGGCGAACTAGCTTGTGAATTTCGACAGGGAAAGTCCCGGACAAACTGTTCCCGGAGAGTGAGATATTTACAAGGGTCTGAAGATCAGTGATTGCGGGTGAGAGAGTGCCAGAGATGTTGTAGTTGGATATATCGAGCGAAACGACTGATCTGTTCTTGGCTTCGCATTTGATGCCTGTCCAAGTGCAGAGGGACTTGTAGTTTGAAACATTCCAGCTGTTTAGAGGAGAGTTTTGGGGAGCTTCAAATGCTTGTTTGAGAGAAACTAAAATGGAGGCCTGCTGCCTAAGGAACAGATTATGAAAAGATGCAGAATCACAAGAGGTGATGGATATGAAGAGGAGGAGAGAAGAGATAATGACAAGCCTCGTATCATAAGCAGCTGCCATTGGAAGAAGCTTTGTTTGAGAATTGACAAGGTGGGTTCTACAGAACAAGATTTTGTTGGAATCAAGGTTGAAGAATTGAAGCAGCCATTTTTGGAGAATTCAATTCAATATAGCTTATAGTGTGTGATAGAGAGGAAGGAAGTGGTAGCTTTGGATGCTTTTAATATGGGACTCGAGCTTTGATTTTACTAGTTGCTTTTTTTTTTTTTTGAACTTTTATATTGTTGTTTTCATCTTTAACTTTATAAAAACAAAAGCAAAAGCAATGTTTGTGCAACAGTGCATAAAGATGCATATTCCAAAGGGCCTATTGATCAAACCAAAATTCAGTATTCCATTACTTTTCATTGAATTTACTTTCATGTCCACTGAGCTTGGTTGCTGCGGTTCTTGATCCGAAAACAAGGCAGGAATCAAGAATCTCAAAGAAAAACAATTATCACAAACAAATTAGCTAATCTTTTTGAGATTCAACCACGTCCAGATTTCAATAGTTGTTTAGGTTCATATTTTTCTCAATTATTTTCGAAAAAAACTGATTAACCTCTAATGTACTGAAAAAAAAGCTCAAAAAAGAGTTCAAAATGAATGTAGGGTAAAAAAGGGATAAATCAGCCTAAGGCATGCACAGTATTCCTTTTTTTTTATTTTTTAAATAAAGTTATTTATATTTTTTCGCTTTTCATGTAGATAGATACGCCTTGATCGAGCTGACCATCTTTGTTGTTTTGCATCAAAATAAGCACTGGCGCTTGAGGAGCCCCCACCTCATACTTTAAACCACTCCAAGGAATAGGAAAAGCAAGCATTTTTTTTATAAAGAATTTGTTGGATTCAAGGCATTACCCCTCTCTCTCTCTCTCTCTCAAAGAAAGAGCTAGCTGGGGGAGAAAAAGAAAGAAAAGGGTTCTCTAATGGGGTTTGCTTTGCATATAAATTGAACTCTCATAGTTTTGCTACAGAGACCCCATGGTTAAGGGTGTGGGGCCTCATGCTCCATCAATTTGCACCTCAGAATAAGGTTTGACCAGTGTGGATACTATTAATAAAAGCTTCACCCTTTTCTTTTAGGAAAGCAAAGATGATGGATGGGGCTGATGGGTTGTGTCTTTTTTTTGTTTTTGTTTTGCAGCATATAATAAGAAGGTGAAATGATGAATTAGCATAGCACAATGTTTGTTGAGGGTCCAGAAGGGGGAACACTAATGTATATTGAAATGTAATGCGATTATGGGAGCATACACTCAATTCGCAGTGATGGTATTAGCCCCTCCGTGCAGGAAGGGTCGATTGTTTCTATATATCCATACATTGTGATCATCACTGAGTGCTTTATTTGTAATACAATAAGGAATTGAGTACTCATTTCTTTCTCCGGACTGGATATTATTCCCGAGACTATATCAGACTGTCATACCACGAATGTTATGTTTAGAGAATCATCAGGTTAAATGTACGGATTTTCTTTAATCGGTATAGCTTACGTTTGATTTGAATGACTCGAATAAATGATGACTTGACCAGACAACTAAACTAGCCTAACTTATCGTTTTTTATGCAATTATATTAACAAAAAGCTATTCTTGAGACTTCGTCATATGCATAAGCTAATTAATAAGAGCAAATATAGATACATCATTCAATATATTACTCGCATACAAGTATATTACTATCATATAACTAATAGTAAATTAAATTCAACATGAAATAATTAAAATTAAAAAATTCCATTTGCAACATAAAACAAAAATTAAAAAACGTAAGAATTATTTATTGTTATTTTATTTATACTGATGATGCCAAAAACTGATGAAGCTTCTCGTGCTCCGTATCTTGGCATAATGTTTTGAATTTTCGGAGACGTTAGTTAAAAGAATTTAATTGAGCCAAAATAAGATTTCATTTAATAGACATAGCAAAAATCGAGTTTGATTACAAGAACTAAAATTCTCGGGAATTACAAAAAAATTTGAAAAATATAGAGCAATTATAATCTAGGTAAATCAGGATGCAATCTGGTCTTCTTTGGTGACGTCTTCAATAATCTGGTTGTCAATCTCTTCCATGTTGTCCTCGATACTTGGTGTGAAAATCCAGTGGCAGGAAAATTACACCATAAGTGATAAAGCTCAATAAATAAATCTTAATCGTATCTCCCAATTTATGCAACATATCAGAATATGCATGATCTTGATATGAACAAATAATAAGTAGCGGAAGCAGTAAATAACAAGATATAGAAAATAAATCAAAGTGTAATGCAGTTGATAATTCTCTAAGTCAACGTCTATGTCTAGTTTTAAGTTCTGACAGAAGTGTCTGATAATACCATAAATGTCAAACTCTAATTTCCGATCTACACAAGCGTTGCTCGTAAGTCAAAACTTTAATTCAGTAATATGATGCTCCCATTCAATATAGTCTAAGTCCTATGTTGAATTGTGTTCCCGACCACCAGCCTTTCCAACATTGGCTTCCATACAACATGTTCCTAATCATTATGCTCTTGGCCTTTATGTTTTCCGTATGTCATGCCCGACATCAAAATATTCTATTTTGTTTCTACTACATTAGGTTTTAGTTTAAAGGACACGACACAACTTATGAACATAAGCCAGCTCACAACATAGTTTGGCTAAATACATGACACGACTCACTACACAACTCGGCTCAAGATGCAGTTCAGTTAAAGACACCTTATGAAATCAGTCATAGTTCAACTCAAGCCATATCACAACTAAAGGCATCCTAACACACAATTCCCAAGGAGTAAAATTATTTCTTGAATCACACGTGTCTATGTTGTTCTCAAAATATCAAGTTACGTTCAAAAGGTCGCATCAGTGATCTGGTGAATGTCCACCTGATGCTTACAATACCCAAGTGTTCAATGTTGACCAAAATAATTTCATCAGATGCTCATTAACAACCAATGTCAAAGAATAACATGATTTGCATAGTAATTAAGTCTGAGACAATAACTTAAGTCATAGAGTTTATGCATGTGAATAGCAGAATCATCAAGCAATGCATGTTGTTTATGTTACATCCTATTTAACGGCCGCTGAAGAACGTGCACAAGGAGGTCAATTTATGGTTTAAGTTTGTTATTTACGGTTCCTAAGTTGATAGGTTCAAAGTTTATGTTTTTTGGTCAGAGAAAATTTCAAACAGTTTTAGCTAGTGATCAGTCGGAGTAAGACCTTGGCTGATCAAAAAAGGTCAATGGCTTTTAATAGCGTTGACTCTTGACTGGTCATGGTAAAAAGGGGTGACCAATCGAGATGGGATAGTTTGAACTCATAAAGGGTAAGTCTAACTGGTAGGGAAAGTATGGTTGACCGGTCAGGGAAAGTGTTTTGATTTTGAACAGAAGCTTAAGGTGACCAGTCTGAGTGGTTTAGGAAATACAAACTAGTAGTAAATTTTGATCGGTCAGAACGTCATGGTGATTGATCGGGTTTTGAGACATTTCAGTATCATATTAGCCAACAAAAAGCAAATGTGACCGGTCAGGATTAAGGATAACTGGTCAGTCGATCGTCTTTGAAAAAAAAAATCACAATTGGGTTTTTGTTAAAACAGCTTCGTGAAACTCAATTCAAGGATCCAAAACATAAGTTAAGATTAGCAGAGAGATATTTACCTTACTAGGGCTAGATTGAATATCGGATTAGAGTGATTGAACTTGGATTTTGTGTTAGAACTTCTTATGGGTTTTCACTCTCTAATGCAAAGATGGCTTTCTTTCTCATAAAGTAGTTGATTTTCACTCTCTAGAATTTTGGTGCCTTAGATTCTTCGAGAGGAAGAAAGGAAGGAAGCTCTAATTTATAGAAGGAAAAAATCATCGGATTTAGGAGAGATTTCTTCATCATGAATTTTCTGTGAAGGGTTGAGTGCAAGCTTAGAAATGCCAACGGCTGCCATTGAAGGAGTAAAAGAACTAAGAGAAAGTTACAACCATTAGGATAGATTTCTTGGTTTGATGTGGTTTTGAAACAAACCATGGAAGGAGGGTGATTTGGGGCTTGAGTGTGGGACAAGGGAACAAAACCATTGGAGAGGAACGATACGGTCTAAAGAAATAGAAGGCTTAACTAGAAAAAAACCAACATGGGAAAAATATAGGCATCGAGGTGAATGATGATACGTGGAAATGATTTGGTGTGGGTGCTCCATGGAACATGGGTCATCTTCTATGGGTTTGGGCCAACCAATGTGAGGCCAAAAGAAATAGATTTGGCATTGGGCTTACAAAGAGAATAATGGTCTGGGCTTGCATGGAATGTGTGTGCCAAGGTGGGATGAGTAATAATTTTTTTGCATAAATTAATCACTCGAAATGAAATGAAAATAAAATAAAATTCAATATTCAAACCCAACTATGGAGGAGAGGAATCGTCAAGTTTTGTTGTGCTTGTCAATCTGGCTCATTAAATCATCCATGTCCACTAGGTTGGACAACAAGAAATCCTCAAAGATTTGACTACAGTGATTCAAACCCAGCTTGAATGAAGTGATGCATCACTGGATCGCACCCGTGTATCTCGTTTAAGAGTTCCCAATACTAAGCAAAATATTGACAGAGGAATTCGTTTGCTGACTTCCTAAGACTGAGAAGGGAGTCAATCTCCTTCTTCAGTCGGTTGCTCATCAAAATTCGAGTAAGGAACGCGATCGAGAGCTCTTTGAAGGACAATATTGAGCTCCTTTGTAACTTGTCAGACCAGAAAAGGCCAAGCTCTCTCAAATTGGATGGGAAAAGTTTACACATAAGTGCATCCTCAGTATTGTACAACGACATCATTTGCTTAAAATGCATCAGGTGGGTGTAAGTATCTGTATTCGGGTCATACTTGGTGAATTGAACTTTTGTGGAGGACGAACGACATCAATCTCCCTAGTGAATGGGGAAGAGATCAATTGATCGTGGATAAAGTCACAGTGAGACCTTGTCGACCGAGCAAGAGATGTCGCAGTGAGACCTTATCGACCGAGCAAGAGATGTTGCGTGATACCTTATCGGCCGAGCCTTCTGCTCGTTCGGCCTCTTGTGCCTCTTGGCAAGCTGATGCCTAAGATCTTCTCCTCTGTCTAGCCGAGGAGAGCGTTCTCGATGGTCATAGTGCTGAAGGGAACGGTCATTTCGTCTCCCGTCTCTCTTGCCTACTTGTTTCTCATGAGTTGGTGTTGCAGCAGAAGCCATGCTCAGTGGTGATACCGAGTTGTTGTTGATTGAGAGGGCTCCCAACCTCTTGTGTATTGGGATTCGCAAAACCTAGCGCTCGTTGCCTGAACGCCGCTCAAAGGGAGGGGTGCAGACACTCTCTCGACCCTTGCGTCCTTCGTGACGCTTAATCTCGCCATGATTCTCAAGTCGTTCTAAGGTAGGACTCCTCCATTTTGCACCATGCCCCGTTCTGTCAGGCGGTGAAGTTAGGCAGCGTCTCCAATGTCTCTATTGCGAGAGGTTTCTCTATTTTGAAAGAGTTGGATCGTCAACTTTAGTTGCGCTACCTCTTCACTTACCAACTGGAGGAGTTGGTCTTTCTTTTCTAGGCAAGCACCCAAACGCTCGACATATGACTGATTGTGGAGCTTTGTAGGCGGTCAATTAATCCAGCGCCCACAACTGTCTTCCCAATTCGGTTGGGATCTACGTGATCACCTTGTTTATTTGCTATTTTCGTCATTACTTCGGAAGGGTTAAAAAGCTTGGATTGATTACTAAGGTGAGAAGTTAATTGAACTTTCACTATGGTCGTCAAAATGTAGAGTCTAGAATCCACTCTTGAACTTCTCACTTGAATTTCAGTTGTCTTTATCGTGCTGCAAAACACTCAAATACTAGGTTAGTGCCGACTTGAATTAAGTTTTCGACAAGTACCCCGATGCTTAAATTAGCTTATGTGGAGAGAGAAAGCAACTTGAAATCTTTTGGAGAAAGCCTGCATGTACTTGAAGTTTGAGTGTCTTTGGGTATTTATAGAGCGCATGTAACAAACTACTTGGGCATCGGGTGAGAACGTCATGCTGTGGATTGCAAATCGCGGTGGCTCTGTCGCGTGCTCCACGTTCATGCAGATCAGGCAGACATGTCTGAATGTTCTGTAACTATTTCTCCCCCATGTCTTCCCAGGGCAACTGCCCACAATGTGGAAAGTACGCCTCTGCATCATCGTGCCTAGTGTAGGGCCCTCAGCAATAGGGCTGGAAGTTGCGACTTGAGAGATTTTGAACCTGGTGATGAATGCCGACCGACTGGACTTTCAGTTGGACCTTGTTGTGTGCTCGACACTAACTGAGGCACGTTAGCTGGCCTTATTGAACCTCTCGGCTAAATGATGATAGGGCCATCATTGGGCCCTGGCTCAGCTCGAGCCCAACATAAATAGACCAACCGTGATCATGGGCTGAACGTCCATTGTATTGCATATTCAGCCTATCACACAAATAATAAAAAAGTACCGCCTAGGGCATTGAAGCTTCTTCCATTTGCCCTCTATGCCAGCAAGAAGATGAGAACACCTGTTCTTCTTATTCTAAATGGGTATATGACAATGTGTTTGCTCTCTTTGCAACATCTCTAAAATTCACCATTATGGGGATAATGAAGTGAATTTGCTAATTGGCAAACTAAGTGAAAAATCCTTTCATAATAAATCTATCCAAAAGGTTGCTTGGGCAACCATGAATTGGTGTACTACACTTGTGGCACGAAAGAAATTGTAGAGTTTTTCAGGAACATTCAAATAACCACTTTCTAGTATTGTTCAACTCTATTAAGCTCTATTCGTTAAATCATTGTGTATGCTTTTATGTCATGCATTCCTCTTAAGGTTATATCCACTTTCATAGTTTTTTTAAGGTGATTTTCTCTTGTAATAGTGGATAACATGCCTTTCTTATTTCTTTGTTTTGCTTGTTCTTCAATAAAATTCTTAATTGTGAAAAAAAGAAATTAGGTCTCTCTGCTTCATACAAAACTATCAAAAGTGACTTTACTCTTCAACTCATTCTCTCTAATTACATGAAGTCGATTTGAGTTATGATTACACTACCCAATGCAATAGCTTCTATTACAGCAAAGTCCAAAATAGCATAACCAAATGATTGTTTAATCATGATGGAGTTCATGCTGCGGAATGAATCAAGGGACTAAGGATGGTTTTGATGCCAACAGAGCACACTGAAGCAATTATAACAGCTTCAACACCTATTGATTTTGCAGCTCTTAACTATTTTTCTATTGGTCGAGAAAAGCTAGCACTTGCTTTACATCCTCATGGCTCTGGAATCGAACCATTTCTTTATATCTAAGAAGAACTTCCAGATTAATAGGAATGAAGCTTAATCGGAACGAATTAGACATTTTCATCTATATACACCGGTATAAAACATCAACAATTTTGAATTGATCAATTTCTCCTCAATAATAAGTGTTTGGGCCAATAAAATTCTACCTCATAGAGAGATAGTCGGAAGTGTGATAAAACTCGGGCTTTGATTGCTTTTGTGGAATTTGTAGGTATTTCTTTTTGTTTGAATTGCATTTTAAGAAAGAAAATGAAGAGTGTGAGGGAAAATGGAGAGGAAAATAGTAAAATCATTTTTAACATATAATCTTACCTCAAAAAATTAAAAAAAATGAAAGAAAGATAAAGGAAACCAAACTAAAATAGTAAAACAAATATAATTCGTATCTTAATTATTAATAACCAAACAAGAAAACACTTACAAATCTCTATTCATTCTTCATAAACCAAACAAATAAAAAAATATTTCTCATCCCCTTTTCATACCTTCCCTTTTAATCAAAATTTTCCTTTCATTTTTCCTCCTCTTAATCCAAACTTTCTTTTTAAGAGTCTGTAACCTTTTTCTTTTTTTTTTTCCAATTCTCAAACTCTCTTATATTTCATATTTTTGATTCCTCTCCACGAATTTTGAAACAAGGTGTGGAAAACAAAATTTATTAAATTCATTAAAAATAACAATAAATAGATATTACTGTAAAAAAAAAAACTGAAGACAGTACAAACTGACCGTGCCTCTCCAGTTTCCGCTGCCTGTGCCCCTAACCTCAGACGAACATTTACAGCTGCATAGCCACCCGGCTAGCGGACGATGCCGCCGGCGACAACCCATTGCTGTTCACCTCAATCAATTAAGTCCCCTCCAGGTTTTCTCGTTTCCTTTTTCTGTTGTGGTTTCCACGGTGTGAGTGGGGGAATTAGGGTTTGATATTTGTTTTGTTTCTTTGATTTGGGACAAAAAACACAACCCTCTCTCACCTTTCCTATAAGTTTGTACACATTTATAGGTTAGAGCAGTATGAAGCAGTCAAAGGATCCATTCGAAGTTGCATTTGAGGAACAAGAAGAGGAGGAGGAGGAGGATTCACCACCTGATTCTCCCGTTGTTGCTCCTGCTAATGGGATTGAAACTCAAACTGAAACTCAAAGAAGAAATCTTCAGACTACTACTACTCAATCTGAATCTGCTGCATTACAGATTCCTGTTAATGTCAATAATAATACTACTGAGGAAGATTATGACGAGGACGATGATGACAACGACCTCATTACTAGTAATCCTCTTCCACCAAAAAATACAAGTACTACAAAGCCAATGAAATCCAGAGCTGCTGCTGTATCATTGGCCGGAAAGACCAAAGAAGACGACGAGGAAGAGGAGGAGGAGGAGAACATGGACGTTGAGCTTGGAAACCCTTCTACCTCTGACCCTGATAAGATGTCTAAGATGCAGTATTTCCTCATTCCCTTTAATCAATTTATAGAAAACTAACAGGCCCTTTGGATTGTGAGAAAAGGAGAGAGAATAAAGGATTTGTGCTTTCTCCCCAGATTTCACAAAAACGGTGAGATTTGGTGAGAAACAAAAATGGTCCAACTAAAAATTCATCCTTTTTCTTCATTTCGCCTGCTCCCAAAAACTCCTTTCATATCTATATTCTACTAACATGATAGATCATAAGGCTGGTATGTATATTATTCTTATTCTTGTTATTAATCATTTACATAATCTCTGCTCCGTTGAAGAAGCTTTTGTAAATCCGCTTACATATTCCTGATTAACTGTTATGACTACGCATCATGAAGAAAAATTATGGCACTCTATCAACATTTTGATAAATGCCAGTACTAAGAAAGCTCCCTATATAATTGTGATGGTTTGTAGGTGATAATGAGTAACAACAAGCTTAGGAACCTCGTTATGTCCTTTAGAGGATTAACTGATTTAGTAACCATTTAATTGGCGTCTCTGCATAACCATCTGAAGCACAGATGGTTGATGTAAGGATCTATGGATGATATTTCAGAGTAAAGGTTTAGGCCATGAATGATGAGTGTTTATTGTTTACGACAATGCCCCCACTTGTATTTTCGCACAGGCCACTTATCATCGCTGAGCATGGCATATAACAAGAGTAATATTTGACATTTTTCAGAATGTTGCTCCTACGCGATAATTTATTTTTTCTTGCAAAGTTTCTAGGAGGGAAAACTATCAGACACATGATTACCATACGTGTTTAGCATGGGAAAGGAATGTAGCGCTAAAGAGAAAAAAGGATGTACTAAGACAGTACTTAGTAGTGTGCATCACACGCATGACATATGTGGAGCTTTTATCAACTGTAATTTTGTTGTTTAGCAAATAAGTATAAGCAATCCAACAATCTCAAGAATGAAATATGTTTTTCTCATCGTAGTTCATGTAGCAGATTAGGAGAATATGTCATGGTCATTAATAATATTTTATGTCCTGTGACAGAGATATTCAAGATATCACATTTTGAATGGCCAAAGTCTTCCTGGTTCTATATTGTTCCATGCATTAATGCATAAAGATTATTATACATTACCTTCTCCCCAGCCTACATTTTGAGGATTTGTTGTATCAGTGTGAGTGCCCGCTGTTGTCGTCCTGTCCTATTCCCGTGTTAATATCACTTGTGTAAGCCAGATTGAAAACCACATTTTGGTTCACGTCAACTCCACTTCCATGATACAAAGAAACAACCTTCAGTTATTCCACATTAAATTTGTTAAATGATATAACCAAGTTTCCATTTGTTTAAGTGGTTAACATGCAGTACTTACCTCAACTCTCCGAACCTTCAAACCTCTTCTTTCTCTTTCAGGGCTATTTTATCTCAGTTCACCGAAGAACAGATGAGTAGATATGAATCGTTCCGAAGGTCAGGATTTCAGAAAGCAAACATGAAAAGAGTATGTTCCTTTGATGACTCTCCCTGGCTCATCTTTGCATTCTGCTGCAGTGAATCTATTTTCTGCCTTCTGTGTTGTTTAAAGGGTCCGTACTGTTTGCCATTATTTGCCATGTAGTAAATTGGCCAGTACCTATGTTCCATGCTTTTGCCCCCCAATTATTGTCATGAAAAGTTAAAAAAGTGGACTTTCTGGGCAGAGAATTTATCGTGTTTTGCCTTTGGTTGGGCAGTCCTCAGCTGATGAGTCTAGATGATACTGTGCCACTGTGAACAATAAGTTTGTGAGCATATTACTTTTGGACTGTGCATCAGCTTGAGCTGCTACTTAAAGTTAGACCTTGTGTATGCCGATTGAAGCCTCTAAGAGTTGCATCAGCTGTGCATTGATAAGGAATTTAAAGTAGGGGGTTTTGCTTGTGCATTGACTACTACTTGTGTTGCTTCACTTGCATTGCAGTTGTTAGCAAGCATTACTGGAAGTGCAAAAATTTCTATACCAATGACAATTGTGGTGTCAGGGATAGCAAAACTGTTCGTTGGTGAGCTTGTTGAAGCAGGTAGGCAAACCTTTTTGAGCATTACAAAATTTGCATTGCTGTTTATCTTTATGTGCTGAAAATCTGCAACCAAAACCAAAGTGCTTGCTCAAGGCAGCACTGTACATCTAAAACTTGAATATTTTACTCTTCCCTCTCATATTTGCAGCCAGAATTGTGATGTCTGAGAGAAAAGAGAGCGGGCCAATCAGGCCCTGCCACATGAGGGAAGCCTATAGAAGACTAAAACTAGAAGGCAAGGTACCAAAACGCTCAGTTCCTAGGCTTTTCAGGTAGATGGAAGATGGCAGGCAACTTTATTGGGTAATGTTCTTTGCTTTTAGCAAAATGGTAGCTCAATCTTGAATCTTTTGTGCTTCATTTTTACATTAATTTAATGTTTTAGACTGGTTGGTTTAAAGCCCTTACCTAGCCAATTGGCTGGCCTCTTACCCTACCCATAACTTCCCTTTACTTGTCCAGTTGAAAGGCAGCTAGAATATTTGCTGGGCCTGTCAGTGATAGGCAGGCAGATACCTTTGTTTTGGCTTCCTATTCTGGGGAACTGCCTGGCTGTTTCTATTATTCCTGTTATAGAAAAAGCATTAAGGTTCTAACCATGTTGGATATAGACGGACAAAAATGGTTAAATAATAGGTTTAGAAATAGAAGGGATGTTCAATCCTGACAAATACAATGCTGTCTGTTCTGCTTATGACTGAACCTGATAAATATCTGCGAATTGTGAATTCAGTAGGTGACAGTAATTATTTGGATCACTCATCTGCTAACTGCAAAATTGGTTTGATATCATTGAGGAGGGCTTTCCTAGACTTGGGATTGAACCCACGGACCTCAAGCTATCACTAGTATTAAAAGAATCATCTGTTTGACTCTAGAAAGATTTCAATACTATACTGAAGATTTTTGACGAGTTACAAACTTGCCCTAGTTTCATGTTCACTTTCTCTTGCTAGTTCATAAGGTGATGCAGGACAGTGGTACATTTGGGTGTTTTATGGTTGTCTATGTATGGTTTAGGGTTGTAATGATTTCTGGGGTGGTGAAGGATTAGATCTCCAATTGTTTGGAATTATGATTCTGGATTGGATATACAATCAGAAATCTCATTCTGATTCGAGTCTGTTCCAAAAGAAGGAATCAGGGGGTTACAACATCACAATTTTTACTGCCCCAAAGATTATTGTGGACCAAAGTAGCCTACAAGTATTGTGGTTCTTTGGGCATGGTTTGGTGGTCACCACACAGATTGAAAGGGAGTTGTGGAGCGACAGTCATGTTTCCTTCATGGGCCTCCATTTGATTTGAAGTTCCCTTGACATTCGTTGTTTCTATGCATGTCTTTGCACGCGAGAGAGAGAGAGAGAGCGCTTAATTTTCAATGTTTTATTGCCTTCTTGTTATTCTTCTTTTGTTTATTAGTATTTTGTTGGCTTTGATCTTTGAGGGTTTCTTGTGTTTTGCTTATATTTCTTTTTTGGGATTAAACAGGTATTGTTTTTTCCTGTTATATTACATCTTATTGAAGATTGGCGTCACAAGAAAGAAGGGACAGCTGCTTATTCTCAGACAATCAAGTTTCATTCTGGTGTTGTTCAGGCAAAGGGGAAAGCATCTTTGCTGCCACTACCTATGAAAAGGAGGCTTTGTATGTATATGCCCAAGCAGTGGATAACGAGTTTTGTCTTTAGGAAATCCACTGTGGAGGCATGCATTGTTATTTCGACAAACTATATAGATCACACTTAGTTTGTTTCTTGAGTACTTAATAAGGCTTGATTTTTAGTTGTCTTTTCTTAACTTTTATTAGATTCACTTTAAATTTGTCTAGTTATTCATTCTTCTTGATTAAAAGAATTTAAAATGTGAAAAAAACAATAATAAAACCGATAAAAAAATGGTAAAGGCGAATTTTTTTCTGAAAAAAAATCAAGTTAAATTAGTTCAAACGCCCTATTTGGCCAAAATCTTTTTTTTGGCTTATTTTTTGTTTTTATTCAAATTTTTTTTGTATTTGTTATTTTTATGTCATTTTTTCGTGAAGTATTGGTTCGTATCGACGAAAGGAATCTAAAAAGTATAAAATTATGTTCAAAAGTTTAAAAAAAATCACTAAAGACGAAAATAAGCCAACACGGACGCTGTTTTTGATTTATTTTTTGTCTTTTCTGAACTTTTTTCAAATGTAGCCGATGATTGATAACTTTTCTGAAAGTTCTTGTCGAGACGAACCAACAATCATCAAAAAATTGATGAAAAACAAAAAATTAAAAAAAAATTTCAAATAAGGACAAAAAACTAAACAGTGAATAATCCAATAATAACTACAGGCCAAATGGACCCCTCTCTACCTTGATGTTGAAACAAAAGGGCTATTTCTTAATTCAAACGTGAATGCCAGAAATTATGCGAGGATAACTTATAGCTTTGGTTAGCCATTGACTGATCGAATTGTCAGGGAACCAAAATTATGAGTTCTCATTCTCTTGATGGTAATTCATCCAAGCCTTCATCTTGTTGAACAAACGGAGGTGGATTCGCAAATAACTAGTTGCTCATCTTTCTCGACTTCCAGTAACTTCAAGATCGTGTATGTGTTCCCTCTCCCTCTGAACGTTTTAGTGTTGAGTATATATAAGGGATGTAAATGTAGCTTTTAAAGATGCAAAAGCCGGCTGTAACAAAAAATGGAGGGAGATATTGCCAAATCCTGGAGCCTGCACAGGATGCTGACAGTAGTTTGAGGCAAGAAGCATAATGGAACACCATCAGGGCTAGACAAGATTTTCAACACCTGCTCAATAGATACCAGCTTGATTTACCAGGTCATCACCTAAATAATACGAGTAAATTCAAGATGTAATAATACCGAACTGAGGAAGGGGCAAATTTACAAAGTATAAGCGGCCCTTCAGTATTGCTCTACATAAATCACATTATACACAGTTTCGAAACACAAGTACGGATCTTGTGAGGTATGAATGCTTGCAGTGATCTTCTGAGCAAAACAGAACCAGTTTCTTGGCATATTTGCAAATCCAGCACTCTCATATTTTCTCCCCTTGATTACAGGGACGTCAACTTCAAGACCTCAATCCGCTTCTCGCTTCCTTCAGGCTCTACATGTGAAGCAAATATAAAAGCGAGATGAATATTGAAATGACCACCGTGATTAGCAAAATTCAATAACCACCGTGATTAGCAAAAATCATTGAGATTAACATCCTCGAGACAAACCAGTCGCTTGAAAGATCTACTTTGCCCAGTTCTCTTTGCTTTCTCATTATCTGGTTTGGCACGGTCCAGAGCCTGAAATACGATAGACGCATATAGCAAATCCAAGCAAAACGTTTGTATCTTAAACACATATAGCGAACATGGTTAAAAGAAACAGCCAACAGATAGTGACATATAAGCACCATGCGGAAGCCATCATGCATCCGTCCACTCAACATAAAGAAAAGAAGCTCAAAACACCTGCAGATTTTCCATTATTTAAACCTCACTCTTTTCCCACTAACTACTAGTTTAAGAAGTTCAGCAATTCATTAGTTAATGTGCACGCTAAAGTGGTTTAAGAGTGGGAATCCACCAACCTCCCTTGTGATCTACCAAAACGACTTGGCGATCATGGATTGTATACAAGGATGTCCGATGCAGGTCAATATTTTGATAATTATAGAAATCTATTGAAGTCAATTCAGTAACTGGTATTTATTAAGCATATTTCCAACTAGAGATTGCCCAGGGTATTAGGTTGTCCTTATTGCTTCGTTTACTTTTCTACACGCTCCCCTTATCAATCTCCCTTGCCATTACTGGAGACAAAAACATAATCTTAATTCTGAGGCAACCAACCAGACGGGAAAATATAGCAATAATCATTATGCCCTTTTTATTATATAAGGAATCAGAAATGGGCCAGTTATAATGACCAAAAGCACAAAAATGGATCTCGCTTGCTACAGACATGTTTGAATCTACCTTCCAGAGTGCCTTGCCCAAACAGATCATCTTTTGACCCAATTTTATGTTCAGATCAGTTGCTTCTTCTTTCTTCTAACAGTATCAACCTCATTAAAGCCTGTCCCAGCACTTGCTACCTCTCCATCTTCTCTACATCCCCAAATATAGTGCCAGCTAAGCCAACACCTGCCACCCTGGCCACCAAATAAGCTTTGTGCCTTGTAGTGATGCTTCTTTTCACCAACCAAATTGCCATGTGCAACGGATTCAATGGCTGGTTCCAAGGAAATAGCGTTTTTGAAGAGATATTGGAAGATATTTAGGCTTCCTTTGTTATCATTTTGAAAACTGGTTTTATGTTCTGTTTTCGTTTCTTCAGGAACACTGAAAAACCATATGGTACCCTGACTCCTTTACTACATTTTCTGTCTAGGATACCTCATAAACGTCTTTTAAATTAGAGCTGTTCTGAGGAAAGCTAAAAGTTGGTTTCAATGTTTTCTCCACAAACCAATCTCTGATCCCGAGAACATCAAAAACACCGTGTAAGCTCTGTGGTGCACTAAAACATCTTACCAAACAGGATGTACTCCACATTAGTGCTAATTAGAACCAAACAATCCATGCAAAAAAACATTGAGTAGCTAAAAAAACCATCACCAAGGACAATAAATGTTACCTGAATTAGAGACTCCACACGCCGCCTCATTCGAGTGTGCATGAATCCTTCTGAACACTATTCGAAAGTTTGCATCATAGATGTTCGATCAAATAGAGCACTTGTACAGACCAAACAATAACTTTAAAAGCATTAAGCATCTCAACAGTACAGTGCAAGTACGCCAGCTACCCCACTAAAAGTGGCGGCTTACTGGAACAAAAACATTTGTGTGTGTGTGTGTTGTTGGTGTGGGGGGGGGGGGGGGGAGAACAGGGCCTGGATCACAAGCAACATGGAAAAAATCTTGTTCACAAAAATGGAAAAAAAATACATAATGAGGAAGAGTTCAAAGAACGACGCTGTGAATGAATAGAGAAATCTCACCTTTATATGATAATTGACATACGCATGAAATGTCGATAAATTCCAAACAGTTTTGTCAAGTTTTTTGCCTTCTACATGGCGTGGGAAAAGGACTGCATGGGTTAAACATATCATAAGAAAACATACAGGAGGAAAGTCAGTGGTTCAACACTATTGTGTTCTTGGCATACCAAACGAGACAAATCCAGCATTTGCAGATAACGCCTCAACAGGAGCACCCTTCAGTTCTAAGGGAGGAGAAGGAGACCATGAACAAGGAGGGGCATTCATAAGTCCAGCTGTACGTCTTGCTTCTACAAATTCCTGATTGAACCAATTTTAAGTACAGCAACTGTAGGAACAGGTAAGCTCTACCACAAAGCAATAATTGAAAGCACAAATACTTTATATGAATGAAGTACACAAGTCATTTCATTACAAGGATCGATATATGATGTGCATTCACAATACTGAGAATAACCCAAAAAAACATCTCCAACAGTGTAAGAATGTGAACGATCCATGCAATTCATATAACAGGAATAGTCAAGATCAAGAACCATATCCATGTCTCTCAAGCTATGCCAGATAGAATACTTATTTCATTCTACAGTACTACAGAAACATTACAGAAAACATCAGCCCTTCTTAACACTCGAGGGTAGACAAACTAAAACACCTAGCCACACACGTCATCATGGTTCAAAGTAGTGGCATTTGGTCATCAATGCAGGGACCAGAAACCTGACATGGTTGAGGGTCTTAATGCTTTATGGAGTGAGATGCAGAGATACATGTAGAAGGCCCTAAAAGATCAGAAACATACTGAAACTTTTAAAACAAATAAAGCAACTAGATCAGATTGTAAGATAGACAACACGCCATTCTACAGAGTCGATGTTGCTTAAAATTACCGGTGTAGGCATTGCAGAGTTTACTACAAGTTCAGACAGTAATCGAATGATACACACACTTCAATACAAAAATTAAAACTAAACGCACAATACAAGCCAAATATGTGACAACAAAATCCTTACCATCAACAATGCTATCAAGTTGGCTGTTTTAAATCTCAGCCAACATCTGCGATAAAGTGACAACTTTTCATGATATTACACGACAAAAAGCTATGTTGCCTGAGTAAACTGATACACACTTATACAAACCCAACACATACATCTATAACGTCATAACTAGAACTGTGTTGCAATATCAATCATACGCTACTGTAGCCGGAAATGGATGGCTCCGCCGAGTACTCACGACTACAGCCACAATTTTAAACCATGCCAGAAGCAGTGACAAAATTACTCCACACATGTAAGCATGGAGCATACTAAAAGAAAAGTACACCAATGATGATATCTTCCCATGACCAGGTACCAACAGAATCCTCTCAACAAAATGACAATTCTTGTCAGTTTTAGCAACTGAAAAACTGTAGGGCCAGATAACAATGGTATTATAATGGTCACGTATGGTACCTGTAAGAATGAAGTTGCAAGAACAGTATCTATAGAATCCTTGAATCTCATAGGAAAAACCACAGTAACTTTTTCTGCCTGACATAAGCAATCACAACAAGTCAGTAAGCTCTCTTTTACAGATATTAACACATGCGCTGAAAATACTCAGAAACTCCATACGTTCCATACTAATCTATCTACAAGGATTTGTATGCTACTATGAAGAAAAAGAAAAAGAAAAATCAAATGCAGTGGAAACATATAGTAAAGCAGCAGAACCTAGCACAAATACAGCTTGTCCTTTCAAAAGAATACAAACTATATCAATGTAAAAAATTCCTGCCATTGGAATGGATTTAATTGCCACAATAATCTTACCTGTGGAACAAGGAAAAACGACTCTGTCGGCCGATGCACAAGAGCAACAAGCCGATCTGTACCCGGAGCAACAGTCCTCGAAGCAAGGTGCTTTAGCGTTAATCTTAGTGGGGCCCCCATAACTACTTCCCTCACTGATGCAATCTTTAACAAAAGATTACTTTTGTACTCTGCAAAAAACCATTAACTGTGACTGTCAAGAGAGTACCATTACCGTGGGAAGGGAATACCTCCAACACAGACAACAAAGTTGGATAGTCATATAGCAAGATGTCCAACTACCTAAGAATGAATTGCACACAAAAGTAAAGAACACGCCACATTGAGAGTTCAATTCATTCTGAAAGTTATGGATGAGGTCATTTGGACATGAAAGAGAATGGGAAAACATCATGCATGAGAATGTGCAGTTTAAAAAGGATTTAATCATGATTTTGGGAACCCTCATTAACAGTTCGCACCCAACAAAATGATGACTGGAAAAAGGTACAATGACAGCGCGAAAACAATGGGATCAAAATAGAATGCAAAATCAACTAAATTTTATTTGGGGAAAGGAGATACCAAGGAATGGTTAAAATTATGCAAGCATAGTTGGACGAGGCCAGTCTCCATGACATCCCCAGAGTAGACTAAAAAGGATGTTTGAGGAGCAAAAAGGAACTTTTTCCTAAATTTATTTAAGCAGGAGAAGAGCAATTATCCATGTCTAATCTTTAATGAGGAGTCAAACAGGAGAGACAATCTGGCCAACTAAAATCTATTAAGGCTCCATTTGGTCAAGATTATTTTTCTGACTTAATTTTTGTCTTTATTCAAATTTTTTTTGTATTTATTATTTTTATATCATTTTTTTGTAGCTTATTGGTTCGTGTCAATGAAAGAAATCTAAAAAGTATAAAATTATGTCCAAAAGTTTAAAAAAAGTTACTGAAGACGAAAATAAGTCAACACAGACGCTAATTTTTGCTTATTTTTTGTCTTTTCTAAACTTTTTTTAACATAATTTTATACTTTTCTGAAATCTCTTGCTGAGACGAATCAACAACCATAAAAAAATGGATAAAAAACAAAAAATTAAAAAAAAATTTCAAATAAGAACAAAAAATTAAACAGTCAATAATCCAAAAATTACCACAGTCCAAATGAACCCTAACTGTTGTTGATTATCTAAGATCCTTTTTTGTCATTTGGCAATGCACTCATTCGTTCAATCTTGGTATTCTTTTGGCAACTTTCTAGATGATTAGTGATCACTCCTTTCTTGCAGGGCATATTCTAGACCTTATTTTCCATTGATTTGGTGGTACATATTTAACCTATAGACCTACTTTTGTCTTGCATTGTTGGTTTTGTTTGATATGCCATGGCTAATGACAACCACCTACCACTTAAGGATCATATTTGCCAGGATTGATTCCCTCAAAGGAGTCGGAATGGTCTAAGGTCTCTAGCCTGGGTGCATGAAAGATCTTTTCACGTGGGATATGGAGATTTAAATATATCATAGACACCCATCCTCCAAAAAGGGGATCAAATACATGACTTTGTGCTATCAACGTTGCAAATATCACTTTCTTGCTAGTGAGACCATGAGCTACAGTTCTTAACGGCTTACTGCTAATTCTTGATTATGGCACTCGTTCTTGGTAGGCTCCCTCATCACTGCTTTAGAGTTTTCAGCTTTAATTTCGGCAACGGAAGTCCTGGTAGTTCTCCGTGGAGGTCGATGAGGTCGTAGCCATACTGGTGGACCTGACAATAGGAAGGGTGATTGTTGTGGTGATATTAACTAGCAATCATACCAAAAAGCTTATTGTTGGGTGAAGTATAGAAATCAAGTTTAGATGATCATGTTACTGATGATCCAATGTAACGACAATCACTTCAAATTTCTACTCCCTATGAATATGTAACTCCTACTTGTGGTCCAGAATGCACTCCTTACTAGCTTAACAAGTTAACTCTAATATTGACGGGTCTTTCTTGTTTGTACTTCACTGCTACGTTGGCTAATCCAAAAAGTATTACAGAAGTGGCCAGTTCACCCTCGTACCAGGTCATTCAATCTAGAGCTGGCTGAAAGATGAATGTCAAGTGGCATTGGAAATGGTAGCCAAATTAAGGATGTAAAAATGCTTAATAACCTTACAAGAAAAGAACAGAATAAAGAAATATTGCACAGTATCGCTCGAAACCAAACACGAAATGAACAAAGTCATGAAATGGTATTGCAAATTGCAATGTTGACCAACTGCCACTTCCAATCGCTTGGTGAACTAAGGGAGAACGTCACTAGGTAATGCCTTCACCATTCAAAACTTCAACAACCATTATTTTCAGAAATCTGAAAATAAAATAAAATGACAGGTGCATGTGAGACTTCTGATTTAATCTGGTAAACAGTTTGCTGATATCTCCAAGGGAATTTAAAATTAAGAAAAAGCTAGGCCTTCCCATACTGGAGTCCTGGCTGTGTAGACTGCGTACAAACCTCACCTTTCACAACAAAAAAGGAACAGATAACCAAAATATTTTGATATCTTCTGATATATTGGGGATATTTACATAAGAACTTAGTTAAGTTTCCGTTTTTTCAAGATAAAAGAAAAGAAAATAGAAATAGAAATTTCTACTTTATTACTTCCATAACTCAAAGTTAATAGATCAAGCTTTGACCATCGAGTCAATGGTTCCCCTCTTTCTATAGAAATGAAAACCAGCAAAGAGAGAAGATATTCGTATAAAGTTTACCTGACTTGCCCATGATGTCTATGTAAATGAGAAAATCAGTACCATTACAAAAGTCAGCATACTTCGATGTTCCAATTTCCAATGATAAGACTACTGTCATAAATCTCACCTCCAGGCTCCAACAATTTCAATTTCTATACATATCTATTCCAACTTCTGCACACAAATAGCAGACTATTTTCTCTTAGAAGTTTTGGCAATCCAATGTTCTCTTACCATGTCATGTGTTTAGTAGCCGATTCATTATCCATAGACATTTTTAGGTATCCCATCACCTGAATATTTTTTTTTTACATTATCAAGCATTCTTTAATGTTTTCAAATTTATGCATATCTTTGTTGTGCCCCAACAAAAGTAACATAAAAACAAAGCCGATAATGAAAAAAAACACAAGTAGATGACAATAAAAAACATTTTAGGAGGCAGCAAACAAATGAAGGACAATTTAGATGAAATTGTATACAAACTGATCCTATATGTTTCAAGGTAGCAAATGGCAATAACAAACTTATGGTGACCTTAGAAAAGAAACTCATTGGACCTTCATCTGGAGAAAGTTTATTTAAATTCAGCTTCACAGTGAGATTAAAACCATCTCTTGGAGGATCAAGAATTTGTACAACCACACCATATGCAGCTTTTATAGCTTCTATGGCTCCAAGAGGAAGTCCCCCAAAGAAAACAGTTTCAGGAGGCGGGGTGGGTAATGAGACAGATAGTAGCAGGAGATGGGGACTCTTCATTGATGCCTGCAAGATTTGTAAGTCAGATGTGCAAAACCCATTCAGTAAATCCCGGTATGAAAAATTAAAGAAGCACATGAATCTATGCAAGATTCTCATCTAGCCATTGATCTACAATGATTCTCTTTCTACCATAGACACACGAAAAGAAAATTTTCTACGCTACCAACTCACCTGAATATGGTAACGAATATCATCAAATTCTACCCAGTGGGAATCCAGTTCAACCCCTTTCTCAACACTGCATAATCAACAAGGAGAAAATCAGCATACTGAGACAGGTGGCACTTGTTTGGTAACAAATACTTGTTGAAGTTGCTGATACATTCTCAGTAATCGTCAAACCACAAATGTGGCAATCAATGGTACGAGCACTACTACAATCCAAAACACTTAGAAATGTAGAGTAGTCTACTTCAAAACTTGGGTAATGATAGTGCTGTCCGTACCCTACATTCAGGGGCTAACTTATGCATTGGCTACAAATTCTCCAATTCTTTTGTTCTCACTCTAACTTGTGATTCGTGCCCCAGAAAGGTTAGGTGATTTAGGTCCCATCCTCAATTGTGGAAGAATGGACTACAATCCTGGTTTGAATATCCATCGCCAATGGCCATCATTCCACAATTTTGATCTCCTAGTGCATAGAAAGAAGCCAATAGAAGAAAAGGGTATCGTGAATCTCAAGTCTTTAACAAATCCAAAGTTTGACTCTTACAGGTTTGGATTGAGGGAAGGGGAAGCGAGGGAAAATTTTAGTTAGAAGAGGACGGGAGGGAAAGAGGAGCGAGACATCTTTTTAACTGTTTGGCTTATCAAGAAGAAAGTGAGATTTTTAAATTTCTCTCATATTTGGTTATCAATAATTAAGAAAAGAAGTGAAGTTATATTGTTTTACTTCACTTCCTTTCCATTGATTTCTATTTTTACGCTTCCTTTGGATTGAGGAATTTAAAGGGAAAGTGAGAGATTTGGAGGTGATATTCTTGTTTGGATTGCATTTTAGGAAGGAAAGATAAGAGTGTGGAGGAAAATGGAGGGGAGAAGGGTACAATCATTCAAAGCACACGACTTCACCTCCAAAAAATGAGAGGAAACGGAAGGGAAGTGGTAAAATAAGTTATAGTTTTTACTTTCTTTCCCTAATTATTGATAACCAAACACAAAAAAACCTAAAAAATCTACCTTCCTTATAAACCAAACAAGTAATACAGATGTCTCCGTCTGCTTTTCCTCCCTTTTTTATTTTAATTAAAACTTTCCTTCACCCCTCCAATCCAAATTGAGGGTGACGTGAAGTATGTGTTAGAAATGATTGTACTCTTCTCCTCTTCATTTCCCTCCACAAGCGGGTTCATAATAATGCACATTGATGCCCTCATATTTCTATCGCAGTTTCACAGAAAACAAGCCAACAAGGGACGTGATACGTTGTGCAGTCCTAACCTAAATGGAGCGTAATGATGGACAAGTATCCAGAAGTTTATACAATTTGAACCACAAGTAACTTGAAGGTTGTCTCTTTTTGAAAAGGATTCTAACGCATACTAATGACTTGCAATTCAAACAACGAAGCAATGTAAATTCCTCGAGATGATAATTACTTGCCAATTTTAGGATTAAAGCAAATTACGATCACCTACACAAGAAAATGATATCAACGCCATCTGGGAGGGGAACAAGGGAAAAATGGAACTTACTTCTGAACCCGATTTGTCAAGATCTGTAGAAGATACCTCGAGTGAGCCTGCAAAAGTATCATCACTTCAACTCTCTCTCTCTCTCTCCAGTCAACCGATTTGAGCAAACTTTATTCCAGTGAATTCGCGCTTGGCAGACAGTCCTGTATTGAAAGTATGGTTAATCGTCACGCTTCTGTTTTAATACATTTTTACCCCTCGTTTGTTCGCTTCTCTTGCAGTAAAACCCTTAGATTTTACGATCTTAGTTTTATACCCCCTCGTGACAAACTTTTCTTTGGTAAAGTGGTATTCTTTTGGGCGACAGGGACCTGAAATCACCTCTCCCCTCCACCTTAAACCGTGCCGGCGATGGCACCGTTTGTGTAAGAAGATGATGGAAGGAGGTAGGCAAGCGAGGAGGTTTGGCAGGGGACAAAGTCGCCGAACCCTCTTGCCCTTACACGTTAGGCGTCTCTCCAACACTGTTTCCTGTTGGTATGTTGTTTTCTGTTTTATGTTTTCTGCTTCCTCTTCGGTATGCAATGACGTGAAAGAATATGGAGTACTGAAAGAAGAAAAGATAACGTAAAAGAACTGGTGGGTTCAGGTACTGCGACTTCAAGACCTCTGCCTTCAATGAGCCATTATTCAGGGTCGGAAGAAAACATGCCAGGTTTTACTAGTACTCTCTTATAGTTCTCAGCATGTTGGATTGTAAGAAAAGGGTGGAAAAGAAAAGAAAGTGATGAACAAGAGCGAACTTTTGTTGGTTCATTCTTGTTTTTCATTTTTTGGGAGATTTGGTTGGAAACCTGGGTCTTTTCTTTCCCTTTCTCTCAATCCAACCGGCCTGTTGGTTGCCTAATTGCTTCTGCTGCTGCTGCTAACGGAATTATTAGTTACTGACTCAGTCTTGTTAAGGTGTTTGCGAGTATGGTTTTCAGTTGGGGTCGGTTTTAGTCTAACCGCAATGCTTGGAATTTATGGGGTAAGACCCAAGTTATATAGCACGGTTGTTCTGTTCCATATCAGATGTGTCAGCTAGAGTTTGTGTTTATAATTTTAATTTGCTTTGTGTGTGTGGCCAGATTCTTCTATGGGAATCAGCGACACTGCTGCATTTGTACAGTGGGAATGCCGGGTGGCTTAGCAAGCTTTTGACCGGATCCTTATTTGGGATTTTCCCTTCGGTTAGTTCTCTATCTGTGTGCTGTTTTTCTCGTTATTGAACTCATTGATGGCTGTCTTTATCACCATCTGGAATCCTGGGCTGCTTATGTAAGCTTCTCTATAAATCTCAAATTCTTCAGAGTACCATAAATTGCATTTTTTGTCTAAAACATATATCCACATATGCATGAATGTAATATTGATAATAATAGCTTCAACCCCTCTTTTCCACTGAAAACACAAATGTAAACCACCCATAGAGTGCCATTAGTATAATATAATTGTTTTTCCACTAAAAACACTTGTAACACAAATGTAACCCATTAGTTGACGAGGGAGTTAGATTATTTTTGGCGATCTTAATTTATCTAAGCCTTTGTTTTCTAAGCTCATTGGCGAGCTTTTGATGTATTGATGACCGATCTTTGCTTTAGGGATTCCTCACTTATTTTAGCTGAAGTGAGATTTCTTTGAGCTGAAGTGTGTCGATCGTGTGTAATGGGCTTTATAAAAATTGCTAATGATTTGTTATGCAAGTGGATACAGTCTACTGGTTTCCTGATCTCCGATTTGTGCCATCCAAATACCTCCCACTGGAAAACAACGTACTCTTGTGTAGGACAAGTGAAGAACGTATGAATATTTCAATACTAAGCATCTTTACTGAGTCTTTTGACAGTTTTGTTTCTGCCTTTAGCCTAGTGGTTTGATTTTCACAGATTAGGGATGTCATTTTAAGTACTTCTGATGCTCTATACTCTCTTTTTTTATGCGTGCACCCTTGTGTATTAATCTCTCCATGTCAATTTGCTTGTAGCCTTGTACACTTGTGTATTCTTCTAGCATTGATTTGGCTTCTGATGCTGAGTCGATGGGATAAATACCAAATGTATAATGTTTTTACCAAGTGTTTATGCACTTTGAAAACTGCAACTTTAGCCGCCAAATTTACAGCCAAGTTGTATAAATATGTATTTAAGTGTTTATGCATAACTAGAGTGCTTTCCAACTGTAGGTCCGAGACAGATTCTTAATGTTTGGGCATTGTGAAATACATATAGGTAGTTTTATTAATAGTAATCCATGTGACCTTTCTTGTAGAGTTTTTTAGTCTTCTTGCTGAAAACCACCAAGGCTCTAATTTGTTTTCAACTTTCGCTCGCCCTACTTCTAAATCTTATGTACAGGCGTTTGGATTCAGCACATCAGTAAGAGATGTTGGATACATTTTTATATCTACAATTATGTCCGTATCTGCACACGAGTTTGGGCACGCTCTTGCTGCTGCCAGGTTAAGTTTTTTCTCCCATTTTCCTGTGCTGGTATTTCTCTTCCTAAGGTAGTTAACCTTGCTTTTCTTGCCTATTGTTAGTAAATTAAACCAGGAAACTGGCATATATAACTCTCATCCTCATTTTATTATGACATCTGCTTCAGTAGAGGCTTATGTGCTTCAACTTAGACGTGTGAACTTCATTTGTTTAATGTGGGGAGAATTAATCAATTGTTGTACTACACTTTATTTTAAACTTTTCTCTGAATATCCGATACTCATCCCTGTCCTACCTCAAGTTATCTTTTTGTATGAGGGAGTTTGAGAAAGATGAGTTATAGTGGGAGAAGTAACTGTATCAGTGAGGTTATCTTGAAGGGTCCGATTGGTGGTTATCTTGTGTATCATGTTATATGGATTCGAGTAAGGCTGTCAGGTGTGAGTCTGTATCTAGAGCTGAACACATTATACCCTAAATTGAAAGGACATAAATACATGCATGTTTTCAGAAAATACAGCCGACGAGTCTTCCAAAAGAAAATGGGCTTCCCAACAGTGTGCCAAAAATGAATTACCCCGTCCAAATTCACGTCTCTTCCCAGGACAAAGCCTGCAATAGCCCGTGCCATTCAGTTGGAAAATACATAGAATTTCATCTTCTGTTTAATAGAGATTGCAAGGAATGGCGGGAGGTTTGCAGGGTCCATGGTTGGAACTGGAGGGATTTAAATACAAAGAAGTTAGAAGAGAGAGTAACTTATCCAGGAGAGATGGCTGTTATTGCTGCGAATGAGAGGGAAGAGACAGATTTTTCCATTTCCGATACCTACAAGGCAACGAATATGGCTTCTATGAAGGCTCTGATACCATGATATAAAATAGGAAAGAGGTACTCTTGGATTATTCCCACAAATGCCTGATTACAAGTTGGTTTCGCCAATTCAAAAATGGAGCAAAACCCTAAAGAAAAGTTAATGACCTTAAAAAACAGAAATACCTCTATTCAACACAATAGGTACATAGCCAAATAACCTTCATGGTGTGAAGGGGCAAAAGGAGGATATAAATTATCCTATTTGCAGGGGAAGTGGTTGGTATCTTTGAGGCAAAAGCCTTAGGCTTGAGGAAGTTGGATTCCCTCCGAGGCAGGGCCAATTTTCACCCACTCCTGCAGGTAAACCCGGATACCTGCAACCATCCACAAGCCACAGGCATGGGGTAAGCCAGGGCGATGGCTAGAGGAGGTTGCAGGAAGGCTTTTGGTATTTCATTTTCTGAATTTTCTGTGTGCACCCTAGACTATTTCCATGTTCCTGAGGATAAATGCATGTCCCTGTCCCTTTTGAAACATGGTTATTTTTATGAAATTTGTTGTCAATTTTCTTTTACTTACAAAATACAGGTGTCTTCTGTAGTTGTCAATTCGTTGTGTTCTGTCTATGCTCTTACACTTGTGTATCTGATCACAAACGAATAAGGTACATAGTTAAAACGATCTATTTACTACACTAGCATTGTTATTAACCTAGATCTCCCAATGATGCAAATGTGGCATACTGATGCATGGCAAGTTTTTGCATCTTAATATGTAAATGGACAGATCTCATGAATGTTACTGTAGGCATCTATTCTGTGGGGAGCAGTGAGGGCATACAAATAGAGTACGCTGCTGTATTCTTAGCAGTTCTATTTCCTGGAGCTCTTGTAGCTTTCAACTATGAGTTCCTGCAGACTTTACCGAGGTTTGCAACCCTTCGTATCTACTGTGCCGGCATTTGGCATAACGCAGCAGTGAGTACTAGTAACTTCTATATTTGTGCTGATGTTCTTGGTATTACCAATATGAAATGTAATATCAAACTTAGGCTGGTAACCTTCAACTTTCTATGCAGTGTTGTGCAGTTTGTGGATTGACATTGTTCCTCCTGCCCTTGATCCTGTATCCATTTTACATTCATGGTGAAAACCCCATGGTACGTAGCATGACTGTGTGCTTGTATTAAAGCCTTTGAGGGTTATAGTTTTGTTCTGTGTACTATCTGCTAAAACTGCACAATTATCATTTTGCTTAATAGGTCCTGGATGTGTCTTCATCGTCGTCTCTCTCTGAATTTTTGTCTCCTGGTGATTTGATCATGTCACTGGATGGCATATCCATCCGTAATCCACAAGAGTGGACAGAGATGGCTGCTCATATACATGAGCAAACACTTAGAAACTCAAATATCTCCAATAGTTTTCGCTTAATGATGGCCAATGGAGACAAAGGGTATTGTGTCCCAAGTTCTTTGATGGAAGCAAGCAAGGACGTTCAATTGAGAGATGACCAAACTACCTGTCCTAACGAGTTCACTGCATTCACAACTATTTCATGCTCTAACTCAAGCGTGCTTGATGATGTTAGCGTTGAAGATAAATACCAAAATAGCAGAGGGGGAATGCATTGTTTGATTGCTAAGGATATTGTCAAGCTTAGAAAATGTGGTGATGGATGGGTTAAATATGCAAGCAATAAAAGCAGCTGTCCCTGTTCTGAGGTACAAATTCTGCTGTTTGTGTCTATTTTTGCTACAGATAAAAGATAATCATATAAAACTTGAAATCAGCTCTGTAAAAAATACATTTATTTCCTGCATGAACATGATTGTGAGCAAATGTCGTTGGAACTTATGACACTCGTAATGATTGACACAGGATGAGTCCTGCTTAAATCCGGTCCAGATACCAGGTTTAACGTGGGTCGAGATCACCTATTCAAGACCTTATTCTTCAGAATGCTGGCAACTTGCAAGAAGTTCATTTGCACGTGTTCAGAGTCCAAACTTTGAAGAAATGGGTTGTGGTGGAACTTTTGTTTTCATTGGAGATGTCATCTCCATGGCTTTTTCAATTCAGTTAACTGCATATCGTCCTCGGTGGTTATTTTCTTTTGCTGCATATCTTCCAAGTGTTCTGGAAAAGATTGTTGTCTGCACATTTCACGTCTCTCTTGCTTTAGCTCTTCTCAACAGCCTGCCGGTGCGTCTTCATGCCCTTGTTCTGCTGTTATTCTTTTAGCGCATTTCCTATATTTTGGTCACCAATGCATACACCCATCAGCATTCTTGAGAATCATGTGACATCATTGAAGTTGTTTGTTAGAAAATTTTGTTAAGAGTTCTCAAGAATTTTTCCTGCACACTTTATTATATGCCATTCAGCCTTGGGGGATCATAGGTTCCAGAAGCTTTCGACTTTCGAGGGATTTTGTGTCTCCAAGGTAGGACAATTATAGAAATCTTTCAACTTGTTTGGTTAGGGAATGTTCTAGGGTTACAGACGGATGAACAAACATATCTTACCTAATCATTTGAATCTATGGATACACGGAAGTTCCAAATTAATCACTATTGACGAAGTGTAAGTTTGCAGGAAGGTAATCATTCCTGATTTAACGTAATGAGTTTGATATGGGTGTTGTCAACTTTGTAACAAATATCAATCGCACTTGACAATAAACCAGAAAGGTTTCTTTGTATGTATTCTGTTATTTTGTTAGACATTCATGATTGATTTAAGACAACTTGGAAATGGGAATGTCTGACATTAGAAGGTGAAAATGTTTACTTGATTAAACAGAAAGGCTGTAAAGCCAGAGGGTTGAACATGTCACCATTGCGGCACATTCACCATGGAGTAAAAATGGCTAGCACTTTCTCTTTCTCCTGTTTGGTTAAGTGACTACAAGGTCTTTCAACATTTGTGGGCGATGTACAATGTTTCACATGCATGGTTAATAACTTGCTCGAGAATATTGTAATGTTATATAACCATATTAATACCTATAGGTGTACTTTCTCGATGGTGAATCCATTTTGGAGGTGACTATATGCTACTTGAGGTTGCTGAGCCCAAGGATGAAGGGAAGAGTTCTTCGCTTCTGCCTTTTAGGAGGGACGCTTATTTCTATCTTCACCTTGTTGAGGATCTTCCTTTCTGCCATTTTTTAAGCTTCATGTTGCTACAGTCTCCCAAGTTTCTCGCCGGGATCTAGTTTTGGTTTCATACAATCTAATTCTTTACATGTTTTTCACCTTTTCCATTACCTCTCCTCATGTACACAGTAAATTGCAATTTTAATGCTTATGAACTGTTATTACAGCGTGTGCGAAGTGATTTACTATCCTTACCATAGAATCCCTTGTTTCTTGTTCAGGGTGAAATCTTTCATACATTTCAACTATTGGGGATTAGATTGTGCAGTCTCATTTCCCCAAAAGCTTTATCCTAACTTGGAAATGGAATTCTTCTTAAATGATTTCTGAAATAGGTTGCAATTCCTTTGTCTGGTAAACATGTGAAGTCCATATCCTTGTGTCTATGAAAAATAGTCTGTTGAGACATATCTGGATTCTTGATGACCCAAGCTTCAGTATGTGGGATGAAAAATGTTACAGGTACTGAAAAAGTCACCGAAAAATTCAAAATAGATGTGGACTCCACCCGAGTGTTTTTGTAGGACCCATATTTAGTTGTAAGTATGGAGTAAATTTTACGACACATTCTTCCAGTACCTGTGTCACCACACATCTGGGGTTTGAAAGGACTGGTTAGTGTTATTTGCAGTGGACTGGGAATATTAAAACCCCCTTTGGTGTGAAAATGTAACCATCTGCAAAACTCAAGACACTTCCAGATTGGCTGGGGACAGCATGTCTACTTTTTAGCCATCAATAATACTTTCCCATTTCTCTCTCTCTCTCTCTCTCTCTCTCTCTCTCTCTCACTCTCACTCTCACAGACACACACTCACACACACACTAAGGTGGAAGAATTTGATTATGAAACTGAGGATATCATACATAATGATGTAACAACTTTCAAATCCCTGGCCAGGTGGGGAAAGGATCTGCTGCTCATAGCACAATTCTTTTTTGTGTGATCTCATGTTATGCAAAATTTATTTGATAATTTGAGATGTTTATAGTGAAAATCTCAATATATTTATTATCTTTGCAGAAAATCAGATTAACAGAACATTCATATCGATCAGAACAATGCATGTTTATCACAAAACAAGACTTACACTTTGAAAATTCATTTTTCTCCTATCAAGTATAAACTGTTCGTATTGTCAGATAAAAATTAAAGTGATTTGACAGATTTAAGACATACTACCTGAGAGACTTTGATCAACAACAAAAAGACACCACGTGTTACTTAGGTGATTCGTCTTCTGCGACACACAAACATGCAAAATGGGTCCATTTGAACATAGGTTTTTCAATCAAAAAATAATTGACGAGCAATGTTGGAATTCATCATCATCAGATATATTAAGGGTGGGTTTTGGGCTACTATGAGTATGGAGAGGCCCATAGCAGCGGTTTGAATGCATTTTTTTTTACGAAGGGCCCACATTTGACGGATTGGTTTACTCCTAAAAGTGATAGGGATTTGTAGTCCAATTCGGAGTATCCAGACTCAAAATTATGCTGTGTTTGGTTAAGGAGATTTTCGTGGGGGTTTATACAAGGCAAAACAAAAATTCATAGGTAAAGATGGAGAGACAAGGAAAGATTTATATGTTTCCTATCATTTTCCTTTCCCATTATAAAAGAAGAAGTTTATTAACACATCAAGTTGTACATCAAATGGTACATCATGCTTATATTGCACGTCATTTTAAGTTTAAAACGTAAAAGCGAATTCCGTAAATTTTGATATGTGTTCAAATTAATGAATGCCACATAAGTATAATGTATAACATGTTCCATGATCTGATCACAATCTATATGGACTTGTTTGGTTACCATATCTTCATACACATGAAAAAACATTTACCAATATAAGATATCGTAACCAAACAAGCCCTAAAATAGATCTTGGAATATCTTCAATCATATTGATGTGAGATCTATACAAGGGGAAAGACATGAGGCATCATGTCTCCTTTTACTGTCTGTTAAGAGTGGTTAGGGTTTGAACATGGAAAGGAGTTATTTCCTTTTACTGTCCTAAAAGGGCAAAAGGTTCATTTATTTCCTTGGAAAAGGAAAAGAGGGCAGGTATGTGGGGGCCACCCCACATGGTTTGGTTTCAGAGAGGGGAGGGACCAAGATCTTAGAAGGTGGATTGAGTTAGGTTTGCATGGCAGTTATGTAGTCTCCATTACAAAGCCCCCTAGGCCCGACAAACACATATCCCTCGTACATATCTTGTCTTCCCAATTACAGTCCTAGAAACTTCTTCATTCAAAAGATTTAAAAAAAAAAACATTAATATCTCTAAATTATTGCTTCTCGGATTCACACAAAATCGATCTCAACCGCTAATTTATAGAACAAAATCACTTTTTCTTTCACTCCTAACTCATATAATTGTGTGGACATATTCCTGCAGAACTACGATGCCGTAAGAAATGACAAATTTATAAATCTCGAGACACGATTACGTGACAAGAATTTATACATAGGACAGATGAACAGAGGAAAATATTGAGACAGATGATCCGTGCTTCCCTCAAACCCACCCACGTTCTAGGAATAGTACTAGTTTGAAGTTTCATGGACCTTATCTTTGGCTTTTTCACCTGTGTCACGATTCTTAGCCACAGGCCCACAAGCATATGTAGGACGAAACATGGGATGGAAAACCTTGGCTTTGGTTATTAGTCTAAGATGACACTTTTATGATTACGGTGTACCTAACTTTTTAGTTGAATTAGCGTCTCTATCGTTAGAATACCTTACTTTTCGTAGACATGGAATAGAGGGGAATACGTGCCTGGTATCCCGTCAATATGAAAGACTTTTCATACCGGTAAAGACGGATTTTATGTATAGGCAAGTGGGTCATTAGACTGAAAAGTTTTTGAGCTTTTATTTTTGTATTTTTTCTGTAATTTGCCCCGCATTGAGTTACTCTGCCTCATATGTACGAGGCAGACGTAACCCTTTTTTTTAGTCTTTGCCCCACGTTGAATTATTTTCTCCCCCTCCTTCTCCGTCTCCCCGTCATGTACACGGCAAAAGTACACAAGAAAAGAAAAGGGTCTGACATTTCCCTATCTACAGGGAAGAAATTGGAAATTAGGGGAAAATAATGATGACTTTTGCTTTTCATGAATTCTACCCTTTCCTATCAATGTTTGAAAAAAAGAACACAAAAATATTCTTCATTCCTTCTCCTTTTCCTTTGTATAAAAATTGCCTCAAAGGTATAAAAATTGTCCCAAATATTTCACCTATTAACATTTCATCCAGATATAAAAAATAAGTATTATTACTATGCAGATTGTGCGTGTCGATTATCTTAAAGACGTCTTTTTTTTTTTTAAGGAATCACCCTTTTCTATATCTTTCTTAAATAGGAAAAGTTGTCGTGTGCTGTTTTAAATTAATTAATATGTACGTAAGAGTTAAGACTTTATATTTGTCTCCTAATAGAAATTTTTTTTATTATGTGATGTAGTAAAAATTTTGATCCCACTAACTAAGATTTCTGAATCCGCCCAGTGTACCCGTACGAGAGTATTCACAGAGGTAGTGCAGAATATGTACGAGCCCCCTTACTGCTGCTGCTTCCACTATTGTTGCTAGATGGGGGATTGTGATTGAAGGGGGTGTCACAACTTGGAAGGTTCTTGAGTAAGTATATCATAATGCCAAAATTAGAATTTCACTTGGAAAAAAACCTAATAATTTGTTATACAAATACGGAGTCAAAAACAACAGAAGAGCCCTGCTCCGAAGAACCAAAAATTGAGCCCTTTTATCTTAAAACTTAAAAAAGGGAGTAGAAAATCTCGAGATACAAAGATTTCGAAGCATATTTGTGACTAAAAATTAAATTAAGGTGGGATTTCAAAAACTTCTAATAACAGAGTTTTTTTTTTCTTTTGTGCCGGAGCATTCTCCTACATTCTAAGTATTTTATTTTTTCTAGATAAATTAAGCGTATATTGAACAAAAAAAGTATAAGGTCTATAGATGAGACTCGGTACACTTAATTTGAAGGGGCAAACAAAACAACGACGACCAAAATACAAAAACAAAAAAATGAAATCCAATGCCACCTTTTATTTCTTATTAGTAGGGATTGTGATATTCAGATAGTGTTTTTTTTAAAAAAAAAAAAAAAAAGAAACAACTTGATGAAAGGCATATTAATATTATCTACATCAAACAATATTCAAGGGGACTAGGTTGAACCAAAAACATTAGTACGATATTAATTAATAAATAATATTTTGTCATGCACGGCAATTTATTTTCTTCTCCGTATGATAAAAATACTAGTACCAAGCTGTATCCTAGGAGGAGACGAGCTGTCCCTGACAAAGCAACTCTCTTCAAATCTTGAGGGTGTTTTGACAATCAATTTTTTTTATTCTGGATTTTAAACTATAAATTATTCGTATTTTAATGTTGATTAAATTTTTAAAAAGTATTTGAATGATAGTGCAGAATAATTTTTTTTTTTTTTTGCAGAAAAGCAAGGTTGAATGAAAATAAAATATTATGATAAATAAGTTTAAAATCAGAAAATGTAAAATTCACAGCATGATGATGGGGCTCCCAAATGCCCCCGAATCTAACAGACAGATCTCCCCTCCTAACACGACGTCATTTAATGTTAATCAATTGAAGGGGTTTACCACTAAAAAAATGGGCTGGCTATTTATGGAAAACACTTATTGTTCCAAAAAATAAGAATAATGCATAGAATTAGAATGAAATTACGATTAAAAAACTCTTCGATAGTAGTCTAATAGAAAACGATTCGGGCACATATCATGCGTTCGAAGTTATTCGATGTGCGGGGAATCTACTTGCATTGTGAAACTCAAGGCATTTTCTGTCATTTTGAAAGATCAAAGCCAATTGTGAAAATGAGACCCTTTACGTACTTTTATAAGTTAAAAACTAATTTGAAAAATTAAAATTGCATATGCTCAAGTAAATAAAATCTCTGAAAATAGAGATTATTACAAGAACTTAGATGTATTACTTACATATCATTCTTTTTATTTCTAGCACTAAAAGTAGTAATTACATTGACATAATAAGTTTTTTAGCGATCTCATTTTTAATAGATAGTATATTTACTCATTCAACTATGTACTATTGCTAGGGACGAAGCCAGAAAATTCACTATGCATGGGCCAATATGTATTGATTACTATTTGATTTTTTTTTTTTAATATTTAGTAGGAACGAGCCTATATACTTCATATAATTTTTTTTCTATATAATAATACAGGTTTTTTTCCTTTCTTGCCGGGGCGACGACCCCTACTAGCCCCTCCCTGGCTATTGCGATGGAATCGAGCGAAGATCAATTTTGATCATCATCAACTTTGAAAACCTCATGACCTTTTTGTTATAATAGACTTTTAGTGTGGGTCAATCTGAAAGACTAGGCTCTCTTTTTTTACGAGCTTACTCAAAATGGATTTAATTTTTCATGCCTATTATTACAATGCCTACAAAATTTAGGGATCCAAAATTTTAAGCAAATTTTGAGAGCTCGAAGCCTAAATCTTGTTTGTCTTGTCTCATGGACGGCCCTAGTAAAACTCACATGCATGCATCCGATTATTTTGAACACTTCAACATTTAGATTCGTTTGTGACCATCTATGTTTGTAAACACTGCTTGAGTTCACAAGAGATAATTTCTTATAAGATAAAACCAATAATAATAAAGCTAATATATATATTGTCCTTTTACTAATTTTCAATGGTGTTGGAGCGTTTTTTGTAGTGTTTGAGACTTATTTCTCAATGTTTACAGGTTTGTGCTATAAACATCAACTTCTTTTCATTTTTTTAAATATGATTTTCGCTATAATTTTTTTTATTAATAATAATAAAGCTAATATATAGACTCGCTCCTGCTAAATATTTTTAAAAAAATTTAAAATAGTAGTGAATACATATTCACCCCCGTATAGTGAATTTTCTAGCTCCGTCCCTAGATACAAGTTAAAATGTAAAAAAAATTGTGCGCGTCTTCAGAGGAGGTGAGGAAGTTGCAAGTGAGGCGTGGAGAAGATGAGAGGGAACAGTGTAGTGATTAGGGAAGTCCTCGTTTGGTGAAAACAAAACCGTGGGGCGTAAAAGAGGTTTTGGGTTTAGTTGACTGGTAAAGGGGATTATACATATAATTTATATATAATGTCCTGCAAATAGAACTTGTCCCGAGATAATCGAAATTTTGTTTCATCTATAATTCAAGATTGTTAACTGCCTTTCTCAGGTCGGCAAACACGTGAATCGTCTTTCTCAGATCGGCAATCAAGTGAATTGCTTTTCTCAGGTCGGTAACTCTTCTTTCGAGCTCAACAACATGAATGTACGTGAGAGTATCTCATTGCCGAACTCATTTAACTATTTAAGAAAAAAATACAATAATTTGTATTTAAAATTTTCCTCATTCACTTCACTTACGTAAATCAAGGTTTAATTACTATGTATTTGGTATAAAATGCTTATGAGAATAATCAATTTTAGACTTGTTTTATGAAATATAACTTTAGAATTGCTATTTGAAGGATTAGAATTGCTATTAGCCTCATATTATAAATGTCAATTTAGCTTCAAATAAAAAAAAGGAAAATCTTTAGTTCATGAAAAATTTCCAAGAAATTTTTTTATAAGTTAAAATGAATAGAATAGATTTACTTGAGTGTGTAGATTTTTACATCCAAATGAATTCTAACTTTTGATTTTAAATTCAAAATATTTTTGGGAAAACTTTTGTAGAATCGTAGCACTCGTCAATAAAAAAATCAAACTGCAAAAATGTGCAGTCGTGTACCAAATCGTGTCGCGCAATATCTTCTAATTCTTAAATTAAAATCTTTGACTCCACCATCATAATTCTTGAGAGAGTATTTAAGTCACTAGACACATAACAAATTGACATCCTGCTGCGATTTTCAGATTACATCAACGCGTTATCCAGATTACATGCAATAAACTGATATAAAGATATTATTTTAAATTCAAACAAAGACAAAAAATCCTGGCCAAACTTCAACCAAATCAGTTGGTGAACATCTCAGTTTTGATAATGGTAATTAAACAGGTTTTAATCGTACGTCTTTTTTTTAATAACTAATTAGACTGTCTGAACTAATTTTTGAAGACCAATTTTTTATATATATCACCTAGGAGATTTCGACCTTAGGAGGGAACAAACTCTCAAGGGTGAGGTCTTAATCATTATACCATATAACTCGTCGAGAAATCTCATCCGAGCGACTCAAATATCAGATAAGTTTGGAACTGATTGAGCTGTTTAGATCTGTACTATGAACTCTTCGATTAATAGACAATACGATTGATACTGTGAAGTACTGGTTGGTGGATTAAATCAGATAGATAGAGAGTCAGTACACAAGAGTGCAAGGGGGTTTGTCTGAGTAGTAGAGCGGATGAGCTGTAAACTCAGATATATATTTTGTAGTCAAAACTCAACAACTTAATAATTAGAGCCAATTATAAGGGATTTATTCGGTCAGTTCCACCCACGACCCTTCAAATTTTATCTCAATTTAATCTGAAATCCACCAGATATCTCGGTTATTAGAAAAAAACTGAAAAGGGAGTCGTCCCCGAATATATAAGATAGAAAAAGAAAAATCAGCCAATGTAGAATGTGGGTCGGCAGGGAGAGAAAAAGGAAAAGGCTAACCACTTTTATCCGTTTGACGAAATCAAAGAGATCACATTGCCTTAGAGTATGATGAATTTGGATAATAGTATTTTTTTGTATGCCTGAAACCCTAACACTAACAGGGTTTTTATCAAAACTAATCACTTGGCTTAGCCGGTCACGTACTGTGGCCGCTATCTTCAAAGGCCTCATCACCTACTACTGTCACATTTTGCATTATTATTCATATACGTGGCCCTAATTTTTAGCCGTACCTACTAATTTTTAGACATAACTAGCTATCAAGTCCATCACGGATTTGAGTAAGCTGTAGTGCAGTTTTTTTTTATAATGCGAGCAAAATTATGTTATTTTAACTTATCACGTAAAATTATTGTCAAAATATATGAGATTAAGACGATGTAGTTTTGAGGGTAAAATAGACAAGATTACGTCGTTTGTTCGTACTATAGGAAACTGCAGTACAGTCTCAACAAATTCGTTCTAACGCGCCCAATTAACCACATATATAGAGTTCAGCAAATGTGGTGATTTCACGTGTCAACAGTGACTGGTTTTTGGTTCATTAGAGAATTGTAGCACAAGGGTAGTTTGGGAAATTTGCCTATTAGAATATTCGAGTTGGTTTTTTTCTTACCTCTTAAGAAAGAATAAGATTTGGCTAACTAAAATTAACCCGTGATTGGTTAACGTGGTATAGCATCTTTGTAATGAAGTTTCTCTCTCCTCGCGGAAAATATTGCTTGGAATAGTTGTGTGAAGTGTTATCGAGAAATAAAAAAAATGTGAATCACAATAAGGACCCCTTTAGTTACCCATGTTCTTATTTGAAGCAAAACTCAAAACAAACTAGGCTATCTTCTTACCATTTAACTTGGCTTACTTGCTTAATTGCCTTTTATTCTTGTAGGTGATTGTGATTGTGATTGTGATTGTGAAAACAAAAACAACAAAACAACTTGAGACAAACAATATCGTAAATTAAGTGAGTCCTTAGAAGAATACCCATGTTTTTGTTATTCCAATTACCACATCTATAATAATCCGTAATTTTTATTTATAAAAAACTTGATTTTTAATTTAATTAATGATATTTTCAGTATTATTTATTTGTTTAGATTGTATAAAGATTGAACGAACGGGATCGTGAGAGCATCTTTAACTTGAGAGCACGAGAAATACTGTAACATTTTTTTCCTGTTTTATCAATTGACATGCCTTTCATCTTCATCTTCCCTAACTGTTGCAACTCCTAGAAATTGAAGGATGGTTCTGATGATTATTCATGGCCAACAATTATGGAATTTGTCCTTTGGTTTCGTAGTTCTTAATGGGAGTCTCACCCATTACAGCTATAATAACCCAACCATACTTCCTTCTCTTCTCGGTCAATTTCAACCGTAGATCATAGAAGAGGCGTGAGAGAGACAGAGAGAGAGAGACCTCTACCCAGGAGCCCTTTTTCTGCAGACACGTTGTCAATCACCACTGGAGTTCGCTAGGATGTAGAAAATCTACCTTCAACCCTTAGATTAGGTTCATTTGGATTGTATTTGCGTTGATTTTAAGCTCTGTAATGTCACTGTTCGTAAAACCCATAACCAAATAGAATCAGATCTGACCAGTCAAGATTTATGTGTGACCGTTTAGGTCCAGTTAATTCTAGGCAGAAACTTATGGTGATCGGACAGGATCTTACGGTGATCGATCAAGGTTGACTGTGACCGGTCAATGGTTTTAGCTGACCAGCCAAGTTGACTCTTGGTCAGTTTGAGTCTTAATCTCAGTGAATCAAAACATCACACAGACCCTATGTACACTATGCACATGCTTACACTCGAACTTTTATTATGTTCACGAGTCCCCGTAGAATTTCGTGAGAGCAAGATTACCATCTTTGACCATATTTTGTCAGTTTCTATATGTTGTTCAATTGCTAGATAGTGATGATATGCCATGAGTAATTAAATTATATTGCTGTTGAGATTCTGGATAATGTGAATATGTCCCATTTACAATTGTAAAGCTACCCATTTTTCTGTAAAATTATCATTATCTTGAGATTTGGGAAAATCTTAGAATGTACGTTAGGAACACTGGATCGAATGACATTTGGACAGAGTAACAAAGGGTGTCGAGTATACAATATAATTAAGTTGATGAATAGTGACACTTAGGTGAACGTAAAGAATTGTCAATCAGTTTGAGTGGCCTTGCCATGGCGATTTGGTTATTGGAAATTACGTATTAAAGGACCCCAACTTGGAGTAGCTGGAGATGATTTAGGATGACCTCAGGGATGTCTGCGAAGGAAGCTCCAGATTCCAGAGGAATGACGACCAACCTGGGCTTCCTTGAACTAAAAGGATAAGTAATTAAGGTTCATTGGTACCTGACCTAGTGACACCACGTTCGTTTAGGTCTAGGTGAGGTGACATAATTATTGACCTAAGGAGACGGTAGAAGATTCTTTTCTTACCAAGTTGTCGGTAATCTAGTCGGGTATATTATCTCATACTATGGACACAGTATATATCTGTACTGATCAATATCAACTGAGTATTTTACGCTTGTTGATGGGTAAGACTTGAATTTTCAAGGTGGTGAATCCTAGAAACATAAATGCAAGATCCATAACAAACCTATGTGTTTAATTCCGTTGTCTTAGTACTTTGTTCATTATTTATTCTCTTATTGCATCTTTGGGATTATTTTTCGGGTATATTTTTCTACTGAGTTTCACCACTTGTCAAGCAATTTTTTGCTCCTAGCGTTTCATGCAAAATGAAGGTAAGCAGATGAAAGTGTCACTTGAGCAAGAACAATCGGGTTTTGTAGATGGAGATTTCAATGACACACGGTTGTCATATCCATAAAAGCTTTGTTCTTTATTTTTTCTTAAATTCACACATAAACTTAGAAGGGTAATTTTATAAATTTAATTATCATTCCGCAACTATCTTTTTATTAAATGAATTTTTTCATTTTATTTAATGTTTAATTAATAAATTTAATTTAGAAGGGTTTTATCTAATGTACCGAGAAATCGAGGCGTTACAGCTTGGTATTAGAGCTTAGGTTTGACCACCCTACGACTTTGGATAGAATGGATAGATCACAACTGTTGAACATTTTTTTGTTAGTTAGACTTTTCAATTTTGGACTTATATGCACTATTACTGTGAGTCTATTATATAAATATTTTATTTTTTCAGATGTCCTATTTTCGAGCACGAGTTGGATGATTTTCTCAACTTCAATGGAAACCCAGACAAGTTTGATGACTAGCTAGAGGATCCAGAGAAAGAGAGTTCTAGAGAGAATGATCCTGAAGAGGATCAGGAGGGAGGGGACATGGGTCCAGCACCGGTTCACAATGGGCCACCACTAGACTTGGCATTAGTCGGTTTGGTTAGACTTGGCTGCATTAGGCCAAGAGGTGGCCGTCGCATAGCAAGCAGAACAACAAGAAGAATAAGAAGCAGAAGCATATATGGACGAGGAAATCGAGCACCCATCGATTTTGTCGTATCCACACTGTGAGATGAAAATCTATGGATGGGAGCCTTGGCAGCACAATCTCGTCTATGGTTAGATCACATCATTGATCTGATGCAGGTGGAAAGGCTATTTTAGATCCCTACTACCTTGGGCCAATAGTAATTCAACATCGCTTTTTGGAGCGCTCCCGCTTAGATTGCAAGAAGCATTTGACCAGTTTGTGGGTTGTGTGGTACCAACACATTGGGTTCAGGCTCAGAAGCCATACAACGAGGAGCGAATTATATATCCACACAAGACATGGACTTCACAAACATACGCAATTATATCGAGGTTCTAATTGCCATAACGAAGATAGCTTGGCGAGATCATTAGATGCATTTGGGTATGTATTGCAGGGTTCAGTGGCTCTACTACAATAAGATTGAGTAGACTTGGGAGATGGAGTGGCGGATGAGGGAGGAGCACCCGCTTGTGTTCTAAGATAGATGAGAGTAGATAGGATTAGGATTAAGTTTTCACAATGGTGAGATCATTTGGGATAATTGAGAACACTATATGTATGGGATAATAGAGAACACTATATATACAGTAACAATTGTTTTTCTTTCTAGATTTAGGTCGGCTCAGTTATTCTATGAACATATTGTTTATTAATAAAAAGTTATTTTGAATATGTTATATTTTGCATAACCAAATTTGTATTTTAATATTTGACAGATACACCAACTCCCTTAAATCTAGATTCAAAACTTTACATAATACCATCCCATTGTCAAGATGATATGAATGACAATACCGGAAACGGAGGACGTGTCACTAATGACACACATGTCAACAACCCAAAGATGTACCACCCTTACCAACCCACTAGCTGGTACACTTCTGAATGAGTTACTAGGCCCATAGTAGATAGCTTAGCCTTTGCCATTGCACAACCAACACCCACCACCACCACCACCGATGATGAACACCTCCCAAGATGCCTAATCCACCTGAAGTGCCAAACCTAGCTCCAATGCCATTTTACCCCTAAATGCCCTATTATCCTCAGATCCAGTACCCACCACCACCAAGCTGTATCCACCCCCAGAGCTCTGATACTCGAACTGTGTTGCTATCAGAGTTCTACAAATGTCGACCACTAGTGTTCACCGAAGAACCCCTGCTGCTGCTGAGATTTGGCTCAAGCAGATTGAGAAGATATTTGGATATATGGAGATCACATAGGATGGTGATCAGATAACTATGTCCAGCAATCACATCCAAGAAGAGGCAGACTATTAGTGGGACATTGTTCGTACCACCAACGACATGGAGACCCTGACCTAAGATCAATTCAAGGAGTTATTTTTGGACAAGTACTGCTTTCGACGCCTGTGAAGTAGGCAATGCTGCAACTATTCATGGAGCTAAAATAGGATAGTATGAGTGTCACTCAGTATACTACTTGATTTAAATAGTTGTCAAGGTACGCAACAACTACAATGCCGGTTGATGACGCCAGGACTCATAGGTTCGAATAGGGTTTGAGCTCTGTAATTAGGAGGAATGTAATGCCTCAAAGAGATGAGACTTGTGCTTTGGTTGTCAACAATGCAGTCATATTGAAATGAGAGACACTAGATTTTTTACAACATTAGGAACAACGTAGGAACAAAACCAGGGGTCTAAATGACCTATCAGAAGCAGCAACACTGCCACCGGTAACAACCAGAGTTTTGTATAAAACAAACCTTATGAATAGAACTAGCAAAGAATCCAAAAGGGCCACATGAGGAGAGAGCGCCCATTATGAACATTTCCAAAATTGAATGTTACAATTGTAACCAAAAGGGCCATATGAGGAGAGAGTGCCCGCACCTACCAACACAACAAAGTCAAGAGGGCCAACAAAGTAGGCTAGGGAACAGTGGGCCACCTCCTAGGTAGATAAAACAAAATAACTGGCAACCCTAACAAAGTCAAAATGCGTGGACAGACAGGGGAGCCACCAATCAGAATCTAACCCTGGGAGGAAGGATATTTTCTCTACAGGGACAAGAGGAAGAGCACGATCCTGTTGTTATCCAAGGTACACTAATATTATCAGTACATATGTACAAGCTTATTTGATTCGGGTGCATCACATTCGTTTGTATCTTTTGCATGCATCCAATCATTGGTATTCGAAATAGATGATTCGAAAACTTCTATACATGTCACGTCAACATTAGGAGGACAGGTTGCAGTCGGTATTTGTAGGGTGTGTGACATAGAAATATCATGACTTTGATTAACTTGTGACCTTCAAGTTATTGATATGGCCGACTTTGACATTATCATGGGTATGAATTGGTTGTCCGCCCATAGAGATATGATCGACTGTCACCAAAAGACTATAACGGCTTATTTGTCTAACATAACTTGCTTCAAATTTAAGGGGAATATGCAGGATCTAACTTCTACATCACTATCTATGTGACACAACTAGTTGGTCAGTTGGTTAGCAAGTTTGAGGTTGGAGAAAATGGATCGAATGGACTTGGGATTGCCAAAGGTCGTGCGTGAGTTTTCAAATGTGTTCCTAGAAGAGTTACCGGGATTATCACCGAGAGGAAAATTGGATTTTTCGATTGAGCTTCAACCGGGGAATGCGCTGATATCATTGGCACTGTATTGGATGGCGTCAGCGAAGTTGCAAGGAGTTCAACACACAACTTCAGGACTTATTTGACAAGGGATACATTCAACCGAGTACATCGTTGTGGGGAACACTGACATTGTTTGTTAAGAAGAAAGAAGGCAATCTAAGAATATGTATCGATTATCATCAACTCAATCAAGTTACAATTAACAATTAGTACCCTCTTCCGAGAATAGATTATTTGTTCGATCAGCTGAGGGGATCAACGTATTTCTTAAAGATTGATTTGTGATACGAATACCATCAATTGCTAGTCAGAGATGAAGATATTATGAAGATCGCATTTCGAACTCGTTATCGCCACTACAAGTTTATAGTGATGTTGTTCAGACTTACCAATGCACCAGAAGTATTTATGCGGTTAATGAACAAGTTTTTTGCACCATATCTGTATAGATTTATGGTCGTCTTCATCGACGATATCTTAATCTACTCACCAACGAAGTAGAACGCGAGGAATACTTGAGGAAAATCATCTCTATCCTAAGGCAAGCAAGTGTGAGTTTTAGCTGAATGAGGTGAAATTCTTGGGACATGTTGCATTGGAGAAAGGAATCTCAATCGACGAGAGTAAAGGCAAGCCAGTTATGGATTAGAAGCAGCCAACGTCAATTTTTGAGATAAGAAGTTTTTTGGGGCTGGTTGGCTTTTTTTTTTTTTTGATCGGTTGGGTTGGCTAGCTATTACAGAAGAATTACTCATGACTTCTCCACCATAGCAAGACCGATGACTTGCTCAGAAGAAGGGAGTTAAGTTTAAACGAGACGAGTCATGTGAGAAGTCGGTCTAGGAACTCAGGAAAAGATTTATTTAAAATTCACATATAAACCCAGAAGGATAATTTCATAAATTTAATTGTCATCCATTCCCTCCTTTAATATTTATTCAGTAAATTAAATTTAAAAGGATTTTACCTAAAAATGGGGGCATTTCAACATCATTGTCCAATTGCAATGTGATGTAACCATGTATTACGTATCAACGGATGACAATTTGGGTTTGCTCAAATAACCAAATACGTAGACAAGTTGGGTTTGCTCAAATAACTAAATATGTAGAAAAATTGTGTTCAAATTAGATGGTTCCAAATATGTAGAAAAATTGTGTTCAAATTAGATGCAACCACGTATTACGTATCAATGTTATACCTTATATTTAGAACTCTCATCGTTACCTTTTTAGTTTGAGGTCTATTTTCAAAACAAAGAAGTTGGGTTTGTTCAAATAACCAAATACGTAGACAAATTGTGTCAAATTGTTGTAGCTTTCAGATTACATAATTAATAAAGAAAACATTTTTTTAATCAGTATTAGAATCATATCCATATATTATTAATTAGAAAGGCCAATTTTTTTTTTTTTTTGTAAAGACGAAAATATTTTATCAATGATTTCTTAATAGGAGTTTTGTTTTCTAGAAAACAGTCAACAATTTTATAAAATTAATTCTCTCTAAAAAAATCAACCAAATAAGAGAATCTTTTAAATCAAATATTTTGAGAAGCCATTTGAAAAGGTCCACTGTAAGAGAATCTTTAAATTATTATCCTTACCCACCGATTAATAAATTCTGAATTTCTTACCTTTTTATTTCACCCAAAATTGAAGTTTTTTTTTTTTTACATTGACCGTTAATTAATTTTTCAATTTACTTCTTTGTTTAGAGAGCCTTTTACTAGCACGACTCTTTGATTGCGAATAAAAATTAAATTTAAAAAATGGGTTAATGAAAAAGAGAATCTAAATATTTGCGAACAAACAAGGTCAAAAAGATCCGTTATTAAAAAAGTAGGAGATTTTGTCGGCAGGATTTGGGATAAAGGTAGGGACCACACGGGAACAGCCGTACTAATGAACGGTCAACCGTCGAATGGGGCCCAAACACTTTAACCAACAAGATGAGAAAAGCACGTGTACCTAACGTGGCAAACTGCCATAACGGACAATAACTGAGTCCTAGTCTTCCACCTCGTTTCTCTAGTCAACTAGGCGACAATTCCAAACCCTAAAAATATTCACATGTTCACATAGACTATTTGATTTGATTTGGTTTAATTACACTCTCTCTCCTCAGCTCTTCATATATACACTCAGCTCCTCTGTAATTTTTTATTTTCGAAATTATTATTTAGTTTCTTCTTTTGTTAAAGTCCCTTACTTTACTTATTGGATTCTCTAATTTCATTTATTTAATTGGTAAATGTCATTTTTATCCCCTAAATACTTGTTGCCACCAAGTATTAAAATAATACATATTTTTTGCTCAACACATGTGATAAATAAACATATAAATGTTAGGTCTATTTTTTGTTTGCACTTCGAACTATATTTAACCATACTACATGGTGACCATTCTTTTTTTTTTTTTTTTGAACTCAAATTTGTCTTTTTATGTTCAAATACACAAGTTATTCCACTTTGCCTCACTTTTCAAATGAAAAACTATAATAAGATTATTTAATTCTTTTTTAATTTTTTGTCCCATTTTTCTTTATCACAAATCAAGATCCAAACATACACAAAAAATTATTGAGAGTTGAGACTTTTTGGACAGTAACTGATCATTAAATGTTATATTGTATATTCTTTTAATTATGAATTAATAATTTAGCTCACCTTTTTGTATAAGATTTTTTGGGGTTGGTCTAAGGATGAGATAATTGAAAGATAAACATAATTTGAACCAAACTTGTAAATATACCCTAACTCACACTAACTATGAGGGTATTTTGGATCTTGTAGTTCTCAAAATTAGTAACGTTCAATCAGAAGAGAAATCTGTACAATAATTTAAAAAATAAAAGAGGTTAAAATAATTTATCAAACTACATAGTGTATTTATGAAAAACTTAAAGGGAGATGAATGTATTTTACCCATTGGATATTAAAATATGTAGACCCCACTCCCCAACTGCCACCCCGTCCTCATCCCAACGACGTAGCCGCGATACCTGGCGCGATTTCACCCGCCACACCCACCCACAAACCGCTCCTTCTAATAACTTAACACTAACTCCCAAAAGCAAATTTGAATTAGTTAACAGTGTACAACTACTATTAGCCTATCTATCACACGAGCATTATTCGGGTCAAACTGAATCCGATTTAAATTAGAACTCTGCTAATTACACGTGTATATATATACCTACTAACATGGGATTCCGTTGTGAACCAAAATAATGTTGTTTTAGCGTACAAAATACTGATTGAATAATTTTTAGGTAATATTTTTTTCGCGCCAAAACAAAAAAAATTTAGGTAATTTTTTTTTCCGTGCCAAAACAAAAAATACAGAGCTTGAGACTTGAGAATTTGTTCCCTTCTAAAATTTCAAGTTCGAAATTTTTCGGCTACTATCAACTCTTCTATATTAGACCAGTTCACACAAAACATTGTTCTGGTTTTAATTGTTCACCACTAGTAAACGATAAGATTGGTCTGATTAGTCGATTTACGTGTAAGATAGTCCGAATAATTTGAGTTATCAATAAAATTTAAATGTACACAATTAGATCAATATTCTCAAGTGGTTGATTTTATGTATTATTTTTGTCTTTTTAAATTTAACTCATATTGATTCTATTTTTTAACTCTTCTCGTCAAGACAAATTTAAAAATGAAATATTTCAACAAAAAATTGAAAAAATCACTTACAATAAAAATAGATTTATTAATTTAAAAGATAAGTTAAATTAGTCTAAAACCCCACCCTAGTGATATTCCACGCTACTAGACTAACTAGTATTGAAGCATTTCGTCAAGTCTGGTTTTTAAATTATTAAACTGGAGCTTTTCATATATATACATATATATATATATATATATATATAGAGAGAGAGAGAGAGAGAGAGAGAGAGAATTTTGGAAAACGTGAATTGAAATTAAGGAAAAAGTGTGATGAATTTCCCTCCAATTCCGGCACTACGCCGGCACTCTTTGTGTAAACAATATATATATATATATACATGAACTGAAAAAGTCTGTATACACAGATTTATGTGCACCAATCGGATACAGATGTATTCGATATCGTTTGATGCACATAAAATTCTTAAATTATTGAGAATTTTATGTATCTAATGGTGCCGAACATATTTATATCCAGCTTGTGTCCGTAGCATTACACAGTTATGTAGATTCATTGCACCGACTATATATTTTGTTGGGACAAAAAGAATATATGACCCTATCATACAATACTTGATCATTAATTGAAACCTGCCACGTCTAACTATTATGTATTGATTGTGGGGCCGCCTAATTCTCCACCCGTCAACTAACTACTTATATTACTGTACAACCAGTTTTACCCTTTTTAACAACATTATATTATTCATCCCTCTAAAAGTTTTTTTTTTTTTTTTTTCAGTCTCCGGCACTGAAAGAACCGACAAAATCATTTTAAAAAAGAAAAAAAAAGGAACTCGTTTGACATATGAAAAAGATTCACTTATTGTGATTTTTTTAATTTGAAAAATAAGCAAAGAAAATCAAACGGTTCATAAGTTTGTATTGCAGTTCATGATCTATTTTGATTTACTCAATTAGAACGAAATTAGATAATATAAAACAAAATATTACTGTAAAAACCTTCTACGGATGGACGATATATGTAAGATTTGCAGATAACGGGTGAGCTCGTTCTTTTCTTTATAACTAATTATGAGGTTTGACACGCTTTATTATGTGTGCATGTATAGTTGAGTGTGTGACTAAATGTGAGAGTGAGGTGGGGGGAGTGGGTAGTTAAATTCCACAATTTTATTATATATGTTGTCTTGATAGTATGGTTTTATATTTTAACCATGATAGTTATTTTTTTATCACGATAACAAATCAATAGAATTTTATTTTTTGGAGGGTAATTATGAAAATCGATTTTGCAACATGGCTTCATTTCAAGGTCACACCAGAATGGATTTTTCCTTTATATATTAGAATAGATACTAAAAACAGAGAGAGTAATATTTTTGCGAGATTAAAATAAATTGAGAGCTCGTAAAAAAGAATGTTATAATACATATATATATATATTGTAGTGGGCCGGATTGACATTAAGCTTGGGATGTATAATTGATCAAGCCCAATAGCTCGGTATGTCATGGATGACGTCATTGAAAATTGAAGGATTGTGAATGGATTTAACAATAGAGAGTCTCATCTGTTACGTAGTCTAAGAGTCTCCAATTATGACTCTATTATCCTCCATTCATGCCGTGCAATCCAAAGGGTTTTCGATTTTAACAACTCAAAGGGCTTTCGATTCAGTAACTCAAAGGTTCTTTATGGTTCTATTTATACCAATCTTGTTCTTGATTTTAAGATGCACGAAACTTTGTCTATAAAAAGAACTTCTCGATTCTGTTTCTTCAAGTGAGACAGACGCGGGCGCAAGAAGGTCTGATAGGCAGACATACTTGGTGTTATTCCATTCATGGGAGCCATTTTATCTTAGGAGACAAATGCCAAAGTAATCCTCCAACACCCACAATGAAGTGGCGATTTTGTCCTAAAGGAACTGTATCAAACATATGACTTAATTCGATTTTTTTTTCGATTTTTGCAATTTGTAATTTTTTCATTCATGTTCGTCACGTTTATGCACTAACCATTTAATTTCAATGATTAATAAAAATTAGATGTATATTTTTTTTCTTGGAATTCCAAGTAATGTTTGAATCTGTCCAACGAATTTTCCCTACAAGCTAATGACAAAATTGTACTTCGAATTCTAGTTTTTTTTTGGCCAATAATTCTGTTGTTTTTGGAAATATTTGTGTGACAGATTCGAAGTTAGAAAAAAATTAGATAGATCAATTTAGTAGCGTTCTGTTCGATCAATATTCGAATTTCTACAAAGAATATAGTTTCTGTGTTGGACTAACCATCTTATGCTTATCAGTTTGTCATTGGGTAATTGTGATCGTAATTGTTGCAGAACAAGAATTGTTGAAATCAATTCAGTGCTCAGACTTGGATTGACAATTGGTCCGATTAGGGTGTTTTAATCAATCTCGATCTCATCCAGTCGTAGAGGTTTAAGCTCGGCCTAGTGGTTTGGTCGGCTCAGCTCCAATTGTTTAATGATTTGCTCGGTCATGATCAATCGTGCGCGAGTCGACCTCAGATCAATAGTTACTCATGACAACAGGTTGCTCGGTTCTGTAACTTGCTTTGCTTCATCACGGATGCCAATTTTTTTGGCCTCTAGAGCAGTCGACTCAGCTTTGGCCTTGGCATTGCTTAGCCTAGACCATATGTGGTTCAGACCAACGGTCACTAGAGTAGTATACCCGGGCAAGACCATGAGTGGTCAGCCCAGACTCGTCACTTAATCTGATGATCAACTCAACCAGTAGTAGTTGGCTCAGTTGTTTAGCCCTGTGTGCTCGGCCTGAAGTACTCAGTCATTGGTGGGCTTAAGTACTCAACCCTAGTACTTGGCAGTGTTGTATAGCCAATATTCGAACTAATCCACTTGACAGTTAGGTGAATGGATCGGCAAATCACTCTAAGATAGCTAACTATGTGTACCGTTTACCTTTTAGGGGTGTTATCCCTAACCTCCCACCAAGGACAATGTCCGCTCGATCATCATTGAGGGCATTGCCCTTAGACTCCTGCCAGGGGGCACTACCCCTTTGGACTCCCCCACTAGGGGGCTATGCCCAATGGAACCCCTAAGGGTACATTAATGCATGACGGTTGTTAGACACAACTTGGTTATAAGTTCAATTGTTGTTCAATTATATTATGTTATGCCTTCGTATTTAATATCTGTTCACTTATGAGTATTTTTTATCTTATATTTAGCAAAATGCCTACTAAGGACTTTGTGCCTACCAATGCAAATAGATCAGGCAACGAAAATGGAAACACCATTCATGCAAATGTTGCCTTACCAAATGTTTCGTTGGTCCATGTTGATACATTGAGAAGTTTATTAGTATCGACTTCAAGAGATGGCAGCAGAATATGCCATTTTATCTCACTACTCTGAAACTTGTGATGTTCCTACTCTGATCCTTGCAAGGTTCCTGACTAAAGATGCACCAGTAGTGGACAAAGATAAGATTGACATGGAAATACTTATCGCTCTAGATGCCTAGAAGCACTATGACTTCCTATGTGGGAATTATGTTCTGAATTTACTAGACAATTGACTATATAATGTTTATTGTAAGGTCGTGTCTACTAAGGAATAATGGGAGTCCTTAGAAAAGAAATACAAGATCGAGAGTGTCAACGTCAAGAAGTTTATGGTTGGCTAGTTCATGTATTTTACCATTGTGGATTCGAAGACACTAGATAGTCAAATCCAGAAACTTCAGTTGACGGAAAGACACTCTGATGATTAAGTCAATACTTAGTCTTGCTCAATCTCAATCTATGTTCGTGTAATAGCAAATTAGAGCGTACACGTACCCCTGTATTCTTCACCTAATTTGAGTCCTTCTTGACCTCTAATTTCTCATTAGAGGCAAATTATTCTTTCTGACAATTGACAACTAATTAGATAAGTCTTATCTGAATTCTCTAAAAGTCTGACTTTATCTACCCTGATAGAGCTTAATTCAAATTGGCATAGAATTTTTCATCCATATTTGTCTAGGTCTGCTCGCTAACTATTCGAGTCCAGAATTTATATATCCTCTTACTCTCATAATCTAAACACAATTATCTAGCCGCTCTTTCAGTTCGATGAACACAACATTTTCATTTATAAAATGTCTATGCACAAGAGCACTATATCGTGGACTTGATTTCTTGTCTTTTTGCTTGGAAAGGCCCAAATTAGATAAATTAAATTTTACGATCTTCAGTTTTACGGCTACGAGAATATACACACACCATAAAAACGACTTGTGACGTATCATAGGTCGAATTAGAACTACAATGTTCCTAGTTATTTTCATTTTAGTTAGGATCATCTCAAGTGTGTATCATGTGATCTTCTTATTATTCGATTGGTTTGATTTTCTCCGCAGATAAAAGAAACAGCCGAATATCATAGCAGAATTGTATGGTTCACATTTCTCTTTCCACGAAGATCTCATAAGGAGATTCATAGGTTGATTTGTGATATATTTATTATGGATTATCAACTTTGTTACAACCACTCATTATTTAAACAAACGCTTGCGCACACACTCAATTTATGTAATTCCACGTAGATGTGAGTGTGTACAAGAATTTAAAAGAAACATTGTTGACTAGATGCGTTGTTGGCATTGCCGTTCCTTCATGGAAACCTCGGTCCGTCCGTTCGTTCATCCATAAACAGGGGCTGAGTGTCCTGTGGGCACGTGGAGTCGCTCAATTTTTTTAATATTATATTTATACCTTATATTTTTAATTTAATATCTTTTATAAGTGTTTTTAAAATGGGAGCATATCAACTTTGCACATAACTCGAAAATAAATAAATTACGTTTCATTTATTATCTCATTTTTTGCTCTGTAATTTTTGTTGATTACGATTGTTGGGTTATAAATTATGCGTCTATTTGAGACGTAAATTGTTGTCATATTCATATTCAACAACTACAAACATGCAATTGGTTAGAGTTAAATAGAGTCATTTCAATTCAAAAGCTCATGGAAATCAATAGTAGGAATATACTATAAAAAAAGTCATCGATGAATGCTATTTTTGTGTGGTTGTTTTTCATGAATGTTTAAATAAATACACACTATAAACATTCACGGTCAATAATGAAGGTCTATGTTTAATATTAATCTTGTGTATGTATATACATTTTTAAATAAAGTAATTTTGCTAAATTTAATTTCTGAGTCTGTCACCGTAGACTTAGAGTTTAGGTGGGTCAGCGCTCAAAATTAAGGTCTAGTACACTAAAGGGAAGGGCGGCAAGGCACTTCACTAGCATTTGGGACCACTAGCACAAAATGCCTTCACTACTAGTGCCCCCACACCATTTAAAATTGAAAACCCTGATCCTGATAATAATAAATTTTACAAAAAATCTAGAAACAAAAATGTGTCCGGAACTATCAGATATACAAAATTTTAAATGCATTCAACGATTTTAAACACATTTTTATTCGAATGTGCTCGGAATATCTGTGTTTGTAACGTTACTCTAAATTTTGACACCACTAATAGGATCCAAAGCGTTACACTTAACTGTCGTTAAAAGCTAACGATAGATCGAAGCGGCAGGCGGAGGAAACGGAGGAGGAGCCAAGCCAGTCAGTGCCACGTCTGAGGGCGGCAGCCTAGCCAGCTCCACGTCTGAGGGCGGCAGCCTAGACACACCCACCTGCTTCTGTCTCTGTCTCTCTCTCTCTCTCTCTCTCTCGTTGGTCCGCCCTCTGGTCCATAGGAATTTCAGTCAAAATGTTACTCCTCTAGAATCTCAAGTTGTTTAAGATATGAATTGAAGTGTTGAAAATTATTTTGGTTTTTTTTGCCCTCTCTGGGTGAAGGGACGTGGCGCCTACTGGGCCCTATTTCTCCAATACTGACTCATCAAGAAAAGAAAAGTGATCACGCCCAGTTTATTTTTTGTATTTTTTTGTTTTTCGTCAATTTTTTTTTTAGATTATTAGTTTATCTCGATGAGAGCTTTCAGAAAAATTATAAATTATGGACTAAATTTAAAAAAAGTTCAGAAAAGACGAAAATAATTCAAAAATAGAGTTTTTTTTGTACTTATTCGTCGTCTTTAATGACTTTTTTTTAGCTTTTGAATATAATTTTATACTTTTTATATATGTCTCATTGAGACGAGCTAATAATCTAAAAAAAAAATGGGGCAAAAATAACAAATGCGAAAAAAATTTAAATAGAGGCAAATGGTTATTAATTTTCTCACTCCTCGTCCATTATTATTTTTATAGATAAAAATTACTTTCATCAGGCGTCAGGAATGACTCTAATCAAACAAAAATAGCAATTTGAATCCAGAGTAGACTCATTGGGGTCACTCACAACAAGCTCTCCATTTCCTGAGTTTGGGTTAATTTTAAGTTTGTTATTTTTTGAGTAATTTAATTAGGATAAATTAAATCAGGGTCCTATTTACCTTTATAGTATAGTGTTTCATCCCATACACTTTTTTAACTTTTGTTTTCATCCCTATTTTATATGGTTTGACAAGTTTGCCCTTATTTTCGAGTGTTAGATTATCCTATTGTCCCTTTCTAATTTAGAACCTATATTATATTTATAATAAATATAGCTAAAATTATGGGATTAAATAAGGTAAAAAGTTTAACTGATTATGGAATCAATTCGCTGGATATTTTCAATGGATATGTAACAGAATATGATAAATTCGTGACGAAATTTACCATATTTTATTATAGAATCGATTCGTCGGATTTTTTAATGGATATGCAACTGAATTTGCTGTTGGCCGAAATTGGGGTATGAAGTTATGATTTTCCAGCAAACCTTTCATGCTTATGAATATGATTTTCCAACAAATCGTATGAATTCGCCAGATTTTAGTATGAAACAAGGGCTGAACTTTTAAGATTAGAATATGGTAATAGGCCAAAATCTTGAAACGAAATATTTGATTGCTCAACGAATCTTCTATGCTTATGAATTGGAATATGGTATTTGTCATCTTTCCACTGAATATTTGAGTTGCCAGGGAATCGTAAGTGTTTGTTGTGATCTTCTTTCCCACTAAACAAGATCACACAATTTCGGATTCTTTGGAACGAGATCACACAAATTCGCTTCCTTTATTATTCATCCGGCATGACATAACACCGACACGTTTATGTTATTCGGCACCTGAAGAAGTTTTTCTGAAGATTGTTCGAATTACACGGTGAGTAAAGAATATTTTTATTTTTCATTATTAGTTGGTAGTATCCGTTTTGAACATGGGGATTGTGCATGATATGCCGGCTTATTGGTAGATGATATGCAATTTACCATTTTCTCTAATAATTTACCATAATGATACTGTCCGAGAGTGTGAAACAATGGTATACAAATTTACCATAATATTGTTGTTCATGTGCAATCGGAAGTTTACTACTGCCTTTACAGTGTGAAATCTACTTTTTAGTGCAAAAATACCATGACAACTATCGCAAAATATAGTATATTGTCCGCGAGTGTGAAACAAATTTACCATGTTCTACGTTCATCAAAACTATTTGTTATAAAATAACTATAATCTATACAAATTTACCATAATACTATTGTTCATGTGCAATCAGAAGTTTACTGCCCTTACAGTGTGAAACCTACTTTTTAATACAAAAATACCATGACAACTATTGCAGAAGATAGTATGCTGTCCGCGAGTGTGAAATTTACTTTTTAAAATTTGACCATCTCTGAAGAGATGTAGAAGTTTACCATAATGATACAATATACCATGACATATAAGTTAAATTTTGGTAACCTGTCCGGATGTACAAATTAACCATGAGATACAAATTTACCATAATACCGTTGTTCATGTGCAACTTGACATTTTTACTTGTTAATACTGTTGTTCATGTACAACTTGACATTTTAACTTGTTAATACTGTTGTTCATGTACAACTTGATATTTTAACTTGTTAACACTGTTGTTCTCATTCGTGAAATACAGGATAGTTGCAATAGACTACGGATTGATACTGATTTGTGGGCATAACGAGAAGATTGCTGCAATCCGGATATATCGCAGCTGGACCAACGGTCAGATGGTCGATCAGAATACAACCCAGCGCTATCAGTACGCATCAACGGTTGGACGTCGACAGCAATTTAGGACCCTAGATCGCCGGTCTTAAGCACGTTGTTCCGATTTTGGAACCCTATGACGGAGAAGGAAACCCATAACAACAGAAGATGAACCATCGAAGGAGGTGTTTTCATAATAAAGGTATGATATTAAACAAATCTCTTATTTTTAGGACCAAAATGCTGATTTTGTGCTTAATGTGTTTTAAGGGCAATTCGGGTATTTTTTGAATCATAGGATAAAAAAATAACTTTGAAAAGTGTATAGAATCAAACACTAAATTTGTCTTATAAATAAAACTGAACATTAAGTATCCCCTTTAATTATGTTATAAGGTTTTTCTTGGAGTGTATGGGACAGTATAAAAAGAATTGCTACATAAAGTCATGTGTCTTTTCTTTCTTTATGTCAATAAAGAAGCAGGAAACACGCCGGTCTTAATAGCAGAACATGAGTCTCGGAAAGCATCCACTTTCTTACATCTCTAGTTAAAGTCTTGAGTAAAAGTAAAAGGTGATATATTATATAGGACAACATCCTCTCCGGTTACTAAAAGATAATGTTAATTTTTTTTTTTTTGTCTTTTTTAGTACAGTTCAATGATTCAAATCCTTCATTTTTCCGAGCTCATCGACAATATAAATAGTGTTAAAAAAATTATGTTCATCAGACATTGGTTGATATATTTTCTGAATATATCAATTACGTAAAATTGAATTGACTTTAGTGTTTCGTATATTATTTTTTTCATATAAATACACTTTAAAAACATATAAATTGACATTCGATTAACATGATTTTAGTGTGGTTAATATTTTCGGTAATCTCTAAAATAAATAATTTCGATCCTTGAAGTATGCACAGAAAAGTGAAAACCCCATAAAGATGACAAATTAAACAACTCAATCCTTAACGACCCATTTGTTAGCTGCCAAAATTTTGGAAGGAATACGATGGATATAATAAGAGAGGAGATACAGTAAATAGAGATTTATTATAGATGAGTAAACAGTAATAAATAATTTATTTGCGTACTTTGTGAGGAAGGATGATATGATAGATATGAGTAGGTATATGGTGTTATCGTAATTAACAATCACATTATTGTAATTAATAATGATATTTGTATTATAGATAAGGGAAGGGGTGAAAAAATTGTATCCCTTCTAGTCGAACAAATTAATACCCCAATTATAATATCTGAGAACAAAAAAAAAAAAAACAAATCTTGAATATAACAAATCGAATAACTATATTCGGGTGATAGTTAATGAACCATTTTTTGAATGTTAACAAACACCCCTAATGGGAATGGAGAGGAGCATCATTTATTTATATTATATTATATTATATTATAAAGTTGAGCATGCTGTGGTAACCGGAGCATTATCTATTGATTAATTTATTTGTAGTACCCCTACGATTTTCCATGCACCGTGGGTTTCTAACAGTGGTCAGTCAGATTCTATTACTTTTGTTAATCTCAATTTGTTCTAGGTAATTAAACTTTTATATTAATCTTTTAATTAATTATCGACTTGAATTGAAAAAAAAATATTTAAATAGAGGAAACTGCTCCCTCCTTGAACTACTATAACCTAGTATTTTCTTTGGGGTTGGCGGGATTCGAATATTTAGGAAAAAATATTTAAAAAGAGGACATTGCTCCATCTTGAAGCTACTGTAGCATAGTATTTTGGGGATGAACGAACTAAAAAAGCCGGCCGAGTGATAGTCAGGAGAGAAATTATATGGAGACAGTAAGGGGCTCGGATCTTTCTAAAATTTTCAAAAAAATTTAAGATATAAGTTTTGAAAATTAAAAAAAATTACATTTCGACTCCTCAAATTATAGTCGGTTCTCTTCCTTTTCTAAAAAAAAAAAATTCTCGGCCCTCCCAAACGTCAAATTTTGGTTTCACCCTTGGTGATAATACGACAGTAAGTAAAGAACTTACTCATTGAGTTCGTAAGTTTGACTCTCACTACCAGTTAAAAAATAACTTTATATTTACTTGATCCCGAATTCAATAAATGTACACGTACGTAAGCTGATTCAGATAGTTTGATTATATAAAGAAGTGGTTAGTGGATGGATGGCCTAATGTGATATTGTCCCAGTTGAATTAGGTTTCCTTACATGTTTCCTTTAGTTAGCGAAAGCAGCAGATTAATGATGGGATTAATTGATTATGCCGTAGGAGGTTAGTTTGGCCGTTAGGTGGATTTCTTTACACACAAGAATTCAGTTAGTTACATTATAGTACTTTTGTGTTCGACCCTTTTTGATCATCACAATTGATCAGAATTCGAAGATAAATACACTATGGCGTAATTTATTTTTATTTAAATGTACATAAATTGTCTAAATTAACATAAACTAAATTAAACTCTAATAATTTTAAATGTATATAAAATTATGTATCTCTGTATCACGCAATCTCCACGCGCACAATTTCCATTCACATTGGTCTTCATCTCTCTCTCTCTCTTTCTTTCTTTCTCTTTCTCTTTCTCTTTCTCTTTCTCTCTCTTCTATCCTGTCCTATAGGATACTTTCGGAAAGAAGAGGGAACGCGAGACTTTATCCAAAAACCTTTGGTAAGAGAATATGCTTTTCTTCGATGACTGGAGAATGAAAATGAGATAAAAAATTATTGAAGACTTTAAGACTTACACTTATGACTTCCTCCCGTAGTTTCCATGACTTCACATGCCGAAAATCACAAAAATAAAAGGATTAATAGTTGGTAGCAAATTTTAAATGATTATTTTTTTATTTTTTCAAACTTTGTACAAAAATTAAAAAAAATTATTTGTGTTAGCGAAATCTCAAATCGCCTAGGTTGCTCATTCTTCCGTCGCTTATATGTCTTAGACAACCCTCATCTCTCAATGCGTCTTTTGAGATTCGTTAAGTCCATGATTAATTTCAACAATTTGAAACACGAATTTGTGTTTTATTTTACTGTTTACAGTTATATAGTGGATATATGGGTAAAAAAGTACTTTAATTACAAGAGTATCTCTATGGAATCATTAAGGACCTGTGTTGTTAGAGATTAAATGTGGGTATAAAATTTGAACCCTGATTATAGCAATTCGGGTTGTTATATCTAGAGTTTGTTAGTAACTTTGGAATCCAGATGTGATATTTATGGTCCAAATTTTATCCACCTAGAGGGGAATAAAATTTGGACACTTCTCTCCATATTCATATCTTATTCTCCTTCTATATCTTCTTATAATTACAGGAATATTATTATTAATTACAAGAATGTTATCCATATACTCGTACATATCATATCCCATTCCTCAAAAAAAAATCAAACAAACCTTTTTATAACTATTAACCATTTATAATAAATCTCTCTTTTACTATATATATTCATCATATTCTTTCTATAATTTTCACAGCTAAAAAAGGGGCAACGTAACATGTGATGTTTAATTTAAAACAAACTATTCTACAACTTATTCTAACGAAACAATGCGACACCAAAGCTAGGCTGTGGTGCTGGCGTCCGGGAGATGGAGTCTTAGTGGGACGTCCGGATGGGTGCTCAAGAGTTCTACATTGCTTGGTGGATGTAAGTTCGGTAATATTTATAAGAGTATGAAGTTTCCTTGTATAAAGCCTTTTTAAAAAGCAGTGAGGGTGCCAAAACTCATTGGAGCTTCACAGTTAAGCGTGTTCGTTCTGCAGCAATCTAAGGATGTCTGACCTATTGGGAAGTCCATGGAGTTTGGGCAACCAAAGCAGATAGTATTGTACAAGGCAAGAGTGAGTTGTTACAAATTGTATCAAAGTCTGCACCAATCAGAAATATGAGAATTTTACTCCACGAGAAATTGAACCAAAAGCTGCCGAATTGGCCTGTGAAAAATCTCAGCCCCACACGAGGACGTGTGTTCCTAAGTGGGGGAGATTGTGACGCCCCAGCAAGGCTTTGATGCCAGCTATCAGGCCGGCGTCTGGGAGATAGAGTCTCAGTGAGATATCTGGATGAGTGGTCAAGAGTCTTACATCGCTTGGTGGATGTAAGTTCGATGTTATTTATAAAATTATGAACATTCCTTCGATAAGGCCTTTTAAAAAAGCCGTGAGAGTACCAAAATCAATTAGAACTTCACAATTAAATGTATTCGTCCTGGAACAATTCAAGGATGTGTGATTTACTGAGAAGTCCATGAGGTTTGGACAGCGAAAGCAGACAATATTTTACAAGGTGGAAGCAAATTGTTACAAACAGTTTCAATTTTTGTTCAAGCTTATAAAAAACTTCGACAAACTTATTTTCCGATAGATGAATGCATGTATTTATATATCTATAAGTTTTCATTCATGTCCATACTAACGTTCAAGATTAGTGTAATTTATTTACTACACACCTGATAAACTCAACGAGTAAAATAAAATGAACAATTTAGAATACTTTTTGGGACTTGGAATGAGACTCAAAATCAGAGGTTCTCTAACTCGCAGAAATAGACAGCTGATTTACATTGAGATCATTTTAAATTTCAAAACGTCGACACATTTGTGCATGTCGGCGAGCTCCGAATCAAATTCTTGGGTCTAACCATGCTTACAGGGATAAATGTCATTTTCAGAATTTCAAAAAAGTCAGCAAAAGAAACGATAATCCTTTAGCTTTCGCCATCAATACTTAAGTTTTTGATTCTAAGTTGGCTTCTAAGTTAGGATAATATATTTTATTTTTACCGTCCAATAAAGACAAAATTCCATATTTTATCTACAAGGGAAAGAGAGAGGTAGTTGGACGGGTGACGACAAACTCTAAAGCTCCGTCTATTTGTTGAGAAATCGGTGCAGAAAAAAATCGTTTTTAAAAGTTCTTTAATTAGTACTCAAGTAAAGTAAAAAAAAAAAAAAGTTTTCTTTATGTGTATTTGTGAGTAAGTTAAATACATTTTAAGATACTATTCAAAACGTGAAAATATAGAGCATCTAATCCTAAGTGACTAAGGCTTAAAGAAGTCTTCGTCTACATTTTTGTTGTCGGTCAAATATTCCGAGTCTATTCCATCGTCTTTAATAGCCTGGCATGAAATGACAAGGTCAGAAAAATCACACCATGAGCTATGAGGATTAATAAAGTTACTCTGCCCTTAAATCTCTTTCTAATGTTTGTGATAATATGATAAGACGAAATACGATATGTGTAATTTTTACGAAAACAGTAACACGTAAGTAAGACAGATCCGATTAACATGATTTACTTTTATTTTATGAATCCAATTATACATAAAATATATACATATATATGTGATGTACGTATAAAAAATATACAATAACAAAATACGACCGACAATTATATGGGAGAAAAATTTTATATTCTAAAAAAATATTATTCACAATTTACTTTTATTCAAATCTGTACAGTGGGTGGAGTGTGGAGGGGTGATGGTTTGGAGGGCACTCAACACACGTGGACCATCACAAGTGTGTGTGAGTGTGGTAGGTGCATGTGTAGGTGTGTGATAATGGGTGCATATATAATATACATGGTCTGTGTGTGTCTATAACAGTATATATAGATATAATATAGGTAATATGACATATATGTGTGTATATATATACATGGTGTGTATGCGCGTAGAATACGCAAAAATGTGTATGCAGATGACACGAAATGCGCAGAATATAAATTAAATATGTGACATTAAATTTTTAATGTGCAAAATTATTAAATATACTGGATTTAAATTAATTGCTCAAATTTCATTATTTTTGAAAATACGAATCCTTACATCACCGATTGAAATAATTGTACGATAAAAAATGCTTGAGTTTCAAAAAATAACTTTCATTAATCATAAAACTTGAATTATATACTGTAATATGAAATGAAAAATATGAAACATATACCAACCAAAACCAATTCATGTAGAATCACAGTCCACCTAAAACAGATTCGTGACCTCATCGTGGATATTGGATGTTGCACCGACATCTTTCTCCAAAGTAAAATGGCTAACTTAGCCGATTAAACACCAACTAAAGACTGTCTATCGAACTAAGCTTGTGTTTGTCTTTCTCTCACTCAAGAACATGAAAATATAAATATGATGGTTGATGATGAAAACCAAGTATGTAGAATCATAGATATGTTAAACTTATATAACAATGCGCATGTTTATTTACCGATCAGGTCAAGCCCAAGAGGTCCCTAGTTAGGCGGCTTCATTGGCTGAGTCCAATTCAAGAAATATCTGACTAGGCAACTCCAGAGGCGAAGCTCAAAAGCTTCTCCCTTATCACAACAAGGGGCAAAAAGTTATCTCCATAATTGACCCCCCCTTCCCCCTAAACAACCAACACGAATAAGGGGACAACCACAACAAGATTGTCTATCTTGGTCGTATGGGTAGAACCAGTGATCTAGAAAGACAGGGGGACGTCCGGCCATAGTGACAGGACAACTTGTAAAAGGAAGGGCAAGAGATAACTACTTAAGACTCAACTGGAAGAATTTAAACATTCAAAACATGGAATAAGTTATCCATATGCATATAATAAGTTATCCAAGTACATAAACCGAAGAGTTTTCCACAAGAAGGTCTCAGATTATTGAATTAAAAGCAAAAAAATAAACATAGAAGAACTCTAGAGAAAGTAAGGACAAACTTAGCTACTCGGCCTGGCATGAGACTTGTCTTCAGACCCAGAGTCATCTTTAGGTCTAAATTCATCAAGGTCCAACTCCAGGAAGGTCTGGGTCACTTTCTCCTCAAGTATCTGAAGCCCGAGTCAACAAATAAGGCCAAGGTAGCTCGATATTTTGCCAACTCCTTACAAGACTCAACGGCGTTGTGAAAGGGTGACTTCAAACGAGTAGTCACCAAGGCTAGTTGATCTCCTAAACTCTGTGCCTTTGCCTTAGCAGTAACTCGTCTATCCCGCTCAGCATTCGACAACCTCTCCAGATCAAAACACGTTGCCTTTGCCCTCTCTATCCCCTCAAGGACAATTGCTTGCTCAAACTCAGCTCAAATAGCCCTATCTTCAACATCTAAAGCCCTATCACGGGTATCGACAGACTTCTTTCTCTCTCTAGCTTTAGATCTTCGTAAGTAGCACCTAGCCTATCAGTGATAACTTTGAGCTCAGCCTAGGCAATGTCAACCTCCTTGCAAGATTGGCACAGTTGGGCAAGAGTGTAACGACCCGCTCCCGCCCTGTACAATACTGTCCGCTTTTGTCGCCCAAACCCTATAGACTTCCCAGTAGGTCACCCATCCCTGGATTGCTCCAGGATGAGCACGCTTAACTGTGAAGTTCCATTTGGTGTTGGCGCCATCACGGCTTTAAAAGGCCTTGTACAAGGAAGGTTCATAATCTTATAAATACCACCGAACTTACATCCACCAAGCGATGTGGGACCCTGACCACCCATCCGGACGTCCCACTAAGACTCCATCTCATGGACGCCGGCCTCACAGCTAGCACTACCGTCTAGCTGGGGTGTCACAAAGAGCCTCTCCCTTGGAAGCCTCAACAGTGGTCGATTCCATCCGAGCCTCCTTCATCTTTTCTATGGATAGGCAAATGTCCTTATTCTTGGTGCAAATCTCAACATCCAAAGCACTCAAGGAGAGGCTCATGCTTTTCAGCGTTGGACTGCAAAACATAAATAGGTGGTTAATCAAGACCCATAGCAAAGAAGAAGGACAAAAAATGACACCATTAGCAAAAATGCTTATCCGGCTTAAGTTGAGGAAGAAGTTCCTGGCCAGGGTCCCAATCGGGATTTGGTTTAAGAAGTTCATTTCCCCTTCGACATGTGCATGAACATGGTCACATACCTTGTCAAGATTGGTCAGCACACTATTTTCGGGGATCGGGCCAGAGAAATTAAAAGGGTAAGTCACGTTAGCCGTTCTGCCGAGTACAAAAAGAGATAGAACGAGATGATTGGCTTCGGTTAGTAACACTCGCTTCCTTTGTCCTTGGCAACAATGGGGGGAGTGTCAGTCAGGGGTGGAAGCACAATTCTGAGCACACTTACGCCGATCCTCTTAGGCTATAGGGGGGTTGCAGATGCTTACTTGATCGTGTTGACCCGCCCGTGATTAGTCAAAAGGGCAAACCCTGGATCCATTGGCGTTAGTGGTTGTCGGATGATGTAGGTGGAGGGGCATTGGCCTCTGCCAATCTCCTTCTGAGTCAGAGCAATGGCTGCCTGATGAATGCTTCTCTTTCCTCTTCCTCCATGGGCCTGCTCTTCCCTATTTGTGCCTCGTCACCTTGGGTTTCTTGGCAGTGTGCTTCCCTATCCGAGGCTTGGCGAGTGTATAAGGCTTCACCTGTGACCTCTTAGGGACCTTTCTCTATTGGGAAGACTCCCATGGAATCACAAAGATAAAGAGAAGATTTGTTAAATGCAAGATAAGTAGAGAAAAGACATAAAACAAAGCAGACTGGAGTCATGCCTTATAGGTCGGGAGCAAGTGAGCAGAGGCAGAGGAGCGACAAAGTCATTAAGGCCGAGCATGTGTAAAGCCCATATTTTTTCGACACTTCTAGGAAGGCCTCATTTACAAGAGAAATAACGGGTGCAACGACAAGGGCAGACTAAGTGGGGTCATCCCATAAGCGAAGTATCCTAGAGAGGCACCCAAGTAGGATCTCCTCTGAGCCAAATTCGTAGCTTTCACCCCAAGAAAAGAAGAATCAGTTCTTCCAACCCTTGTTGATGGGAGAAATTCCAGAAATCAAGTTACGTCCACCCCTGGCCTAGAAGTAGATGAACCCAATTTAGATTTTGCCTCTTTTGACTTATAGTATTATAGGAACTCAACCGGGGTAAGAGATCGCCCTCTTTCTCTTCTATGGTGCTAGAGCACGATCATGGAGAGCAGTGGCCACCAGGCGTTCAAACTGGTCAAGAGCTATCTTCAAAAAATGGAGATTTTTTTGATTATCAAATGGAAAGGGAGTCGTAGCTCACATTGAAAATTACTTTCGCAGAAGCAAATTTCACGATTGAAAAAGGTACAAGCCTTCTCACATTGCTAGGGTCTAATTCGGGGATCGAATAGGTGACCCTAATTCGGTTCGGATCTTGGAGTATGGACGGAGGAAAGGGTCTCAACAACAAAGGGTAGGTTTTTGGGGACGTCAAAGGAGCTGTCATTGCTGGAGAAGTCGCGTTAATGACCTTTCCTTTCCAAATTCGTAAGAGTAAGTAGAGGAGTTGAAGGAGTCTAGACCGATAGGGCCCATAGAAGTTCCGGCCAAATCACTATCAGGCATCAATAAGGCCAAGGCAAAGATGGATCGAGAGACCTTTAGGAGGGGATTAAAATAGCTACTTTCACTTTCATTTGGCTACCGGTCCAACGGTCAAGAGGGTAAAGTGGGGGGCATCCTCTAGATAGTGCTAAAAGAAAGTGAACAAGTGAAAAACCGAGTAGGTCAGAGAAAAAATCACGACAAAAATTGATAGAGTGGAAGGATCCAGGATACAGTAAGGGAATAACAACAGTGGAAGGAGGCAGGGAAAGAATTCAACAAGGGAGATTTGAAAGGAGGCAAAGGGTTCATGGAGCAAATGACCCTCTTTTAAAGTATTCCTAAGGAGCGGGAACAACACCTCAATCTTGATTGTTGAAAATGGCTGAGATGAATGACAGAGATTGAGTCATGTCGTCGCAATCATGAATAATCGCTAGGCATGGGCACGTCTTTTGAAGAAGTCATTGATTGTTGCACTGGATGGTCCAACTACTGCGTTAAAGAAATGACTACATGCACATTAAATATCAACAGTAATCGCCACCTCTCGGCCATTGGAATGATTCTCTATGCCTTAGGTTGCGCTTCAGCAAGGAAACTAGGGACAATTGATGAGCCCAATTTGGACTCAAAACTGATAAAAAATTCACATGTCACTTGCTCGGTGGAGCCCTTAGACCTGGGGACAACTAACCAAGCGAGCGAGCTCACCCCAAGTTGGCTAGTCACTGACCATATCCATTCTAAGCAGAGCGGCATGTGTAGGGTAGGAGGGGCATAACACGCCTACCCCGCTTTGGCACTCGAATGATCCCAACGACATCGCCCTTGATCGCTTAGTGTTTTGCAGATTGAGCGTAGAGTCAAAGGATGGTCATCCTGAAAAGGAAACAATGACGTTGATTGCGGCCTACAGGCTACTACGCATCACATACATTCCTAAAGCACTAAAACCCTTCTCTGATAATAGATAAGTGTATGGAATTAACCTATGGTCTATGCAGTTTTCTCCTTTTCTTCGACTAGTTCTAACTTGATCGTCAGAGGGTCCATGACAAGATCACCACCCCCGGTAATCGAACATGTGTGCAGGAGCCTCAGGAGATAGAAGCCGACCTGATTTGCCGTTGTCTATTTCTTGGCATTAACAATTAATGTAATCATTTCCCGCACACGACCTAATTTTGGTGAGAGCAACCTTGTCTGACTCAAACACCATCCAAAAGCATGTTGCTAAGCAATAAGCTAGACACTAGATTCTTTTGTATATTCGGCACATACAGGACCTTGTTGGAGTCAGCTCTCTCCCTAAAGTCATCTTCAGGATGACCTTGCCATGTCCACGAGTATTAGAAGTAGCTAAATTTCTAAGTAAAGTTTCTCACCATCTGCCAGAATTGATGTGGCAAGTTGCTTAAGTATCAATCCACTATTTCTTCAAATTGAAACCAATAATGTTCACCTCTGATACCACTGCAAATTAATTCATATCATTCGCATCCCCAGGAAGTTCTAACACCACATGGGCTTTAACATGGTGCTGATCTGAAATCCTCCACGGTTGGCGATAATCAATAGAGTGATTTCCCACCTTATCATAATTATAGTTTCATCATTGAAATCAAAACTTCTATTTTCATATCAATGCCACCCTTTGGTCTCAACTTGTAACCCTTGCTAGACTGGCTAGATTGCCCAAACTCCTTTTTGACACTTTCTTCTTAGTACTAGAGATTTGATCTTGCTCTACCATATTAGCCTTGGACATAAAAAAGGATCTCAAACTCTTATCCATACTTCGATTTTCCTCCGCAATTGGATATTTATCACAAAGCCTCCAACAACATCTCTTTGTTCTTGAACATGAGACAGCTCTTGAACACTTTTCACGTTGAGGCAGCTAATGTATGACAATCGCCACTTGGAAGGCTTCACTTAGTTGGGTCCCTTCTGCTGTGATTTCATCGAGGATAAGCTAAAGCTCTTGGACCTAACTCCTTATAGTTTTTGAATTCACCATAGTAAAATTCATGAACTGGCCAACTATAAAAATTTTAACACTAGCACCCTCGATTTTATACTTCTTGTTTAAGACCTCCCACAGTTCTTTAGCAAACTTTGGCTTACAATAGACATTGTACAGTGAGAACAAGAAGTCAAAGTCCTTCTAGGCAACCAAAGGAGTACAGTTTTGTTCACCCTCATTTAAAGAGGGTGAACGTTATCTCACTCTTATTAGTTGAAAGGGTATAAGTTCCACTTGTGCAACCCAACTTTTGGTAAGGATACAAATATTTTTGAGTAGGGATCAATCCTCTCAACCCAGAGAGTGAGGGTAATGTTCACCGAGGGTCAATAAAATTAAATTTCATTCAAAGTAATGAGAATCTATTTGTCTATCTCGTCTTTTGGACGAATAGGTGCATCCTCAGTCAAGAACCTTGCAAGGCTCAAAGTCGTAAGAGAGAACACCACCTTCTATTGTCACCTTTTGAAATCAATACCGCTAATTTTTTTTTTAGCTTATCCACATGGTCAAATAAAACAGTTAGAAGTGCAACACTTGCAAAAATGCTATTACCATTGCAAGATCCGGTCACATTGGTAGTGATGTTTCTAGTCGATATTTTTGTTAAAAATAAGATCAAACACTCATAAGTGAACAGATCTTATACAAAAGAACAAAACATAATAGAAGTGAACAACAATTAAAATATGTAACCAACTTCAGCCCAAGCCCGATCCTTTACCATTGGATGAGATCGATCCACTCGCCATAACCAAATCGACTGCCAATCGGAGTCTGAGCACAAACTTTGTTTGATCTATTATGTTCTGTGTAACAAATGACAAGCACGCCAAGAACGCCGACTATGCTAAGCAACTAAACTTGAATAAAACTTATTTTTCAAAAAATATGAGTACCAACCAAGTTTGTTTTAAGCTTATAGGACAAAAAAATGATCGGATTTTTTAAAACAACTTCCATTAATCATAAATCTGGAATTACAAACTATAATAGGAGATGAAAGTATAGAATATATACAAACCAAATTGAGTTAGTGGAATCACAATCTCCTTAAAACATATTTGACATCTTATTGTAGGTGTTGGAGGTTACACCAACATCTATTTTCCAAGACAAAATGCTTAACTCAATCGATGGAACGCCAGCCAATGACTGCTTGTCGAACCAAGCTTGTGTGTATTTGTCTCTCCCTCACGAACACGAAAATATAGATATGCTGTTTGATGATGAAAATCAGGTATGTAGAACTGTGGACGTGTTGAACTCATATAGCCATGGTGGGACTCTTCAAAATCCAAAATCGTTGAAACCTTTGAGCTGCAAACTATTAATGGTTGCCATCAAAACCCTTTGAGCAACACACCATCAATGGATGCCATGAATGAGAGGGGCCTTCTAGTTGCCTCGTAAGAACATCCGATATTCCAAGTTCATTCACCAAACCATTACGAATTCCAACAATAACAGATTACAACATAGTTCTACCCTTGGACCGTGTTTCTTTATATAGAGGTTTGACACCGTTGTCTTAGAATCCATCACAATTCCAATTCCAAATATTATTTTTCCTTAATGGAATTTGGTTAAATATTTGTCAATGTTCGAAAAACTTGATTTTTACATAAATATCGTAAGAAGTGCGACTTAAAACTGAACTGTTTGGATCATAGAAAAAATATTTTAAAAGATTTTATTTAAACATTACAAGAGTTGGATCACACCATTATTTTTTCCAACAAAAAATAACTCATAACAAAGCTTTGTTGTACTATTTTACAATTAGATTTTTCTCGATACACTTTTAAGTGCAATACGAAAATACGCAATTAGTCTTATTGAACATTGACATCCCCAAAATCAAATTTTAGGTTTGCCACTGAGCAAGATAATGTGTGATGCGATCCCTAGTCTTAATATATGTGTGTGTGAGAGAGATGTAGTAGGCCACGTGTCATTTCTCTTTCTCTCTCTTCATTACCTGAACTATTAGATTTCTTTTTATTACTATTCAACTCTTTCTATTAGCTATAACAATTCATTTATTACTATTAAAATTATTTTCCCACCAATCTCCTAATTAATATAGTTTGGTTATTTGTATTGGATTTAAAATATAAAGAAAATTTGAAAAAACAATTTGTGCTCCCGTGCATAATACGTTTGCTTATTAGTAGGAAAGCAAGAACGTGTCATTAATTTTACTTTTATATTTTTTATTTGGCCTGTAAAATAATGTGGGTGTATGACAATGGTAAATAAGAACTAATTAAAATATATGTTAAAGAAAAAATAATTGACTATGCTTTCTTATTTACTTATCTAATTATTAATTGGATTGAAGTTTGAGTTGTCTTAACTCACCTTTTCATAATTTGTTGTTAATAAAATTTTCTTGAACTTGGGTTGTATTTTTTAATTATGACAACTAGTCTTGACAAAACAAATTAAACAAATAAAAATTAATCAAATTATAAAATAAAGTTCACAAAATATAAAATATTCAAACAAAAACTTAGAGTTTAAAAAATAAAAATAAACTGTACTGTTAACCGAGTTCAAACTCAATGGGTATAATAGAGCGGACTGTAGGTCTTGTTGTGCATTCTGCACAACAGAACGTGCTGTGCGCAAAACACTGCCCGAGTATTTTTTCATTAGTATTTTAAGTGCCAAAACGATATTATTTTAATGCATAAAACAGACTAGTGTGCACAATACACAACAATCTTCCCAAATTGCACACATCAGCCTCCAAACTTAACATTGTGTGATGTTCGAGATTCTAGTTAGTAGAACAACATTAGCCTACAGTAAGAATTCAAGGCCCCGTTTGTTAACCGGGAACCAGACCTGGGATGGGATAACGAATCCCATGGGATACATACCCTGTGTTTGTTTAAGGTTAAAGCCTGGGATTTCATAGCCGGAGGGATGACCAGTCCGGGCATTAGGGCATAATACCAATCCGTGGTTGGACCAGGTATTGGGAAGCCGGTGCTGCAAATCAGTGGACGAGTTACCATTTGCCCCTCAGCCGATCTACTCGTCCCCTGATCTGAAGACCACTGCATGAATCAACGTCCATCTAGTCCAGGTAAGAGACGATGAACAGGACCACTGTATGTATTTCGTTCTCGTGTGTTTGGCCTCGTTTGTTTGGCCTCGTTTATTTGGCCCTCAGCCGATCTACTCATTTTTGTTTCTGGTTTGTTTATGATTCGAACTGGTTTTTTTATGATTCGAACATCATCTGTTTGTCGGTCATCATCTGTTTGTTTGTCGGTCATCATCTGTTTCGATCTGGGTTTGTTTGTTCTGCAATCTTGTTGTATTTCTCTCATTTTGAGATCTACTGGAATAGTCAGCAACTTGTTTTGCTTTGATGTTTTCCACTTCTTTCTGGAGTACATATAAAACCATAGTCCAATTAATGAGTGAAGGCTGAAGCTTACTATAACAGATGCACCAAGCACATTGACACACTCATAACATTTGGGATTCTGAACAAAATTGCTGAATAACGCAGAGATCCACATTGCGATACTCATACGGGAAAAAAAATATATATAGGCATACATAGTCCAATTAGGCCTTGGCGAACAAATGCCGGACACGTTTCTAAGAGTGTCAAATTCAGAAATTTTCTTTTATGCTAAGATTTTGACTTCCAACCGTAATCTTGTTGTCATTGAAACATCATTTGTGGCCGCCCTCCTTTATCTCATCTTATGTTGTGCTACCGTAAGCAGGTTTTTTTTCTTATAGGCTATTTTTAACGAGCTTTGCAAAATGTTAGATCCTGGTAGTTGTGGTTACACTGTTCCTTTCCATTAGCTGGTTCCATGTTTGTATCAATGACTTGTATAATGAATGTAGAACCATGGACAACGATTGGGAGGTAGACGACATGGATGAAATGTTGAATGCATTTGTCGCCCTGCAACAAATTGTGACAGCGTTGAACTATGCCTGTGTCGTTTTCATGACCATATTAACGCCGCCGTGGCAGGGGTCCACCGTAGGGATGCCGTTATTAGAAATCCACATCCATTTCATACGCAGTTAGATCGTTTAAACCGTTTGGTAAAAATAATGAAGAAGACTGCTTTAACCAATTAAGAATGAGTAGACACGCATTCATGCGACTATGTATGATGGCAAGAGGCGTTGGGTTGTCCGATTCTAGGTACGTGGTTGTAGAAGAAAAAATGGCGATATTTGTGTGGACCCTTGCCCATCACAAAAAGAATCGCCATATAAAGTTTGACTTCTTAAGGAGTGGACAAACAATTAGCAAGTACTTCAATGAGGCACTTAAGGCTGTGTTGAACCTCCATAATGTTCTACTTAAAGCTCCGGAGCCAATTCCTCCTAACTCCACTGAGGATCGCTGGAGGTGGTTTCAGGTAAGTGTTTACCATACGGACTTTTTGTTCAATCAATGTAATTTCATCGTTTGTCAAACGTAACATGTGTTATATATGTTTATAGAATTGTCTTGGAGCATTGGATGGGACCTATGTAGACGTTCGCGTTGCATTTGTTGACAAACCAAGGTATAGAACCAGGAAGGGTGAGGTTGCAACTAATGTGTTGGGTGTGTGTTCTCCGGATGCCCAATTTATATTTGTCATGCCTGGATGGGAAGGATCGGCATCTGACTCTAGGGTGCTTAGAGATGCCGTAAGTAGAGAGAATGGCTTGAGAGTCCCAAACGGTATGACCCTTGAAGTGTTAATATTTGATGATAAGTAAAAAATCACAACTTTCTTACTACATGAGGGTCTTTTTTTGAACAGGTTATTACTATCTTGTAGACGCGGGCTACACTAATGGGGAGGGCTTTCTAGCACCCTATAGAGGCCAACGTTACCACTTGAGCACGTGGAAGAATGGTCGCACCCCCACGAGCCCCCAAGAGTTCTTCAACATGAAGCATTCAGCTGCTCGAAATGTGATTGAGAGGTGTTTTGGGATGATTAAGTCTAGGTGGGCTATTTTGAGGTCTCACTCTTTCTTCCCAATTCAAACGCAATGTCGCATAATCACTGCGTGTTGTCTCCTCCACAATCACATCAGACGTGAAATGCCAGATGATCCATTAGAACAACATGTCCAACAACAGTTAGAGGAACAACCAAATGAGATGGGGGAGGATTTCATTGACGTCGTAGAAGCGACAGACCAATGGAGTGAATGGAGGACCGCATTAGCCACACAAATGTACAACGAGTGGCAGGCTAGTAGGTAGATTGGGCATTAATTTAGTTTGCCCCCTTAAGTCATCTTATCGGTTTGTAATAACTTTGTACAAGTTTGTTATTCCTTTTCAGTTTTTTAATTCGACCGAATTTATGAATTTATGTATCGGGCATTATTGTGTTTGAAATGTACCATGAGTGGACCGCATTTTGGAATATTTTTGATTATTTTCTATCCGCGCATACATGTTTTATTGCTAATACTTAACTACGTAGGTATGTCTAAGAAAGCCCCACGACGATTTTGGAACAAGCGTGAGGAGGATTTCTTGATGCACGCAATGAAAGAATTGGTCACTGAAAACCCTGCATGGAAACTAGACTGTGGGCAATTCAAAGGGGCTTCTATGGGGAGTGTGAAAAGAAAATAATACTAAATTTTCCGGGTACTAATTTGAGAGGGCACCCTCACATTGAATCGAAGATCAAAACCTGGCGAAAACAATATAACCACATGCAAGACATGCTTCGGACAAGTGGGTTTGGATGGGATGACGTGGAAAAGATGGTTCTAGTGGATAGCGATGACGTATGGGACAATTATGTTAGGTGATAGGTGCATGAAATACATATATTTAGCGCCTAAGTAGGGGTTTTAGCGCATTAGATGAGCGGTTTAATTCTTATTTTTCCTGTTAATGGATGCACGTGGTTGGTGTTGGTGTTTATGGTAATTTTGCAGAAAAAATGGGATAATTTCGGCGCTATTTGATGATTGTGTGGACCCGTAAAGGAGAGGAGCAGTGGAAGAGAAGCGTGGAGGCCAAGTTACACGAAGAAAAGACGTGGAAGCATCGGGAGCGCTACCCATAAAGTCCTGGAGCGCTCCAAAACTGTTACAAAAGGGCCAGAATGTTGAGGAGCGATACCCATAAACCAAGGTAGCGCTCGGAATTGGATACAAATTTTTCAGAATGCCCAGGAGCGCTACCCCAGTTCCATTGTAGCGCTACCGGTCCAAGAATTGAAACGCTGCCGTTCCAATGGTCAAAGGGGTCAAAAGGTTCATCCAAAGGGTTTCGGTAGCGCTACCCCCAATTCCTCTGTAGCGCTACCGAGAGGGTTATACGCAAAACGTTGCCGTTTTCAAGCATTTTCCGCGGATTCTTATTATCTTTAATTAGTTTTATTAAAGTAAAATAGGTTTTAGTATAAATAGACGTAATTAGGTGTATTAGGGTTATGTTTTCATAATTAGGTTAAGTTTTCTTAAGCAGCAGCAGCCCTTCTGAGATTTTAGGTTTTCAGATTCAAGTTCAAGTTCTTCTTGGTGTTCCAAGCATCGATTCAAGTTCCGATTACAATTTCTCGTGTTAATTCCGTTTGCGAAACTATTGCACTTCACATTCAAGTTCTGCAGATTACATTCAAGAATTTCAATTTCCGTACTCCGTTTCAGGTTTTGCCATTAATTAAAGTTGTTTATTTTTTTTATTGTTCTTCGTGGATCTTATTTTTATTTTATGTTTTCCTTGCAATAGAGAACATGGTTCAACCTAGGGTTTTATTTTCTGTTCTTTCCAGCATGCGTGAGTAGTTTTATAGAGGGCGGTCGCGGAACGAAGGCGTTCCATGACTTGTTTAATTGATCTCGTGCCTCGGTTTCGAATCTTCTATGTTTTCCAGCAATTTTGGGACTCCTAATTAAAATGAAAACCTTTTAATAAACAAAACCCATCGGGTGGGCTTTTATTAGAAAAACCTCTTTTTCTTATTCCAAAGTCAGTGAAACAGATTATTGTGGGCCGAGCAGAAATTAATTAAATTAGTTGCGGACGCTGGGTTTCCTCGACTGTGCTCGTTTTTAGTCCATTAGTATTCAATTGAATTGTTAAGTTGTTAGTTAACCAGAAATCAATCAATCATCCAAACAAGGGGTTGCTACCTAAAAGCTATTTAAATTAGAATTCACGGTTTTGAGTCAGCACACAATAGTCCGTCCTTGTGGATTTCGATCCTGGTACTTCCAGGTATTGTGCTACATCGGTCGAGAGTCCTACGCTTGGGACGCGTCTTTTAGTGTTATTTTTTTAGTCACTCGGTCGGTCAAGCATTTTTGGCGCCGTTGCCGGGGACGGTGACGTGTGTGTTCAAGATTGTGAGTTTTAGTGTCTTTATTGTTTTTCTTTTCAGTTTAATCGAGTCATCATAGGTAAGGGTCAGCAGTTAGTTCCTAGGCAGGACCCGCTTTATTTTCGTGATCCAACAAATAGGTTAGTCCGTCGGGAATCAGAGTCAAGTCAAGTAGAGTCATCCAGTCCTTCAGAGTCTAGTTTCGAGTCTGAGTTGAACGCATTTTCCATCAGTGATCTCCACGTTGAGTTGTCCTTCGACTCAATAAGTGTAAGAAATCCACTTTTCCAACCTGAGGAAGAGATGGAGGAGCAGCGTGCACCATCTTTGAGGCAGTACCTCAATCCTGCGAGAACCACCCCCACTGGACCAATTGTGTTTCCAAGGGAGATACGAGAGGCCCACAACGCTTTCACCGTTAAGCCGGGTGTGTTGAATACAATCCCTAACTTTCATGGGAGAGAGTGCGATGATCCTTATGAGCACATCAGGACTTTCGAGGGGTTGGTACGCAACCTTGCGACAGATACCCAATATGAGAATGCATGTTTGAAATTATTTGAGGCAACATTGAAAGATGGTGCTCTCATGTGGTTTCGCATGCAAAAACCCCAGTCCTTTACAACTTGGGCCCAAGTTCGTGATGCCTTCTATAGGAAGTATTTTTCGGAGGCCAAGACCAAGACCTTTAGACGTCAGATTCAAGGTTTTAGGCAGGAGGGTAATGAGTCTTTTTTGAAGGCCTGGGAACGATTTAAGGAGTTACTCTTGAAGCTACCACATCATGGTTTTGAGAGAATCCAACTTGTTGGATTCTTTCATTTAGGTCTCAACGCTGAGACCGTCCAGCATATAGAATACTCCTGTAAAGGGGACGATTTTATGTCCAAGACCGCGGATGAGGCGTGGACATTTCTAGATGATCTTGCTGATAGGCAGAGGACCTTAGAACCCTCAGAGTACGATCGGTCTGAACCTTCGGGATCCAATGTTTTCCCTGTCACTGTTAGGGACCAGAAGTTGCAAACCCATGTGGATAAACTCACCCAGAGGCTCGAGGATCTTGAGATTAGACAAGTCCGTCAGGTAAAAGAAGTGAGTGTGGAAGAAGTTTGTATTTGGTGTGAGTGTAGAGGGCACACGGCTACTGCGTGCCCTAGTTTCCTCACAGCCAAAGGGGGGGGCAACCAATTTGTTCAGGAGGATGTGAATGCAGTGAGGGTGTGGGACCCTTATTCTAACTCTTACAATCCGGGATGGAGAGATCACCCCAATTTTGGGTGGTCCGACTCTAGGCCCGGTGCTGGTGGTCAGGCCCAACCCCTTGCATTACCCCCACCACAGCAGTTTGCACCAGCCCAACAATCTAGAAATTCTCAGGGGCAAGTCCAACCATTTCAGTACCAGTCACAAGCTGTTAGAGGAGTGGGACCTGCTTTACGTGGTCCGCCCCCAGGGTACATGCAACCGACTGCTAGAGACCATAAGATGGAGGACACGGTAAATTCCTTGATGCAGTCCCAAATTTCATTTCAGACTGAGGCTAGGCAACAGCTAGGGGCTCTCACTACCCAAATGTCTCAACTCACGAGTGTCATTAGTATGATGCAACAGGAGAAGGGCAAATTTCCGGCCCAAGGGAATTCTACAGGGGCCCATTTTCTAGGAAATTCTTCAGGGCCAAGTGGCCCAAATCAAAATCAGGAGGAGGCTAAAACAGTGACCGTTCTGAGAAGTGGGAAGGAAATTGATAAATCCATTTCACTACGGCAAAAACTAATTCCACCCCCGGAGTTAGTTGATACCACCAGAGTCCAGCCTGACGAGAGTGATGAGTTGAGAGAGAAAGTTACAGAGAGAGAGGAGTCCGCTGATGTGAGGTTGCCTGTTGAGAAAGGCCTCACGACTCCAAAACCACCAGTTGCACCCATAGCTCCTTTTCCACAGAGACTGGCGGTGAAACCTAAATCGAGCATGAACTCTAAGATGTTAGAACTTTTTCAGAGGGTGCAATTCCCTATTTCTCTGATGGAGGCGATTGAGTCATTTCCCCAGTGTGCCAAAATTTTGAAGAATCTTTGCACGAAAAAGCACAAGGGGAAGAACAATGTAATGTTGACTGAGCAGGTGAGTTCTATACTCCAAACAGTGATTCCTGCTAAGTGCAAGGACCCAGGGTGCCCTACCATCACCATAGACATAGCAGGCCAGACTTTTGACAAGGCATTGCTGGATTTGGGTGCGAGTGTAAATTTGCTCCCTTATTCAGTATATGTGAAATTGAACCTCGGCGATTTGAGATCCACTCCTGTCACACTGCAGCTGGCAGATAGGAGTATGAGAGTCCCGAAGGGTGTGGTAGAGGATGTCATGATTCAAGTGGGTGAGTTTAGATTCCCTGCTGATTTTATTGTTCTGGACACGTGTTTTCAGTCGGAGGTGTTTGAGAAGACTCCGATTATTTTGGGCCGTCCTTTTCTGGCCACTTCCAATGCTGTAATGAATTGCAAGACTGGTAGAGTCCAGTTATCTGTAGGTGAGGAGAAAATGGAAGTGGATGTCTTTAGTGTGGGAGTCTTAGAGGAGGACGATGATGATATGGAGGAGGTAAGTCTTATTGATGTGCTCACGCAAGAGCACATTGATTCTGTTTTGTATAGAGATCCTCTGGAAATTGCTCTTACTGCCGATGAGGCGTCATTTTTAGATTCTCCAGAAGTTGAGCACTTGCTTGAGATGTTGAACGTAGAGGATGTTTGTGAGGATTTGTGTGGAGTCTCGTATGACTCAATGTTTGAGTCCCTGGGGGACCACCCTCCACCTAAAGTGTTGCCTTCCACTGTGAAGCCACCTAAGCCTGAATTGAAACCGCTCCCTGATACTCTTAAGTATGCATTTTTGAGGGAGAATGAGACTTACCCGGTGGTGATTTCTTCGGCCCTCTGTGAGGACCAAGAAAGGCAACTACTTGAGCTACTAAGAGAGCACATAGGCGCCATAGGATGGACTGTGGCCGATTTACATGGTATAAGCCCAACGGTGTGTACACACAGAATTATTCTTGAGGAGAGTGTGAAGCCTTCTAGGCAACCACAGCGGCGGTTAAATCCGCACATGAAAGAGGTTGTTAGGACTGAGGTGCTTAAGTTGTTAGATGCGGGTATCATTTACCCCATAGCCCATAGTGAGTGGGTCAGTCCTGTGCAAGTGGTACCTAAGAAGGCAGGGGTCACAGTGGTAACCAATGACAAAGGAGAGATTGTGCCGACCCGAGTGCAAACAGGGTGGAGAGTGTGCATCGATTACCGGAAACTCAATGCGAGTACCCGAAAAGACCATTTCCCTCTCCCATTCATTGACCAAATTCTTGAAAGGGTCGCGGGTCGGGCTTTTTACTGTTTTCTAGATGGGTACTCAGGGTATAATCAGATTGAGGTCGCTTTAGAAGACCAGGGAAAGACCACTTTTACTTGCCCATATGGCACTTATGCTTACCGTCGCATGCCCTTCGGGTTGTGTAATGCACCTGGGACTTTTTCTAGGTGTATGATGGGGATCTTTAGTGACATGGTCGAGCGGATCGTGGAGGTTTTTATGGATGACTTTTCGGTTTTTGGCGATTCTTTTGAGAGTTGTCTAGAGAATCTAGGTAAAGTGATGGAGAGATGTGAGGAGAAGCACTTGGTGCTAAATTGGGAGAAATGCCACTTCATGGTGACCCAGGGAATTGTGTTGGGCCACATAGTGTCATCCAAGGGCATTGAGGTGGACAGAGCTAAGGTAGACATAATCCGTAATCTTCCTACCCCTAGGTCTGTTAAGGATGTGCGTTCATTCCTTGGACACGCTGGTTTCTACCGGCGGTTCATTAAGGATTTTAGTGCTATCTCCCGTCCATTGTGTAAACTGTTGGCTAAGGACACACCCTATGTGTGGTCCAGTGAGTGTGAAGGGGCGTTTCAAAAGCTTAAGTTGAGTCTCACGACTCCACCCATTGTGCAATCTCCCGACTGGAGCCTCCCTTTTGAACTCATGTGTGATGCGTCCGATTATGCAGTCGGGGCTGTCTTAGGACAGAGGAGAGGGAAAGATCCATGTGTGGTCTACTACGCAAGTAAGACTCTAAACGAGGCACAGATGAATTACACCACCACGGAAAAAGAGTTGCTTGCGGTAGTGTTTGCTCTAGACAAGTTCCGGTCTTACCTAGTGGGGTCACAGATCACTATTTTCACTGACCATGCTGCCCTAAAATATTTGATGACCAAGCCGGATGCCAAGGCTAGATTGATTAGGTGGATTCTTTTGCTGCAAGAATTCCACCTCATTATTAAGGATAAGAAGGGGGTCGAGAATGTAGTGGCTGACCATTTGTCCCGTCTTGAATTGGAGGACCCAATTGCGGATCTTCCCATTCGAGACTCTTTTCCTGATGAGCAGTTGTTTGCTGCTAATGAGTGCCCGTGGTTTGCCGACATTGCAAATTATTTAGTTACTGGGCAAATTCCTCCCAGTTGGTCTACCCAAGAGAAGCAGAGATTTTTGAGGAATGTCCGCCAGTATATTTTTGATGACCCGTACTTGTTTAAGTACTGTACAGACCAAATTGTGCGTAGATGTGTCCCCGAGTCTGATCAAAAGGGGATTATAGAGTTTTGTCAAGGAGAGGCGTGCGGTGGTCATTTCTCTGCAAAGAAGACCACCGCCAAGATTTTGCAGTGTGGGTACTGGTGGCCCGATATGTTTAAGTTTGTTCATACTTTCTGCCGGTCATGTGACCGTTGCCAAAGGCTTGGCAAATTGTCTTCACGTCAAGAGATGCCCCTTCAGCCCATTCTAGTGCTTGAAGTGTTCGATTGTTGGGGCATCGATTTTATGGGTCCGTTTCCTATGTCCCACGGCTATGAGTACATTCTGTTAGCCGTTGATTACGTGTCGAAGTGGGTGGAAGCCATTCCCACGAAGTCTATGGAGTCCAAAGTCGTGCTAGAATTTCTAAGGAGCAACATATTGTCAAGATTTGGCGTACCACGCGCCATTATCTCTGACCAAGGCACACAGTTCACGGGTCGGGCGTTTGAAAAGCTTATGGGGGAGTATAGAGTCACTCACAAGGTGTCAACCTCTTATCACCCCCAAACCAATGGGCAGGCCGAGTTGGCAAATAGGGAGATTAAGCGCATTTTGGAGAAGACTGTGGGAGTCACTAGGAAGGATTGGGCAACTAGGTTAACCAATGCTTTATGGGCCTACCGTACCGCATACAAGACCGTTTTGGGTGCTTCACCCTACCGGTTGGTCTATGGTAAGGCCTGTCATTTGCCAATAGAGTTAGAAAAGAAGGCCTATTGGGCCATTCAGAAAGTGAACTTGAATTTGAGTAAGGCGGGTGAGAATAGGAAGCTCCAATTGTGCGAGCTTGAGGAGCTTAGAAATGATGCGTATGAGAATGCTAAAATCTATAAGGCTAAGGTTAAGACATATCATGATGAGAACATTCAGCGCAAAACCTTTTCTGTGGGTCAAAAAGTCTTACTTTACAATTCACGTCTGCATTTGTTTCCTGGGAAGTTGAGGTCACGCTGGGATGGCCCCTATGTTGTGGTGAATGTATATCCGAATGGTTCTGTTGATGTCCGGGGAATTACTAATGAAACGATTTTTAAAGTCAATGGACAAAGACTGAAACCTTATTTGGAATTTTTAGAAGTTGGAGAACCCGATGAGGAGTTGATTGATCCCGTGTATCGGGACGAGTCTGGAAAGTAGGCTTTCTTGAGCCATGTGTTCGCGGGTAGCTCACGCGTACTATGACCTTAACTGGTTGTGGACCCGGCCCCTTATTTCATGTAGAGGGGTACCCATCATTAACTTGGGTCACTGCTAGCTTCGCACGCCGCTATTAAAATAAGGTTCGTGTGCCCAGCTCCGGTTAGTAAGGGCAAAAATTTGTTTTTCTTTATCTTCTTTAGTTGTATCGCACATCCAAAAAAAAAAAAAAAAAACATTATGAGAGCATTGTTTTTGACTTCTCTAACTATCTTTATGGTGTTTTTGTTTTTTTTTAGGTTCATAAACCAAAACAAAACGAAAAAATATTGACATTCATTATGCCAACAATATTTGCTACCCGAAGACAGCTTTTACCACTACTAATGTCTTGTCTCCAAGAGACACCTCCGGCCTTTTTCGCAGATAATGGGAATTATCATGGGCGCATGTATTACGCCACTCTGTGGGCTTATGACATTGTAGAAATACCGGATTGGGATTTTTCAACCATTGACCATACTTTTCTACTTTATGTTTATCATTTTAACGATCCCATTCCACCTCCACCATGTTGTCGCTCTCGTGATTTAATTTCACTATGTCATGTGGCCTACCATTTTTATTGGGATAATCCATACTCCTTCCGCCTCATGCTTTATGACGATGTGGGAAGCATCATTATCACTTGAGTTTCAGAAAAGAAAAAAAAAAACAAATCCAGATGGGGTGATGAAGTCACAGGTTGAACATACCCAACGGGAGGCACAAAGGGAGCAGCGGTCATGGTGGTGGGCTGCTACCACAGGTTCATTCTTTCCTTGCCTGTTCTTCTCTTTCCATTATCTATATGCTCTGAGGACAGAGCTTATTTCAAGTTGGGGGAGGGAATGTACTTTGTACAAGCACTTGAGCGTTGCGTTGTTAGTAGCATGGCATAGTAGAATTTTCAAACTTTTTAAATTTCAAATTGTTTGTTTTATTTTTTTGTGGTTAATTGTTTGTTGGGGATACAATTGTTATGCTTATTTGTATGAGTTAGGCGAGTATGCTAGATTTTTCTTTTATCTGCTGACCTGTTTAACTTATTCACATGCATATATTTAGCATATTTTATGAGCAATTCGCAGGATAAACAATTGTGAGTTTTGGTTTCCACTCAAGTTCACAGTGTACCGTTAGAATATTCCCATGATTCTTGACTATCCATTCTGCATTTGCACAAAATAGTAGGCGTTTGTACCGCTTATCAAAGTTGAATATTTTGCATACATGTTGTGAGAATAGGTAACGTGCTTAGGGAATGAGAAAAGGCTATCTTGCGTGATTAAACCAATTTAAAAGAGTCCCATTGATCCCAATTGTAAACCGTTGTGTCAATCCTGTGTCAAAACCTAGGAAACCGGTGTTTGGGTGGAGTTTCAGTCAGTGGGATTTGAACTATTTCTAAAAAGATCGGGAGCGCTCAAGATTCGTTAAAAAAAAAAAAAAAAAAAAAAAAAAAAAAAAAAACAAATTGTCCAGAATGTTTGGGAGCGCTACCTCATTTACCCGTAGCGCTACAGGTGCAAAGGTTCAAAGGTTCAAAGGTTTAAGGGTTTGGTTCAAGGGTTCAAAGGGATCACTATAAGCAAAGCGGTAGCGCTACCCCATTTTCTTGGTAGCGCTACCTAAGCCTTTAACTGGAGCGTCGCACCTTTTCCTCTCCCTCTCCGTAAAAACTCTCTCTCTCTCTCTCTCTTTCTCCACTTCTTCTTCTCCGGCCATCCACCCCCATAACCACCAAAACCCTAAACTTAAACCTCCCATAACTCGCCCAAAACTTCACCATTTTGCACCAAAAATTACAGAAACACTCCTCTCACTCCCCTCTTTCATAATATCCAAACCAAATCCGTTCTAACCTTCTCAAATTCCCAGATCAGAAAACCCAAAAAAGACCCAAAATTTTCTAAGATTATGGCATCAAAAAGGCAAAATACGGGAAAGGGGATTGCCATAGCCGGATCTTCTAGCCCTCCGGCCGAGGAGGGTCATCAAGGTCGGGCCCGACGTAGGAGCCGGGAAGAGATTGAAAGGGACAATCAGAGAAAATGGGAGGCATCTATTAAAGGGAGAGGAGTGAAAAACGAGCGGCACATCATTGATGATAATTTATGGCCGGCCGAGTTTCACCCATTTGATGCAATTCGCAGACAAGGTATGAACTTTTGGTTTCACCCCAACCCGGGCTACAATACTGCATTAGTTGAGGAGTTTTATAAAAATATGGTTGTACCGGAGCCGGGTACCTTCTTGGCTCCGGATGCTCGTATCAACTCGACAATTGGTCGCACTCCTGTTTTTATCACTGTGGATGAAATAGCCCGTGCATGGGATTATGTGAGGCCTACGGGACCCACAACTTTCCCTTTGTCGGAGGATGAGGAATTTGATGAACAAAGGGTGGCGGAATATTTATACGCGGATCGTAGGCATGCACGGATACCACATTGGCCCGGCCGTTTCACTTTGTCTAACCGATTTATGAATCAAGTTATCTGTTACAATGTGTATCCCCGGGGCAAGGAGGGTGAACCCCAAAGGACGGTTGGGGAACTTATCTATCTTTTTACGAGGGAAGATACTGTTTGTGATTGGGCCCTTTATGTTTTTGGGCAAATGTGTGACTTTCGGGATGCACCTGCTACGTTGAGAATGCCATTCCCGTGCTTGATTTCTAAGATTTTGAGGGAAAAAGGTGTGCCGGGAAGACAGTATTACTCCAATGATCCCCTAAACCCTAAGGACATGAGTTCTTCTATTCTCACACGGAGTAGGGCACAGACTAGGGCAGCCGAGACATCACTGCTTACTCCTCCGCCGCCAAGTGCTAGCACCAAGACTTGGCTGGAAAAGATTTTCGGATGTCTTACTGGGATTGCAAGGAGCCAACGAAAACTCAAGAGAGAGCAAAGGCAGTTGGCTAGGAATCAGACAGACTTACTTGCCAGGCAGCGTCATTTGGAGGCGCAAATTTCGGGGCAGAATCCGGGGCCGTATCAGCCAAGGCAATGGGGAGAGTTGGAAGTGAGTGATGACTTTGGAGATGTGCCAGATGAGCAGGCCGAGCAGTCAGACGGCGGCGATTGAGCACAAAGTAGTTGCTATGGGAGTGTCTATTTTATGTGGTGGTGTCGGTCGTGTCTTTTTCTTTTTTTTTTTTCTTTTTACCACTTTTTGTGTCAGTTTAGTCTAGGTGGCGGCCAGTCAGGGTAGATTAACCATGCGCTATTATAGGCCGCCATCGTTTGTTTTTCCTCCTTTCTTTTTACAACCAAGGTCATTATAAGCCAATGAAGTCCTTATTCGACCCATAGCACGTTATTAATTCTCTGACATGCATGATTAATGTTTGACTATGAATATGTGGTTTCTTACTTGTATTTAAGCTTTCTTTGAGATGATCGGCGTACACTTGATTGGCACGTGGTGAGCTTTTGTTTCGCCCCACGGTTCTTCGCCAAGCGCCTCTCATGGGATGTTGAGTGATCTGGTAAGTGAGTGACGCTGTGATTTGTGGGAGCCAGTTAATTCATGTAATTGTTTTAATGCAAAATTAACTCAAAAATTTTAGTTAGAGCATGCATGTGTGGAAGTTTAGCATGAAGCAGTGAAATAAAAAATCAATATTCACTTGATTTTTTTACAGGTTGCATAACTCTTGTATCCCCTGTTTGAGTGTTTTGTTTTTCTATTTCGTTCGTTACTAGGGACTAGCAACGCTCAAGTTGGGGGATGTGATAGGCGCATGAAATACATATATTTAGCGCCTAAGTAGGGGTTTTAGCGCATTAGATGAGCGGTTTAATTCTTATTTTTCCTGTTAATGGATGCACGTGGTTGGTGTTGGTGTTTATGGTAATTTTGCAGGAAAAATGGGATAATTTCGGCGCTATTTGATGATTGTGTGGACCCGTAAAGGAGAGGAGCAGTGGAAGAGAAACGTGGAGGCCAAGTTACACGAAGAAAAGACGTGGAAGCATCGGGAGCGCTACCCATAAAGTCCTGGAGCGCTCCAAAACTGTTACAAAAGGGCCAGAATGTTGAGGAGCGATACCCATAAACCAAGGTAGCGCTCGGAATTGGATACAAATTTTCCAGAATGCCCAGGAGCGCTACCCCAGTTCCATTGTAGCGCTACCGGTCCAAGAATTGAAACGCTGCCGTTCCAATGGTCAAAGGGGTCAAAAGGTTCATCCAAAGGGTTTCGGTAGCGCTACCCCAATTCCTCTGTAGCGCTACCGAGAGGGTTATACGCAAAACGTTGCCGTTTTCAAGCATTTTCCGCGGATTCTTATTATCTTTAATTAGTTTTATTAAAGTAAAATAGGTTTTAGTATAAATAGACGTAATTAGGTGTATTAGGGTTATGTTTTCATAATTAGGTTAAGTTTTCTTAAGCAGCAGCAGCCCTTCTGAGATTTTAGGTTTTCAGATTCAAGTTCAAGTTCTTCTTGGTGTTCCAAGCATCGATTCAAGTTCCGATTACAATTTCTCGTGTTAATTCCGTTTGCGAAACTATTGCACTTCACATTCAAGTTCTGCAGATTACATTCAAGAATTTCAATTTCCGTACTCCGTTTCAGGTTTTGCCATTAATTAAAGTTGTTTATTTTTTTTATTGTTCTTCGTGGATCTTATTTTTATTTTATGTTTTCCTTGCAATAGAGAACATGGTTCAACCTAGGATTTTATTTTCTGTTCTTTCCAGCATGCGTGAGTAGTTTTATAGAGGGCGGTCGCGGAACGAAGGCGTTCCATGACTTGTTTAATTGATCTCGTGCCTCGGTTTCGAATCTTCTATGTTTTCCAGCAATTTTGGGACTCCTAATTAAAATGAAAACCTTTTAATAAACAAAACCCATCGGGTGGGCTTTTATTAGAAAAACCTCTTTTTCTTATTCCAAAGTCAGTGAAACAGATTATTGTGGGCCGAGCAGAAATTAATTAAATTAGTTGCGGACGCTGGGTTTCCTCGACTGTGCTCGTTTTTAGTCCATTAGTATTCAATTGAATTGTTAAGTTGTTAGTTAACCAGAAATCAATCAATCATCCAAACAAGGGGTTGCTACCTAAAAGCTATTTAAATTAGAATTCACGGTTTTGAGTCAGCACACAATAGTCCGTCCTTGTGGATTTCGATCCTGGTACTTCCAGGTATTGTGCTACATCGGTCGAGAGTCCTACGCTTGGGACGCGTCTTTTAGTGTTATTTTTTTAGTCACTCGGTCGGTCAAGCATTAGGGTACGATATTATAAACTTATCCCAACCAAATATATGAGTAGTTATTAATGACGTATGCTTATTATGTCCTACAATGTAACTTTTTCTTAACCACTTACAGCGTGTCGCCGATGCAAAGGGAATGCGAAACAAGCCCTTTCCTTACTACGATGACTGGCTCAACTTGTTTGGCAAAGATAGAGCTAATGGAAACCTCGCTGAAGTACCAACTGCATCTGCTGCAGCAATGGATAGGGAGGATACACCTGATCAAGGGTATTACTCTCCTGTATTTGACTTCTCGTTGGGTCATGACATGGATTTCTCCATGTCTCACGGTACTCCACAATCCGCTGCACCATCTACCACTAAGATAACTGGGAAAAAAAGACCACGACCCAATGATGAAATTGTAAAAGGACTATCGGATATGGCTGAAACTTTTGGGACCTTTGTTGAAAACACAAACATCAGGATGGCTGAGATGGCAAAGGGGATATGTCATGCTCATGATATGTCCAATGCTAGGAAGGAGGTCAATGCTGCTCTATTAGAAATGCCACTTCAAACCGGACAACGATTGAGGGCTGCGACCATGATAGTCAATAATCCTAAACACGTTGAGTTGTTCTTTAGTCTATCTAAAGAAGACAAGCTCGAGTGGATTGGCATGCTCTTGAATGGGCTTATCTAAGAGCTGTGTTGCCTAGGGTCCATATTTTTGTACAAAACTTATGCAGCGTTTTAATGTATATTCGTCAATGGTATTTTGTAACTTATCACCATTGGTTAATTACGGCACTTGTGCAACACTTAAGCCTATGTAGTTAGCTGTGGACATGATCTTTTGTCTTTTGCAATTGTTACGTAAATGTAACCGGTCCATGTTAAGCCACTGATTTGGTACATGTCTTTGGTTAGATGAAATGGAAATGGAAAGGCATGTCTGCTGGATTGGTTTCTGCTGGTACTGATTTGTTTGTGCTGGACTTGTTTGACATGTATGCTATTGTTCATTTGGTGATCTGCTGGATTTGTGTCTGATCTGCTTTGCTCCTGGTTAATTCTGATCTGCTTTGCTCCTGGTTAATTCTGATCTGCTTTGCTCTTTGGGTTTTGCTCGTGGGTTTAGCCTTAAGTGGCAATGCATGGAATGGAATGGAACTTCTGGGTTTTGCCTTAAGTGGCTAGATCATGATCTGCTCATAGCCTAATCTGCTGGTTTTGCATAATCTGGATTTGTATGTTCATAAGTTTTGGTAATCTGGGTATAATTTGTATGTTCAGGAGCTATACGCTTTGCATTTATGTTCTGTTGCAATAACAGAGACATGGTATTGACATAGAATGAGATGTAAACCACACTATTTCCTGCTGTTATATTCCTTTTCTGGCATCTCCTCTTGTATATGGATGTTTATATCCTTGCTAATATTAGAAATATTTTTTTTCAACCAAATATGTTTTTTACCTTTCTTCCCTTACATGTCATGCTGGTGTCTTTTTTTGTATACATTATTTTCTAAAGTCTAACCGTGAATCCTTGAATAGCTCAGATGGCTAAGCCATAAAATGTTTAACATGGGGCGAGGTCCCTGCAATTCTGTGGGATGTAGTTAACCTCACTTGACTTCTGATTAATTTCTGACCTCAATTCTGTTGGATACATAACGAATGTATATGCCAAATTTTTTACCCAATAGTATTGGAGAACATGGCTTATGTTAAATGAGTTATTTTGAGTAGATTGATGTAAGTTACCCCCCAAAAATTCTTTTTTAAGTTCTGTAGTGATGAAATATGAATCAAGGGTATCAGCATCTCTCTTCCTTGTATAGTGGAGAATGGCAGTTTGCAAAACCTTCAGACATGATTATATTTTGGACATCGTTATTTCAATGGATATGCACCATAGATTGTTTAATGGGTGGCACTATACTTGATTTATTTTCTTGCCAAGCTGATGAGACTTGTGTAAATGACAAGATCTGCTCCTGCTTGATAAGTTGGGTTTATAAGGCTCCAAGATTAACCTTATAGTAGCTGGACTGATTTCCCCTCGTTTTTATGAGGAAGTTAGGAAACCTTATGAGGTGACATGTCCAAAGCCAAGCATTTTTTCCCAAAAGCTGAAGTTAGTTTTCTCCGAAAACATTTGAAGGAGGCCTGTGTGTAATCTTGCTAGACTAATGAATGTGTGTAATCTTGTTGCCTTTTCACAAATACCAATCCATAATACTTCTGTTGTTGGTATTTGAACTCAGTTTATGCACTTTCAATTTTTGCAGGCTACGAATGGCATCCAAAAAATACTATTACGTTGTATACGTGGGACGTACCCCGGGGGTTTACGACTCTTGGGCAGCTTGTTGCCAACAAGTATCTGGATATCCGCGTGCACTTTTTAAGAAATTTGGGACTTTTGAGGAGGCCAATGCTGCATTTCTTACGGACATCACTTCCACGAGGCCTATTGGAAGTCCCCAAGTGGCAATTGACACTCAAGTCCCGTTGTTATCAACTGTTGAACACAGTGTAACAAACACCGACCTTGCTACGCACGAAGATGTGGTTGGACGGTCACGATGTGGCCATAACTTTGGTTGGTTCACTCTCGGTGCCGCTATGTCCCTCTTAGTCCAATATGTTGTATGGTATTTTCTCTTCTAATCAAAATTAGAATTAAACTATGTGGCTTTAAATTGGAACAATATGCCTTTTGGTTTGTTAAAACTCATGAACGTGTATGACAGTCCATATTCGAACAAAACATGTTGTATTCGAGGCACTATTGTAGCTTTCGAAATTATTTTGGTAAGTGCTATATTATGGACCTGAAATTTGTAAAAGAATGCAAAAATAGATTATTTGTTGGCCGGTCACCGATCTCATTTTTTATTTTCATTTATTTCCAATGACATAAATAAATAAATAACAAAAATAGATTGCTCATTTTTAATTTTCGTGCCCATGGATTTCAATTTTCTGTTTTTTTTTGGGAATGACCAGCGGAAAAAAATAAACAATTACGTTGAGGGTAAATTGGGAAAATATGTTTTTTAATCATATCTCTTCCTTTTGCAAACAAACATTAACCATACACTATTAATCCTATCCCGAGTACAAACAAACATACAACACTGGTTTTGATAATCCCATGGTATTACGAATCCCATCCTAATCCCACCACCTTACGAATCCCACCCTACGAAGAAGTTTAACAAACGAGGCACAACTGTACTAACGTCCTACCGTAGGACAAAAAAAACTTGTAGTTTATTTTTAAGTTTATTTCTTTTGAAAAGAAACATTAGGCGCTGGCTGAACCAAACAAGTCCTTAACATTCATCCGGGTGGGGGTGGGGGGCTTAAATGGTCGGCCAGCCGGGTCGGGCATACTCTCTCTCTCTCTCTTCCTGGTGAATGCTTTTTAACTTTTTTGAGAGAGGGACTAGGGAGTGTTGTTTATTTTTCTATTTTGAAAAATAGGGGAGGGAGTTGAGTCTAGGGATTTTCATTTCTTTATTTAAATAATTTCAACTGCAAATATCGCTATGGCTATAAAAGCCGCCATTGTCTCATCTTCCTCAACGCCCCCATCCTATTCTTCCATAGCCACCATTTTCACCTTAATCTCTCTTTCTCTCTCTCTCAAACAAACACAAACACAAACAGGAGCACACGCACACACACACACACACACACATCCTACTCTGTGCACCTCTCTGTCCGACGGGAAAATCTCGGGAGTAGATAAGGCACAAAGACATCGCCACGGCCAGTTCTTTGGTCCTGGTAGGAAACATTACACAAGTTTTTCTCTTTCTCTTTGTGTTTTCTTCCACACTCCGTGTATTACGAAATGCCTAACGCTCATTGTCTAGCTTTTTTTATGGTCAAGTCATTGTCTAGGTAGTCTCAATCATCGGCCGGAACAAGGGTGGAAGAGGGGCTTCTAGTTCGGTTTTGTTGGTCATCATCATCCTTTCATTAGAGATAGAAGACAAGGGAAGCACCGACTTCTTTGTTGCTCTGATTCGAAAAAAAAGAGGAGGACGTCAACGATTCAAAAAAAAAAAAAAAGGAAAAAGAGAAAACAGAAAGAAGAAGAAGAGGAAAAATGAAGTACGTGCTGGTGACAGGGGGAGTAGTTAGCGGTCTGGGTAAAGGAGTGACAGCCAGTAGCATTGGAGTCATTCTTAAGGCCTGCGGCCTTCGTGTTACTTCAATTAAGATTGGTACGTTTTTCTAATGTATATATACATATATACGTATTACTGTATCTCTTGCTTCCTCTATTTTTCTTCTGGTAATTGGAATCTGTCGTACAATTAAAACGTTTGTGTTTTTCGATTAAGGTCCAGAAGAGAACCTTGCCCGTCCTTCTGCCGTGTTGATTTTTCGTTGTTAGAAAACTAAAATACCCTTTCTTTTGTTTTGTTTTGTTTTGTTTTTTGCTTTCAGTGAATTTTTTACTTTTTCTTCACACGTCTTTTATTTGTCCTGGGTTCCGGGTCTTCCCTGCAAGTGAAAATTACAGAACTTAGCTGAGGAATCTCGGTTTTTTTTCGTTTTTTTATTATGACTTTTTAGTCTAAAGTTGCCGATAGCTTCTTGAAAAAGAGCATACTTTTGCTTCAACCAACCTTTTAACCCTCAAATTGAAACTTAATTTTTTTTTTTTTTTTTGTGGTTTTGGAAATAGATAATACAGGAATCAAATTGTCAGCATTAGGGATGTAATCGGTAATAACTTGAAGTGCGATATGTGAAGAAGAGATGAGCCTCTCAGACGTCTAAGAACATTCCTGATTGCATTATTCATTATTCCTTTATAATTAGACTTTGAAATTTTATGAATCAGCCAAACTGTATAACAAGTTTTTGTCATTGTTGGTCTTCTATTTTTTATTTCTTAAGTACCCAGTTGATGGAAAAGACAGTGTTCTTTAATCAACAGTTTTCTCTCATATTCAGATCCTTACTTGAACACTGATGCTGGAACCATGTCTCCGTTTGAGCATGGAGAAGTATTTGTTCTAGATGATGGTGGAGAGGTAACATAAACAACTTTTGACTTTTGTCTCTCATGTGACTTTTCTTTTTGTATACGTGTACTCTTAATTAGGAGAAGTAGGATCTAATCATTTGAGTTATTTCGACCACAGAAGGCATTATTTTGGTTTTTCCGCTTGAGTATTTTTGATTTAGGAACTGGGACACTTCGGTGTTGCATTTCAGATTAATTATCGAGAAAGTAAGATGTTTTTAAGATTTATTTCATTAAGAATATCACAATTTTTGTCTTTCTTTAGTTTCCATTGAAACATACTATGTGATGGATAATAATCCAAAACCAAGATTATGTAGATTTCTTTTAGAGGAGAGGGGATAGTGTTCAGAAGTTGATAAAGTGAATTGCTGTGGCTTTGGAGATTTCCGCAGAGGTGAAATGTGCGCTTGTGCGTGGGTTTGATTTGGGGTGAATGAAAGCTGAGTGAACATTGCTTATTTGTTGGACATTCCTTCATGCATAAGTTTAAATAGCAATAGTTTGTTGCAATTCATGCACCTTGTTTCGCAACTGAATTTAAAAGCTTGCATCTTTTGTTGGAGACCTGGAAATTTTGTGTAAAACAACTAAGTGCCATACCATTTGTGTTTGAAGGTGGACCTCGACCTTGGAAACTATGAGCGGTTCTTAGACATCAAGCTGACACGTGATAACAACCTCACTACAGGAAAAGTTTATCAGGTACGTGAGTTAAATTGGGCAGTATCTTCTGCACGTCAAAAGTTTTCTGGTAGTGGTCTCAAGGTCACATGGCTTACTGAATCATTTCACCTTTTGCTTCTTATGTGACAGTATGTAATTGACAAGGAGCGAAGGGGAGACTATCTGGGGAAAACTGTTCAGGTCTTTCTCTGCTGCTGGATTCAACTTTTAAGTTGTTTTCAATTGACGGAGGATAGTGAGATCGAATTGTGAATCTAAACTGCCTTTTTTCTGAATAACATCTTGAATTGTAAAATATCCAAAAGTGCAGAAGAAGTAAATCTGAACATTTTTACTTTCTTTTGTAATAATAGAGGTGCATATAAATGGAAGTTCAAAAGAACAAGGTCCTGAGGTATACAAGCCTGTAGCGTCATTGAAAATTGTTCCTTAAGTACATGAAGGAACTAAAATATTGAAGCCACAACAGATTCATCTTCTAAGTTTACAAGAGCATAGCACACTTCCGACGGAACACGGTAAATTTTAGGATGCCAAACTAGTCTGGTAGATACTCGCAATCATAGACAAGATCACCGAGATGCTGTCGGTGATTCAAGTTCTTGTGCAGGAGTTGGATCATTAACTTTTGAATCTGTTTCCACATCCAAAGCAATTAAGCAATTATCCCCTTGTTAGCCGCTAGTTGATGTCCATCAAGAAGTGCCTACAATTCTGGAAATAGTAGAGAATGTGTCTAGTGTAGCCCATCTTCCCTAGGAATCTCGAATGATATTTCCACTCTATCTGTACCTTGATATCCCTTGGAAATGCCATCAGTGTTGAGCTTAGACCTGCCACGACCAGGAAGGGACCAGCCTACTGGAACTGCTGAGCTGGGTCTCCTTTGGCGACTAAAATTGGTTTCCACTCCACTGGCCTTGAAACAACTTCGTGGCATAGATGGTCATCATTTCTAGGAATATGTCCAAAGCAAAATGAATGGACGGTTTTCGACAAACCCAACTGGTGAAAGGAAATACTGCAACCTTATGAACCGCGGACGAATGCATGGTGGAATCGAGGCAGTATGTGTGGGACCCAATTTGAATCAATTATAATCTTGTTTTGAATGATTGCCACATCATTTAATACGTATACACTTGCCTCTATGGCAAGAGATATGCGTCCATCTGATCTTATATTACTAATAGTGATAAGAATGAGAGTCCATAAACATATTGATTTAATGAATTTGAAGAAACATGAAATCCATGATCCATAATACACGATGTTAGAATCCATAAAATACAAATCAGCAAACGTGATAAATTTGACACAATATGGATTCACACATGATAGTTTTTGTATCCAGCCTAATCAATGGAAATGTGTTGTGAGTCATATGTTCTGAACTTAATTCTCGATCTCATTGGTTCTCCTCCCAGATACTAAATCAATTGATTGGTTTAGTGAACTCACTCTTGCTATACATGTTGCAAATTGTATGATTTTTGTAGCAGAGCTTAGAAGTTACTTCACATGCACATTCTCTATTTTAATACTTTTATTTCTTTTCGGCAGGTTGTACCGCACATCACAGATGCCATTCAAGAATGGATAGAACGTGTAGCAATGATTCCTGTTGATGGAAAAGAAGGTCCAGCTGATGTTTGTGTCGTTGAATTGGGTGGTACGATAGGTAGGTTTGTAAGTTGTCACAAAGTCTTGATATTGGCCGTTCCTATGAAGTCTTGATATTTGCCAAATGAGACGATTTTACTGTTTGGTGGCTAAAAGTCAGGTGTTTTTATGCAGGAGACATTGAGTCAATGCCGTTCATTGAGGCACTAGGACAGTTCTCCTGCCGCGTAGGTAGGCACAAGTAATTTCAATTTTAGTACAAACATTAATTGCTTTCTTGCCAAAGAAATTGAAGTTGTACTATGAACGTTGTTCCATCTTTAATGTGTTTACTTCTTCCACGAATTCTCCCTAATCAGGTGATGGAAACTTTTGCTTGATACACGTCAGCCTAGTGCCTGTTTTGAGTGTTGTTGGCGAGCAGGTAAATTTGTAAGATGCATACTCGACACCCTCTGCCTCTATATAGTGTGGTTGCAGTGTGTGTCTTTCTTTTAACTTGTTAAGAAAATGACATTGTCAACTCAACAGTAAATGAAACCAAGTTTGCTTACCATGTCCAGAAAACGAAACCAACTCAACATAGTGTAAGGGGACTGAGGAGCTTGGGATTGACGCCAAATATTTTAGCTTGCCGCAGCACATTGGTATCTCCTTCTCTCTCTATCCATCTATTCTTGCACCTATATGTTGCATACATACATAATACTCCATAGTTTGTTATGTGCGCACACATGTATCTTTATGACGTGTGGTACTGTAATGCATTTTCAGGAACTTGATGAAAATGTGAAGGCGAAACTCTCTCAATTTTGCCATGTTGCGGTAATTTGGATTTATGGACTTTTTTTTTTGTTTCTTTTGTATTTGTCCCAATTGATTGAGACACAATGCTAAGTTTGGCTTGGTTTGGTTTGTTGTCGTGTGGCTGCCACATTCATTTTTGTATTTATTTATCTGCTCTGCAAGATGGTTACTTTGTTAGACTCTGATGTTTTATCAGGAGAAAAATATCATCACTCTGTATGATGTATCCAATATCTGGCATATTCCTTTGCTTTTAAAAGTAAGTAATTCGGTGGTTGATTGAAGTTTATTCCCATCTGTAATTATCTTCGCTACGAGCCTTTAATATGCAATTTTGCTCTCAATTAGGATCAGAAGGCGCATGAGGCAATCTTGAAAGTGCTGAACCTATCAAGGTTTGTCGATTGAGCTTAATTCTGTTCATTGCATCTGTTCTTGGATTGATTTCTGTATTTAATATGTCGGTCTTTTGCTGCCATAGTGATTTTTTTATTTATTTCGTGAAGTGTTGCCGGCGAACCTATATTGGGGGAATGGATGTCTAGGGCGGAACTCTGCGATAAATTACAGCTGCCTGTAGGTTCCTAGAATTTCTTGAAAATGGATTTCTACTATTAGCTGCCAATGTAGTATGATTCATATAACTTAATTACAGGTCAGAATTGCCATGGTGGGAAAATACACAGGCCTTTCAGATTCGTACCTCTCTGTTCTAAAGGTGAATTTAGCTATTTGTGCATTTGTTAAACCCAAGTTGCCTTCTCAGCTATCTGTGCTTGCTTTAAATCTGCTTCGAGTTATTCTCATCATAGTTTCGATCAGCATTTTATCTGCATTTTGTTTGGATAATATGCTATATTCAATTTTTCATTTACTTACATCATTCCTGAAGTAATTTTTGAAACTTCCATCTGATAACACACAACAGTCCAATGGAGAAGTGCAGAGAAAACGAAATGTGTGTTGTGTGGCCGCCACACCAGTTTTGAGTATGAACCATACCTTAGCAATCTTTGTGGTGGTTCTCACTCATCTATGGTCGTAATTTGTTTCAGATACTTCAGATGGACTCGCAGTTTTCCTGCCTTTCTTGAGCTTGTATGGTGTGAATTATTTGGTCTGAAAGCAGTATCTTTGCCGCTTCATTCTAAATTGTGCTTCTCTGGAGTAAATTTTGAGAAGCACTATGTATGATAAAATGTGTGCTTTCTATGGGAGAATCAGCTTTTCCCACACTTGTGGAATCTATCTGTGTCAGTGAGAGGCTTTCCCCTTTTGTTTAGATACACTAGCTACGTTCCTGTTCCTTTTGCATTTTCGCAAAGAAAAGTAGATAAAAAGAAGAAAAGCCTTCAATGACAAATTCCCAATGTCTAGGTAGTGGGTAGAATAAGAATATGATGGGGATGAAAAATATAGGGTAAAGTACACTTTGCACCCCTACACTTTACACCTAGTGTCACTTTGCACCCTTCCCCTCCAATTTTGAACATTCCAACTTTCACACGTTTGGTCAACTTCGAATTGTCCCCTTAAGTTATTAAAGCTGTTGAATGGTAAACAGAAAATGGTCATTTGAGATGATGTGACCTAATTAAGATTTAAGGGTATAACCATATTTTTTACTTTTTTTCTTCAAACCCCTCATCAAATTGGAAACAAAATTCAATACTATCGTGATTAGAAGTACAATAATGACGTCATCAATTTGTTGGACCTTTATTCAAGGGCATTAAGGTCTTGTTGACTTTTTTCTTGTCAGTAAACAACATTTATTTTTCAAAAGTGAGCCTTTTTCTTCTTCTACAGATTTGTAGCGTGGGCCACCATTCATTGTTGTCACTAAAATTCAGATTCTCTCTCCTCTTCCCACCTCCACCGCAAACCACACTTTACAACCGCCACCGAAACCTACCAAGATCAAGCAATCATTGCTTAGCCGCGATCCACCCCTCGAACGGCTGTGGTCAAATACTTCCACATAATAGTTAATGTGAGTAGACTAGGATTATTGAAGTATAAAATAAAAGTTTTTGGAAAAATTGTCGAGTTGGCTGAACAAGACAATTATACCCTCCATTAAGTCACATGCAAGTATGCAACTCACACGATCATTTTCCGTTAACCATTTGAGGAGTTTTAGTAACGAAAGAAGGCGCAATTGGACGTTGACTTAAAGTGTGAGGGTTAGAATGTTCAAATTAAAAGTTAAGGGTGCAAGTTAACATCAGATGTAAATTGTAGGGGTGCAAAGTGTACCTTGCCCAAAAACTATGATGGGGTTTTTACAGGCTACGGCGACAATCTCGAGGTTTACTATCATTTAGATTGTTTGATATGTTGAGATACATGTGTAGGGGATATTACACAATTGTACAAGTTTGGAAATAGGAATATAGTGAGGGGTATGGGTATGAACCTAAATATCGATTCATCTGATTCCCATGTTTGAGGGCACCTGGAGGTGGAGACGCATTCATGTGCTTATATTCTAGAATATTGATTTTGTGTTTGTTAAATTATCCAACTTAAAACCCATTGGCTACGAGTTGAGAGGCCGTTCAAGCTCATATGCTAGTTGTGGAGTTTATAAATTTATGTAGGACAAACTCAATACTCCCCCACACGTGTGACCCTTGACCCACTAGTGAATAGGTAAACAACGGATCCATGGCACGGATCATAACAAAATAAGGTGCACTTGAGGAGTCTTGTCCAAAAGTCTCTAAAACCCTAACTTAGAGACCATGTTAAAGCATTCAACTCGAAAGTCAAAACCAATTGGCAATGAGTAGAGAGGTCACCCAAGCTTCTATACTGATTTTGGAGGTAATAATTAATCAATATGGGACAAACTCTAACAGTGTTCTTTGGTAAAATGGTATTCAGAAGGTTATCTTGAGCATCATTTCGTACATAGTATGAGGGGTTCATACAGAGTTCAGTAATTAACTCAAATTACTAAATTATGATGTCCAACAAATGTAAAACACGTACTCGATATGTTATTCAAGTGTTGCTATACAACATATGTAAGAGCCCATGAACCATAGGCTAGTGGCTGGAGTTAATCTTCGTGTAGGAGTATGATGGGCACTTGGATAGCCGGAGATCACACTAGAGGAGAACTAGTCACCATTAATAGAGATAGCTGGTGACATGCCAAAAGTTTCCTATGATTAAAGTTTTTCAGCTACGTTACACCTAGTCACCCGCACACCTGGTACTCATAGTCGAGTCCATATAACTTGGACCTGGTGCATATTATCTAGATTTGGTATAGTGGTATGTCCCCTGTATTTCAAAGTTTTATAAAAGGGAAATGCTGGCCACTATTTAGAAGTTCAAGTGTTATTTGTACATTTGACTACACCACTCACTAGTATCTCAACCTCTCTTCAATGTACTAGCATTTCTTCTATGCTGGCTTTAGTGTCTCATAGTATATATTGAATGCTCTCTCTCTCTCTATCCGTCTCTTCTCTCTCGATCTGGAGACACACCCACACGTTCCCACACCCTAGTTTTGCTTGGTCTAATTGATGTCTTGAAGATCTCAAACACCTGCAGTCAAGGGATAATGTGGAGCCTTTGATCTTCCATGTCCCATTTTAATCTTATGGACGAAAAAGATTGAAATGACTGTTCAAAATTTATTCTGTAGTATCGATTGTAGAACCCATTCCAGATCCCATTAGAGATACGGTGGACTTAGTTTACCCCTCATCCTTGTTCAGGCTAGGGCGCGGAACCCAGCCCATTTTCGCTTTCACATAACCTTTTGGACATTGCATCTTGTGTCTTTTGAGGAGGCATAAGTTGACATTGCTGCTAACTAATCTATAGGATATGCTCTTTGTAGGCTCTTTTGCATGCTTCTGTTGCTTGCCAGAGGAAACTTATTATCGATTGGGTTCTTTCCAGTGATCTTGAAGAGGAAACTGCTAGAGAGGTAACAATAAGTTCTAAGTTCTTGGTCATGTGTGTTTATATTAGCATTGCCTGATTTATTTTTCTTTTGCACCCAGAATCCTGATGCCTATAAAGCGGCTTGGAATTTGTTGAAGGTTGGTATAGTTTTCCGCTTCACAGGATTGAATTAGTGGAGCGAAGTTTCTTTTGTAGAGATCTAGCGATTTATGTTTTCTCTTTTATGTTACAGTAGGTGTTTTTAGTAAGCTCTACTATAATTTTTTACCTTTAGGCTGCAGATGGGGTGCTCGTTCCTGGCGGGTTTGGTGACAGAGGGGTGCAGGGGAAAATTATTGCTGCAAAGTATGCCCGGGAAAATAGGATTCCGTTCCTTGGAATATGCTTAGGCATGCAAATTGCTGTCATTGAGTTTGCTCGATCTGTCCTTGGACTGAAAGACGCAAACAGCACTGAGTTTGATCCTAACACTCAGAACCCTTGTGTTATATTTATGCCGGAGGTTTAGATCTCTTGTCACCCCAGCTCTAGGGCTCTAGTACATGTCTTCTCATGCCCGCTTTCTCCTTTTAATGATGAATCTGTTCTTTGTATCATTGATAGGGATCAAAAACACATATGGGAGGCACTATGCGTCTTGGATCAAGGAGGACTTATTTTCAGGTTACTGACTGCATAGCTTCAAAGTTGTAAGTACTCTTTGATACCTTCATATAAGAATGTACTGAATGATAGTACTTATGTATATGAAATATTAAAACTAGATGTTTGATTGTGAGGTAAGTTACAATTGGCATGAAATCAGTTTTATGGAAGCACATGACAAAAGACATTCGTATAGATACCTGTGGAGGATATTAAGTACCTGTATGCCGAATTAACATTGGCTAGTGTATCTAATTGATAACGATATTGGTTATTGCCAGATATGGCAATAAGAGCTTCATTGACGAGAGACATCGGCACAGATATGAGGTATAATCGTCATTTGTAGCCATATTGGCCCGACACAGTTGCTTTCTGCGACATATTCTGTAAGTCTTTTGGGTAGAGAAATAATTTTGCCTTATGTAGGTAAATCCTGATATGGTAGATCAACTTGAGAATGCTGGCCTCGCCTTTACTGGAAAAGATGACAGTGGTCGACGCATGGAGGTAGATATCACCGTCATGGAAATGGCCGTCGTAGTCTTTGCCATGTGATTGTCTGTCAACTGCTAATAATTTTTTATTCTTTATTGGTATTTGGTCCTGCAGATTATCGAACTGCCTAAACATCCATACTATGTTGGTGTTCAGTTCCATCCGGAGTTCAAGTCAAGACCAGGGAAACCTTCTGCTCTTTTCTTAGGTATTTGTTTAGTCATCCATTTACCAAATACCAAGTAAACTTTGAGAATCTGCTGAACTTGTTTCTGATAAATTGATGAGAGCCAAATCTCTCTCTCTGTTTTGCATTCATGTAAAATTTGTCAAACTGTATGGTTGCTGGAACTGTTCACCCTTTTCATCTGATTCCTGCAATCCACGTCATCTGTTGTGGTTGAGGACTACAGAAAGTAGACTGATCCTCATGCGACACAAAATAGGACTCATTGCAATCCTAGTTGACAATCAAAGCCTTTCATTGTGTAAGTCTAATTATGTTGATAATCCGTGGAAAAATTCAAGTTGATGGGACATCAATAAGAGCTTGATCAAATCGTATAGGTCATAAGACAAATAGGTGGTCAGACACTGATTGTCCATTTCTCGTGTGACAGTGATGCTTCATTCAGGTGTTCTGATGAACTTTAATTTTTGCATGGTTGCTTAACAATTTGGGACCTAGAAAATGAACTGTTCGGATTGTCAAATAGGATCGCAGTGGATCCTATTTTGCATCACACAAGGGTCACATGAGATGACCATGAGAGAAATCCACACTGATTTTGTGATCATTTTGGATCATTAGGCTGGTAGTGACCAGCAGAACTTTCTGATACAAACAACTTTGCAAGTTGCTGCCCGCCTTATTTTTCCTCACGATCCATTATCCCTAGCTCTGGGCTGTTTGCCACACTCCTGAGGCGATTAGTATTCAGTGGTGGAGCACAAACGTGAGATATGCAGTTCTAAAAATTCTGATACATACCAAATAGCTTTGAACTAGACTGCTTTCATACACAACCATGTACTATAAAGTCTGCTGATTGTTAGCTGTGCTTTTGAGATATTAGTGGTGATAATTCAGTCTTCTTTTCAGATATCTTAATCATATCTTTGCTGCATATATTACTTGTTTGGAAATATCTTCTTGTTGGTGCCTAGCCTACCTCTGAAAATGCCCAAAAAAGGAATGGTCCTAGAGCTGTATTCATTTTGGCTCGCAATGAAGAGTCATGAATAGGGGGCAGTCATTTTCTCCAAAGCTTTCAACGTTTAATAATTTCTATCCTTATCAAATATTAATCTGTAGTCGTCAAAGTGCTAGTTGTAAACAATAAGCAATGGATGGCTATAATGTGTCATTTGTTGACCTAAATGTTTCCTGTAAACCAAGTGAAACTCAAAATGTTACAAAATATGTTATAAAGTAAGTTGAGCAAATGGAAGATTGGGGTGGTATTGGCGTGGGCATCTTGAGTAACTTAATGGGCCAAAAGTTGGAAGGATTTCCTTGGATTCCAGCTTTGACAGTTGAGAGCAATGAAGCTTGTAGCACTGGTTCAGAGATGTTCAGAGACTGAAGGTCTGAGTTTCAGTAGCTGTTCGAACAGTTCAAGTTGTCTATGTATTCCACATGCCACAAGGACGTCTCAAAGATAGGGCCTTGGTTTTATCATTCGTCCCTTGCACCATTTAAGCTGTTGTGATTGGTGTTCTTATTGGCTGGGTTAAATCTGCAGCCCTGCTCAGTTCTCATAAATTTACAACCAATAAGGTCAAGCTCGTCAAGATCTACCTGTGATCTTTACACACTTTGTGCTCTTAAAAGTCGTTATTGCTTTTATGTGATAGGGGTTAGGAATTCCATCCATGCTCAATTTTTATCGTAAATTTGTTTTTTTCTTTTGAAAATTTCTCGGCAGCAAGTGATTAAGAGAAATATCCTTAGTCTGGGTACCTTTCATGCCTGAATTGCCTATTGGTTGGTCTTTTTCATTTAGTCTTTAGATGCAAGAGCCTGTCCTAGTTTGCACTTTTGCATTCTCTTTATTTTGGGCAAAACAAGTGGGGAGATATCTCATACATCCTTGTCTATTAAATGCGACATGCAGGGCTTATAGCAGCGGCAAGCGGACAGTTGGATGCTGTCTTGAAGAAGGGTGTGACGAGGTCTATTACGAGCAACGGCACTTTATCGATAAAATCACACCAATATGGAAATGGAGATAAGACTTCCAATTGGCCATTTGGTGCCATCTACACCAATGGGAATGGTGTCCATTGTTAACAAGAAACTTGTTTTTGGTGCTAATTTACTCCTGGGTGCCTCTCTACCTCTAATACGAGTGCCCTATTGATTTTGCTAGGATCTTTCTTCTCGGTTGGTCTATTCAAACAGTGTGGATAGGTGTTATGGCTCTCAACTGGACGCATGTCATAGAGCAGAGCTGGATTCCGGTCTTTTAAACGGAACAGCCTTTTGTATTTACAAGGAATTGGAGATTAGTGAGGGGATAACGGACTGTTTATCTGTGCTCAATTTATTTATTGTTGCTGTTCCGATTGCAGTACGTGTTTATTTTTTTTGGTTTTTTGTTTTATTGGACAGTAGATTTGTGAAATCCTGCTACAAGTACATGAATATTATCGTCTATCTGGCAATTAAGCTTGATTGGTTGTGACCCTTGCTGTTGATTCAGTATCAGAAGAATAAGGAGCTAATAAGCCCGTGCTGCTGTATGTTTCCCTGAATAGCAACTCTTTTTTGTTCATGGGATCAAGTGTACATAGTAAGGTGATTATGGTATCATCCGTGAGGATATATATCGACAGAAAAAATAAAATCATGCATCGGATATTTAGTATTTGATGAGAACATAACACGCATTTGATGAACATTTAGAACATTTAACCTTATGATCATAAAAACGATATGCGTGGTCAAATATTGGGTAGTAACAGTCACCATAAGGCTTGTAAGCGAGTCCGTGCTGTAATAGGGGCTTGAGCAGAGTATAAAACTGGTGAATCAAGCGTTTCTTTTGATCACCATGGGCACCGACTAGTACCTGTTAATCCCTCTGGAGATGAAGATCCTGTCAGTGTTCTAAAGTACGATTTGATGCATTTAAATGGGTTAATCGATATGTATCTCTAAATATGATGATCTCTGCATATATCATATGTTTTAAGTAAATATTCTTACGATACATGATTCATCACGATTCATGATACTGTTTCTTATTAGATCATGTTATATAATTTTTTTTTTGTGACCGAAGTGTCCGGTTGGCTTGAGATTAAGTTGGGTTAAAGTTTGAGAGAATCTTCATCTAAATTACTAACTAGTCATTGAGGCTCAGGGTGAAAACAACAGGGCAAATTCTCCAGTGGCTCTAAGTTTTAAGTTGTCAAGTTTTGACCGTAGAATGTTTAAATTTACAACTTATTTGTTCTACCACTCGAACAATCCCTTAGAGTTGAATATGTTATGTAGTTGAAGACGTGAAATCATGCATCATGAAAGTCTTTATTCAATTAAGTGTAATTTGTATTTGGTGCTACAATATACATTATATATATATATATATATATATATATATATATATATATATATATATATATATATAAAATGTATGAGTGAGTTTCTATTGAGGGATCCTCATTTTAGCAAAAATGAGGACCTCCCATTTTTTGATCAAATATTAATGATCGGAACCGTTCAATGTGTTTAAAACATGTTTTTAAGGATACCCGCGAAAAATCGGCTCAAAATATTACCAGGAAGGGCTTGATCGAAACAATTTTTTATAAAACTGTTTCTGTCAGCATTTATGAACAACTGTTTAGATCAAGTCCTTTTCAATATTTTTTTGAGCCGATTTCTTGCAGATACCCCTAAAAACGTGTTTTAAACACATTGAACGGTTCCGATCATCAATATTTGATCCGGAAATGAGAGGTCCTCATTTTAGCAAAATGAGGAATTCCTCATTAGAAGCTTACTCTATATTGTATATATACGCGGCTGCATAAGTTTAGATGAAAGTATGTACTTAATTACTCGTACGGTTAAAGTCACGACACGAAAAGCTTGACAATTCGGAGAGAGGGGATACGAACGAGTTTTTTATTTGTAAAAGGAGGGAAATGAACTATCTAAAATAACTTGTGAATCCATAAAATAAGGAATGAAATATAAGAAAACCAAACAATTGAGTGGAAAAAAAAATCATGTAATTAGTTGCATTAAGGTTAAAATGACGAACCTTTAATGTAATTGAGTAAAGCTATTGAAGAATAATTTGAACATGAAATTAGCGTGTGACGTGCGATAGAAAAATACGCAATAACATAGTAGGACGAAGAAAGAGTGAAAATAGATCTACAGTATGAAACAACCTTAATTGCACAATCAAATATGATGTTCGGTAGAGTTTGTGTTATATTCACTTTGTGAGAAACTCGGTTAAATATTTTGTTGGGTTGTTACATTTCAATATGTATTCAACTATCTTGTGTGTGTACAGTATGAAACAACCTTAAAATAACTTGTGAAATATACTAATGGACTTGTGAAATATTTTCATTTCTTGAGTTATAAGCGGAAGAAAGGTTTTGTTCATCACCAATATGACCACTTGTTATTACTGTTTACAGATGAATTAAATTGCAATCCTGTTTGCAGAAACTGCCTAAAGACGATGCTAAATTCAAAAGACAAACACTGAATACTCAAATTTCATAAACTATCATCTAAAATTATGAAATTAAACAATCAACAACAAAAAAATAGTTTCTGAACATAGTAAAGCATATAAGTTTATGGTTTATGAACCATTTGATTCAATTAATCACGTGATGCAATGTTTTATGAGAATAAGTTTGGTCCTATTCCAAAGGTAGTAAATAAAAAAGATGAATCAATCCACTTGGAGTCTAATACAGAGGTTGAACTTTCGGAACAGGTCGAACTTCGAATAAGTAAAAAGGCTCGAATTGCTAAGTCCTTTGGACCTTACTTTGTAGTTTATTTAGTTGAAGGAACTAGAGAACTTATATGTAATAATACGATGATTACACTTCATGTAGAGTCGGATTCCTTGACCTATAGGGAGGCCATGAAATCACAAGACTATGCTTTTTGGCGAGAAACAATCCAAGATGAAATCGATTCAATTATGAATAATAATACCTAGATTCTTGCTGATTTACCTCCAGGTTCCAAAGCCATTGACTGCAAATAGATTTTCAAAAAGAAAATGAAATTTGATAGTACAATAGATAAGTTTAATGCATGGTTGGTCTCCAAGGGTTTTACCAAAAAGGATGGTATTGATTACTTCGATACATATGCACCGGTTGCAAAGATCTCTACAATTGGAGTTCTTATTTCCTTGGCTTCAATTTATAAACTTCGAATTCACCAAATAGATGTGAAAACTGTATTTTTAAATGGTGAATTAGATGAAAAGATTTATATGAAGTAACTAGAAAGATTTATTGTACAAGGTCAAGAATACAGAGTATGCAAACTTGTTAAGTCTCTTTACGGAGTTAAACAAGTAACAAAACAGTGACATGAAAAGTTTGATAAAATAATTGTATCAAACGGATTTAGGATACACCAGTCAGATAAGTGTGTATACAGTAAATTTTACTGTTAATAAATGTGCAATAATATGTTTGTATATAGATGATATGCTATATTTGGGCCTGATCTAGATAAAATAAAAAATACAGAAGATATTCTTTCTTTTAGTTTTAGTATGAAAGATATGAGTGTAGCAAATATCATTATAGGCACCAGAATTAGGAGACAAGGAGAAAATTTAGTCATAAACCGGTCTTATTATATTGAGAAAATACTAAAGAAGTTTAATCATTTAGATGGTCTACCGATATCTACACCTTTTGACCCGCATATTAAGTTGTATCTTAATACCGAAAGAGTTATATCACAACTAAAATATTCTAGAGCGAGTGGAAGCTTGATAGATGCAATGATGTGTACAAGACCAAATATTGCATATGATGTGGAAAAACTAAGTACGTATACTCATAACCCAAGTGACATTCATTGGTATGCAGTTAATTGAGTTTTACGGTATTTAAAGAAAACTATAGACTACAAGATAGTCTATAGTGGGTATCCTTCAGTTCTAAAAGGATACACTAATGCTAGTTAGATAGTTAAGAATGATGATCACTTGTCAATAAGTGGTTGGGTCTTCACTCTTGGTGGCAGAGCGGTTTCTTGGGAATTAAAGAAACAGAGTATCATTACAAACTCAACCATGGTTTGTAAACAGTGGTTGCTTTACTCAACTAGTGCATAACAAAAACCAAAACAATTATTTCGTGCGGCAAACACATTCAAAGTTTAAACCAATTAGCCGTTGGTAGTACACAGTGGTTGATTTACTTAGCCCCGATTTTAAACTAATACATCCAATTTCATTAATTATGTCACCGAGCAAAAAAAATTATGTCCCAATTTTGGATCGGAGTTTGACACACACAACTTTATAAGCTCAATCAATGAAGAAATGAAACTAATCACGATGAACTTGTTGGTCCTTCTTTTGTACCTTGTCATTCATCAAAACATCGTTAAACTTTGATTTCATCTTTTCGATATAGCAAGGTAATATTCAAGTGATCATACGTATCAGATAAAAAAGTTCGACAATAGTAATTGTAACACCCCAGCCAGGCCATAGTGCCAGCCGTGAGGCCGGCGTCCGGGAGATGGTGTCTCAGTGGGACGGTCGTATGGGTGGTCAAAGTTCTCATATCGCTTAGTGGATGTAAGTTCGGTGGTATTTATAAGATTATGAACTTTCCTTGTACAAGGCCTTTTAAAGCCGTGATGGCGCCAACACCAAATGAAACTTCACAGTTAAGCGTGTTTGCCCTGGAGCAATCCAGGGATGGGTGACCTACTATGAAGTTCATGGGGTTTGGGCGGCAAAAGCGGACAGTATTGTACAAGGAGGGAGCAGGTCGTTACAAATGGTATCAGAGCCTGCACCAACCGAAAATGTGAGAAATCTCGGCCCCACACGAGGACGTGTGTTTCTAAGTGGGGGAGATTGTGACACCTTAGCCAGGCCATGGTGCCAGCTTTGAGGCCGGCGTCGAGAGATGGTGTCTCAGTAAGACGTCCGGATGGGTGGTCAAGGTTCTCATATCGCTTGATGGATCTAAGTTCGATGGTATTTATAAGATTAGGAACCTTCCTTGTACAAGGCCTTTTAAAGCTGTGATGGCGCCAACACCAAATGGAACTTCACAGTTAAGCGTGTTTGCCTTGGAGCAATCCAGGGATAGGTAACCTACTGGAAAGTTCATGAGATTTGGACGGCAAAAGCGGATAGTATTGTATAATGAGAGAGCGGGTCGTTACAGTAATGATTTATTCTCATCGTCAATAGAAACATCTAGACTTTTCAAATAAGTCAGTATTTTATTAATAACTGTTCAACTGTTGATCCATTGACGTACCTTACTTGTATTGAAATTGAAATAATTTCTTCTTAAAAAATGGCCAACTCTTAATGTTGTTCGTCATATTCTTATAGTTCAATTTATCCCATAACTCCTTAGCTAACATTTTCTTCGTAACGAATACTTTTGATCCTTTATTAAACAAAGTCTAATCGTCATGCAAGCTTGATAATTGAGCTTTGTCCAATCCTCATGTGATCCACTATCCGGTCTTTTTTTAATGTAATATATAACCAACTCTTGTTGACAAAGAATATTCAAGACTTTGTATTGTCTCATGCCAAAGTTGCTCATTCCATCAAACTTTTTCACCTCAAACTTGGCATTGATAACTGCATTCTGTTGCCCATAATAGTTTGAAGTGATCTTAGATGTCGAGATACTCTTCTCGGTGCTAGTAGAAAAAGTGCCTCTGCAGCAAAATTTTCTCTCGGAACTCTTTAAACTCTACCAAAGACAATATGTGATGCCCAAAACGCACATTTTAAGCCAAAAATGTATAGTACACTAGTTTTTGAGCCGAATTATATGAAACCAAGCATGTCCTTGGATCCGAAACATCAAAATTAGTGAGAAATCACTATGCTCTTGTCAAAATTTGACCCAAAATGACTCCAAGATCACAAAAAGATAATCCAGCATATTTTTTTTTGGAAATAAATACTCTCTCACTGACTAGGCTTGCCAGCCAAGCACCGTGATGATGCGATAGTGACAATTGGACAAATATTGCTGATGTGGCATTGACATGACAATCAACGTGGCACCGATGTGGCAAAATGTGGAACCCCTTAGTTGTGTGGAAGAACACGTGGCGTTGATGTGGCATAAAAGTAGACCCCTGGGATAATGTGGTAGTGACATGGACTAACGTGGTGTCCAGCTGGCGTGGTGACATGGCACCGCGTGGCAACTAGGATTGACGCATACACTGACATGGCACTAACTCAACATCGTCTTCCTTAGACAAGTGCGTCGCCAAGTGACTGAATCAAGATCCAACGCGTCGTCTTTGATTGGTGCGTGTTTCTCCTCTGGCTCCGTTCGACATTGGGTTGGCACTGCTGGAACCGTTTGGATAAGAGGAACAAATCTTAGTGCTCAAAACAAAAGTTTCGAGCACTTTGGTTTTTTGGGCATTCAAAACAAAGCACCGAGAAAAACTTTGATTTTTTGTGTTTTTGAGTTACGTAAGGCTTCGATACCACTTGTCCCCCCCCCCCCCCCCCCCCCCCCCCCCCCCCCCCCCCCCCCCCCCAACACACACACACACAAAATCACAATAGACACAGAATTTATGTGGTGGTCCAAAATGGAATATGTCTATGAGGACGATAAATTCTTCATACTAAAGAAGGTTACAATCTCTCAGAATTTAAGACTTCTCACCAAGGTGGAAGTTGTTGAAAACATGAAAGGTCTACCTTTTGTCTTCGAGCTGAAAAGTCCAAGATATGATTAACAGGAAGTTATGGCAGCAGCCATTGAGTATTCTTGAAAGATCTCACCATGCTTTCAATTAAAAAAAGAGCATACTTGTCTTAGGCTTGAGATTGAACAGTAAAGTTTGGTCTGATTACATCTTACTCTCCCTATAGGTAGTCATTGTACTCCAAAGAAAAAAACCGGATTGAACCAAGATAGAGATCAGTGTGGGTGAAAAAAGTGGATAAAATCTTGTTAATTGGGGTAGTAAACGGAGCACATGATAAAGAGCTGATGGAGATTTTCTTAGACCTCCAATCCTTTACAGTGAGATAAAACACACCTCTATATGTAATTTCGCTTTTATCAAACATTTTGACTTTCTTCACCAGCCGCCAATGGATCTATCACCCCAATTTTTCCCATGCATGACTTGTTACTTTCTGCCCTCTACGTTACACTGCCCAATTTCTAGATTGATATAGAAAAAGGTTTAAAATGTAATAATTGGTATAAGAAAATGAGTATATGATATGCTATTGTATGCTTATCTACACAGTGGGAGAGAAGAAGAGGGCGCCACTTGAAAAACAGCAAGAGCTCATTGTATGGATTGTCGCCTTTGGCATGTGCTGGCTGGCTTCTGAATAGTCGGGACAAAATTATTCAGTGCTCCCCATGATGCTCCAACCCAATGTCGGCTAGTAAAGGACCCAAAAGACAGTATCCTAAATAACCACTCACCCAGGCTCGGATTAGATACACTCGACCGTTCATTCCAGCAGGACATCTCGTCAAATTGAAATCCCCATCAAAATGGGAAAAAAGAGAAAAAGACAGATAAAAACTGACATAAGAAACAAAAACACGAAAAGAAATTAGAGGAAGAGGGAAGGAGACCATTTCTGGTCAACATATTCAACCAATTTCACAAGCCATTTCTTGCCTTCCAAAAAAATAAATTCCCAATTACTATTCACCCTCCAAAACAGAACAAGTCCCTAAAGTTTGAGAGCACTCGTAAAACTAAAAACCCAGATGCAGTATTCGTGTTCTTTTTGTCAAAAGATCTCGAATGCATATACATGCCTCCTCCTATATACTGTCAGAACCACCACACATGTATGGAGCAAAGTCAGGAACTTTGCCAAATTGCAAAAACTTAAATGGCACAAACCCGAACAGGCTAGGGATGCAACATGCCACTAAATTACACAAACAAACAAGAAGTAAACTCATCGCAGTCCCTGCACTCAAAGTGCTCTTACCTATAGAGCAGCATGTTGCTCAAAGCATAGAAAACACAACCCTTCGCCGACATAATTCCACCTGAACTCTGCCTTTAACTAGAACTAACTGGAGCCAAATCCCCAGACACACGTCTTTCACTTCCTTCCGTATTTTCCTCAGTAGCTGCCACTGGGCTACTACTTCCAGGGATCGTTTCACTGACTGCAACACCACCGTTGTTTGGTTGCATAATGCTCTTTGCTATTGAGGAGCTCATACCGGGGGAATCAGGATCAGAAACTCCTAGCTGTTTTGACCGATTCAGGGCATTGCAGTGTGGGCAATAGTATACTATGTATGGGAAATCCTCCTTCCTTGCAAGCCCTGCACAGAATGATAGGACAACAAATTACCTTGTACCACTAGATTCTGCAGGAAGCAAAACTGATTAGGGTAAGCATTGTCAATCTCTTCTTATGTTCGTCTAAAAGATTGGCACTGAAGTTACTCACCATTGTGCATATGGCAGTTGCCACATATAAGAGCATAAGACTGGGTTGGATCCTCACCCACCAGCAGCGCAGCAATCCGAGCAATCCACCCTCCATCTTGTGTGGTTGATCCTGGTTGATGATGTTCCACAACCAGCTGATTGTGCTCAGAAGCCTTGTCACCCTCATTCCCTGTGTTAGGGAGCATTTCATCAGTGCGTTGCAACACAGGGCTCCCTGTGCCACTGGATCTTGTTTGGAACTGACTTCTATTTCGAAGACCACTGGATGGGACAATTTCAACATCGTTGCTCTTTCCTGTTGTGGGATTGAGCTTAGCGTCATCTCCTAGATACATTTTCAAGCCAGAATCTGAACCCAACTTAGATGCAAGGACACTTGCAGCAGCTGCCTTTGCTGCTGGGTCAGGGTCATACCTCTGCATTTGAAATTTCACAATTAATGTACAAAGCATTTCACAAAATAAAAATTAGCTCAATTTTGCAAATATGAATCCTATGCCTGATAAAACGCATTAATGTACAAAACTAGATGTATCACATGAACACTGAACAACATGCCATCCACCAAACAGAATAAAAGGATGGCTCTACAAAAATCTTAAACAGCAAATGGTTTTCCTAATGAATCTGAAAAATTCAGGCTGTCGGTACCAGTCCAGACCCCTGGGACCAGAGCTCCCAAAGTAGACAGGAAGACAACAAGCCATTTCAACAATTCACTCTAAGAACTAATTCATTCAGAACATTATCAGCATGCTATGCCTGGCTATTTTCTAACTGACAACACAATCCGATTCTACTCCCCACCTTTCAACTACTCACCTAAAATTTCTACGGAACATTTACATGGACCAATCGACCTCCCCCTGAGGTTTCTGCCAACTACAAGAACCACCCCTAAGCTTTAAAAAATGACAGTAACCTCCCTCATGCTTAAGTTGTCATTCTCAGATTCCCCCTCCTGTACAAACAGCTGTAGTGATGCCAGCGGAAAAGTTTAATATCGTACTGTTGCATATCAACATCCCAATTTCACCATTGCCCAAGCAGAAATATAATCTTATCCACGGCCTAAATACTCCATTCTTCACTGTGCCCAGGGCCAAAAACCTCCATAAACCTAGATTTATAACCAAACACCAAAGCTAATGATCACTTCCAGATTATGCTAACAGTTGACAGACCTACCCACTTTTCCACCGTTGACCATCTCTCTCTCTCTCTCTCTCAAAACAGCTTGTCCACCCCACAGCTTGCTCACCCAAAACAGTGTACCACCATGATCAACCTTCAATCAATAGGGGAAGGTTCATAGCCCCCTCTTTTCGAATTTTTCTTCACAGTGATCAGTTGGGTCAGCGTGAAGGGTGGCTTTTTCTAGTAGTTGATAACTGGCATGGTGAGGGGTTTGGGGACAATGGTCAACAACGATAGTTTTTGGCGCTGGGGCTCACATCTTGCTTGCATCAAATGTTAACAACTAGACGACCAAACAACCACCCCCAAATTTTCTTTGACCAATTGAACACAAGTTAAACCCTAGCCCAACAAATCGAACACTACCATTTTTAATCTATAGAATTATGCTTGCAACAAACCAACCCCCAAAACCAAATTTACTTCAAGCTTGTTAGATCAATCGGAATTATTATGTTTGATGGTGGGCTTAGATTTGAGCACGAATCAAGTTGGGGTGTTTTAGGCTTTGCTGGGTATGGCAAAGTGGGTAGTGTTTGGGCTAGTTGGGGTGTAGCATGGAGGTTTGTGATGGTTTGGTGTACAAGAGTAGGCAATGGGTTTAATAGTTGTGGTGGTTTAAGAAGCACTTACATGTCTACAGGCCTCACATATATAGTTTGTCTTTTCGTGATATTGGGTGTGCAGTTACTGTTGTTTGTGTTGTGCATTTCCTGGAATGAAATCATCATTATGTGGCTTGAACTATTGGTCCTAGAACTATGTCGTCCTCTCTACATGTGAATATCTGAAGGGTAATCTGGTTACATGCCAGTGTTCGTTAATGGCATCTTCTGATCGGGAGGTCATTGCTATTTAATAACCCAAGTGGAGGTCCAGTTCTCCTCAGAAACCTTATGGGAGATGACATCAATTCGCCCAATTTCAATAATTTTAAACTAGAAAGAGAATGAAACCAAAGCTAAAACCTGCACTTCATCCTTGATATCACCTAATGCCTTATTTACCCTATTTATCTGTAAAGAGCAAAAAAAAAAAGCTAAAAAGATGCTATTCCTCATCCAGTAGAAAATTACCCCATTCACATTCCGAACACATATAGTTCAATAAAAATGCACAAAGAGAGATCTATCAAATAGTAGCAAGAAGCCACGAAAGAAGAATAGAACAGTACTTGCTCTGTAGTCATATCACCTGAATTAGCTGCTGCGTAATGTAGTAATTTGTCTTCTCTTTAAGCTCATCAATCTTTTCTTGTCTTTCAGCCCGAAGCCTTTCCAAGGTTTTCTGATCCTTACGGTCACCTATGAGATCATACACGAAAGCACAAGCAAATGAGAGAGCCTATTTCCAGTAAGGATTCCCCTGTATGGTATTTCAAAATCACCAAAGGTTATAAGCATGACATCATAAGTCATAACACATATTGAATACAGGTCAACATCCCTTGCATATCAAGAAGGGAATTAGAAAGCAAAATGACTTGAACTAAGAATGTTACCAGCATGGAAATTAATCCGGTTAAAACAATTTGTATCCAAGTGGAAGTGGAAGTTATGCACTCTTTTTCCAGTATTGGTCTTCTTTCCAGCAGGGAGGTGATAAAAACACCCTCATGATTCTACAAAATCCATTAAAAAAAAGCCTTCTTCCTCTCCCACATATAAATATAAGATTTTCAGTTTGCCATTACGTTCAAGCAAATACCATACTTTCGCAATCTTTAATACCATTTCCCCGTGCAAGCCCAGAATTTTCATAGAATACTTGAAAAGGAATTTTGTCATATGCTAGTAAGAGGATTTATAGCCAAGTTTATAGTCTTAAACATTGCTATTCAGCATTGATTGAGTGAATTTGTCATTTAGAATAAAACAACCCTTCTTATATATGCAAGCGTGGTTCAGCATCAGTATCAACATGCAACAAGAAAACAAAAAGAATACTACAGCTGTTTTAAATAAGATCCAATACCTATTGTATCGGCTATACGTAATGGGATTTTGGTCTTCCGAGACTGGTTTAACTACACATTGGCTGTTACTGTATCATATCGATGGATACATGGCCGCATCCCCACTTCTGAAACGTATCTCGATATTGTGATTGAGAACCCAAATTATAGGCCTATTTCCAACTTTCAGGCTGCTACTCCAATTGCACCAAACCCACCAACATCTCAGGAAAGCAAATGCAACCTCTTCCTCATCCCACTGCCTCAGCACTCCGCTCGGTCTCGGTAACACATTGTTGCAGGCCTAATGTAATGTCACGAATGGGTTAAACAATGACTTGGCTCTTTCCATGTACCACAATGCCGTGGGGGTGAACAGATGGAAATGGCAGGTGGGGAAGAAGGTGGGGAAGGGGAATGGTGGGAGTTTGATTCGATAATGATGTGTGGGATTGGAAGTGTATTATAGATATACAGATATACATGTATACTGTCTGTGGTGGCGGGTGGGGGGTGTTTATTTTAGATGTGAATAGGTTTTAAATTGCAGTATTCGCTGCCATAATGGTTTTAGTCGCGTATGACTATTATTGGGAAAAACGAGCTACACTCAAGGGGAATTCAAAACCACATTTGAAAGATTTTCCAAGCCCTAACAAATGCGATAAAGCTAATTGATAAGCATATTATACCCTTATTTAAAACAAACTGAATCTTTGGAATGGTTTTCAAACAAGATTTCCACACCGTGTGATAGAATATGATGCAATTACTACTACTCACTACTCACTACTCACTCTGCATTCACAAAAAATAAAAGATTGAAAAGATAGTTATATTATTGAAAATGGATAAGCTGTGCCAAATAATACATACGATCAGATATCAGACGTATTGAACATTCACAATTCAATTGCCATAGAGCAAATAATAAATGTGAAATTATCAAGTTTTCTACTTTTTTTTCACTGGCGGCGATTTTTCTGCCAATAGCCAAATAATTATGTTTTCCTAATTTAGCACACTGAATTATAGATATAGGACTGGTACATGTGCAAGACAGCTACACACTTATATAACAAAGAAGCTCGATTTTTGAAGATATACCATAAATCCAACTCCCTCCCTCCCTCTCTCCGTATCTATCTATAATATTACAAAAGGAATACCCCTTTTGGTCTAAACCATTTTCTTAGGTTAGCAATTTCACGTTCCCAAAAAACCGCACGACCAATCTAATTAACCTTAAACTCATTGCTCGACATAAATGTAAGTACAACAATGTAAAACAAAAGTCTACAAAAACTGCATGTAAGGAAAAAAAACTACCAGAAGTTTGAAAACTGCTCATGCATTTGGGCAAGAGTCTACAAAAACTGCATGTCCTTCATTTCCTCTCTGCTGGTCTTGAGAATGAACTTGGGTTTTTCTCTGGAAATGAAGTTTCGGTCTTCAAGAAGTCATTATTCATTATTCTGCAACACAAGTAATTTTCTTTCTTTCCATCTATTTCATTTAAATTTTCTATTTTCTAGGCACACGAAGCACGTGGGCACCCACCGCTAGAACATATATGTATATACTCTCATCAAGGCTCCCACACCTTTTCAAATTTTGAACTCCTTTACCTTCACCCTCTGTTTCTCACTCTCTCTCTAGTTCCTCTCTCACTCTAATTTCTCTCTAGTAATGAAGTTGGAAGCACCACCGCGGTAACCTTCTCCACCAACCGTCGTGGGTACTTCAAGCCATTGGACACTTCAATGTCTAGGAACCAATTGGGGTTGGCAGGTATGGGCAAGCAAAAAAACAAAAACTCGACTTCATCGAACTTTGTGAACTCCGCAACTCAAACACGTCTTATCTGATTTATCATCTCAGTTTCCGTTTGATACCTAAGGAGGTAATGCTTGAGGCACTCATTTGCATATAGTAATTATTAAACCATCCAACTCAAAATCAACTGGCTATGAGTGGAGAGGCCGCCAAGGCTTATAAACTAGTTTTGGAGACAATAACTCGGCAATGTGGGACAAACTCTTAAAACTTCCCCGCATATGGAGAGGTAAATAATGGATCTGTTACACATTCAGAACGAAACAAGTTGCACTTAAGACACAAAAAACGGAACAATCAACAAAGAGAGTCTTGTTCAAAAGCTTATGAAACCTTAGTTCTGATACCATGTTAAAGTATCCAACTCAAAACCACATGAGTAAGAGCGGAGAGGCCAATCAGGCTCATAAACCAGTTTTGGAGGTAATAACTAATTGACCCGGGACAAATTCTAACAGTGACCTAAGGCACAATGCTAAATTCCAAAAAAGCATATTTAGATTAATTAGGATCATATGCTTCCAAAAAAGGCCATAATTCATCAGACGATTGTACAAGTCTACAAGATTTTGCAAGTCAAAATTAAATGGACCCATAAACTTAGCAAAAATACAAAATAAAAAACATAAAGATAATAGGGAAACCCAAATCAAAGGAAATCATCAGTCCAAGTATTAACAGCAAAGAGGGACACTTATAAGAGGAACACAACAAAATAAAATAGTGAATCAAAGAACAACAAGAAAACATAGTATGGGTCAAAATATGTTGAAGGAGTTCTCAAATACTTACACATCCTTGTGAAGGTTACAAGTGCCGAGTAAGTAATAGAAGATAACGCAGGCAAAAGAAACATTGGCAGAACCCGAAATGCCCTCATTTTCCAGTTCAAATCTAGTGACCTTGTTGTCATGATAGCATAACCCACTGCAATAACCTGACAACGAAAATTATCTTAATACTCGAAGAAACTAGAGATGAGATTGAATATAATAGTTCTTTTGCACTGAAGAAATCATAAAAATCCCATTACCAATCAACAATGCACCAAAAAACAAAATGATACAGTCGCCACTAATATTTCTTCAACATTCATGGACGGGCAAACACAATCAGCTAAAGGAAAACAAGAAGATTAAAGTCAACAAGAAGTTCTCACTTTTATGCCATTAATCAGCATCAACGCAGACCAGCCCGAGCAACATATTTAAACATGAAATTAATCTGGAGGAACAACATACTTCCTACAAGTCTTAGGAACCCAAACTAAAAGGGTGTGTCCAAGGCAGTGAAGAAGTTTTTTGGTACAAAGGAAAGCTATATGGCAGCTGGTGAGACATGACTACATGATAATGCCATTGCAGCACTCAGGTAGTTCGAATAATAGAACAAATTATCCATTTTTTTTACATTGAAAAGCCCCATCGGGTTTGTCCCTCTATGGAGTTCCAAAATTCAAGGGAACATGCATTTACTAACCTAAACTGAAACAATCCATGTAGTAGGAAGCCTGGTCATTTGTTTCCAAAAGCAGTCCCATGTCACGTAATCATACTGAAAGTCTAAGAAGGATTCAAACTGAAGCAACACTCCCTCCTTCCTCCCAATCACTCTCCCTCCCTCTTTTATCATGTGTATATTTGCACTTGAGGTAAGACTCAAAGCGTTGTCACATATCTTTTCAGGTATATTGGATTTGGAAAAGGCCATCTTAACAGTAAAAAAGTAGCTTTCGAAAGCGAGCATTAGACAGCTGATTCTTATCTGCCACACTAAAGAGGCATCTGTGGTATTTTTCCTTCTCCCTGAATCGGCCATAGGAAGTGTTGGCATCACCTTTGAATTATTATGATTTACACTGCTCATAACTAAGGAGGTGAGCTTAGCTTGATCTAACTTTTAGGAGGAAGCTGAACCAAACAAATGGTCATCGTTGGTCACTGTGGAGTCCAAATATGCCAAATCTGGTTATAGTTCAAAACCGAATGAAAATCCAGTAAGCATAGAGACAGGATACTGATAGCAGCTACGGCAGGAGATTCCAGCAACAAGGTTTTGACAGTCTTAAAGGGAAGTGGTGGAGGAAGTGGAAAAGACAAGCTATTTTCCAAAATAAAAAGATAAAAAATACAAAGAGAAGGGGTGGTGGTTGGGAGGTGGGGGAGGATGGATTGACATTGGTGATGTGCATAAGTCAAGGATGTACACAAATGGAGTGGGCCAACCATGGCAGCTCTTGTAGAACCCCAGGGACAGCATCATGTCATATTATCCAATATGACCATCTGAAAGCAGAGAAACTAGCAATGGTAAACGTAAATGTGGTACAACCGTACAAGCACATAAAAATTAGAAGCAAAAATAAAACCAATTCAAATTGAAGTTTACTATGACCAGAGCAACCTAGAAAACTGTCTTCAAACAGCAAACAAACCTCATATTCTCACATTCAAAAACTCGCCCTCAAAGCAACCTTGCATAATTTTTGGTTCACAAATTGTGCTAGTACCAGGATTAAAAATCAACTAAACGAGTCACAACTCACAACAACGTTCCTCCAAATTAAAATGAAAATGGACTATAGAATGTAGATATCCATCTGTTATTCCTTATTTGCAGACAAGCTTAAGCTCAAGAAAACTCAATTGCAATAAAAATTAAGTTAGAATTTTTGCAAATGTACACCTAAAGTTTTATCCAAGGCAAACAAATTCTAAGGCCCTATTTAAAGGAATAAAATGAGATCAGAGGTTACCTCAAAAATCAAAGAGAATATTATCAGATGCCTAGTCATCCTTCTCCAACTCCGAGATCTCTTTTTCATTCTAGCAAGAACAGTAGCTTCTTCCTTTGAAATGTGTTGCAGTCTCTTCTCAAAATCATCACCGTGTTGTCTAAAGAGTCCATTCCAAATTCGAGATATTACTCCTTTCTGCTTCTTCTTTGCAATGACCGTACTGTCATTCTTTTCAATAGCAGGCACATCCAAATTGCTTCCGGTCTCTTGGCCCTTACTGGACTCTCCAGCCATCCCCTACGCATTAATTCTGACTCAGAAACATAATTCATTTTCTATAGGTGGCAAGAAAATCTAAACTGGTAGGCCGAAAAACGTAAAGAACAAACACTACTTTATAAACTAGAATAGTTATGAAAGGAAAAACTTAGATAAAAGAATACACAATGAACATGTAGACAAAAAGTTCACAATGAAACACCACCTATTCATGGTACCAGAGGAAATAAGAGCCTATTTCCCTTGAGGTGTGCAAGATAGACTCCATGCACAACACTTTCTAGCCTAAGAGAATCTAGGCACGGACTTTCAAAATGAATAGGAATCATCTTCCTAAAGATACGAGGTTGAAATTATGGATCTGGATTCTGGACATAAAAATCCACTCTCTCAATGAAAAGCACAAGTGCATGTTTTTCAAATTTACACTTTGTATAACAACCCATCCCACATAGTAAGTTTGCAAATCAAATTGCACTGGATAACTCTTTTCGTGAGTTCCAGTAGTTGTTACTTAGGATATCAGGGCCCACCAGAGAGCCTGACTACATGGGTTTGAGAAACCTCGGCGTGAAGCCTAGAAAGTATTATTCTTTTGTAAAGTAACTCTGGCTACTACAGCCTGTGCATGCAAGTGACTCTAGTACTTACAACTTGGAGAGAAAGAAACGACCCTATCCTTTTAGAATTTCGCATGGTGATTTTGGTATCCTCTGGCTATCCCTTTACGAGAAGCAAACTCCGACATATTTGGTACAATAAATCTGCAATTTTGCATGGTGATCTTTGTTTCCTTGGCTACCCTTTCACGAGAAGCAAAGTCCCAGATCTTTTGTACGAAATTAAGGTGCAAACCGAATGCATGAGCACGAGGGCAACCTCACCTGAACAACTAGCCTTTTGGGCTTCATTACAGGGAAGACAATGTAACATTGTACCAGATGCAAAAGTAGCCAAGGATAGGACGAGGGTGACCATGCATGAGCAAGATGTTGCGTTAGCTCGTTCCGTTTAAGGGACGGTGTGAAGCAAATTCCCACATTATCTAAGTATGAAAATAACATGCAGTATACAAACATGAGGGCTCCCTCACCTCAATGTTAGTCTTTTAAGGATGATTCTACCTAAGACCCTCTAACGATGATGTCTCCGATTTGATGTTTGCAGTCAACTTGGACCTCACTATCGGGATGAAGGAACGGATGAAGGGCTGAAAGTCCATTCACCATATATGTAGTAGGGCCAATGTACTAGTTGACATCATCTTTTCTGGTCTTTTAGGTGAGTCCTCGTGGCTGTTACTTATGGTGTCAGAGCTAACGTATGGAAAAGATCGTGTGGATCCAAGAGGACTCTATATACTAAGCCTACAGAGTACTCTTTAAGTGTAAGGAAATAGCCCCTGCGGAAAAACCTGTGTGATGATGATGACTATAACTCTCAATTGCTTCTTGACAACGCGAGGGTGTAACCAGTCGGAGTTTGATGACTCACACCACTTTGGGGCTGGCTCGGTGTCTAAGGTATACAATGAGCAAAATTCCAATTGCGATATCGTTGGCTAGCCCTTTACTCTTTGGACATGCTAAAATTGTACAAGACGGAATAAAAACCAAACCTGACGTACCACTGTAATCTGGACTCCGACAGAATTTTCATAGACAAAACGCGGGCTCGCTTTAGATTAAAGATCAATACAATTAAACAAGCTTAGCAACCATCGGTCTAAAATCTATAACCTATGTGCAAAAGATTCAATACGCAAGCAAAACCTAAAACAAGGTACAGCCAGGGCCGACCCTGGGCAGAAGGCTAGAAAACCACCGCTTCTGGCACCCCCAAAAAAAAAAACTAAAAAAAGAAGGGGGGGCAAAAGTATAATATACCTACATCTAAGGTGAATGGATTCACTCCTTGCGAGTGGATCCGACATCACCTTACTCCTGAAGGTATGTTCTTTTTACTACACCACATACATATTATGTTTTACGTATATCCAAATAAGCCATGAAAACAGTAAAAACAACCTGTTCGATTTAAGTTTTTGGACTGGCTCTGATTCTGATCGAATAGAAATTCAGAGGTACAAATAAATATTCTTCAGAAGAAAACCCTCGAACTTGATCCGTGTCTGCACAGGGGGATCGCGGGACAGAGTGCAGAGAGAGAGGGAGACACAGAGAGAGAGAGAGAGAGAGAGAGAAAACGTGACAGAGAGGAAAGAGATGTGAGATCGCGTTCAGGTCCAGGCACCAAGACTTTAGAATCCGTGTTTAAAGTTCTATAATGGATCTGGGGATGAACGCCCCAAACGCTGGCATTTTTAATTTTGGTAAACTACATCCATACCATCAATCTTGTTTATCTCGTATTGTATAGTACCGGTCACATTGTTCCAGTATCGGATTACCGGCTTATCATTCTGGTTACTGTATAAAATTGTTTTAGCTTATATTGCATTGTCTCGGTCGGTGCCGTACTGATTGGTATTTTTAAAAAAAATTAATTAATAATTTTTTGGTAATTAGATGACTAAAATTATCTATATTTGGTAATTTATTTTTATGTTGTAGAACTCTATTTTATATGTTTAAATTTTAATGTAATTTTTTGTTAAAAACTATTATTTGAGAAATATATTTTAACCTTAGCTATAAATACGAAACGGTGTGCAGGTAACGATACATACCCTACTGGTAATAAAATTGGTACGCTTGTCGGTACTAAATTCATAACTTTGAGATATATATATATATATATATATATATATATATATATATATATAGTATAATTTTGCCCTCCAAATTGTTTTTTCTCTCAATATAAATCTCTAATAAAAGGTTAAACATTCATTATAATTTATAAATAAACTTTGTCCAAATTTCAAATCATCGTGAAAACGGCTAACTAAAACAATTATAAAACACCCCAACTGTATCTAAATGATGCTTTATTGTCAGTTTGATCTTCAACGAGTTTTCTTCATGTGTTTTGTCATAGTTCCTACGGAGATTATGTCTAGGGATATCAATTTGTCATATCCTAATACATAGTACAGACTTTTTGCTCGAAAATCATTGGTTATCGGTTGACCTTCAATGCATGCCCCACTAGAGTCTTCACGCGAATTTAAAGCTATTTCAAGTAACTAAGCAATACACAGAGACAAATATTACTAGTCCATTGTAACCAAAGATTTTGGACTCGATCTTAGTGGAGTTGCGAGGGTAGGATCATTGTTTGAAAGCCTAAATTTAAGGTTATTTCGAGCAACCAATTTGATCTTCAATGAGTTTTGTTCATGTGTTTTGTCATAGTTCCTAAGGAGATTATGTCTAGGGATAGCAATTTGTCATATCAAATAGTATAGACTTTTTGCTCGAAAATCATTGGTTACCAGTTGACCTTCAACGCATGTGCCACTAGAGTCTTCACGCGAATTAAAAGCTATTTCAAGTAACTAAGCAGATATATAGAGACAAATACTACTAGTCTGTTATAACCAAAGATTTTGGATTCGATCTTAGCGGAGTTGCAAGGGTAGGATCATTGTCTGAAAACCTAGATTTAAGGTTATTTCGAGCAACCAATTAAATACATACAAGCAAAGACTAATAGTTCAACATAACCAGATATTACTCGGCTCTGGGGCTAAATTATGTGATAAGAAAGTATTAAACACCCCATCTCACTTAATCCTTAGGTTAGTATCTATTAACTATTTGTGATATTCTAGAATTATTTTTGTCAATCTCATAACTAGAGAAAGGGGACATGCAATAGGGATAAATCGATAAACAACAATACATGTTTGTAATACTAAATAACTTCATTCAAACATAAACATAGCAAGTGCTGAATGTATCTGTTTACATTTGAATCCGTCCTCCAATAAGAAGAAAACACGTGGTACTATTAAGTGGACATTCACGCACCCAATCAGGATTACATGTGCAGAATATGAGGCGATGTCATTTCATAAACTGAAGCAGTTATAAGTAGGGATGGCAATTTGGACCGAACCGATGGTTATCCGAACCGAACCGCTTAATTTTTCCCGAACCGTAACCGTTTTTTTCCCCATGGGTATGGATATGGTAGGAACAAACAAATACCCGTTCGGGTTCGGTTCGGTTATGGTTAGAAGAATAACCGAACTGTTACCCGAACCGAACCGAACCGAAATTAAACGACGTCGTTTTATTTATATATATATATATATTATATTAATTATTTTATAACCTCAGGTCCTATATATATATATATATATATATATATATATATATTATATTAATTATTTTATAACCCCATTCGGGTACCCGTTCGGTTCGGGGAATACCCGAACCCCGTTTGGTTCGGTTATGGAGCACCCCCTCTTCCTCCATTCGGGTATCGGGGCGGGTTCGGTTCGGGTATTCCATTCGGGTATCGGGGCGGTTATCCGGATAACCGTCCCGAACCGCCCCGTTGCCATCCCTAGTTATAAGTTCCCACGGATAAATTGGAGAGAGTCTAACAGTTTTAGTTCATTTCATAGCTTAAGTAGGTGTCAAACAGGGAGGAAAGACTTGAGAAGATGTTATGTGAGAATGACCAGGTTTCAGATCTTGGTTGACGAACTTCCATGGTCTTAATTTCGACCTTGGGTTAGGTTCATAAAATCCTCGGCCCTTTCCTCAGTCCGTGAATTAATTTACAAAGTCTCGGGACCTTATTTCGGCTCATGGACTTTTGCATGGCTTGTCTTCGGCCTCTCGACCCACATTTTCTCGGACTCGCGTCTCGTGGGCCTAAAACTTAGGCCACGGCCTACAATACCGAAAGAGCAATGCTAGGTGCCCAATATCTTTCCAACTCATAATAGTACATTCTTGAACCCTTCTCTGATTTTGGAGATCAACACTCAAACTCGATGTCAAGTGGTGACTCTAAATTTTAGGCAAGTCTTAGCTATTAAATTCATTTTCACACTCTGTCACATTTTAAGTCAAGATGTTATTCCATTGCATTCAGTAATTATCCTAAATTTTTAATTAATTTAAATTATTTTAGATAATTATCGTTAGCATTTATACTTTAATAATTTAAATCAAAATTTTGAAAATAGGGGAGGGGGAGATCGCTCGATTGAGCTGTCGGGTTACAGAACATTCGGGATGGAATATTTTGGGGAGTTTTGCGTGTTCATGGCCATTAACTCAGGTTTTCATGGCTGATTAAATTTTTACCTCGGATTCCTTTGTTTTAAAAGAAAATAATTTGGTTTATGTAGGATTTTGATGAACTTGAGGAAGGATTTTATGATAATCAATTTAGGTATTCATGGCCATTGATATTAGGGATTAATATGAGAATTAAGAGGGATTTATCCCTCAAATCTTATATAAATCAGGCTCTAATCCTAAAAACTTGCACTTAAGTTTTGTAATCACAGAACATAGAGGAAATTGTGAGGTGTTTTTGAGTTCCAAAGGGAGTATCCATATTGTTCTTGGTGTTCTTGTGCAAAAAGAAATCCTAGGTCAAAGTTCTATTGATTTCCACCAAATTCACCTTCGATTTCTCACCATTTTCTCTGATTAAGGTAGGGATCCTTACCTCTAACCCTATAGGTTTCAAGATCCATTTTCAATTTCAATTTTAGGCTCAATATGCATGATTTATGGTTTAATTTGAGCTATTTTTGTATAAATTAGGACAGTTGGAAATTCTGAAAAAAGAAAGCTCGCTCGAGCGAGCGACTTGATCAAATTTTCTAAACACTACTCTAATTTCAGAATTGATCAAGGTCTATCAAAATCTAAATTTTAGTAGCTTGCTCGAGCGAGCTTAGGCATCTTGAGCGACCTGTTCAAAAATTCAAAATTTACAAAATGTTGATACGTTCATCGAAACCTCTTTCCAAATCTATAAACTTGTTCAAACTACATGTACATATTGTACAAACATCCACAACACTTGATTTATGTCCATGGAGTCCTGTGGGATCTTGTTCAAATTGTTTGACCATACTTTACCATGTTTAGTTATGTTTGACCATGAGAAATATGAATTGATGATGATAGATAGAATATGCATACTTTAGACTTGTGTGACTCTGAAAATTGTGAAGTGTTCCAGGTATGGCCGTCATGCTACTCAAGGTGTTGTTGATTGTTGTTGATATTGCCGTTGTGGTGTTGGGTTAAGCATGTTTCAGTCGTCGTAGTTATCGTACAATTGATAGACATTTTGGATATGATGACTTGTTGTGCTTAGGAAATTGTGAGGGAAAACATGGAGCCAATATTAGGGACATCAGTTCGAATGTCACTTGTAACAAGAAATCGGATGGTGTTGGGTGAACATTATAAATTAGTAGAATTGTGTAGAAATAAGTAGTGACGATAATTGAAAAGATGATGAAGTATTGGTGTCTGCTGTGTCAAGTGTTATTTTGGGCAGCGTCCCAGGTGTTCATTTTGAGCATCGACCCATTATTTTTATGGAAGGACCTCAACTAGAAGGTGGGTGTATTCAGATGGAGGTGAGTTGATCATCTGCAAGGGAAGCTCCAGACCACGAGGGACTAACGCCAGTGTCTTCGGCGTCCTTTAGCCAATAAAGAGGAAGCAACTAAGGTTCGCCGGTACCTAACCTAGTGAAGCCACGTTTTCTGTCAGATCTAACTAGGGTGAGGTAGTTATTGACTTGAGTGGATGATAGAAGGTCTCTTCCGTACCGAGTCAGTATTCTAGTCAGGTACATAACATCAGACTACAGGCCTTGAGTAGGTAAAGATTGGTCAATATTAACTGAGTGTCCTATGTTAGATAGTTGGATAGCTAACGGATTTCCCTCAGTGAAATTTCTGGAAACTTAAAAAGAATGAAGCATAACATACCTAGGTGTTTACTTAAACTTGCTCAGTTTTTATTTAGTTATTGCTTATATCCTATTGCGTGCTTGGTTGCCTTTCAGGTTTTGTTTTCGGATAATGTTCACTGCTAAGTTTAATTACTCACTAAAACAACTTCTCTACCTCTAGTATTTCATGCTAGATAGAGTTTTTAGGCTCGCCAGAAGAACCAACGATCATGAAGGAAGAGTTCAACATGTGATTGTCTTATCTTTAGTTTGCTCTATCTTGTAATTTAATAAACAATGTAAACCCATAAGGGGTATTTTTGTTATTCTCATTCCAAGACTTTAAATTATTTTTAATCTTTTAATGAATACACGGGTTATCTTTTTGATAATTGTTTTGAAAAATAAAACAATATTAAAACGACTTGAATTAATGTTGTCAAAATTCACAGCGTCACAATTTGATATCAGAGCATATGTGTGATCACCCTGTGATCTTGGGCAGATGGGTAGCTCACGTTTTTTAGTGTTTCTTTTTTGTGCTAGTTGGACTCTTCAATTGCTAGTTTTGTTTTCAGTTATGTCATTATTTTAGTTGTTTTGGTTTTTTTAGGTATTATGCACTATTAGTGTAAGTCTAACATATAATTATTTTATATTGTCAAATATGCAGGACTCCGATCATGAGATGGATGTGCATATAATTTGTGACAGAGATGCATAGGATTTTGCTGACTAGATCGAGGATCTCATGGATGAGGAGGCTGCACCAGTGTTCGAACACCCTTAGCAGCTGTTCGGACCATCTTCGGTCATAGTACTAGCCGGATGGAAGGACTTAGCAGCCCTGGATGAGGAGCTAGAGGCTCAGGGACCGACATAGCCGAAATACGGCGAGGATATGGAGGGGGTCCTTTTCCATGTATTGTCACCAATACACCACAGCATGTGATCCATAATCAGGCATCGGGATGGAGCCGCACACCGACCTACCCTCCTTGGACTTTGGTGTACGTCAGGATTTTGCCCTTGGTTAGATGTAGCTTCAAGGCGTTGACAACTCCTCGGGCTGATTTATATCTTTGGCATTCTAGTTCGACGTTATCATGTGGATGTACCAGAGGGCTTTGATCAGTTTAGGGGGATAGCGGTACTAGTTGATTGGTGTCAAAATCAAAGGCCGACTGGCGAGTGGCGGATAGTGTCGTCACAGGGCAATGTGGACTTTACAGACTTTCGGGTCTATCACTATTCTTGAAATAGCTACTCGCAACTAGTGGGAGCAGCAGGGCATGTATTGTAGGGTCAAGTGGTGTTGCTATAGAGTCAAGGAGGAGATGCAGTAGACGGAGTGGTAGATGCAGGATAAGTACTGTAGCTATTTGACTAGGGAGAGTAGGATAGAATAAATGTGCAATGGTGAGATGACTAAGCATAAGTAGAGAACAGTTTTGTGCATTTGTTGTTTCCTGGCTATCCTCTATGATCATGTATTCAACTGTTGTAAACACATGAAATGAATAAATGTTCAAATTTCAAGTATGCATATATTTTTACTTATTCACTTATGTCTTCTTAAACTAATAAACTGTAGAAGTAGATCTACCCCCTTAAAATTTATAGAATGGCTTCCCAAGATGAACTCAACAACATTAACTATAATGGTAATGATGGACGAGTTGTCAACAAGACACTCGACAACAAGGAGAACATTGAAATCAACACCACCACCCGCTAATTCACTTGTTGGTTTACCAAATATTATGTTAGGGGCTGAACAACTAACACAACTATTACATGTATTCGTAGATGCTCAAATGATTATCCCGCCACTACCATAAGGACCACCATCCCGACATCAGATGCCACCACCACCACCACCACATCGCAAGCACCACAACCTCAGGTGCCAGAACAACAACAATCACCGAACCCGCCATTAGCTCAGAATCCACCACCCATGGCATTTTATCCCCAAATGCCATACTATCCATATCAGATGCCATACTTGCAAGTGACTAGCCGACAAAAGTGCATTGTTAGGGCGCTGGCCGAAGTTAAAGTTTAATATTTATGAAACAGGACTTCCCTTGAGAGTTTAAAAGAGGTATAGTGAAGAGTCCGGAGTATCGATCTACGAAAAAAAGTAGTTAGCGAAAAGACTTTGCAAATTCAGTTTTTCAACATTTCGGATACCAACCTCAAAGTTGTTTGGATGTCAAATGAAAACTAAGATGCAAAAAATGAGGGAATAAACTATATTAAAAAGCTAAATTAAGTCTTTGGGTTCAGTTCATTCAAAATTTCCGTTGATCAACTTCTTCTCTTTATAACTTGATCTAGTTCCCGGTCTAAGGTTTTAGATCAGAAAATATATCGATGAAATTTAGAGTTTTAAATCTAAAAATGAGTTTTTGGATCTTTTCAAGTTCAAGACAACAAGGTTAAAAGAGGAAAAACACCGATTCAAGTATTACATATACCAACTCTAAAGATGGCTATAACTAAGTAAAAATTTAACTCTTTTTTTTTTGTTTCGAAAAGAAAAAATTAGAAAGATTCGTCAACAAGCATGAAAAATAAGTGAGAAGATAGAGACCAATATGGTTGAGAGCAAACCTCGCCCTTAGACTCAACTTACAAGTGTTTAGCTACTCATACTTGCTATGAAAATGGAAGAAATTGGAGAAAGCATGATAAACATTCTAATCTAAGGAGAATAGATGTGTTCTTACCAATAGAATACTCAAAATCTGTAGAAAACCACAAAACAAGGTCAAAAATTAAGACTCCGGCAAGTGTCGAAAGATTGAGTAATAGTAATATAAAACCAAGAGAAAAATGAGTGTAGATCTTACCAATACTTGCTTGACATCTTAAAGATAATGAACTTACAAAAACAAAATATTTAAGGTTGAAGAGTACTCAAAACTTGAAGAACAATATTGAAGAACGCTCTAGGTCAAAAGATAGAAGCTCTCTAAGGGTACAAAAACTTGATATTTTCTAAGTGTAAGCAAGTGTTGTTACAAAAATTGCTTATGCTTCTTGTATGTAAAAACCCTACAAAATATCCCATTTTCTAGGCATTATTACAAACATATCCCAGAAGTTGACAAATGGCCAAGGTGCTTAATCCATGAAAGATTTTTTTGTGTCCCCTAAGGTGGCACAAAACCCAAATAGGATGGTCCTCATGTGTCAGCCAAATCAGACTAAATTTTCCTCTGTCGCACATGAGGCATCGACGCATTGAAAATAGAGGCACCAATGCCAAGCTTCTTTGTATCTTGGTTTGTCTTGAGGAACTAGTCTTCAGAAAAGAGGAGGCACCAACGCATTGAAAATGGAAGCACAGGTGCCAAAGCTTACAGCATCTTCATTTTGCCTTTGAAATGTGAAGAGACACCAGTGCGTTGAAATTTGAGGCACCGGTGCCAATGTGGAATTTTTCTCATCTTTGACATGCTTCTTCCTTTTTCTCCTCGACGAGCATTGGCTTTTGATTCTTGGGACTTCCATGGCCTGTATAGTTTCCCCAAGCCTCCTACCATGAATACTTGTTTATCGGGCTCCGAGACCAAACTTGATGCGTTTGCTCTACGATGAACATAGAAATACCTTTTCGTGCATTATCGCTTATAATCATAGAATAGTGCTTACATATGGGTCAAAACGGGCGGGTTGAGTTATGAGATACACAATAACATGCATTCATTAGTCCCAAATACCAAAACCGTTACCTAGAGCTCCTACAACTCAGGGCATGCTATTATCTGAGTTTACCAATCAACAGCCCTCGGTGTTCAACGGAGAGCCCAACCCCGCAGCTGCTTTGGATACAGCTTAAACAAATGAAAAAACTGTTTAAGATTATTGACATCACCCAAGATGGTGACAAGGTGGCCATTGCTGCTCACCAGATGCGAGTGGGGGCAGACTTTTGGTGGGATGTTGTGAAAACAACTCACGATGTGGGGACTATGACCTGAGTTGGGTTCAAAGGATTGTTTTTGGGGAAATAATTTTGGACGCTTGCCAACAGGCAATGTTGTAAGAGTTCCTGAATCTGAGATAGGGTAGCATGAATGTTGCCCATTAAGCTGCTAGGTTTGATGAATTGCCTCGATGCGCATCGGCCAGGGTTAGGAGGTTTGAATGCAGACTAAATCCAGCTATTAGGGGCAAAGTAATGTCGCAGCAGAATGCGTCATATTATACGGGGGTCAACAATGCACTCATGCTGGAGCGTGAGACTTTGGACTCCAAGCAACTTTGGGATCAGAAGAGCAAGGCATGACAAAGGTTAAGAGGACCTGCCCAAACAAGAAGGAACAACAATTGGGGCTTTGTACAGAACAAGCCCTACAGTCAGTAGCAACAACAATAGAGAATTGGTCAAACTAATCAGAACAGAAACTAATCGCTAGTAGGTAGAAACAATTAGGGGCAGTTTCAGGGAACTACAAGGAATTTGGCTGACTTCACGTGTTACAATTGCAACAAAAGGGCCACGTGAGGAAGAATTGCCCTTACCCACCAAGGCAACAGGGTCAACAAGATGGGTCTGTAATAATTGGGGTTAGACAACTGGACAAAACATGTAGAGGAACTGGCTACCTCGACAAGGCCAGAATGCCAGAGGTAGCAGGGGAGGCAACCAAGCCTGGGGAGGCAACTAAGCCTCAGGAGGCACAATTTTTTCTTTCCAGGGAGCAAAACGAGGAGTGTGACCTAACTATCATACAAGGTACAATTGTGTTGTTCAGTACATATGTGCAACTATTGTTTGATTTTGGTGCTTCGCACTCTTTTGTATCTATTACATGTGTACAATCATTGGGCTTAAAGACTGAGGACTCTGATGCATCAATATATGTCACATCACCTCTTGGAGGACAAGAAACAATGGGTAGGATATGTCAAGCATGTGACATAGAGATAGTGGGTTTTCAATTAATTTGTGACTTGTGGGTCATAAAGATGGCGGACTTTGACATCATACTTGGTTTGGTAAGAAAGGGAAGCTAATGTGAAGATATATTGGACCATTCGATATTCTGGAGAGGATTGGAGAAGTTGCCTATCGGCTAGCACTATCATCTCAAATCTATCAGATTTATAATGTATTACATGTGTCGATGCTTAAGAAGTACACTACACTACCAACTCATATCTTGAAGTGGGAGGATGTCACATTGGATGAGGACAGAATGTATGAGGAGAAGACGATATAGGTTCTTAATCATGGCGAGAATAACCGAAGAGGCAAGACCATTAAGTTGGTCAAAGTTTTATGGTATCATCAGAATCTGTAGGAGTTGACTTGGAAACGGGAGGATGTTATGAGAGCCAATCACTACGAGTTTTTTTGCTTATACCACATTGTGTAATTTGGAGGACGAAATTATTTAAGGGGGTATACATTGTAATAACCCTAAATAATTAATTAATTAAAAATTATTTTAGTTAATTATCTTTAGCATTTAAATTAGAATTTCAAAAATAGGGAGACCTCTCAAGCAACCTCAGACCACTCGAGCGAGCTGTCGGATTACACAACATTGGGGATGATATCTTTTAGGATTTTTGCGTGTTCATTGCCATTAACTTAGGATGTTCATGGCCTATTGAATTTTCACCTTGGATTCCTTTATTTTAAAGGCAAATAATTTGGTTTATGTTGGATGTTTACGAAGTTAAGGAGGGATTATGATAATCAATTTGGGTATTCGTAGCCATTGCTATTAGGGATTAATATGAGAATTAAGAGGGATTTCTCTCTTAAATCCTATATAAGCTCTAATCCTCAAAACACGCACCTGAGTTTCATAATCAGAGACCACAGAGAAAATTATGAGTCGTTTTCGAGTTCCAGAGGGAGTATCCATATTGTTCTTGGTGTTCTTGTGCAAAAAGAAACCCTAGGTCAAAGTTTTACCGACTTTCATCAAATTCACCTTCGATTACTCAATGTTTTCTTCGACTAAGGTGGGGATCTTTATCTCCAACTCTCTAGGTTTCAAGATCTTTTTTCAATTTCAATTTTAGGTTCATTATGCATGATTTAGGGTTTAGTTCGAGTAATTTTTGCAAAAATTAGAAAATTGCAAGTTCCGAAAAAAGAAAGCTTGCTTGAGTGAGCTTTGGACTGCTCGACCGACCTGACCAAATTTTCAAAACACTGTTCTAATTCTAGAATTGACCACAATCTTCAGAATTTGGATTTTAGTAGCTCGCTCGAGCCATTTACAGAATGTTGATCTATTCATTGAGACCTCGTTCCAACATTGTAAACTTGTCCAGACTACATGTACACACTGCACAGACATCCATGACACTTGATTTATGTCCACATATTCCTATGGGATCTCATGCAAACTGTTTGACCATACTTTACAATTTTTGACCATGTTTAGTTATGTTTGACCATGAGAAATATGAATTGATGATGTTGATAGAATATGTGTACTTTAGACTTGTGTAACTCTGAAAATGGTGAAGTGTTTCGGGTATGGTCGTAGTGCTATCTAAGGTGCTGTTAATTGTTGTTGATATAGTTGTTATGTTGTTGGGTTTAGCATGTTTTAGTCGTCGTAGTTATCATAGAATTGATGGACATTGTGGATATGATGACATGTTGTACTTGGAAAATTGTGAGGGAAAACCTATAGTCAATGTTAAGGACATCGGTTCGAATGTTAGATTTTAACAAGAAAGTAGAGGGTGTTGGGTGAACACTATAAATTAGTGAAACTATGTAGAGACAAGTAGTGACGATAATTGGAAAGATGATGAATTGGTATTGGTGGTCGTCGTGGCAAGTATTGTTGTGAGTGTCGTCCCATGTGTTGATTCCAAGCATTTTTTTATGGAAGAACCTCAACTAAGAGATGGGTATATTTGGTTGGAGGTGACTTTGGAGTCGTTTGCAATGGTAGCTCCAGACCCTGATAGAGTGATAACTATTGTCTTGGCCATTATTGAGTCTATAAAGAGGAAGTGATTGAGATTCGTTAGTACTTGACCTGGTAAAGTCACGTTTTCGGTCGAATCTAGCTAGGGTAAGGAAGTTATTGACTTGAATGGACAGCAGGAGGTCTCTCCCTTGTTGGGTTAGTATTCTAGTCGGGTACATAACATCCGACTACAGGCTTTGGGTAAGTAAGTACTGGTTAATATGAATTGAGTGCCCTATGTTAGATAGTTGGTAGCAAAATGAGTTCCTCGGTGGAATTTCTAGGAACTTAAAAAGAATGAAAGCATAACATACCTAGGTGTTTATTTAAACTTGCTCATTTTTATTTAGTTATTGCTTATCTCCTGCTGCATGCGTGGTTGCTTTTTTGGTTTGATTTTCAGGTAATGTTCACTACTGAGTTTAATTACTCACTTGAGAAATTTATCTGTCCCCGATGTTTCATGACAGATGGAGACGAACAGATAGAGATTTTTGCCCCACTAGAAGAACCAATGATCATGGAGGAAGAGTTCAACACATGGCTACCTTATCTTTAGTTTACTCTGTCTTTTAATTTGATAAACAATCTAAACCTAGAAGGGGTATATTTGTCATTCCTATTTCAAGAATTTGTAAATTGTTCTTAATCTTTTAATGAATAAAAGAGATACCTTTTTAATAATTGTTTTTCAAATAAAATAATATTAAAGAGATTTGAATTAACGTTGCCGAAATTCGGGACGTTACACGTTCACACTTCTTTTTCACAAGGGGGTCGAAAAATTTTCAGACGTGACAGTGATGATGAGCACCAGAGCGTAAGGCGTCTCCAGACTGTTGAGAACGGACTTGTGTCATGAGCCTGGTCACCTCCAATTAAATCATCTGGATCAGTTTATCCTTCTCATTCATCCTCGCTTCAAACCTCTCGATGTAAGTCCTGGAGTTGGGATCCAAGGAGGTGGTGTCTAGTGAAGGCAATAGGTTGCGTGATCCACTGGCTATCTGTTGTTGATCCACCCCTTCGTTCTCCTAAACGGTGGTTGTTCGACCATTGTTTTTGCCTACGGTAACCCTGACTGCGACCGGAAAGTGTTTCGGATTCTACTAAGGGTGAGGATATCGAGCCAAGAGGAACTCCCACTGTGGTTGCCAATGGTGGGGCCATTTAGCCTTAATAGAATTCTGTTATGATGTCAACCAATGACGTAACAAGATCCAGCTTGGATGTCATGTGCTACAGCAAACATTGTCTTCTAGGTGGACTCTAGTCTGCTATAAGTGGCGCAGCTTGGCCAAGAGGGCTCGGACTTAGCCGAGCCCATGAAGTACGCCCATACACTGGGTAGGCATTATGAGTTGTGGGCCTGGTTTGGGCTTGGTCCGACCTATTCAAGATGTTTGCTCTGGGTTTCTCCTGTCACCCAACCCAAATTTACAAATGGTTTGGCCTCTCGCTACAAGTGGCTATAAGAAAAGAATGTCCTGAACGTTATGCCCCCTCTTTCGTTGCTAAAAGCCTAAAGATGATATTGAAACTTGTCAAGAAATTTGAACCGAAAGGAATGCATGGTAAAAATGGAACAGTTCTACCTATTAAAGAGGTGATCAACATTACTTTCAAATATTGGGATAAGAAACTATACAATTAATGTCAGGAAGTTGTACAAAAATTGCTAAATTTGGAACCATATAACAGTTTTCCTTTATCATCGCGAGCTCTACCTATGATTAATGGTCTTGTTTTAATTTAGCATAAACCACATCTGAATGAAACCACCAGTGGTAAAAAATCCATGCCCTGCATATTTCAAGGAGAGGGAGAGAAGAATAAGGAGCTGGTTCCTCACCCTATTTTTGGGCTAATCCCTAGCCTCATATAAAACCTGCACCTCCAAGTCCATCTAACACATCAGCCATAAGGCAAAGAGAGGGAAATCTCTCTCCTCTCTTTTTGTTTTTCTTCTCCCTGCCAATCCATTTTATTCTAATCTCTCTTCCTGTCTCGATCTTGTGTTTTCTCAAGCTCGAAGAGGGAGAGGGAGAGATTAATTAAGAAGAATAAAAAACAAAAATGGTAGGCAAAGTCTTGGCTTCAATAGTCTCTATCATCCTTATAGTTGGGGTGGTCATCGGCATTACTGTGACAGTAAACAAAAACAATGCGGCGGATAGCAAGACTGCATCAACCCCGGTATCAACCTCCTCTAAAGCCGTGACATCCTTTTGCTCTACCACTAACTACCAGGACGCTTGTGTGAATAGCCTCGGTAATGTGGCTAAGAATGAAAGCGCTACCGTTATGGACTTCATCATGGCGGCCGTTCAAGCCACCATCGATGAGGCTACCAAGGCATTCAAAGTGGCTCAATCCGTCAAAGTTGATGCTGCCAAGAACCCTAACCAAGCCTTAGCCGTGGAGGATTGTAACGAAATGTTGGAATGGGCTGTTCAAGACCTTCAAGCTGCTTTCTCCATGGTTGGTGATAGCGATTTGCACACCTTGAACGATCGTGAATTCGAAATATTGAATTGGTTCACTGCTGTGGTTTCCTACCAGCAATCCTGCCTTGAACAGCTTGATGTTCCTGAATACAAGAGCGCCATCCAGAATGGTATGGTCAATGCCACTCAGCTCACTAGCAACGCCATTAATCTCGTTGCCAAATTCGCAGAGGTTGCTCAGGCCTTAAATATCAACCTTGATTCGCTCAAACCCAACGCCACCACCCCCATTGCCCATTCACGCCGGCTTCTTGAAGTGATCGAGGTTGGACACGACGGGTTCCCTACTTGGTTCCCAGCTGCAGATCGCAAGCTTTTGTCTAGCGGAGTAACACCTAATGCCATTGTTGCCCAAGATGGAAGTGGGCAATACAAAACTATTTCGGCCGCAGTGGCTGCAATCCCGACAAAACGCGTAGGAAGATGGATCATCTACGTTAAGGCCGGGATCTACAACGAGATTGTGTTGATACCCAAGAAGGCGGCAGAAGTATTCATGTACGGTGACGGACCCACGAAGACTATTGTTACCGGGCGCAAAAATTTCGGCATTGAAGGAACCCCCACCATGCGAACTGCCACATTCGGTATATATGTTTTTAATATCGTACAAGATCACATAAGCTGTGGTTCTGTTTTTTGTACATAATTTGTGGTTCTGTTTTTTAAATTTTTACGTGATTTTTGTGTGGGCAGCGGTGCAAGGACCCAAGTTTATTGCTAAGAGCATGGGATTCCACAACACGGCCGGTACCAAAGGACATCAAGCCGTGGCATTCAGAAGCCAATCTGATATGTCGGCCTACTTCGACTGCAGGTTCGAAGGCTACCAAGACACACTCTACTACCAGTCCAACCGACAATACTACCGTGACTGCTTTGTGAGTGGAACAATCGACTTTATCTTCGGCAAGGGCACAGCCTTGATGCAGAACAGCGAGATCATGGTGAGGATGCCAGAACCCAACCAACAGAACACGGTAACGGCCGACGGATGCGTGGAACAAAACAGTATCGCCGGATTGGTCCTCCAGAACTGTAGGATCGTGGCAGAGCCCCAACTATTCCCCAACAGGCTTACAATTAAGTCCTACTTGGGCAGGCCGTGGAGCCCTCATTCACAGACAGCTGTGATTCAGAGCGACATTGGGGATTTGATCCAACCGGAGGGGTGGATGATATGGGCGAACTCGAATAACCATGACACATCTGTTGTTGCTGAGTATGCGAATAGAGGAGCTGGTGCAGCCACTAACAGAAGGGTGAGCTGGAAGAAATTCCGAGCAATCACTAATGCAAACGAGGCGATGCGATACACTCCTCAGATTCACCTTGAAGGAGGAAAGCAAGCCAGCAAGTGGGTTCTTGCTACCGTCCAACCTTTCGGTATTGCTGCCGACATGGGGCTTTCTCCCTGAAGTGGATAAAACAACTGGTGTTGCTACCAGTCTACCACAACAAGAAGATATCAACAGATGAAGATTGAGAAAGAGAGAGAGAGAGAGAGAGAGAGAGAGAGAGAGAGAGGGAGAGATGAGAGAGAAAGAAAGAAAGTTTAATTATTCCCGATGAGTACTGTAATGGCGGGGTTGCTCGCTTTCGGGCATTCTCTTCATGTCCTCTCTTTGCCTAGTTGATGCCTTAATATGGATTTTTTATTTATATCCTTTGTAAAGGTTGAAGCAAATTAATGAAGAGGGAAAATATACCAACTTATCTCAACAATTTTCATTGCGATCTTGTATAATAGGATTTAGTTCGGTGATGAATAACTATCATATTTTGTGTGTTTACATCTTTCATATTAAATAACAATTTGCTTTGGATAAGAATAAAAAAGATCCAAACAAATCATCACCATATTTTTTTGTAATAACTTGGAGTACATTTGAGTTAATTTACGCGCAAATTAATGTTGGAGATTCCTTTGATAGCTCATGCTCATTTTGGACATTAATGCTGTAACTTAGCAGCAGAGAATTTCTCTCTTTTTGACAATTGAAACCCACACTAATATTCCTCTTTTGTTTTGTGTGTATAAATCCATCATGTGATTGGTGCAATTAAAAATCCATTATGTGCCATATTTAATTAATTGGGATATTATATTGTGTATTAGCTCTTGTATATATATATATATATATATCCTCAAGGATGGAAGGCACAATTTCCTGAGACTTTCAAGTGACGTTTCTTGACAAAACAAAGAAATTTGGAGTGAAAGACTGTCATTAGGGACAAACATCAAGGAGGCTGATGTTTTGTTCGGAGCCTGTGATATAGGAGGCATGCTGATAACCTGTGTTTCCAGTAAAGTTTACCGGGATTTCTTCAGTTGGGTACCCGGCCAAGTTTTCGGGACTTACGGTAAAGGATTCATGACATGTTCGGGTGTCAACATTGTTGGGATGTAGGTAATCATTGTGATGACGGTATACTACTGAATATACTTCTTACGTAATATTTTTTGTTTGTCAATCAAAAGAAACATCAAGTTCCTACCTTTTTTTTAGGTAAATACCACAAAAGTTCATGTTCTTATTTATTCTGTTAAATATCAAGTTTCATACGGATTCTGCTCCGGCTTTAATTAGATCATCTGCTAGTGGACGGGGAGATTAGTATTCTACAAATTAGTTGAGTTTCTTGTAACTTATGGCACCCCGTAAATCTCAGAATAATTTCAAAATATTTTTCTTGAGTAATTCTGAACTTTTAAAGTTAAAAATGACAAGTCTGGCACATAACTTTTAAACTACTACAGCTTTTCATAAAAATCGATAAGGTTTTCAATTTACAAAAATAAGAGCAGGGTTACAAAAAGACAGACTAAATACATAGCGAATTAAAACTACCGATAGAATCACAATTCAACTATTCCTTTTGTCTTAGTTATTTCGACGTATGCAGAAACGTCTTTTGGAATAAACAGAATATATTCCTCCTCTATAACTGACTTGGAATACTAGGATAACGTATTACCACGAATTATCAACACCCAGTAGAGTAATATATAACCAAACATTTACCCCAAATGCTATGACATAACACGATGGCATGAAATAATTAGTAAAACCCATATATTAATGCAAAATAAGTAAAAATATATATTAGCAGTGTTAAACCAAAAATCTAATTAATAAAGCATGTGATGTTCCCATATAGGCATATACTATGATTCACTACTCCTTGTTTATTCTGCATTTTGGTTCTGCTATTGTTTTAGTGTTGGTCTAGAATACATCACATTCTTGTTTCCAAGCTAGGTGCTTTGCTTACTTTTTAGGAATTGAAGTTACCGTTTGATGTCCTCATCCACTATGACTCCAAATGCTCTGCTACTAAAAACGTGGCTCAAGACTTAACAGGTTGATACACAACTTGGCTCAAGTCACAGCACGACTCAAGACATCTCTTATCCCATTATACTCAAAACTCTAATAATAACCGACAATGATAATCATACTTGCATTTCCTTTAACTTAAACAACAATAATGTTTAATCATGCATATCACCGTTAAAGTATATTTCTAGGTTTCATGCTCATTTGTTGTATATATTTAGAATCCTAACCTAAGCGTTCATTTCTATGTTCATGCGAGTCGATTCCTATTCTAAGTTTTATGCTCACCGATCATGTTGTGGCCCGCAAAAGTCAACTATATATAACACTCATAGTTTTCTTAGAGTTCTATGAGGACTAAATGTATGCAAAATCCTACATTTGAGTGTTGCAGCAAACCAATATAAGTAAGAACATACACCAAATATTTGAAAATACTCTACTTTTAATCGATCCCTAGATTTTTGGATTTGCTCTTGGTACTTAAGTTTGACTTTTCATTAATTTAGAATTTCAAAATTTTGACATTGCCATTGTCTCACAATGAGGGTATTTTCTTAAACGGGTAGTCTTGTACATGAATTGAAAAGTATAGGTAAAGTTATTTATTGAGTCTCGTCGCTCATGGTGTAATATTTCTACCTCTGATTTTTCAAGACAAGTACCGAGGATAAAATTGAAAAACACGAGTTTCAAGCTATTGACGACAGCAACTCCAAGGAAGATCTGATTGCACAGACTTAGACTAGATTTTTAGTTTTGTACTTCTATTTTCGAGTTTCAGGCTATTGGTATTCCCTTTTTTTTATTTCTTATTCATTCGTAAGAATCTGGTAATTTGGGGTCAACTTTTTTTTTAGCAAATCATATGAGAACACATGTGGCTATTGTCCATCCAAGGATTTGGTTGGATGAGCAATTAAAATTGACCAACTTGGGGAACAATTACATTACAATCATATTATAAGGAAGAAATTAAAACAGATGAGGCAAAGTAATTAGTAATATTTGACTACAACTCTCCTCATTTGATTCGAAAACTCATTTTCTGAACATATTTTTCTTGATACCAATTCGGTTGGTCTGCCCTCCGCGTGACTGAGTCTTAAAAAAATAATTAGTCTGATTTTCAAACACCAATTAGGCAAAGTAATTAATCAATCCCACTCTCCGAGTTGCTGAAATTAACAGCTAGTACCCCATAGCGGAGAGAGCGAGACAAAAGAAAAAAAAGAAAAAAAGAAAAACAAAAGCAAAAGAAAGCGTGCGAAGAAGACTCGGCAAGGGGGAAGTTGGAGTTGGAGGTATTCGCCGGTGCGACCGGACTTAGGCAACCATTTTTTGTCCTCGTAATTTGAGTAGGGAGGGAGGGAGGGAGGGGAGCATCCGCAATGGGTATGGATGAAGTCGAACTACTGCAGATATCTCCGGCGGACCCGCGGGGGAGTCCGGGAAAAGAGCAACAAGCGGCTGGAGTTGGAATCCTTCTTCAGATCATGATGCTCGTTCTCTCCTTCGTACTTGGTCATGTCCTACGCCGTCACAAATTCTATTATCTTCCCGAAGCCAGCGCCTCGCTTTTGATCGGTAAAGGCCCTTCCTTTCTTTCTTTCAAAAAACCCTTTTTTTCCTTTCTATTTCCAACTTTCAGAATTATGCTTTCTACTAAATTTCCTTTTTCATATGGGTTTGATTCATTCAATTGTGTCCTTCTTCCTGGAAATCTACTTTATTTTCCCTGACTTCTGATTGTACAAGTACCTTGACCTCCTCTTCATATTGTTTGTTGCAGGTCTTATTGTGGGTGGGCTCGCCAACATTTCAAACACGGAAACTAACATCAGGTCACTACCTTATTTCATTTCAGATAAATGTATGATTCCAGGATAAATGAAGTGCCTTCTCTTCCCTTTTGTATGTATACGTATATATCTCGGAAAATTTATCATCTCAACTCTATAAACTAAGTCTTGGTTTCTCTTTTTGGTTTGCAGGACGTGGTTTAACTTCCATGAGGAGTTTTTCTTCCTCTTTTTGTTGCCGCCAATCATATTATATCCACACTCGGAACTTTTGCATTATGAATTTTGGTTTGAGTAACCCTTTTCTAATTGTTAACTAGAGCCTGAAAACTCATTGTTATTACTGCTTCATTGCTATTTGGAATTGTTTAACTTGACCATTTTAGTTACTCAGTCAGGATTCAGCTTATCACCTGTAAGTTTTCGTGATTTTCTTGCTTTAATATTTCTATATGATTCTAGTTATAGAAGAAAGTATATTTCTATTCGTATGAACAGCTATGTATTTTAATGTTATCTGCTTCTTTGCAGAAACCATTCTTTTCAAACTTTGGAGCCATTATCACATTTGCAATTCTAGGAACTTTCATAGCTTCCATTGTCACGGGTGTTCTGGTGTGAGTATCTCTCTTCACTTCTTCATCCTCTTGATGCAATCTTATGGTTTGGCCCTGACGCGATAATTACTCTATGTGAATGCCTCCTGTTTCAGTTACCTTGGTGGTTTGATGTACCTCATGTACAGACTTCCGTTTGTTGAATGCCTGATGTTTGGTGCTCTTATATCAGCTACAGATCCTGTCACTGTTCTGTCCATATTTCAGGTGAGTTGCTGCTCGTATTAATCATCGGAATCCATTTTGCCATCACTTGGTTATGTTACAACAACCCATAAATCCTATATTCATCAAATGCATAGAAAAGCACTTCAACTGATAGCTTATTTGGAATATCTACTTTGGAAAGATGATGATAGCTTTCGAAAGGGAAAGAAAGATATGAGAAATAGGGTTTAGTGGTTTACTATTAGTCAATATGCTTAAAGCATGCTGGCATGAGTTTCATGGGTATAAAGTCATTGATTTTTTACTGGGGCTCCCTTGTTTTAATTTTCTTCCAGATATTATGGAGCTTATTTGCTGATGTTTCTAGGAAAAGTTGTAGTGAGATGTGTAATTTTCCCTTCCTCAATGGCTGCCCTCTGATAGTGTCACTTGGTGTTACTGAAACCCAAAGAACTTTCTGCACTTGGTTTTCAATCTAATTCCCTCAATTTCTAACCCCAAACCATAGAACTGAAATTTGTTTGGCTTGGACAAATGATTATTGATGAGCTAGCTACATTTGAACTTCCATTTCATACCTTGCTACTAATTTCATAACCTTTTTCAGACTATCCTCTGTCATCACAACGGAAACACAGTATAAACCTTATTCTTAGCCAGTCTATGCTTTTCGTCAATCAATCATCTTTATTATTGTCGGAATGAGGTTGTTACACATTGGCCTATGTAAATGAGGAAAGTAGAGAAGTATTGAGCCCAAAATAAAGCAATTAGGAGAAAATACTAGTAACCAGGAAGAAGTTATTGAATGATTTTGTTTACAGACGGACAAAAGGGGCTAGTAGAACTTTTTATTCCACAACTTCTCCATTTTGTAATTCAGTTCAAGTGCTGGCGAGGATCCAAGTTTTCTCTCTCAATAACTAATTCATCTTTCACGGTCAAATTCTTTAGTGATTTGTTGGTTAAATTGTATGATAGTAGTGATGTTCTGTGAAAGTAAGCTAGTATAGTTTTAAATATGAGATCTCAAACTAGCAGTTGTTGCTCGACTTGTTTACTTGATCTTTCTCCTAATCACTTTCTTCAGTTAATTTCATGCTGAGCAGTGTTGGAGAAAATAGATCTACTACATGAAATTATTGTAGAAAATGCATGTTTCTCAAATCACAGTGACATTCACTTGATATGTCATACTGACACTGTAGGAACTTGGCACAGACACGAACCTTTATGCCTTGGTCTTCGGGGAATCTGTTTTAAATGACGCAGTAAGCTTTTTGTTGCTTCTATTCAGATTCTTCTCTTTATTGCATGTTGTCTTTTGCTTAATGATGGGAATGTCTTAACTTGGGACTTTATCCTTTTGTATGTTCACAACTGGAAGATGGCAATTTCCTTGTATAGGTATGTAAAGTAGCCATAAAATTTGTGTACCTTTGGAGTTCTAGTTCTGATATAATCAATTTATTTTTTTGTAGGACAATGTCACTGGTAAAAAGCCATTCTTCGGGACAAAATTTCGTCGTAGTTATCGTTAGGTTTCTTGAGACCTTTGTGGGCTCAATGTCAGCAGGTTAACTCTGATATCCTTACTACTAGGAGTATGAAAATGGCCAAATTTAATATTTGAGTTAATCATTATGAATGATAGAGGATATCATGTTTTAATTTTTCTTTTTTGGGCATCACATACAGAATTGAACAGAAGCTGGGTGTCAATTATTTGGGCTCAGTTCCATGAATCCATTTTTGGGGCCAGTTTGGTTATTCATTTCTTGTTGTCTTATGTCTTATTTGCTTATTTCGTGTATCTATATTCAAGAAGAAAATAAGCAAATAAGACCAAGCAATGTTAACGAAATATTTCCTTAATCCTTTATCATTGTCAAAGTGAACGCCTCCTAGGTTGTTGCAACTTTCTACTCCTGAGCTGTCTTGTCATTTAGAGATGAGTCTCTTGCTTGAACCTCATTTGCCAATATGAAATAAGGCTTTATGAGTGGCCTAAAAGCCTTGGAACAAGAATAGACCCCTATTTTCTTGAGTTGCATATTTCTCCAACAGGAGAAAGGAATTCAGTTAAGAACCTTACATGCTTTGTGATTCAGTCACCCAACAGTTAGATGATGCTTCAGTAACCCACGATGATCCCTTTGACACTTCTTTCTCTGTATAACTCCTCCATCCTTCGTAGGTGGAAGCAAGGGTGCTATGAGAATTTTTAGAATTCAGTAAAAAGAGTTTTTATTCTACAAATTATAAGAGCCAAGATAATTCAATTTCATATTGGTTAGTCCAAACCAGCAGGGAATGGAAATTTTACATTTTATATCCGAAATTTGCTTCCTTGAGGGTACTAACAAGGCATGCTTCTGGCTTTACAGGTGTCGGAGTTGGATTTACTTCTGCTTTAATATCCTTTTAAGTCACTAATTATTCTACATCTGGATTTCATTATCAATCTATATTTGTTCTTAGAATGTTTGTGATCCCTTAACCCCTTGAACCTTTTCAAGTATGCTGGTTTAGATATTGACAAGTGAGTACTGCACGTATTTTGTCTCTTCATCTTGATGTTTGCATCTAATCTGTGAATTACCACTATCAATGCCTTCTTTGGACATCTTCATTGCAGTCTTCAAAACTTGGAGTGCTGCCTTTTTGTCCTTTTCCCCTATTTCTCGTAAGCTTTACAAGGCCTTATTTGTCTTGTCGTGTGAAATTGATTCAGTTGCTTCTAATTATCAGCACGCATCTTAATGTGTAACATCTTCTTCTTTCTAGGTACATGCTAGCTGAAGGCCTTGGCCTTTCTGGAATCGTATCAATATTGTTCACTGGAATTGTAAGCGATTAATCATTATATGTGGTTTTTCAATGTAGTTAACAACCACGAGATGAGGCATTGGGTATTCTCTGTTTTAGGTTATGAAGCACTACACATTCTCCAATTTGTCAGACAATTCTCAGCGATTTGCGTCAGCATTTTTTCATCTGATCTCATCATTGGCTGAAACGTTTGTGTAAGTAAGCATTCAATTAGTTGCATCGTGTAGGCCTTTTTCTTTCACTGCTTCTGGCGCACCCATGTTTTTATTCCCTCTTTTCTGCAGATTTATTTACATGGGATTTGACATTGCCATGGAACAGCATAGTTGGTCCCACGTTGGATTCATCTTTTTTTCTATCGTATCCTTTAGCCATTCGGCAGATTAGACGCAATGTTTGCTTTCATTTCTTCCTTTTACGGAAATTTGTCATTGTCATTTCTTAACTTGCTTCATGATTTCTCAGTTATTCATTGGAGTTGCAAGGTATGCTTACCCTATTAGCTAATTTTTTGAACTCTGACCAATTGTCAAATTAGTAGCTGTCTTAGTGGTATTAGCTTGCTTGTCCTATGCTTCCTGGTAATTTCCTAATTTCAATGCATGTAAGCTGCTTTGTTTGCCATATTCTGGAGGCACTTTCAATACATGGATTATTAATGGGGTTAGTTCTATGGCATTGCTAACACAGTTTTGTAATGTTCTGTGAAGGGCGGTAAATGTCTTCTCCTGTGCATATGTAGTGAATTTGGTTCGACCTGCGCAGCGACAGATACCTTTAAAACATCAGAAAGCACTTTGGTATAGTGGTAAGAGATCAGATGTGGTTGGTTCTTTAATATTGTTTTCTAAAATGCAATGGGGCTATCAGTTTTATGTGGTTGAATAGGACTCCGAGGGGCTATGGCTTTTGCCCTTGCACTGCAGTCAGTTCATGATCTCCCAGAAGGGCACGGTCAGACAATATTTACAGCAACCACGGCTATAGTTGTTTTGACGGTAAGCAGCCTAGCTTGCTTCTTGGGCTATCAAAAGCCTCGTAGTCTGCTGGGAATTTTTTTTTTGTGTGGTAGAAGAACAGGATGCTCCTCGTGTGCACGGGCATGATATAAGGTCAACAGCTTTTGTGGGTTCAAATGGATCCAATGTGATCCACTGGACAATCATTTTAAAATAACTTACGGCTTCAGAAATTTGGGCTCTATATTAATAAAATTTGGTAAGGAATTTTTTTTGGATAGGTAGGGATGAAGCCAAGATTTTGTATTAACGGGTGCCAAGAGTAACTTCATGTCATAAAAAATATCACCTCCTAGTAGGATGAGAATAGCAATCATTCAGGCAAGATATGACGACAAAACAATGCCAAAAAGTCATATTCATAACCAATCAACACTATTTTTGTTGAAATAAGAACCGAGTTTGAGTTCCTTTCTCATCTTCACTATTGAAAGATTGAAAGGTGAGAACTGTTGATATCCCTAAGGGTTTGTGATATAATATAAGTTACATATTCTTCGACATCGATTCCTACCATTTTGCAATGAAACCAAATAAAATTAGGACATTATAAGGTAATCATCCATGCAACGATGAAATTGTACTAAATTCCATGAATAAGCAATCTAGAGATTTATGAACTATACCCATAGAAAAATGCAAAAAATAAAGACCTCAAAGATGAGAAAAGATCAAAAGGATTGCATTGGTAACACTTACTGTACGAGTCTTGTGCTTTAAAACAGGGTGTTGACATGAGAAGTCTTTAGGGCTTGACTTTACATATATATGCAGTTTCGGAAGCCTCGGGGCCCTTGGCCCCAATGTCCCATGGTCACCGTGGATATGCGTCTTTTTTTTTTTTTTTTGCTAACCGAGGTATCCGGACGGCTTGGGGACCAAGCTGGTATTGCTTGGGGGGTCCCCCCACCTATGCCGACTAGTCCTCGGGGCCCTGAAGTTAACGACCGGGTAAATCTCCAGTGGCCCCAAAGTTAGTTGCCGAGTTTCGAACCTGGCATCTGGGGTTTACAGCTTGCCTGTTCTACCGCTCGGACAACCCCTTGGGGTTGTGGATATGCGTCTTTAATAACATTGTTTGGTCATAATTGCATTTGGTTGACGGAGACAGATTTCAGAAGACATCTATTCATTAGCTTGGAAGACTTGCATAAGTATCAATAGAATAAGATGACATAATTGCCTTGAAATGACTCCTGATATGACGTGGCTCTATATCTGTGTAACGGACTGGAAGTTATTGAGATTTGGGAGTACAAATTTTTTGGGTTATGCCGAGTTGAGTTGAGATAGATCTCTTGCATCGAGATTTTGGAATTGTGATTCCAATATCTGAGCAAATATTTTCCTATATGGACCGATATGCGAGTGCTCAATCTTTCATTGGACTTTTGATAAATATAACTATGTTTACCTTATTCCTTGACCAAGCAACCAATTTGGAGGCCACGCAATGATTCTCAGGTAATGATTGTTAGCAATCTGTTTGGAACTTCTCTTTACAACTTCCAGTCCTCCCTGGAATTTGATGTTCTCTTGAAGGTAGATTGATATTTGCCCAAAAAAGAGCTCTTGAAATCAGAGCTTTAGATATACCATGGAAATGCATTGTTTATCACGTGGGAAATATGAGTTTTCGACTTTATCTTTTAATCCATGTGCACAACCTGTAGCCATGATTGGACAACAAGAGTTACCAGCTCGTTCTATTTTATGGTCCCTACATTTAAATAACTGCAATTCTCCTTTTGTTAGGTGCTTTCATGTAGGGCTTGTGACTGTTTGGCTTGTCCTGTGTTGTTGCCTAACTGTTTTTCTAACCTTTTAAGCCATGATGTAGGTCTTACTGATTGGAGGATCAACAGGCACCATGCTGGAAGCTCTAAAAGTAGTAGGCGATGGTCGTGATAGCCCATTGGGTGAAGTAAGTTGTAGAAATATCACTTGTCAGTTCCATAGATTTCAGTACCATCACGATCGGTCAACTTTGTTGTCTAAAGTTTTAAAGCACAAAATCTTACTTGCCTATCTTAATTGGAGATGAAAGTTCACTTGAAACCACCCCATCTAGCATGAGCGATTTTCCACGCATCTTTGAATTTTTCATGTATTACTCTTTGATAGCTTTTAGGTCACACACTTCTTTAGGAAATTTTCAGGTTTTCTAATGTATATTGGATGGCATGCAAATTGTTCTTGAGACTATTATTCCAATACTTGCACTTCACAAGTTGTCTTCTTTTTTTGGAAAGTGCGTTTTAATGTTCTTTCCTTCAATTTGGTATCTTCCTAATCCTGATAACTGGGTTGATTAATGGCTAAACACATGCATGATTTGGGACAAAATTAGGTATCTGTACTGTTATTCCTGGAAAAGATGTTATTTTAATGATCTCTATTAGATTTGTGTAGCGAAAGTTCCATGCTAATCCTGAAAATACCCTTTTGCCAAGTGAAAGCTGGTAAGCTTGAAATGTCTTATGTACATAGAGGAGCTTTAGCGATGGATGGACGAGGGGATGCTGCCAAGTAGTTAATGTAATAGGTGGCATAAGCATATTTGTATACCTATAGTAATGTGGTGCCAATCACCGCCAATCATCGTGAGTATTTGGGCCACCGATAAGCCCACAAGTGGTTTGCATCGACTCGGTTAAATGGCTCTGTCAGGGTTTTAAGATCCCTATAGTTTCTCCAATCATCAAACAAGTTCTCAACAAGCTGAGCCCAAGTATCTTGGTTGACTTCATGTCACTGATACTGATAAAGAAAGAGTGTACGAGGTTTGTAAGTGTTTTAGGAGGGGTAGGAGACAACCCCTCTTATCGTACAAACTGTGTCAAAATTTTTTGAATGCCAATATTGCCCTCTGAATTTTCAGCCTTTTGTTATTTTCCATATATTGTTTCTGTCTCTACTTTGGGTTATCGGAATGATAGTTGAACTAGATTTTCACAAATCACTAATGCTCCGAGGACCCAGATTATCCAAAGAGAAACAGATAGGGAGAGAAAGGCCCACATGCATGAAGAAGGAAAGGAAGAGAGAAACGAAAACATGCACACCGTTTTGAGATACTTCCCCTCCCTCAGCAAGAATTGATTGCATATGCACTGTCACACGTAGATTCACTGTACAAAGCTTTTCTTGTGTGTGCATATGTATAGATCAAATGATTGGGAAGGAACATGATGAAAATGATAATTGGTGATCTCAAACAATTTCTCTGCTTCCAATTTACTGTCAGAACTTTGAAGGGAGCAATGGGTATGTAGCACCTGCTTATGATTTGGATTTATCGTCGGGGAACAGGTTTAAGATGAAACTCAAAGAGTTCCACAAAAGGTACGGAAAAGTGTCTTCCAATTAGGGTTCTTCCAAAGAGAGGTTCTTTTTCATTGATTTCTTGATGCATCTAGCTTTGAACTTTCTTGCAGCACGGCATCATTCACAGCGTTAGATAAGAACTACCTCACCCCATTCTTTACAACGCAAAGTGGGGATGAAGAAGAAGAGCAAGGTAAGATAAAAGCTCATCACATAAATTTGAATCAATAAATGATTTCAAGAGTTGTACCTAATTAACTAACCTTAATTGAGCAAAATGAGAAAAAATTGATGCACAAAGACTCGAAAAGGGGTCAGGGTGCAAATTGGCTCTTAGGGTTCTTTGACTTCTCTTCTGAGTATAGAGATATGACATTGAATCACATATTAGCAGAATTCTAGACTTGGCGTTTTATCTATTCATGTCTTTCTTTCTCATCGGATTTATTGTGGAATTTCTGTACAACTATGCTACCATCAAATTGCCATGTGACCTCTATACCAACATGACATTCAAGACAACTTCTTATCATAGTGCGAACTCTGCTTTAACTGTAAACTCGAAAAATGCCATATCACAACACAAACTTGACCAGGGTAAAGTTCTCCTTTCAAACAGAATTGAAGGATTACTGAGTGTGTAAACTTATAACTTGGAGAAGATAAACTTTATAGCGAATCCCCCCTATGATTTTTTTTCCTGAAGAAACCTATGCTTGATGGATTCTTGAATTTTTGGAGCATTCTTTTTGGACACGTGTGCTTTGCTGACACGAGTTACTGCATGAGTGTCTAACGTCCACCCAACAAGCATATTAAGTAATCTGAGTTTACCTTCGAAACATGCATAAAACTTGCATATTATGCATGAAATGTTGTTCCATACCTTGCATGCACCAAATAAAAAGGGTACCTTGATTGATATGGACATCTTGTTGTGTATATTATCCTTGAACATTGTAGTTTGATGAATTCCATTGTTGAACATTTACCAGATACTCATACCCTACTCCACGGATGACGTAACCTAGGATCTCCTTTGCACCCAATGAAATGCATGGTTTGTGCCCAAAATAAAGGTCATTGCCATGTAATGAACATTGTCATGATTAGGAAATGAGACAGGGATCATCGTGACTATATTTTTAGGAACAATAGGTGTAACCACAAACAACTAAAAAAGAATTCACGTGGAAACTTGGAAGATATAGATCCGTTTTCTAATCCATTTGATTTCGAGTATTAGTGAATGACATGTTTGGTGTCGTGGGAATATATAGTAATGTATTTACTATGTACACCTGTATGAATTTTGTGGATACATATCTGCATATCCTAAGTTTAGGGGTCTAAGAATGTGAGATGCTTGAATGGAAATCCACACCGTTACTGGTACCCGAACCCACGTAACATAGCAATGGAGAAGAGAAAATGTACCCCTAGTCCTCCAATAAGCAATACTAACTGAGAAACAGTGTGTTGCGGTTGACCCAACTTCTTGTAAATGAGGATGATAGGCTGGAGCGAACTATGGGAGTAATCTGTAGAAGCTCTCCATATTTTCTGTTTCTCCCTTAAACGTCTCTTTTTGTTCTAAACTTAACGTACAACCCTAGTTTGAAAACTCAATGAGAGATGTATCCACGAAATTCATGAGTTCTCATACTAGGTTACGGGGTCTTATGTGGAATTTGATGCCAAAAGCTTAGCTTGTGGTGAGGGTAGTCTTTCTGGTCACCGTAGATGTAGAAAATGGAGTGCTTGAGCTGGTGGATACTTGCGCACAGGGGGAAGAGGTTTCCTGTGAGAATAAACCAAAGGGAGGGACATGACATCTAACGAACTAGATGTTGGAGAAACTCAAGTTGAAAAGGGAGCTTAGAAACATTAAGGGCCTGTTTGGTAACTTTTTATTTTTGTTTCTTAAATTTTTTTGTGAACATCTTAAAAACATGTTTAAAAACACAGCAAACATGTTTTTGTTTATTGTTTACTATAAACTTTTACAAGGTTTTTTGATATTATCAAAACAACAAATTTGTGTTTTCACTAGTTTAAAAAACATGATACAACCCAACAGTCATACCTCAGCTCACTCTCTCCCCCCCTCTCTCCCTTAATTACCCAACATAGTCTCTATCCCCTCTCTCACACACAACCACCCACCATAACCGTGGCATGTCTCCCTCCTTCCCTCCCTCTCAAATTAGCCTTCATAGTCATAGTTTGTCTCCTGTGTCTCCTCCCTCAATCACCTACCATAGTCATGACTTGTTTCTCTCTCCAACTATCCCCCTTTGTTTCTCTCAACGACCCTTTCTCTACAATGGTTCCATGTTATTTGCAACGTACGTTTTGTCATAAAAGCTTTATTTTGATAATAATGTAAGGGAAAAAAACAAAACGATATTACCAAACATGTTTTATGTTGTTTTTGTTTTGTCTTGTTTATAATCATATACCATCAAATATGCTTTTTGTTTTTGTTTTTGCTAAAAATAAACAAAATTCTGTTTTCAGTTTTTTGTATACAAGAAACAAAAATTTGGAAACGTTACCAAACAGACCTTTAGGATGGAAATAAATTCCTCACAAGACATAAAAAAGGAAAAGGGTCGGTATTGCTTAGATCTTTTTTGGAGATGGAATCAATTTTAGAAGGAAGAATATTGGATCTGCTCAAGAAACACCACATGATGAGGTACAATTTTTGGAAACAGTTAAAGATTCATGCCATTTACCCTTTCTGCTGAATGCCCTAACCAAAAATACACAATACTAAGAAACTGTGTTTTGGGGAAGAAGGTTAGAAAATGTCGAACTGAAGACGCAATTGAGAGTATTTAGGAGCTCAACCAACTAGCTCACAAGGTGAGACTCCAAAACGAAAGAAGAGGGGTTGGCATACGAATAAGAAGGCAAGTAGTTGTAAGAACGGCGAAACAACAGGACACAGCAAAAAAGCAGAAAAGATTGAGCTATTTCCTTGATGTTTCGATGTTTTTTTATTGGCTATGCTATTTTAATCTTCCTTGATCTTACAGTAGTCCCTGGATCCTTGGACATGGGAATGGATGACTCTTATACTTGCATACATGCTCAATTCCATATACCCGAGTGGATATGAGATAGATCTAACCTTAATTCCCCTTATTTGGTCTTTTCCTGGAGATTAATTATATATGTTGTCATTATGTTCACGCAATCAAATTTCTTTGTTGTTTAACAGATGAGCTAATGCCCAGTTCTAGACGAGGCGGTTTCAGTGAACATCACTAAGAGTTGAGGTGGAAGTTAATGTGAAAGACTGTATGCTACAGGATTGAATAAACTCAGTAGATCAATCCAAAGGCATGTGGTCAGCAGTATCTAAGCTGTATGTTTTGCAGTGTGGCTATGCACCTAAGATCATTTTACTTGCCCCTTATTACGTGAGAGATATACCATTACACAACCGTAGGAGATAATTATAAGACGACCTGAATTTAGTGTAGCTGACCATCAAATGTCTGCTCAATCATATCAGATCTAACTTTGTACATGATATAGCAAGTTTGATCGGATAATATAATTGTTGTATACGTATGATTACATATTCTACGTTTTCCTGTGACATGATCAGAATTTCTCCATTTGAAAGATTATATTGTGTAAAGGAGAGCGTGTCTCCCTTGGCCAGATTCTTCATTTTTCCATCTTTCCTTTCAGGTTTGACGGCAGCTTTTTCGATGCATATTTTTTCCTGCCGTGAAAAACTTGCATTGCATCTTCTCTATTATCAGTTGTCACACTTGAGGCATTCTATCTTCCCAACTGAACCATCCGATTGTATGATTGAACTGCCAACCAAGGCAAGCGTTGATTGCCCCAACGACGTTGAAGTCGGTGAATCCTTATAGTAGGGGTTCAAACGGGATATTGATTGGAAATTGCTGTAAGCAATGAAAAGCAGCCCGAATTTTTCAGCGGACACCTTTGACGAAAAATTTGGGCTGCTTTTCATTGCTGATATCAAAATTAATATTGATTCAAGTTTTCCCAAAATATGTGCAGCGTTTTGCAAGTTTAAGAAGCCAGAGCCGTAACAACACACTTGTAGCATGAACGGATAAAAATAGGATCTTGTCTCTCTTGTTTGAATATAAATGAGACAGGCTATGTTTGTCAGCCAAACAACCTAAATAGACTTCAGTATGTTGTTGTGGGTTGGGTGGACACCGGGTATGGATCGTAGCTTCGGTCAGGCACGTAACTCAGCAAGGCCATTGGGTTGGACCGAAGCCCAAAGTGATCCACATGACCTCGAGCAACCAGCTCGCTAGGTGGGTGCGTGACATGTTGGCCTGGGCAGGTCGTGACCCGATAGATAAACCTGAATGATGTGGCCCAACTTGTTTTCACATAACCTCCCGGTGGCTAGGCACAGACGCACGATATTTGACGTGACATTTGGTACGTCATGCATGATGTCTGGGAAGCAATGGTTAATTTTGAAGTCATAGGGGAATATGCTCTGCGTATGTTGGCTTGGAGTCCAAGTCATGTCCGTTTATAAAAGGTAGCTTTGATCGAAAAGTACGATACATATTATTCTCTCTCTAAATAGTATTTTCAAGTACCCTTTTGGTAGATAGATTGACTTAAGTATTGGAATGTTTTTTGGCGAACACAGCCTGACAAGCACTAATTGGTTCTTACCTTTGTAGTACTTCGGGGATTTAGAGAAGCTTGAGGATTCAAGCTAAGGTCAAACGACATCTGGTTAAGGAACTCCACAATTGGTGGCTATATTGATCCTTTCTTCTGGTCTCTCACATTTTCTCATATCTAAACTCTCTAACTTCTCTTCTGTACAAGATGACATCTCCAACCAGCGATAACTTGTGACAGAGCACCAATGCAGCGAGAAAGACGTGGTGACTTCGCAACACATTACAAGTGGATCATGAGACCCTCTTTCATCTCCTGACAGTACCACCATGGATTCTCACTTTCGAGCCTTAATCGAGCATCTCAAAGCGAGGATCAACGAGGTTGACCACCTTCTTCTCACAATCTAGGAGAAAGTTGCGAAGCTGCAGACAAGGTCCACTCACAACAATCAAGCGGATGATCTCATTCAGGTAGGCACCACGAACATTGATATGGGATGTCGTCCCCCAAACAACGACGCCATGATAAGAGGATATCTGGTAAGGATAGGTTGGGTGAACTTGACGATGCCGGACATTGTGAAGGTGGTAGAAGTAGAATTCACGAGGAGCACATCCTAGCACCTTATTGGTGTCCTTGCAATGAGCGCGTCCTTGCAACGAGCAACAAGAACATCAACGTGTCTCGGCATATCAACATCTTGTGGAGCCCCTCTTTCGATAGCTCTCTTTCCATTTATGTCTGGGGTGCGACGAATGATAGGAAGGCTACCCACAAGAGCCAATTCGGCCATCACGAAACTCGGCCATCATATGCATCATGATTACTGTAGATGCTGCAAGGATTTAAAAGAGGAATATAATAAGGGCCCAGGAGAGATCTCCCCGACACGAGTACCATGAGCCCCGAGCCTTGTGCTAACCTACAGTAATAGTTGGAAAACAAGCAAAGGAAACTGATCGAAGAAGTGGCTCAACCAACGAGATCTCACTCCAACCTAGTTCACAGTCAAGTCATCTCTTCCTCTTTCTCCAAGTCAATGAAGCTCCCACATGGGTCCACTTCTTCTAGATGATGTCCCAGTACAACATCGACGATGCACTCATGTGCAAACTCTTTCCATCCAACCTAGGGGAGCTTAGCTTCCTATGCTTTGACAAGCTAGTGGTTGCTTCTGTATTTGTCCTTCAAGGAACTATCTATTGCATTTCTAATTCAGTTTGTCACGAGCGTACGACATAAAGAGGTCGACTCTCTGCTCAATCTTTGCAAGTTAGGCAATGCGGTAATGTTAATTCTAGAAATGCCAAGAAGGGAGTGAATGTTGTCCGAACGGGGGATAAGAGGAGCCCATGTTCACCATGCCGATCTATGCTCTTCTTCACAAGATTGAGACCAAGCCCTACTTTAGGTGGCCTTTGAAGGCCTTAGGCGAATAGAAAGTAAAGACCCCCAGATGAGATGCTCGTATCATTGGGAGAAGAGGCACCTCACCACCAACTGCAACCCATACAAGGAGTACCTTTCGAAGTTTGTGGCTTAGGGACATTCGAAGGAATTCATCGACACAGAGAAGATCGATGTCGGCCACCCTAGGGAAATAATCAAGTAGGCTTGAAGGAGGTGTGAACTATCAATGTCATCCATGGCATGGTTGATGTCGTAGCCTCGAAGAGCCTTCGAGCAAAGTTATACCAAGCCATTACTGCGACTGAGGTGATAAGTGTTGATTGTGCATCCAAGAGGTAGCAGACCAAATCAGCAACAACCAAGGTGATCACTTTCTCTAACATGGATCTTGAGTGGGTACAACAGCCGCACAAAGATGTCATGGTATTAACTTTGCACGTCGGTCTATGCAACATCCATCGCATACTTGTTGACTAGGGGAGTTCAACCGAGGTAATGTACCATATGCTTTTTAAACAAGTTGGTTTATCTGAGGCATACCTCTTGCCGACAAAAGTTTTCCTGGTCTGGTTCAATGGCACTCTAGTCTGAATGATCAAAATAATCTTATTACCAGTGTTGTCAAGGTTGGTAAATGTGCAATTTGAATTTGTAGTGGTCAATGTACTGAGCCCGTACAACGCCACTGTTGGCCAAGTATGACTCCATCAGATGAAGGCAGTAGCTTCAACCTACCACCAAGTTATACGATACATCGGTGCCAATGGCCAAGAGGAGATACTTGGAGATCAGTTGGCTGCAAAGAAATGCTACGTAACAACAATAAAAAGCAAAGTGAACCCAGAGCAAGTCCACTATGTCGAAGTTCCTGACGCCCAATCTTGGAAGACGTCAGCATGGACGCCACCAAAAAATGATGGAAGACTTAGTCACTATGCCAATTGACGAATCCAACAAGGATTGATACTTCTTGTTTAGCTCATCAATGGCTGAAGAAGAGAGAGCTAAAATGCTCAAGTTTCTAAAGAATATTTTGAAGTCTTTGCCTAGACATTGTGCTAGATACTCGGTGTCAACCCAAATTTTACCTGTCATCATCTTGCCGTCGATCCGGGCGACCATCCTGTCGTTTAGAAGGCTCGTCACTTGGCTCCAGACAAAATCCATGACCGAAGAAGTTCATTGACTGTTGTAAGCCAAAGCCATCCAAGAGGTACAACATCCAACTTGGCTCGCTAACACGATAGGTGTAATGAAAAAGAATGGTATGCTTTGACTACATGATCCTAAACAACGCGTGCTCGAAGAATTACTTCCGCCTTTCATGCATCGATCAACTAGTCAATGCTACGACCGGCCACACTCGCCTCAACTTTATGGATGCCTACTGAGGATATCAACAGATAGCAATGCATGGTCTGGACTGTGAGAATACGACATTCATCAATCTGAGGGGCTTGTTTTGCTATCTAGTCATGCCCTTCAGCCTGAAAAATGCCTCAACCATATCAAGGAATTGTGACCAAGATATTTGGAGGTCATCTTAACGACATATCAAAAAAATACATAGACAATTTGATAGTCAAGAGAAAGAGAAGTAGAATACCTAGCCGATCTCCAAACAGTCTTTAACATCATCAAAGCACACAAATTGAAGCTCAATGCCAATAAGTGTGCCTTCGGCATAGGATCCAACAAATTCCTTGGCTTCCTAGTCACAAGTTGGTGAATTGAGACCAACCTGAGTCAATTTATTGCCATCTAGAATCTCACACAACCAAATACATCGAAAGAGGTCCAACAACTGACCGACATGGCCGTAACACTGAACTAATTCATTAGCCGATCGTCCGATAAATGCCGGCTATTTTTGAGATCTTCAGGTAAAGCAACCAAAGAAGCTTCCAATGGAACCAAGCCTTGGAAGGATTGAAGAAATATCTTCTGACCACATCGAAGGATTGAGAGGACCTTTACCTTGTTATGTCTTCTCATGTTGTCATCTCGATCGTCGTACGTTAAGAGTGTAAAGAACATTTATCGATCTATTACTCCAGCAAGACGATGATCAACGTCGAAACTCAATACCTTCCTTTGGAGAAGTTGGCCATTGCTCTCATTTTGGCCTCTTGCAAGTTGACCCATATTTTCAAGCCCACCCAGTAATCATCTTGACATAGTATCCACTAAAGTCTCTCCTATGCAAGGCCAACCTTTCCAATCATATCTACAAATGTGTCATCTAGTAAGCAAACTTCGAGATATGATACTAACATTGCACAAAAACCAAAGCTCGGGTCTTTGCCGATTTCATGACTAAGTTCTCTCCAAGAATTGGTATTCCAATCAAAGCTAGCCTAACAATAAACAAGGCCAATTACAACTTGAAAACTTTTTCATGGCGATATCTACAAACTTTACGTTGATGGAGCTTCTAACAATCAAGGAGCAAAAGCGGTGCTCTTATCCCCATGCAGAGTTCTGCACGAGCATGCCCTCAAATTTAACTTCTAGCCTCTAACAATGAGGATGAGTGCGAGGCTCTGTCGTCGGACTCCGTATCGCTGAGGGAATGGGTGTCGAGGAACTAATTGTCTACAGCGACTCACAACTCATTGTTAGTCAATTGGTTGGCAAATATAAAGTAAGAGATGCTCATATGGCACATTACGTCAACAAGGCCAAAGAAAATCATAGTATAGTTCAAAAGGTTTCATCTCCAGCAAGTTGATCTAGAACAAAATGCTCACGCCTACTACCTTATTGGTCTTGCCTCAACATTAGACAACATGGGGTAGAGGTCTATTTCTATTACTACTCTGGAATGGTTGAGCCTTGAACCGAATGAAGATCACCTCGAGGTATTATCAATCGATCTGGGTCCTAACTGGATGGATCCTCTACATACATTCCTCCAAGATGATATCCTAACAGAGAATAGGAGGGAGGCCCATAATATCTATCACAAGGTAACGCGGTACTGGTCAGGACTAGGCAAGAAACTCTACAAAAGGTCATTTTTTGAACCGTATCTTCTCTCTGTCCACCTAGCCATGACTAAGCATGCCCTTAAAACTCCACGTTAGTTGCTACGGGTACCACTTTAGAGGTCGGTCATTAGTACATTGAGAAATCTCGCAAGGTTACTTGTGGGCGTACATGAAGAAATATGTTAAACAAATTTTCTAGGAATGCAAGAAATGCCAATCCCATGCTCCAATCTCTCACCAACCAGCCAAAAGCCTCATGCCTATCACAGGCCCCTGGCCTTCTACCTAATGGGGGTTGGATATCGTCAAAAAAATTTCTACGGCACCAGATGAGTTCAAGTTTCTGATCACGATTATGGACTACTTCACAAAGTAGATTGAAGTTGAACCACTAGTCACTATTGAAGATGATGATGCCAAACGTTTCATTTAGCATAACATCATATCCAAGATTGGCACCCATATGCTTTCATTTTGGATAATGGCACTCAAATCCTAGGAGAACTCTTCAAAGACTTTTGTGTTGAACACCACATCAAATTTTATAATTCTACTTTATCATACCCTCGGAGCAATGGTCAGGCTGAGGCTTCAAACAAAACGGTCATCTATAGAACTTAGTAGAGACTCATGTTGCTAAAGAAAGATGGGTGGAGGAGCTTCACAACGTCTTATGGGCTTATCAAACTATGCCACGACACTCCACTAACCAAACTTCTTTCTCTCTCACCTTCGGTATTGAAGCAGTCATCACTGTATATGTCAGACTACCAACGATTCAGATTGAGGATTTCCACATTGAATCAAACAACAAAGCAATTGTCCTTGACTTGGACCTAGTTGAGGAGAGGCATTACTCAACCCGAATTTGTCTCGCCGCCTACCAATATAGGAAGTATTCAAGTAAGAAGGTCCAGCCCACAACCTTCAAGCCAAACGGCCTCATCCTTTGAAAAGTAGTTGGCAACGTACAAACTAGGAAGGATCTTATCGGGTCACAAGATAGCAGGTGTCAACTCTTATAGGTTGGAAGCACTAGATAGAACTCCAGTTGTTAGACCGTGGAATACTCAGAATCTCTGCAAGTATTATCATTGACATCTTTCCCTTCGGGAGTAAGCTTTGTAAATGTCTATTATAAAACTTTTGCTTTCAATGAAAAATTCACAAGTTTGGGATTGATTAATTATTGTTATCTATTCAAACCTCATTATGTTCTTTCGGTGGATTTGTCGAACCGCAAGATATCCAACATAATTGCCACACTTGCTTTTAAGCGTAGTTCGATGGCTTTTTTGACCACTCATGGTCCCGAGCATACTCACGATCTTTTGACCCTGAGTGTGGTTCGGTGGGATTGCCGACCACACCCAGCTCAGGGTACCAACTTGGACTTTTATCCAAGTCATGTGATTGTTGCTTAACTGAGAGCTGTATTTCGGTAGTTTTGCTGAACAAATGTTGTTATTTCATACAATAGGTAACCCTTTTCACTTTCACACTTTATTATTTATTTTCAGAATTTTTCTAACTCTGCATACTTTGGACCAGTCGGACTCAGAGTTTGACTTAGCCCAAAGGGGGTAGATGAATGGAATATTTACTAGCAACAAACAAAAGTGATACCGAAAGCTTACAATTGTGCATGCAAAAACACAAAAATAAAAAACAAACTAATTAGAACGCTTGGCCCGGGAGAACCTTGAGAGAGTTTGGTGTCGACCAGTCAAACGTTATGACCATCCATTTTAAAGAATTTAGATGCCTACCAAATCAAATTCTACTTTAGTAAAAAATTTGTGCTTATTGAGCAAGGTGAAGATTACCACTGGGACCTACATAGAGGACGTCTCCACGGCCTCAACTGGGGATGTTGGCTGGTCCAAGTCATGACATGAAAACTTGAGAGGATTCTGGATTAACTAAGATAAAAAGGTGATTTGAAACCTCAAATTAAGCGAATTATCATTGCAACCTCAAAGCTGACTACATTCGTCTGAACTCGAAAATGTTGGATTCCAATCTCGGCTAGGGTTTTCAGAAGAGGGTCTCGAAATTTCAATGAGGAATGCCTGAAATTTATGCTAGTTATGCAGTCTCAGTAGAAAACAAAACGGTTTGCACTTGGATATAGAAGGGTTGTGTTTGCGTGTACAATGAAGAAAATGATAGTTTTGGATTTATTTAAATTTGGAGAGTAAACATTCATTAATTCAAACGGATGGGACAAACATATAAATCCAACCAAAAAATGGGACTAAAAATGAGAAACCCCTTTTAAAAATGATCAAAGCTAAAAATAATAAAAAAGTATACTTAAGATGAATACAAATAATACAAATAAGTTGGCATAACAATGAGATGATAGTTCAGAAAAATAGCTTATTGTGATTGATACATATTTTAATGTGAATATACTAATGTAAATAATGGACCTACCTATATAGAAACTCCGAAAATTAACTGTAGAGGAGTTGATGGGTTTAGATGAGCCATTTTGGTGCATCAACTTTGCATTTGTGTCTAAGTTGAAGCTGTGAAGGATAATGTTGTGATAGCAAATGTGATATTTTTGGGCCAGTATTGAAAAAATAAATAAGTTAATTTTTTTGGAAAATTATATTAATCTTTCTTTGCGGGTATGGAAGAAAACTTGGGCGATAATTATCTGAGATAATAAAACTCCGGCAATAACTACAATTACTCTTTGCTTTCATTTATATTGAAGAGGGGATGTATTTGAAATTTTTCCAAAGAAAGGAGGGAGGCTAGCTATATTTATTCCAACTATCAGGTACGCTATTGTAATTCCAATTCAAGTCCGTTTGTAGATTCCTAATTTGAAATAAGGAACCGTTGAGGAGCCGTTTACGCTCACGCCTCACAACGGCTAGCGTTCCGCAAGTTCTTCTCCTCTCTCTCTTTCCGCTCGGTTAGTTTCCGCGATAAACATATTCATAGGGAGGAACACTACGCGGGGTATAAGGGGATTGCCCCCAATTCGTACTTTTTTGTTTCTATTCTGTTTGTAGGAGAGTAGAAGTGAAGATTCAAGCGTCCGCGAAAGATCTAGTAATTGCTTCAAACTGAGGGAAGGGTTTTGGTTGAGAATTGGGCACCAAGTTCTTTGGTTGTCCACAGCAGATTGAATTTGAATTTTGCGGCTTTTACTACTGAATCTCTTGATTCTACGTCTGCAAATTTCCAGGACAGAAAATGAAGGATTTGAACGCTGATCAAGTCATCGATGCGGTTCCTCCTTTGCTTCCTCCCAATCGCCAGCAGCGGCCCAGGGTAAGGGAGGTGAGTTCCAGGTTTATGTCTCCTATCGTTCCTTCTTCTTCCCCCGGTGATCTTCATCATCATCATCACCATCATCATGTACCCAAATCACCCCTTTCCAAGCATACTGCGATTTCAACTCCTGAAGTTCTGTCGAGGCTGCAGCAGCGCTCCAAATCTGCGCAGAGGCAACGCGGCAGCCAGGAGCCAGAGGCAGCGGAACCCTTGTGCAGTCGTGCAGCCGATGACAACATACCTGACACCACTAGGAGCTTGGAATCTCCACTAGCAGGAGGATTGCATAATATCAAAGCCTCTGCTGTACAGAGGAATAAACGCGCTGCTGCTGTCAAACTACTTTTCAAGGAGAACAACGGAGGCAGATCAGAGCAGCAGCATCAATCAGAGTTCTTGCAATCAAGAAACCGCAGGGGTGGTGGAAATTTTGCCACCACCCCTTCAAGACCTGATACACCGACGGTGAGTACTACAACTAGTACGGATCATAGGATTGTGTCATCAAGGTTCAGACTTTCGGGGACTGTCCAAAAGGCCACCAACACCACCAGTGCTGCTGCGAAACTATTGCAATCGAGTGGGATGATGTCGTCATCATTTTCTGCTGCTCAAACTCCCAATCCTCACGCTAGTAATAGTAATGGAAACGCGTATATGTACCAAAAAGAAAACGATTTCTGTCCTCCTCCTTCAAACCCTTCTTCGGATTGCGCTGAAAACGAGGAGGATGCTACGCAGCAAGCCACCAGATTGCGCTCTTCATTGTCGGAGGTGGATGTGTCGACTGGGTTGTTGACGGATAGAAGTTGCACCATAGGTAATAATGCTGTCGGCTGCAATTTGTCGAAGTTCTCTGCTTCTCCTTGCTCTCGTTCACTAAATTTTCCACTTTCAAGTTATGAACATTCCTCCCTATTGCATACCCTTGGGAAACCGAGCGAAAAAACAACCAAACCCTTGGCAAACTCTGCAAAGATGGGAAGCCTTTGTCTGCCCCCACTTCCATGCCCAAAACCCGGAGCAGATTCAAAGAGGGGAAGGAAGGATTTCAGTCATCTAGAAGAAGTGCATTCTCTGAAATTGCTTCATAACCATTATCTGCAGTGGAGATATGCAAATGCAAAGGCAGAGGCCTCCACACATTCCCAGAGAAGGGAAACTGAGGTTTGTTGCATCTGTATTCATTGTGATTGCATTGACCATGTTGATCTTGCAAGATTTTAGCTTGTTGCTATTTGATAGCTATATGGTTCATAGCCTTAGTGGTTCTAAATTTGATTTTCACTCCCTTTCATCCACTTCAGCATAGAATAAAAAATGGTCAGATTATCTAGGATAGTAGTTTGGGTAGGATTATGATAACGCATAATAAATGAATTATCACTAGTTTGTAGAGATATGTTGGATAAGTTATTTGAAAATTCAAAACCTCAAGGACTTGATAAGCCAAGTTCCTTCAAGTTCTATTTTGACAACAATTAGGAAGTCTGGAATTATCCTAATGTATTTGGACTGGTGTCATGAGTTTAAGAATAGGAGAATGTGTTTAAAACCTCGATGAGTGAAGGGGGAAGCTACGCCTCTGACTAGTACCCCCAACGATAGAAAATGCCTAATTGAGAGAATAAGAGTGAATAGCTCAGTAGAGTTTGTCATAGAAGAAATCAGCAGTAAGTAATTTCTTAAGAGTATATTGTTTTAGTTCCAAAAAGTGGTAAATCTTGCCGAGAAATTAAATTTCCGGTGGTTATGCCAACACAAAGAAAAAAACTCAATCTATTGTGGAGAATTAGTGTTTTCAAGCTGCAATTTTGGGATGTGATATTCTTACTAGTTTGTAAAGTTGCAAGTCAACGAAATTTCAAAAGAACAAGAACAAAAAGGGAAAGAAAGTTAAGAAGGTAATACAAGAAGAAGTTCGGAAATGTGTTCAAGTTATAAAATATCCAAATCAGGTGTGGAAACAACTACACCATATTTTTCAGCATCGTATCGTGTATCGACTTGAAATTAAGATGATTTCAAGTTATAAAATATCCAAATCAGGTGTGGAAACAACTATACCATATTTTTCAGCATCGTATTGTGTATTGACTTGAAATTAAGAAGATTTCAAGTTTAAGATGAAGTGTCTTTGACTAATATCTTCAATGAAACAAGAACATTTGGCCATCTCAAAGAAATGAGACGTTAAATTCATACAAGCATGTTAGTGACGTATTCTGTCACTTGAAAAAAAAAACACAGGAGTTTAGAAATAAAGTCAAACTTTAAGTGTTGATGAATATGTAGATGACTCGAAGGACATTTAGAGTTACTTGGTTGACTAGTATTATGAAGAGAATTTAGAACAATGCAAATATAATGCACAAACAGATGTCATGACTAGAGGTGTTTAAGCAAACATGAAAAAAGAGAGAAAAGTTTCTGAAAGTGAGGAAAGAACCAAGTCCAAAGCAAGAGAAGGGCATTAAAAAAAGGCCTCCACAGAAACATTTCATTTGGACACTCACCTCCTTGTTTTGCCATGTGATTCTTGTTTGTTTTGTTCTACAGAGAGATCTTTATTCTCTTGAAGTCAAGATTTCAAATCTGCGCGATGCTGTGAAAAGGAAACACATTGAACTTGGACTGTTGAAGCGAACAAAAACTCTATCCACGATTGTTGAAGCTCATGTAAGCATCGTTTTTTAGCAAATGCTATTACTTTGTCAATGACGCAATCTTCTTACAATTATTTTTTTCTTGAATTTGTTACAGAATGGATTTTAACAGAAGATAAAATTAATTAGTCATAATCAATATTCACCTTTTCTTTCCATTTAAAAACAACACTAGTGTTTCTTCGTGAAGTATACATTAGTGATTCACCATTTTGGCAATAATCTAAGTATTTCTGCCAAATCTTTGATATCAGGGTTTTCAGAATGAAATCCTAGAACAGGTAAGAATTTGTGATTATTTACTTGAATACACTAGAGGTAGAAATTGAGAAAGAGAGGAGAATCCTTGAGAAGGATCAAAGTTAGTGTAGTTGAATAAGTCAACCATAATCAGTAGGAAGATAGTAAACATACGGTTCTATCACTTATATCTACTCAATTTGTTAAATTCGCACGCTGTCAAGTTAGAGCATGAATAAGTCAACCATAATCAGTAGGAAGATAGTAAAACATATGGTTCTATCACTTATATATACTCAATTCGTTAAATTCGCACGCTGTCAAGTTAGAGCATATATGGAGGATATCTAACATACCTTGCTTATAAAAAGTTCAGAATATTCCCCGGTGGGTCAAGCTTTGTTTTCCAGCAATATCATATCTCCCATTTGATCGTATGATTGGCCATAAAGTTTCAATATGTCATTAACGTATCATGCATAAATGAAAAAATCCAGTGTTTCCATGTCAAGTTCAGTTACCAATTTCTAGAGTACTCTTGCAGCATAACTTTCTCTCTCTCTCTCTCTCTGTACATAGTGTCAGGTTTTTATGCAGGGGGTGTATTTGCGGGTTATATTTCCTTGTAATGATGCATATGGCTTCCATACCATATGCCATCAAGTCCACTGGGCTGCATTTGTTGACTAGCAAATACGGGAAGCAAATTCACCTTTTCATTGCTGATTTTGCTTGGACTATTGAAATCGGATCCGTTGGGCGCTTATCTTTTTTCTAATTTTTGCTTCAATCTATTGTGCATGAGCAATGTGTGGGAGACATTTGGGTTTCCGTGAATTGGGATTTTCGACTTATCCTGCAGTACATGTTTCATGCATTATGGTTGTCAGCTCCTCTTAGTATCTTCCTTTTAATTCCGACCTCATGTTAAATACTCATTTTGGTAAATACATTATAAACAGGTCCTTCTCTGTCAATGTGCTAATATTTTTCAAGAAAGTATATGCAGTGGATGAACCTTCTAGCCGTTTTAACCTTTCTTCACGTCCAAAATGTTTTCAATTTAGTTATTTCAGTTTTTCGGTATATGGATAGTCGTGTCATCATAACTCCTTTTATGTCAATGTAACTACTCCACCACTAGAGACTCACAAATTTTGGTGGCGCTGATTTTAGATGTCACATCTTGATGAATGGTCTACTTTGGAGGGGGACTACGTATCATCTTTGTCAGGAGTAATTCAAGCTTTGGTCAACGCGTCGCTCCAACTTCCAGTGTGTGGGAATGTTCAGGTAGAGCCAGCACTTTTATTCAATTTTGCATATGGATGTTTTAAAAGTCTGAGCTGTTAAACTATGTTTCAGGCTGATATAAGAGAAGTACGGGAGGCTTTGAATGCAGCATTAAAAATGACAGAAACTATATGTTTCCATATCCAAAGCTTTATGCCAAAGGTATGTTGGATAGAAGAGATTTTCCTTCTCCAAATTAGTCAATAAGATTTTTCTCCGTACATAGACAAAAGACCAGTCTAAAGGATATCCTTTTCAACGTTCCAATGGAAGACTATAGTGGACTGGCTTTAAAAGTCACACCACATAAATAAGTTAAAAGCTACTGAACCAATCAGACTTGAATCTTCTGGAGCGTTGAATGTTGTTTTGCTTTGAGGATGTTCTCTCTCTGCACTTTAACTAATGCAATAGTCAAGAAATTGGAAGAATGACTATTTTATGTCCATCTTATGTGCATCTGGCTTTCCTTTGAAAATGAACTTCTTCAATGCAGGCTGAAGAAATGGATACTTCGATCTCAGAACTAGCGAGGGTGGTTGGTGGAGAAAGAGCTCTTGTTGAAGAGTGTGGACATCTGTTGTACAAGACGCACAAATCACAGGTAACCTTGCCAGTTACCCTTTGTAACGTTTTTCGTGCTTTGGTATATGCTGGCAATATTTGAAACCCAAGCAGAAAACTATTCATGCTCATATTCGTATGTTCTTCTGAGTCCAAAAAGGCTTGTTGAAAAACTTGGAAAAACACGTGTGAAGAAGCGCAATCGCTGATTGATTTACGATATTTGATTATAATCTGAATAATTTTCTGATTTAGTCTATGTGATTATGTGAGATAAATAAATAAAGAACGCAAGAAAAACATAACACAACCTCAAGGCAGAGAAAAAACATGGGAGGGAAGAAATCACTATGCTCAAATCGCAGAACAAGAGAGTTTCTCGCAATTAGACTTTTCTATGTTGATTTAGAACTTTTTTGCCGATTCTTCATAAACTACTCGCTCTAATAGACGTTTCTTCAAAATTCGACTCCTTGAACCTTAAGATCTGTCGAAGGACTCCTATATTCCTCCAAGTTTGCATTTGAACTTCTTCAAAATGCCTCGCAAGATTTGATTGATATTGAATCTTGAGGGATGCTTAATCATGAGATTGATTCAATGGCTCATAAGTACCACGAGAAATCATCCGCATTAAATATTTCAAAATCTCACGGACTTTTCTCTCTCTCAAAATGGTTCTCGGTGAAATGTCTGAACCCTAGATGCATAGTTTCAATTTGCAAATTTTCTGAAATCCCACAGCTCACTCCCAGATTCCTGATTTCAACTTTGATTCACACAAGGACACTTCCAAAACCTCTCCACAAAATCCTAAGCCAAATCAACTCCCAATTTGACTTCTTAAATAAATCTAAACTCAATTAATCATAATGAAAACATAAATATAAAAAATTGCAACTCGATTTAAACTTTATTTCCTCCGGAACTTGCCAATAACCAATTTAGAATTAACAAAACTAATACTCATTAGCAAATAGGATAAGTGTGTCGATTGTGTCCTTTCTTTCTTTTGCTTGGGTTCAAGCAAGAACCTGTGTTGAAGGCCTCCATCACTAGCATTCTTGTTGGTCTTGTTGTTTATGATTTGCCTTTTTGGTTAATTCATCTTTCATAGTCAAAAGTTCTGGAAAAACAATGGAAATGCTAGGTTTTGTCTTCATATCTGCATATTAGGACCAAAAAGCTATAGCTGATTGCTCTACTTTCAGGTTGAAGAATGCAGCTTAAGGGGGCATGTAATTCAATTACACTGCAGCAACCATCATCAAGCCAACGAAGAGTGAGCATTTTTGTCAGAGAAACTTAATGTGCTCTCACTTTAAAAGAGAAATTTTGCAATTGTGATACATTCATTCAATCAATAGAGCTTAATAATTCTTGTGATCAATTTCTTGCCCTTGCAAGTATGAAAATTTTATTGAACCCAGATAATGAGGGTATTCTTTGTCAAGCAACCTGTCCTCTTCTGAAATTTACACCGTACGGGCTGTTTGTTGGTGGTCTTAGGGGGGCGTCTTAACTAAGAGGGTTCTTAGTTAAGACACCCTCCAAAATAAGACATGGTTTGTTGGCAGTTTTACACGTTTCTTAATTAAGGTCCCGGATTGTGTAAGACCCCCCTGGGGATCTTACCAAAACAACGCTCCCCCAGACGAAAAGGTTATTTGCTGACTTCATTCATCGTCCAAGGCTGGATATTTCCCAAAAAGTTCTTCGTCTTCTCCACTACCATTCTAGGACTTCTGTGATTTTCACCCCAATAAAAGATCTGGTTCTCATCTCTCTCTTAGAATAACCACATTGAGTTGGGTTGATATCTACATTATATTTGCATTCCAGAAAAGTTCGGTTACATAGTCCCAAGAGGGATGCAGGGATAATAAGAAAACTATATGATATGTTTGAAGTTTGCGCTGCTTAGAAGAAAATAGTCCGTTTGTTTGATAGAATTAATAGTGAATAGATAATTCACCGCTTGTACAATTCCACCAAATTAATGGTGTAAAAACAAAGAATTCTACTCTCCATGAAATTATACATCCCGTCATTTTATAAGATATGTATCCGAATCAAGTTTAATCTTGATCGCAAGTACTTTGACGGAACAAAATTTTTTTGATCAATATCAAAGTTCAATCTGATACTTAAATTTTCTCAAACAAATGGGCACTTAAGGTACTAAAAATTATATTCATCTCCCTTTCCATATGAGATTTTGTTGAAATTTTCCAATTACAATATGACATTGTAATCAGTTAGTAATGGGAGAAAGATCATTTTCCAGAGTAAAATCTGATCTATCACCTTTAATTTGAATGAACAAATAAGCGCAAAGGCTCACTAAACACCAAACATATTTTCCAAGACATTTTTGACCAATCATCCATTATTGAAGTAGTGCCAAACTTTCAAAATGAAGAGAATTATGTCCTGCCCCAAACTATAACAGCTATTGTCAGTGACATTGTGGTGCCCATTTTTCCGACTCGATACGGACTCAATTTTGTGATTGAACCTGTTCATTTAAATTGGCTCACAACTCAGATTAATTCTTATGCATAAAAATTAAGATTATCAGACATAATTAATCATAAAAGTGTGACATATTTATTTCACGACTCATTTTGCAAAAGTCATATTAGTCGTTAGTTTTCGGAAAGAATGGGATCACACTTAGGCCATCTCCCATCTTTACTTTTACTCAAAGGTAAGTATTTTTTTTAGATGAATCAGTTGAATGGACAAACTCAAAATCTTAGCTTAATGGGATGAATCACTTCATCCCCCACCCAATTATTATTATTATTTTTTTATAGAATTGGTCTGTTCTTGGGTCCCTTCCTATCCCATACAAAACTAAATTCTTTCTTTGGATTCTATAATTCCAAAGCAATCATTGTTTTTGTTTTGGAATCCCACAAATTGCCATTATCCCCAAACATTCTATCAATAGTAACTATTGTCAATTTTATGAACATATTCTTATTCTTCTGGTTCAATACGAATAGAGCATCACAAAAACTAGATTTCTAGTTATATTCAATATTCAAAAGTTGAAATTCTCTATATTATATCTAAGGTTGAATGAGGTCAAGAACTCTTCAAATTAAAATCTTGTGGGACATCTATACGTCCTAATCAATTTAATTATTTTGATTATCAAAGACCTTGGAGTTTCTTATTTTATATTTAAAATACCCAGTCTAGGCATTCATGGTTTATATATTTCTCAAATGGTTTTAATACAAATATGTCAATCCCAAATTGGTTAAAATTATGGTTCAATGACTATGGATCGATCTAGTATCAGAATTCTTCCGGAAACTCTTTTTGAAACATATATGCTCTGGGAAGAAGAAGATATGAAGCCTGAAGAAATAAATTTATTACATTCCCTTACAGAATATAATAAATCATTTTCACTAATTTTGACTAGCTATTCAAAACATTTTTTTCAATCTCCAATTCATTATTTATTAGGCTTGTTAATTTGTCTCAAGACAATTTTACTAGCTACACGTAACTAATTCATTTTCACTAATTTTTTTAACAAGAGTTTAATAATTTATCAAAATAAGTCAGTACATAGAATCATAAGAGTTACTCTATGAACAAACATAACAATAGACAAGCTATTCTCTAAAATATTGATCATCTTTAACATAAAAATAATTTAGAGCTTGTTTGAGCTCCTACTTATCAAGATTTTCCATTCTCATTTTTGGGTTTAGGATGTTTGGACGCCACATTATCATAACATATTCTGGAAAACTCGTTTGCGATTTTGGACGTTGGGAGCCAAAATTGAAAAACAGGTCTGAGCTTGCTTTTCTGATTCTCGTTCCACTATCTCCACTTTGCAAACATCTCTCCCCCATCTACCCTTGGGCGATTGTTTGTTGCTCTTGTTCCACACACGAACCCAGCAAAAGAAGAGTGACGCCTGTTATTGGTAGCTGCTTTTCATCAGAATCGCACATTTTTAGTCGATTGTTGGGGTAATCTTCTCCTCCCATCCCCAAAATCGTTCAGTGTTGTAACTCATTTTTAACAGGGGCAAATTGATAAAAAAAATAATTCATAACTCATTTTTATCATTCTTTTCTCAAATACTATTACTTCTCCAAAATGTATTTTGTATATTTTTTCTAAATAATTTTTTCAAATTCAAAACTCATCCTAATTATAATTTAAAAAGTCAAAATACCCCCCCCAAAAAAAATGAATAATTGAAAAACAGGCTTCCAAACACCTCCTTTGTCCAAAATCAATACGCTATTATATTCTGTGGGGATAGCCGATGCCCGAGAAAGAACAGAAAATAAATCATCGACGCAAGTGATCAAGTTCTCTCTCTCCCCCCATCGATCTCTCGATATCCTTGAGATGGCTTTGAAGTTTCTGAACAAGAAGGGATGGCACACGGGGAGCCTTCGGAACATAGAGAACGTTTGGAAAGCTGAGCAGAAACATGATGCCGAACAGAAGAAGTTGGAGGAGCTCCGCAAGCAGATAGTCGAGGAGAGGGAGCGCTCCGAGTTTCGGCTCCTCCAGGAACAAGCTGGTCTCGTTCCGTATGTCTCTTCTCAATTCCCATATTCTATCCTTTTTCCCCAATTTGATTTGCGAGTATCTATCTGCTTATATCTAATATCTCCATTTCTGATCCTAGGGTTAGGGTTTATCTCAACCAACAATTTTACTAAATTACTTCCCTTTTTTCTGTATTGGCTAACTTTTGCAGTAAGCAAGAGAGATTAGACTTCCTCTATGACTCTGGTTTATCCGTTGGGAAGGGCAGCGGTTCTGATGGATTTAAAGCACTTGAATCCTTTCCTAAGAGCGAACCTCAAACAGGATCCTCCTCTGCTTCTGCCAAGGTGTTTATTTATTCTCATTCCATTTGGAATGCCTTCAATTTGTTCTTGATCGATTTTTCCTTGTCTTTTCCTTTCAATTCCATTTTTAATTTGAACTTCTCCGTTGGATGCTATTATTGCTGTGATTAATCATGTTGCTACATGGGCAAAGTAGAATTGATTGATCTTCAATTTGAGTAGTAAGTGTGTAAATACTTGTACTTTTATATGGTTGGATGCATTTGTTTTGTAAATTCAAGGTTTTTATCTCATTTCGTGCTTGTGAACTTTCTGCAAACTGTTTGTATAACGACTTTGTCTTCAACCTATCAACCTCTCAGTCGGTAATCATCTCATTTGACTTTAAAATTAGATAATGACAACCAATACTGTTTTGTGAAAACCCTTGTATGACTCTCAAACTGGTGGTTAGTAAAGAGACTTGCATAACCTTGTACCTGTGGAACAAAACAAAGCAAAACAATACCTTACTTAAGATGTAAATCTTGCACTCTTATGTTTAGGAATTCCTGTCTTACGCTTTCTTTAGAATTTAATTCCTTGGTAGCATGTTGACTTTTGCCGTGCATTCTAATTCACTCGGTGATTGCTAACCTATGAAGCATGGAGTGTCCTCCTAGGAGGTGGCCGTATCTGTGTCAGACACTCAAGGACATAGGGATACGCAAGGGCACACATGGTACAAATCAAATGGCATTTCTATTAGATTTTATTTTTTATTTTTAAGCTGGGAGACGTTGGGGACACGGGGGGGCACTTCTGGGACACTCATGGGGATACGGTGGGGTGGACTCTGTAAATTTTAGTAGTTTTCCAGCGTTGTATAGTTACAATTCTAAAGTAGAGGGACAAAATGCAGTATACAATACTTTTATACATGTATAGGTGTACACCATTGATTCAATAAAACATTTGATAGAAGCCTGAACAAAATATTTACTGGTTATAATATAGGTATGCATAGCCGGAAAAAGTTATTTAAACAATTACAGTGTCCCTTGCTGTGTCCGTGTCCTCATTTTTGAAGATTTCCGTGTCCCGCATCCGTGTTCGTGCTACAGAGTTGCTAATGTTGTCCTGGCCTTCTTCCTTTTTTTTTTTGGCCAAGTTTTTTTCTCATATGATTCAACCGTCTGAATGAACTTAATCTCAACAGCTTTTGTGTTACATTCTTGAATCATGACACCCAACTTTCATGTCAGTTCTTTTTTTTCATTCGGTCAGTTCTCAGCCATTTTATTGTCTTGTTGATTTATGTAGAGAAGTGCACAACATTTGTTAACAGATTCCTTTAATTCAGTTTATTGGTGAAAGCCTGAACACGTAATTAATTATTGTCTCAGCAGCAGCAGCCATCTGTGCCTGGGGCTTTATTTGAGGAGAAGCCTCAATCTGCCAATGATGCTTGGAGGAAACTCCATTCAGATCCTTTGCTTTTAATTCGACAGAGAGAGCAAGAAGCCCTAGCTCGTGTAAAGAACAACCCGGTCCAGATGGCAATGATTCGCAAATCTGTAAGTATATTCTTTGCTACTTTATCCCATGATTTACTAGACACAACTAGTCTCAACAGAAAAAAAGAAAAATGGATTGTGGAACTTAGAATATATCATCAAGATGGAAGCTTGCCTATGTTGATGTACCTTTTAGCTCCTCTTCCTGCTTTTTAACAAGATCTGCTGGTATCTTGGAGAAGAACATAATTATGAAACTATGTTTTGATTTGGTAGTTTTATTGTTGTTGTATGGTTGAATTCTTCTCTTGACAACCAATTCTACATGAAAAGTTTGTTCTGATTATGACAGCATTAATTTGTAGGTCGAAACAAAGAACAAGGAAAAGACATCTAAAAGTGACAAATTCACAGAGAAGCATCATCACAAGAAGCCAAAGCATCGGAGGCATTCGTCATCTGAAACCAACAGCGATTCAGAAAATGTTGCTGGTGAAGGTGAAAAAAGATACAACAGGAGCTCAAAACACGACAACAGGAGCTCAAAACATGATGAGCATTCAGACCAGTTACCACCACGTTCAAAAAGAGAATCAAGGGACAGGAATAGAGGCAAAGATCCGACGTACAAAGAGCAGCCACATCATGCCCAGTCGGATTCAATTACGGAAAATGGTGAAAGCCGGGATGGAATCAAGAGGAAGCATGACAAATCACAAGGTGGAAAATATTATTCAGAAGGCCGAATGGAGGACTCTGAATATGGTGCAAAGGGGAGGGAAGCACGACATGAATCACACCAGAAGCGCCGTAATACTCCTCTTAAACTTTCTGAAGAAGATAGAGCTGCTAGACTGCAGGAGATGCAAATGGATGCCGAGTTGCATGAACAACAAAGATGGAAACGTTTGAAGAAGGCTGATGAGAATGATGCTCAAGAAACTGTGGGTGCACATAGGTCCGGTGGCAGGAATTTCTTGGATGCTGCCAAAAAAAGTGTGTACGGTGCTGAGAAGGGGGGAAGCTCCACTATAGAGGAGAGTGTACGTCGCCGAACGCATTATTCTCAGAGAAGGTCAGAAGGCGGTGAAGCCAACGCTTTTCGGCGTTAAGGCACTCTGTCTTTGTAGTATTTACATGTGCACGTCTCCAACTCCCCCTGCTAGGACATGTACGGGGCTTGGACTTTGCTGTATTCTTCTGTAAGATTATGGGTAATAATTACTACGATTTTTTTAGGCAAAGGGTTTGTTGTGCTTTGCTTCGAAGTTTTGGATTGTTTTAATTCTTTCTTGTTAGCTTTTGATCAATCTTCATCGAATTTTTGCTGAACGCCTTTCAAAATTTCAATTTATGACTTTAATGTCAACACTCTAATCTTGAACAAGTTTCTAGCTACCCAAACACAGGCAGAATTTAAGCATCTTAGTTGAGGAAGATGTGTGAATGTTTTTGAGCGGCGTAAAAGGTTGAAAAGTATGTTGTCTGTGATATTTCAGTTTTATTTTTCGAGAACTTGCATAATGGGGGAGGAAGGATATAATCAATATTATAATAAAAGTTATAACTTCAACTCACCTCACCTTCCTTCCATTTTCTCTATTTTTTGAGGTAAAGTGACATACTTAAAATGATTGTACTCTTCACTCCTCATTTCTCTCTATATCCCTCATTTTTTTTACAAAAATACAAACCTAACACAAAATTCACCTTAAAATCCCTCACATTCCCTCCAAATCCCTCAATCCAAGGATTTGTTTAGGGTGAGTTACTTTGATGTACGTTTTGTTTGGAAGTTAGGGAAAGGAAAAGAAAATAAAAATATTTCTCTCTTGTTTGATTTTTAGTGTAGAAGAGAAAAAGAAACAATAGAGAAAATGGAAGAGAAATTTTTTAAAAATCTAAAGACATTTATTTCTTCTTCTTCATTTTCTTTTAGAAACCAAACAAAAGAAAGTCTTTTCTCTTATACTTTCTCTTATTTTCTTTTAAAAAATCAAACAAAAAAATAATTAATTTTCTTCACAATTTTTACCTTAATTGTTTTTACATAAGTTTCAATTTTCTCTAAAATTCTCGGGGGCCATTTACTTAATATCTCATAATCCGTCAACATTATTAGAAGATACGGCTGACATTGTACACATTGGTAGCTTAAGAAGATTTAGTATATTGAGTGATAAATAGAGGGAATTTTTAATATAATTTACTCTTACTTTAATAATTCAAAGTATAAAATGATCATTTATAACAAGGACATTCAAATTCTGGATGAGAACATCATCACTTTTTCAAACAACATTCACGATCTAAGGGAATTGTTTAGGCACATGCCTACAATAATTACAGGCCTCCATGCTTTTGGATACATACACATGTACATGGGATATTCTATATATATATAAATGTGTGTGTATATATTTCTAATGTGGTCACACTGTCTTGTTTTGTTTATCAGACAAATTATATATGAATCTGTATATTTTATAATTATTTGATTAGTAGTAGTTGCGCTTCTTGCGGCCTTGATTGACTGTCTTGCTGTTGCTGTTGCTGTTGCGACTTCGCCTCCTCCTCCTCCACAAGACCAAACGAAACAAAGATCCTGGTGCACTACACTCCGTCGTGAAGCTCCAGAGGTGAGATAGGAAGACGTATAAGGTCAGTTAAAGTCAGCTATAAATATATATACACACACATCTCTATATATATATATATTCATCCATTCCATGAATTTTCTTAAATTCTTTTGTTAAAAAGATTCCTGAAAGAAAGATATTCATTCAACCAACTGGGTATTAGATTTCCAGGATTCCATAACCTTTACCCTCTGAATTTCAACATCTGTTGACCACTTATGCAGTAGATATACATGTATGTATTTGTGTATACTCATATTCTCTGCTACACTTTTCCTCTTGACTCTTTGAATTTCTTTCATCACACTTAAACCACAATCTTCCTGTAAACAGGAAATAGTACGAAGGTATATAGTAAAAATCTAAGGGTGACTGGTTCCTTATGGGCTGTCACGGGTCTGAAATCTTTATAGTTAGAGGATGCTGTAGCTAGTTGTTCCTTCTTCCACTTTTTTTTTGAGCAAAAAAGAGAGAGAACGAAATAGTATAAATATTTGTTTGCAGGGAATGAAGTTCCTATTGAATTTTAGAGTTCACAAGGATCTGATTTGCTTCAATTGTAAATGATAGTTTTTATGCAGAAGTTCATGTCTAGACAAGTGGGGTTACTCTCACCTTTAAGATTAAGAAGCATGAGTATAATACTACATTATTATGTTGATTCCTTTCTTGGAACCCTCGTTTTTAAAAAAGAAAAAATGCTACCAAGGGTTTGACAGCAAAACTTGTCAATACACATAGCTTTCTCATTACATGAGAAGATCTTGATTCGTTTTTACTTAGTACTAGACGGAGCTCTATTGTGACCTCATCATCCAACAATGTGATGGTGCTTCTATTTCTGGGTATGTACTTGAATTATTCAAGAAATGGTGGTAATAAATAGCGAGAATGGAACAATCATATTACCATTCCGAATACTCAAAACTTATGCTACAGGTAACAATCTCTCATGAAAGTGGTGTCTTCCATGGATTTGCAGCACAAGTTCAAGGTTGAAGGTTCAACCGTTATCCGAATGGGATGCATTACTTCAAAAGTCGTAAGTAAATCAATGAGTTTTCATAAAGAGATGAGCCATAGCTTGCACAGGACAACGGATGATATTCATGTGGTAGAAGATGTTTTCACGCATAGTAATGGCAGCAATGAACTCCTTGACCAACCTTCTTGTTATGAGACCATCAACGCAAGGGATGTTCGAGCAGGGCTCGAACAACACTGTGTAAAAAAAGAAGGAAAGCACGATCAGTCACTACCATCAACCTCGGAAGTAGAGAAACTTGATGTCTATAAAGCTAAGCGGTCTAAAAGCTGTCAATGTTCACCCAAGAAAGAAACTCCCACCGGAGTTCCCAGGGATATCGACAAGCTTGCTGGAAACGAATTCAAGTGGGGGAGTACAAATATTGTACGTTCTAGAAGCTTTCATACAGTTGAGGAATATGATGCAATGGTAGAAAACATCCAGCTGGTCGCGGAAGCAATAGAAGGGCTTGGTGATATGCATGATTCAGCAACTGAAATGCAACTTCAACATTCTAAATGGCCCTTCAAGAACTCTAGCCAACCTGATTACTATTTCTCGGGTGTCCATGAAGCTACGCAATCATTACCGAGGGATGAAGAATCAATCAGAGAGAATTCCAAGACTGATGGGACTGGTACCTCCATAACTTCAGGACCAGAAACTAGAGAAATGCTTCCAAGTCTAAACAAATCCATCTCAACCGACAAGTCAATAAGTTTTGAGGATGCTGCTCATGAAGGTAGTAGCATCTCTGGCAAAGGCTTGAAAAGGAAGTCAATTGCCAAGAGGCCTGAATCAATCCAAATTCCATCCACCACTGAGTTCCGAAGTGTTGCAAGTCTGAGGGAGTGGCTTCATTTAGGGGGACAAGTTTACTCCCCTGGAACCTATATCACTCCTAAATTTGGAAGCTATAACTTACCGAATCCAAGACCACAAAAAGAATGCGGTGAGGAGTCTATCTTTGACCCAAACCTGGTGGCTGCCTTTGAACAATGTATGCAACAACTTGAAGCAGAAGAAGAAACTATTCTTAAGCAAATTGAACAGGTTCTGGAGCAAGATCGCCCCAATGATATTACGGAAGCTAAAGAGGAGAGTTCATCCAACACTCTCGTGGATCCCAAATCACGGTGATATCGTGAAGATGAACGGGAATAGAACCAAGCCGGCCTCTCCACTCAATCTTTCAGTGTTAGTATTGTTGGTTATTCTCTGGTAATTATCAACATTTTTTTTTTGTTTTGTAGTTTTGAGAAGCACTACCAATCAATGTTTTCACATATTGAGAGTTACACAGGTTTAGAAGGCAGTTCTCTTTCCCCAAGACTGACTGGATGGCCTGTCAAAACTTGGTTAGAAACTTAGAATGGAAAAAAAGCACTGCCATGAGGTCAAAAAGCAGACAGAAGACTATGTAAACACTACCACTTCTTTCATACACCTTCAATTCTCTGCCCCCGCACCTCTTCTTTCATACCACTTCGTGATTGTGTGTGCCAAGAGAGAATAATCTGTTGTTGCAGAATATATTGAGTTGATACTTGATAGCCACTTGCTTCAGACAATTGAGTTGAAGGTTTTTCTTTTCAATGGAGAGGACTTTACAATGCTCGTTTCTGCAAATTAGAACCTAATAAATAGTACCAACAATGAAACTTGCAAAGTCGATTCTGATGTATGAAGCAAAAAAATAGAAATGGAGGAAAAAGCGAGGATGATTGCAAGTTCTTACTGCATACAAATTTCATATTGTTGGTATGGCATTTCATATTGGTTGAAAGATCTCGAAATAAAAAATTTCCAGTTAGTTGGAATAGGTTTTTGAAGGTAAAATTATGAGATTTTGAAGTTCTAATGGAAGGGGCAATAAGGTGAAAAAGGTCCTCTTTTTAACAACTCATGGTAAAGTAACTCAAATTGCTTTAATCCAACCATTGAAGTGGTACTTGATAATGCACTTAGCCATGGGTAAAAGAAACTCAGAGATGAGACTAAGTGAACCTGGGTTTAAGAATTACCCTTGTTTTCATTAATTGTGCGAGAGCGGATCCTACTAAAATTTACGGTAGGAGTATAATCTATACATTCTTAACCAATGTGAATCAAGATAATACTCGAGGATGAACAAAATTGTACCAGTTAGCCTCAACAACCTCATTCACCGATCCCATCAAAAACACTTCACGTTTTTTTATCTATCGAACCAAAAATAATCAATCTGACTGGCAAAATTTGCACGAGTAATGCTAAGAACACAGATGTTCCTGACACATACAGATGTGTTTGAAACAGTTGTATGCATATAGATTCCTCAATAATTTGTAGATTACACCCAACAATTCCGGATATATTTTTATTCCAATATGTTCGAAAAATCTATGTTCCTATACTTTTTTTTATCAGTGTCCGAATGTGTTCGGTACATTTGTATTCCTAAATTTTTCCTCCGTAAATATACACGAGATCGATTTCCTAAAAATTAGCCGATTTACAAGTAAGGTGACCCTTTGAGAAAAAGAGAGTAAGGGAGTGGAGGGTGGCTTAACCGGGAGTCAGCAAAAACTAGGAATCAGTAGTTATTTGGCTGTTCAATTTGCGACCACCATGAATGCGGCAGTAGTGGGTACTGTGTTCCTCTCCCCTTCTTCAATATCCAAAACGTTATCCACCTTCTCGCCTTCTATCTTCCCAAAACGATCCTTCCCTCGATCTCTCGTAATTGAGAGCCCCCAAGGCCAAACTTCCGGGGAGGAGACTCCTCCGGAATCCCTTCCACGGCGCTTAATCCTTCTTCGTCATGCACAGAGTTCATGGGAAGATCGTTCTTTGCGAGGTACTTATCAGACTCTCTCTATCTCTCCTCTCAATCCCACCTCCTATAATTCTACCTCCACTCCTCTGTATGTTTTCCTTCCCTATCCAGCTAGAATTGATTACTACTTGAGATGAATCTGAAGATGAATAACCTTATTATGCGTCGTCTTGAAAGATTACTCCTGGACTCATGGCCTGTAATTTTAGTCAAGTATTGGAAAATGTACGAGCAGCTTGAAACCCAGCAAAAGAAGCAGATGGAAAATAACAAATATAATATCAAAAGAAGGCAGAAATATAGAAAAACTTTCTGCAATTATAACTTCGTAGATAACCTGAAGTTTGTTTTTCCCAAGTTTTGCCGAATTTAAATCTTTGTGTATGCACCGATTCTTTGAAAGGATAAGGAATTAGGACAAAGATAAGGACATTTGCAAAATTCTCATATTTTTTCTAACGTACTCTGCTCATATTTACTGTTCTTGCTATTGTCCAAGGGTTACGAGGAACAACGATTTTCTTCTAATTTTTTATTCCTTTTCGACCAACCACGAAACATACAGGTCAATAACCACTTGATGATGAGTGCGTTCAACTGGGTCAAATTCAAAATTTCAACTCAATACTATTGTAGTAGAAGTTTCCAGGTGCAGCTCTATTTCTATTTTTAAACAAGAATGGATTGTATTCCTTCAAATTGAATTGAAACATTCTAAGTCTTGCAAACTATCTTAAAGCTTAGCCCTCCCTTCAATCTAATCTTAATTTAATGGATATGATACTTGCGAATAGAAGAGGATGAAAAGCGCACGATTTTATGTTGAAAGTTAGGTATTCTCTACATTTTTGCTCTGGCAATGGTGGCAACTGAGATCAAGTGTCTTTATTTGTAAATGGGTGCTCGTCCTTTGGCTTTCCCGACATGATTAATTGCTGCAATTCATGGGGAATTCACCCTGCAAATATGTTTAAATAGAAAAGAAATAAGTGAGCAAATGCTCAAAGTCATTCATGCCTTTTTCCTTTTATTTGACTACAAAATCATGTCAGGATTCTTGATACCCATTTCCTTCTTTATCTTGCATAGATCATGATCGGCCTTTGAGTAGAACTGGACAATCTGATGCTATTGAAGTTTCACAAAAGCTCGAGCAGTTGGGTTGGCTTCCAGAACTTATCTTGTCCAGGTTAGGACTCTATATTTACTCCTAGCTAGATTGAGTTGTTTAGTTTGAGTGAATGGGTTACTACTGGATCGATTAAAATCTCTGCTTGTGTCTTGGTGTAGTGATGCAGTTCGGACAAGAGAAACACTTAAGACTATGCAAGAGCAAGTGAAAGCATTTTTGGCAGCTGAGGTACATTTCATTTCAAGCTTTTATTCAATTGCAGCAATGGATGGGCAGACAGCTGAGCACCTTCAACACACCATCTGTAAATTTTCAAGGGATGAGATACTTACAGTTATGTGAGTTCTGCTGACTGTAACAAGCTTCTTTGGCATTCCATTTAATAGGTGAGGATTAGTGTGCATTCAGGGTCCATTTTGTTGCCAAATCGAGAAGAACCTCTTGGTGGGCGTAGTATTAGCCCATTGGAGTTGTATAGCATTTGATACCTGTGATGTCTTTGTTTTCTTCAATAGCAAGTATCATTGCCTTGGGACTTCCTTGACAATATGTATCACTACTACGACAATCTTCTACAAACAGTTTTAGAATCTACTTGAACAGTAGCCAGTAGCCGATGAGCAATGGAAAGGGTAGTTCCCTATAAGTTCTTCCTTATTTTTATTTTCTCGAGATAGTGCCCTAGGATACATCATTGCGGCTTGTGTCGCATTCCATCAATATAGAGCTGAGTTGGAATCCCCTTACCTTACCTACCATTTTTTGTTAATTATCTTTCTTCTCGAGCCAGTTTTTTTTGGGTAGCTATGTTGCACCAATTTATTAGGGGTGTCTATTGGCTTGTTGAGGAACTTCATTAAGAATCTTGATAAAACGTTATCGGCACAGGTGTATGGGGCACAATAGAGGATGGGAGGAGGCAGCTTCAATGTTCTCAGGTGCCTCCGTAGAGCTAAAGACTTGCAATGCTGCTTTGCTTGAAGCTACCGGGAAATCCTGGGAAGAGGTTAAGCACATTTTTTGGATCATGCAACTTTTATTGCCTAGTTGCACTTTGCATGTGTCTTTTATGTGATTTTAATATGTCTTGTGGAGTTGTGGCACTTAAGACATTGATTCTGCTGCACTGGGGAGACAATCTAAAAGAAAAAGTTGTATCTAGGGTTTCAGGTATTATTATGCAGCAAAAAGACATTACATTGTTTCAGCATTTTTGTTTTGTCACAATAACCATAGGTCAAAGCAGAATTTCAGTAGATAAAAAGTAAAAACTATGTAGAACTCGTGTAATCCACTTGAAGTAGGGGATGCCTGCCGAAGGAACTTGAAGCCCACCTTGCAAGGGGGTCATTGATACACGAAACTGGTTGAATCATTTTAGGTACCAAATGTTGGATTTTTGGGATTTAGGATAAAGGACATTATATCAATTTTTATTAACGTGCTATTGATCTGAAAAATGGGCAGGGGCTCGCTCACCTGTCCTTCTGGAGATGAACTCTCTCCAATGTTCTATCTCTCTTGGTTGTTGCCTTTGCTCCCACCTCATCCACCTCCATTGATCTCAGCCCATCACAGTGCCTACCATCTTGTTAGAGATAAACCTTTCAATTGGAAGAGGAGTAGAAAAGAAGGTTAACATCTTGACTTGGAGCACATAGTGCAAGTGCACTAGTGTGTTCACTCTGTTTTGTGACAGTTGTGTGTTTATGTTGTAGTGTTAGGGCTTTTGAAAAAGAAGTATGGGTGATCTGGACGGCATGCAAATTTTTTGATGGGTTCACATGTCTATCTTTCCGATTTCTCTAAGGCTGAGGAGAACTCAATTGAAGCAATTGGATGACGAAGTTGGCTTATACTTGCCTTTTTAGCTGATTTGGATCTATTACATAGGGCAGGATTGAAACAAGATTTTATTTTTCTGGTTCTCTGTCTAATCCTATGTCTTTCACTTGCAGGCATTTTCTTTGGCAGGATTTGGCGGGTGGAAGCTACAGGGCATAGTGAAGCCAACTTCTAGTCTGTAGAATTTGAAGTTACGAGTACTGACACCGTCTCCAAGTATTGCTCCTTTCCTTTTTTCTATACTTCCATTTTTAGGGCCAAGAATTATTTTCCGAACCTGACAGGCAATTTTAAGACAAGGCAAGGAATGGAATTGTTCACTGCTGCTGGCAAACAGTTTACTATACTTATTGTATATAGGACGTGCCGAGTTAAATTTTTTGCATGTGCTTCCAACAGGATTGTGTCGATTTCGTCGACCAGATGTGCTGTTGGAGAGATCATTCATTACCTATGTTTATCTTGTTATCAATTTGTTAATATGAGTCAATTGTTAATCACATTGAATGCAGGTAGTAGGAGAAGAATGCGGTTCTACCAAGGCTATTCGGTTGTCGCTTGGGGAATAGCACGTGTCCTGCGCCCTTGATCAGGCAGCTTGTCTGTTTTAAGAAAGCACCTGGAGGAGCTCGAGTAAGGGTATAGATGTGGCTTTTACGGCTGACAAGGACGGCTGGAACTACATTTGAATTTTTAGAATGTGGTGGCTTTTTTTTTCTTCGGTGGGGTGTGGAGATTATTGAGAGAGAGAGAGAGAGAGAGAGAGAGTGCTCAGGTGGGTAACTTAGCTGTTTCTATTCTCCATGTATAGTCAACCAATTTTGGATGTCAGTTTATCGGTTGTGAGATTTCAAATTTGCTATATCATTTGAAATCATCTTTGCTATAAAAAGAGAGCATGACATTTGAGTAAGGCTACCAGTTCTTTAGACCAAGATTATCAATACCGTACCAGCCGCTACCAATATTATATTATATATAGTTGCGAAGAAAGAAGTTGATTTTTTTTGGCTCTCTCTTTATGATTTATGTATATATTTATAGTTGTGATAAATTTAATACGATATCCGATATATAACCGGTATATATTGTTCCGATAAGGAGATAGGTACTTAAGCCGATACAGTATTCAGAACCTTACTTTAGGCTGCATAAATGTCTTGAAGATGTTTTATTGGAAATGTTAATGAACCCCATGATTAAAAACTTGGGTTATTAACTAATTTTTTTTTTTGCAAGATTCAAATGAGCACCAAATAAGTTTTGGGCAGTCCTTTAGTACGAGAACAAATTTAGTTGTGCAGAGCCCCTAAGAACATGTGCAAGTATAGGCGGCAGCGATGGCCTCATATCCAAGTCCGAAGCTGGAACTGACTTTCACCTTGAGAAGCCCATCCACAGAAGCGACAGAGACTGCGATTCATCAGGATGTACAGCTCTTTAGGGCAGGTGTATGCATTCACGTTCTGCCATTGAAACAACTTTTTCTTTTCTAAACGAACTATACACTTCGCAGGCATCCGGGCAAGAATGATACCTAAAACAACTTCTTTCGTGACAAAGGCCACTGTTTACAGAATAATATCATAACATCAACCAACGAACGAGGTTCCTTCACCTAATGAGAAAGATATCATTTGTGAAACTACACATACAACGGAGAATTGTGAAATGCAAATTATCATGCTACACACATTCTATATATCGCTGCCTGAAACATTTTCCAAATTTTCTTCATTGCCAATAGATATCCCTGATGAAGAATGATCGAACTGCTCACTGGCCAGGAAAACTGACTGGGTTTGCTGGTAGGGTGGGCTTAAGCTTGACTCCAATATCTGGTGTGCAAGCATCATATCTGGTTTAGCATATCTTGCTGCACCCATGCTCAGTCGTTGCTTCTTCACAGGCCTCTCACCTTTCAGGCTCTCCGCCGGGGAACCAGAATCTGGCGTAAGTGGCTCGTGACGCGAAGTGAAGGATTCATCACGAGACAGGCTCTTGGCTGGAGCATGGTCGACGGTAGCCTTGTCTAGTAGAGGAGATTCGGAAGTTGGGGCTGGGGTTGCTGGGTGGTCAGTCTTATTGTCAGATTCTTGGCAGTTGTCAAGGGCTGCCGGGGAAGAGACCCCTGAACCAGGCACTTCGGAGAGAACTCCACTGAGTCGTTGTTGCTCTTCAATTATCTTCTTCAAGTACTTTCCTTGGGCTTCTATGCGCAGCTGTAGCTGCCTCTGCACCTGTATTTTATATTTCAAAATTATAGTTGGCCAAACTTCAGAATAGTCCCACAAATGAATAGAATCTGGTATTCTTATGATCAAAAGCAAAGGCATTTACTTCCGGTTGCACCCTATTCTCCTACTGTCAGTTGAGCAATTTTTTACCAATGTACGGGCATGAACTTCAAGCTGTCTTCAAGTACCACGACGAGTGTATTAGAAGTGCGAAAGCCACTTGCCAAGGCAGCCAGGTGGTATATGCCATGTTCTTACTATGAAGAAACAGAACACCTCAAAATAGATAAAAGCAGCATATTCGCAGGCAAAACTCCTCCTCCAACAGAAGCATGCCTCATGCAATCTTTGTACATTCAATTTCTCGTTGCTGTCACCATGTTGTGATGGCTTTACAATGAAAGCAAGCATCACAGATTGGCCTAGGAATGATTGATAAGATCATTTGTGGAAGTGTTTTGGTCAGTATAATAGTGTCGCTCAAAAGCAATATGAGTAAAAACCAAGCATTCAACACAGCCAGCCCTGGATTAAGATTAGGAAAGCTGAACAAGGCCCCGGATTAAGATTAGGAAGGTTTAACAAGGCTGAAAAGCTGTTTTACACTGGGAACTTTGAACATATATCATATAAGTAGTCCACTGGATGGGATCAAGGGTCAGGAGTCAACAAAACCTTCGGGACGAAGCTTTGCCAAGCCTTGTAACTCCAAATAACTCTCACTTGTCAATATAGAAGATTACAACTCCAGTAGCTAAAGTATCTATTACTGTTTGAAACTTGGATAAAAACTTCCTGTCAATGGAATAAAAGCAGCTTTTTCAATGAGCTCTTCTAGTTCTTCATCCTTACCCTTTATTCCTCAAAGAATTCCCAATTCAATTGGAATCCTTTAGGGTGTGTGAGGATCAGAGATTTGTTGAGGCATTTGTGGATGTATAAGAAAAGTCAAGGGAGGCTAAAAATTTGGGGAGGAAAATCCCTTGACATTTTCTTTTTCTCCCGCAAATCCCTTCACAAATTCTTGATCCAAATATAGCCTTAGTGATTCTTGATGCTTTGTTATAAGGAGAAGACAAAGACGAATGATAAGAAAAATTGAATTGTTTATGTTTAAGTGAGCTTGACAGGAAGGCGTTTTGAAACATCTTTTTTAATATTATCCATAGCTGGAACAAAACTTTGTGTTAGGGTAGTGGCTGGCCATCTATATTTACTCGACTTATCCTGGAGCAACCACACATGACCTTGTTGGTACTTCATCCAGCATGTGGTACCAATTACGTCCATATCATCTAGCCGAGTCAAAAACATTATTCAATTAGGATTCATCGATACAGAAGTTTTCTGGAAATTCCTGATGAATGAAGAATGTAATTCTCCCATACTATTTACACGCCTAGCAATCCAACAGTAGGTATATTTTGTACAGAAATCTTGTATCCCTAGTCTTTTTCCTATCCATCACCCTCAAGGACTCTATTGTACCACTGACTTAGGTTCAGTGTTCTCTTCATTTCTTTGCTGTGCTCCCATGACCTCGGTCGGTACTACAAATTAAATGAAGGTAAGTTACACTAGCACCCTGATACCTCTGCAATACCGTTGACCTTCTTCATCAGTTGATAACGTTTGTTAGGTGTTAAATTCACTAGAATACACTGGTTGTATTTTGTCCGACAAACAAATACTTCATTTTTTCTCAACATATCACCTGTACGCAAAACCCAGATCTAACTTGAATCGCTGAGGAGGCAACAATGTTGTTGAAGTGAAGTAGTGGGGACAACGGGAGGCAGCTACCACATGGCTTTGTTTATTGCTTATGCATTCGAATAGCATTTTAAGGGAATATTTTGGAGTTTGATATGGTTTTAGTGGTGGATACATGGCATCCTAGGCACGTCACAGGTGTATCCAAAGATGGCAGAGCATCACCAATAAGAAATGTGGTCATTCCCTTATTCGATCCTGGTGCTTGGCAGTGTCGTTCAGGGTGGATTTGGTGTAACTGTGGACGATATGTTTTAGATGAAGTGGACTGGGTTGTCGTGCAGAATTGAGTTCTGTTACTCATATCTGGAGGGGATTGGAGCAACACAAGAGGCTTGGGATAGGTTAGGATGATGGAAGTGAGCTATGGCTAGTTTATCATAGAACTTCCAATCTGTTCTAGATGGAGTGGATTGGGCCGTTAAACATATCTGGATGGGATTGGTTCGATTGGAGCAACACAAGATGGCTTGGGATAGGCAAGGATGGTGGAAGTGAGCTATGGCTGCTTTATCATAGAACACCCAATCTGTTAGTGAACAAGGAATTCTATGCCATTAGACCATTTTGGCATTATTTTATGAGAGAGAGAGTCCTCTTAAATGGCATTCACTCACTTTCTCACATTCAATACAGTATTCATCCACTTTCTGCATTAAGAAGCTCTCCGCTGATGATTGGAGTAGAGGAGGTTTGACTTGAGGCGGCGCTGATGATTGCAGAGCTTCTTACCGGATTTGATGGTGGTGGTCGGTCATGTAGTTTGAGTTCCGTAATTTCAAAATAAGAGGGAGACAATGTGATTTCAGAAGTATTTGTGGGATGTCTACGTAAGTTACCCTAAAGATAAAGGGGGAAAATATGGAAATGACGACATGTCTACTGAAAAGGGTGCTCAGAAAAGACAGGAAAGCATACCTCCAGTTGCTCATGCAGCCGCTTCTGTACCTCCATCTGCAGCTTGAGTGCTTCAGTAATTTGCATCCCGCTGTGAACAGATGAGAAAACTAAACTTTCTCAGATCAAGTAGCCCATGGCCATTAGCAAGTTACTATACAGCAGAGACAGATAAGGGAACGGCAGAGGACAGGACATAGATATTGATACGAAACACAACAATAATGAAAATAGGGACACGGATGCGGCAGGAGACACGACAATTTGTTTTTAATAATTTTATCTTAAGCAAACCTATATTTAACCACTAAATATTAAGGTTGGTACTCCTATTGGCCGCATTATGACCGATGGTGTATGCCTATATGGTACATAAAATGTTGTATATTCCACTTTTGACCCATTTCTGAAGTTATAAATGTTTATCCCGGGAAATGATTTTACATTTGCAAAGGCCACCAGCCATGTCCCCATGTGTGCCCTGGCGTGTTCGACACAGATGCAACAACTTCTATGTGTGTAGGTGCTTCATGGGTGAGGTACATATACAGACTAAATGTTTCATCACACAATCTTGTCCGTCCTGTATGTTCTCATATATACAATCATTTTGTTAGACCATTTACAGAAGGGAAGCAGATAATATTGACAAATTATCTAGTCCAAAAAGTTTCGGCCTCCAAAAAATTGAAGACCTCTTCATGTCTGTTTTTTTACTTTTATGGGTTAGAGCTGGTCTACGGTCATACACTTCCAATAAATGTCTAAAAAAACATGATCAAGTTCTCGGGTTTAACAAATGAAAAGCATTAAGAAAGGAGCAAAATTGCTTACGGCGAACCATCCAAACTTGAAAGCATGTCCCCAGATTCTTTCTTGTCAGCATTTTTCCCTAGCATTATCAATTTAAGACATGAATGAACTGATCATTTTCGGGAAGGTGTAACTTTAAGACATCATTATAAAAGAATCATGAAAGGAAATCTACTTTCTCTAGAAAAGCCAGCAGTCATCATGATCGGTTGATTAACCTTGTCTTAAGGAAGTATAATAAAACATACTTACCATCAGCTGAAGAGTCAGGGAGGTACTTTGCAAGCCTATATTTCTGGATGCGTTACATGGCAGAATTCATAGAAATCAGTACGAAGAACATGAATATTTTAGGTGAAAGAAAAAATCGGGGAAAAGTTTAGATTCGACAAAATAAAAAAAACACACCTGCAGGTGGCTTTTAACATGGTAAATTGTCAGTCCTTGTACACCCATGACTCTGAGAACACCTTTGGGTGTAGCTCCTGAAACAAATTAAGAAACTTAAATACAAAAACCCTCTTAAGAAGCTCCCATAATTGTGAAACAAAACAAATTTGGTATTTGAAGCTTGACTGATCGTCCAACTGAATTGCCTCTATGAGCACTGATACATGAAACAAAACAAATATGATATTTGCAGCTTGACTGATCATCCAACTGAATTGCCTCTATGAGCACTGATACATGATCAACCTTCTCAGAAATTTCTGCTCACAAATATAATACGCAGTGACATCTTAAATCTACCCCTTTAACCCAAAAGCCAAGTCTACGCATAAAAATTGTCATACTGGAAATCAACAGAGTTCAGGAACAAAACAACATGCCATGTTATCTTCACTCATTTAAGCTATCTTAAAATGTCCGATATGAAGCAATTTCATATTCGCCGCCAAAACTGTACAAGATAAGAAAGGTCGACAGAATCCAACAATAAATTCATGTGCACTTTTCTTGCAATTTCCTTATTTTCCTTTGTTTGGAGGAAGTATTGAGGATATAGCGGAAGATAAGCAAAGTTGGCCAAATAAGGTCAAGATAACTCACGATCTGGACCACCGAGTTGTGCTACAGCATCAACAAAGCGTTCATGAAGTTCATGTGTCCAGCGCAATCTTTGCTTGGAAGCCAAACTAGAATTGTTATCAAGACTATTCCCTCCGTTCATGGGATCCATTGTGCTGGCACCACAATCTAACTGCTGAATATGGACTGCTGCTGTGTGAGCTAAACTTGAGCTAGGAATGCCCCTTGGTAGATACGCAAGTCATTTACCTACGAAAAGGTAAACCAGAGTAACTAGAAGCACAAAGAACAGAACTACATACTTCATATGCTAAGAAGCACGTGTACACATACGAGTACAAATACTAGTACGATACAGGTACATTGGTACAGCAAAACCAAAAAAAAAAACCATAGGGTATGGACAAATGAAATTTATAATCTAGGGCAATGTACTACATGTAATAATCACGCTTAAATAAAGGAAATGGCCAAATACTTTGGCGATTAAGAATCCAACATCAAATAACAATGCAATGCCAAACTTAAGGTACAAATCATAGCTCAACGCCATTATACAAGCAAACTTATAGACCAAAATCTTCATTCTACAATCATGCTAAGCATAGAAAAGAAAGTCTTATCAACTTAGCTTCATCTCTATGTTGCTTACAGCTTGAAATATATTGGGGTTTTGCGACAAGACAAATGCTATAGAAAAAAATTTCAGTACATTTTCAGCGTACTGGGTACATATTTGGAAGTACCGCGCAAAGTACTTGCACCCGGTACAATACGAGTACGACAGGGTTTTAGAAGTACCCATTATGAAGTATGCATTCTGAAATAAGTCATTGAACTGCCTGAAGTGAGGTGGCAAGTATCAAGAGTCCACATGAGATTCTACAGCTCAAATTGCGGCATTGTTCTCCAATCCAACACAGAAAGGGTTGACAGATATCACCCAACCCAAACCAATTCTTTTAGAATTTTTGTACTTTCTAGTAAGCAAACTTTTACAAACAAAAAGCACCAAAAAGGAGATAAAATCCTATACACTTGCAAGACCTAGAGCCTCTAAAGCCTCTACAAATCCGTAGCTACATTAAATTTCCAAATAATAGAACAAAAACCAAAAATACCTCTTCTAATTTTGCTCAACAGCTAGAGCTCTTGTAGGCTAGCAATGCTCCCACTTGATTAACATAAGATAATTCCAAAACTGAGAAAATTGATCTCAACAACTCACCAAACAGAGAGTGGAAAAGACAATCCTAAACACCTTCCCCTGCCTTTCCTTACACACAACACGTACTACGATTGCTTTTCATTTCTCCCGAAGGTTATAAATAGTTGCAACAGCTTCATGAGCATCTATCCAACCAAAAGAAAGGAACTTACTATACTTGCATGTGTTAAGCATAACCGATCTAACAACATAGAGTGAAATGCCAGTCAGGAAGGCTCTCGGATGTGTAAAGAAGGCCGAAAACCAGACAGCTAAAATCACATTGTCGACATCTCTTGGCTATCAATGAGCGAATGATGGCCTTTTTGATCTCATCCGTATTCCATTGAAACTTCAGAAAACCATCGAGGAAAAAAAAAACCGAGGATGAACTTCAAGGAACTAGATGGGTTCAAGAGTCAAGGAACCTCGAGCACCTATATAGTTTGGGAGCGCTCTGCTAGGCAGAAAGAATGTGTAGTAGGACTTTGAAAGGTTTCCTAAGGGAACCATTTCTGTATGGCTCGTCAGAATAAGCTAATGGCACTCCTGTAGTGATTCACATGGTTCTCAAAAAGACTACTTGTATACCGCCACATCGAGACTCTCTTTTGAAAGTGAGATCACCACCAACAGGGAAAGTCCCTCCTAATATAGTCCTTCTAAATATATCTTTCTCCTTCTTCGCTGACCAGGCTGCCATGTTACTGAGTTCAATTGAAAGAGAAAGGAATATTTTGAGCCCCAACAAAAAACGAGCCTATAGGCGGGGCATTTTTTGGGGGTAGCCCTCTTCCCATTACTCAATAGGGCAATTCCTTGCACATAATTGAGGGAACCATTGAAAGGTGACTAAAACACAAGAAATGGCGGCTACCCGAGCTAATGATAGAGAAAATAACACTTTTCAGCCAATGAGGTCTCACGATTCAAGCAGAAAAGATGGCCGAATGGTAAATGAGGCAGGTGGGGAAGGGTCTCTCAAATGAAAATGGGTGTATGGTTTCCAGATATGGAGAGAGTACTCCCACCAGACCAGAGCTAACATCTTGCGTTAGAACTAGTTAATGTCCGCTGCTAAAGTCCGAATTGTTCTCTCTTCTATAGGAAGTTGTTAGAGTTGACGATGGAAGGAATCCAATAGAGACTTCCTAAACCCCCCAGTTAAGTGATCAAATTTAATTTGATTTCGTTGTAGAAATAGCTCCCGCTTTGAACTTACTTCAAGGAAAGATAGGATTGGGAAATTCTGCCGATTCTGTAGCTTACATTATTAGAGGAAGGGGAAAGGACTTTTTTATAGAGAGGTGAGTAAGGGGGGCGGAGCTTGAGGCTTCTCAGCCGCAGGAACAAGAAACAAATCCTCAAAAAATGGAATTAGTTCACAATTACTACCACAAGAAAGTTGTCCCCTCATCACTTACCGCTATTTATTCTTAAATCTTGGAGCACTTCTAAAACTCCGGAATGGAAAGGTGATTCGTGTCGGTCTTGACACAAACTCCGAAAAATCTCAAAAAGTGTTTGGTCAAAATTGAATCTCTCTACAGCCATTCGCAGCAAAAGGTCAAGGTAAATAATCCTCAGGTGTAACCATGACTGTATCGAGGGACTACGATTACAAGAGCGGATACACAAACATGAAAAAGAAAACTACTTTCTTTCGAAAGAAAGGAGGGACCTTACTCCTCCAAAAACCTTTCTAGCAAGAAAAGGACCAATGATACATGCACTCTTCTATTTTCGTAAAAACATCCGTGTCCGATGGATATGACATGGGTCATAAAATCTTTATGATAATTAAAGGGAAAACAAAAGCTCACTCTATTTAGAAAATAAACATTCCGAATTTTCACATGAACCAACTCCATATTTTTCCTTTATCATATTTGATTGCAAGTACATTTGTAAATTATAGACACAATATTAACTTACAACATGTTATACTAAAGCAACAGAAGCAAGTTGTCCAATACACATATCCAAGTCCACCTTTTGGATATGATGCTTGGACAGGCAGCTACACTCAATAAGGAAAATGAGTCCATGAAAAGTAGTCTCCAACCAACATAAAACATCCCAGGGCTAAATTTCCCAATACTCCAAAGCCCTCAAAACAAAGGATTCAACATCGCAAAAATTTAACTCTAACCTGAATCCCAAGGTGAAAGAAATAGGCCCAGAAATACCTCCCCTAAAGGTCTATGGCTACCCCACAAATTAAGTCAACAGACATGGAGGAAGCTGCCGGTTCCATCCCAATTCTAAAAAACCATGTTCAGTAACTGTTTGAAATCTCCCGCTAGGAAATTTCAACAAAGTTCTAAAACTGAATAGCTACCAAACTGAAGGCAGGTCAAAAAAGAAATCCAAGGGAAACATGGCACTCCAAGGGAAGCGAAAGTGCCATCTTTCATCAAATGAGAAGGAAAGAACATAACGAAAACCACCACCAAAGCACACATGCTGATTACAAAAGGACACATAATTAACTCGTAAATTAGGGCTGAAAGATTAAACAGCTGAACAGTCTTTTGCCCAAAATACCTCTTAGCACCAACTACTACGTCATACCACGGCAACAAGCTACCTCTGCACTTGCAGCGTTGACTTGCTGACTCCAAGATGATCAGAAAACCGCTCATAGTTGTAAAATTCAGACTTTGTTCAGTGGCTTAATAACATTTACTTACAGCAACATAACATATGATATATGTAACGAATTTTCACAATTGTATTAACGAAATAAGAGAAGGAGAAGAAGAATAACCATACCCAGATCTGAAAAACTCCAAGGAGGTCGCCGAATTCTGGGTCTTGCTTGTAGAAAGAAAAAACTAAAACCAAACCCAAACCCAAACCCAAACCCAACCCAACCCAACCCAACCCACAGGTTCAGGCTGGCAAGAGAATTCCCCCGTTTCCCTTCCCTTCCCTTCCCTTCCCTTCAACTTTGGAACATTTTTCTGAGTTTAGATTTAGTTGGATGTATACCGAACAGACAAATTGTGCTAATAATTTAGTAATATTTCTCAATCGTCTGTTGGTCTTTGACTCTTGTGAGTTGTGAGATGTGTGGTCGACCAACTGAGGTTTTCGTTCTCTACTTTCTTAAGTTCCTTTTATTTTCTCTCTGTCTCCCACTCTCAATATGTATTTTGTGGATGTGAAGCCGGAAAATGATAATTGCCAATAGGGGGATTAGACGAAATTTAGACTTTAGTTTGAAGTGAGGGGAGGGTGGTGGAAGAAAAAATTAATTAGGTGGGCAAATAGAAAGAGAAGAGAGACATGTTTTTAATTATTTGATTTATTAAGAAGAAACAAAGATATTTTCATGTTCGTTAATTATAATTTAAAAAAATGAAATTTATAATATATTAATTATTTAATTCAATTTTCCTTTTATTTTTTTACTATTTTCTAGTAAATTTTGAAAACACCCCTCGATTTTAGTAAAATTACACTCCACATCGTTTTATGTTTTAAAATCACATTGAACACCTTTATATTTTTATTCCTTGTAACAACCGGATCCACTTGCATGTTGACCGTATGAAGAATTCTAACATCAGGAATATAAAGGCATGATATACCAATACCCTTCCTTCACACAAGGGTGTGAAAATGTCTTTAATACACTCTATTTGTTGACAAAAATACCCTCCATCTTTCTCTACATGTTTAATGCCTTATTTCCATTAACTTAAAAAAAATAGTTTATATATTAATTACTCACTTCCACTTAATCTTTTTGGATTTTTTTTTAATTTTACTAAAAAAAAATTTTTTTGTAAGTCTTATGATAAATTTTGTAGAATTATTGGTTCGTCTCAGAAAGAGAAACTTAATAAATAAATAATAATATGAAAAATAAATAATTCACTAATCGCAAAGTAATTTCTCTTTTAGATTATTTTTATCTTTTTAAAACTTTTTAGAGTTTGTATATTTTTTGTATTTTTTATTCCTCTCATAAAGACTTATCAATTACCTAACATTACAAGATGCAAACTAATAACAAACCAAGAAATAAATAATCACGAGCCCTGTATATGCATTCATAAAACACCAACAAAATCTCATTCAAAAAGCACCAACAAAATGAAGATAAGAAGTAGGATATTGCTATTCAAATGCCCATTCCATTGCACTACCAAGTATACAAAAGTTCATACACTGGTATAATCACCACCACCCTTGGTGAAACCATTACATGATATTAAAGATGGGTTGTACGTTGATCAAAAGCCAACATCAAAAAGGACCACCTGTGCACATTGCCCACTTACCAAAAATCACAATGGAACAAAAGGTCATCTATCCAATATAGTGTAAACCATATGTATCCAAAAAATCACTGTGAAACTATAACAAAATACCTCCTAATTATATATAATTTTCGTGCAACAAACTATACCAAAACACTAAGAGTGGGCCTAGAAACTTGCCCACTTTGAAGTACCAACATCTGACCCACCAACATGGCCTTTCATTGGGGCAGCAGTACCAGCTTGGCTTGAAACAAAGGGTGTGACACCAAAATTCATAAATGTTGACCTCCCAAAACTTGCAAAATCTGATGCAACAACCTTTGGCCAACACCCTCAATAAAAGAAGATAATTAAAAAAAGTATAGAATTATAGATAAGAAAACTAAATTACAGCTGAAAACAAAAATAGTAGAAGAGCTTGGATCAAAACAGAGGGGAATAAATAATTGCTTACTCTTTCTCGTTTAATTTTGCTAGAATTTGCTCGACCTATTGCCAGCCCTTGTATGAGTTCTTCTTCTTCTAATTGCAGTGCCACGACCCTTTTGTCTAGTTGCAGTTCCACTTCCTCCTCCTCTAGCTGCAGTGCTAGAAACCCTCGAGGATCCAAGATGAGCTATTTGACAACTCTTCTTGTTACGTCCAAACTTTTTACAATTGGAGCATTTGATAGTGTGTAGTTTTCTTTGGTTACTAGTTCCAGCTACAACTTCTCCTGGTTCCTTCCTCTCTCTTTTTTTGGGTCGACAAGATAAATGTCGCAGTGGCGGAGGACCAATAAGATCACCCATGGCAATTGGCCACAGGACTCATCAAGCATGGGGTGCACAATTTCTCCATATGCTTTTAGAAATATTTCCTTAGTAAAAGAGGAATAACAGTAGTGTTCAATGTTGAATATTTCGTAAATGAGTACAATTGTTGCATGCTTACAAGGCAATCCACAAATATCTCAAACTCCACATGAACATGTATTCCTATCAAAGAACACTATGTACCTAGTTGTTCCCTTGTTCACTTCAAACTCATCAACAACAGGAAAAACAATATCATAGTATACCTTGCTTGTTGTTTTAACTTATCTAACTTTTTCATGATACTTTGTGTGACTAGTGAGGTCCATGTACAACCTAATTCAAATTTCTTTCGAATCCTAGTCATAGAGTTCCGAAATCCTAGTCATAAAGTTCCTTTTGATGGAGTCTAGAAGTGTTAAAATTAGTTTTTCCCTTAAACCTCCAAACAAATGATTGAAGGACTCAGACAGATTGTTAGTGACATGGTCACTTTTGACCCTTGGATCAAATTTGTGCCCAGTCTAGCTGTGGAGTGGCATACCTATAAGACACTAATGTGCAGATTCACTTATACATTTAATTTCATTCATCAACTGCATGAAAAAAAGTCTCATTAGGAATTCTAACAGCTGCCCAAAATAAGTTCCTTAGCTCAATTTTCGGGTGCACTGATTTAAAGTTGTTGTAAAGATGTTGAGCACATCAACCCTGGATGGCACCAGGAAAAAATAGTTTGATTGCATCCCCAATACCTAAAAAATGAATAACACTAAAGTATGGAAAAATAAGGAACTTGACTATAAAATTATAGAGTAACTAAAGAATTAATAGTACGTTACCTTTTAGCCATTAGACTTGAAAGTCCATGTGCTATTATCAGGGAAAAGCCTAATGCATTCATGAAGATAGCTAAAGAAGAATGTCCAACTATCTTTAATCTTGGCCTCAACAACTCCAAAATGCAATTGGAAATATTCCATCATTCCCTTACAACAGCTACTAACACCTTGCCAGAAGGCCCTTTCAAATGGAAACCATTAACTCCAGTGAAAGGCCTACACTGTCACGCCCCAAATTTTCATATAATTAAAATCACAAATAATACTCATACTTCCATCAATATCCATTTCAAAATCAAGGGACACTACCGACCCAAGTTACATAACCATGATTTTCAAAAGATTAGAAGCCTCACTTGTGTTGACAAAATACATATGGAAGTTATATTGCATCTACCCAAAATATAAGTCCATGCAGAAGTGTAATGACTTCATCCACTAGTCTAGTCAAAGATCCCCCGCCAAGCAATTCATGCTACTCCTCCGCTACGGTACCTGAAATGGAGGGGTTGAGCTACACAGCCCAGTAGGAAAGTCTACACAAATATTATGAATACATGAAATGAAATGGCATGCCACCCAATACTCAATAATTACCTAAGTATGAACTCACACATTATATCGCAAATCATGCCCTTACAACCTATCCACACATGTCCTCATCAACTCAACCAGTGCTCCAGTCAATGTCCACCCAAGACTTTCAGATTTCTTCATAAAAACCTTATCATCCATTCCTTTCACAAACTCAGGACGTTCTCGTGCTAAGTATCTCACATTTCTCAATTCTCACCACTCGTATCATCTCAAAGGTTTTCTCACCAACTAGCACTTCAACCCACGGTAGCTAAGAAACATCAAAAGATAACTAGTATGCACCCGAAAGGAAGCCAGACGATGTTAAGATTCAGCAAACACGTCTCCAGCCGGAGGCTAGTCGAAGCTAGTACACATTTCTCATTTTGTTTCTTTCGTTCATACTTACCATCCAAATCTAAAGTCACATAAAAATGGTCCATAAACCCCATGCGGTTCAGCAATTTAAAGGTCATACACTCTACGATATCGACATCATTTTTCCGTTCTAGCAATAAGAAAATGAACGACATAGCATGTAATAGCAACTGTGCACCACACGTCATCCACCGACAGACTAACATGTCTTTCAAGCCGAATCCTCATCACACATTTCACAATCAAGTCGTTTCCTTAGAACTCATTATCAACTCACACTAGCGTGTCAATCTCGACAAACAAGGCACATCAACATACTGGTCTGTCAACCGTACTCTACTCCGAACCCCAATTATTCTAAAGTCTCAAGGCACTCCCAGGTTTCTCATTCTTTCACGGAACCAAAGAATCCTTCACAACACGAAGACATAGTAGATCACCTCTAGACATGATAACAAGGAGCATAAGCCCAAGGGAGAAGATTTTCTCCCACGAATATCTCACAACCCGATTCAACCCTCAGTCAAAGGTACGGTATCTCGCATGCATGTCTAAGCCTAAGGATAGGTAGGCAACTTTCCTATGAGGGACACAAGGGTGATAGTAATCTCGATGCCGGTTCACCTCCATATAAGGGCATACTCGTCAACTCGTCGAAATGTGGTTCACATCCAATTCTAGCGTTACCCGATAACCTCACAAAATATAAGATTTTCTCTCAATGTGACACCATCGATTCTTGTTTAAAACTCCCAAAACAACTTCCATCTCGTAGGTCAAAACGTTGTCCTTACCCGATTCCCGACTCAACCCCGACCATCCTCAAGATGTCATTGAATTCCTCCAATCCCTCATGGTCCATTGTATAATTTCTTCCAATCAAAAGTCATACCGAACAAGTGTCCGTCGACACTCTCTAATCACGCACAACTAGCCCAAACTCATAGACTCGATGTGATGTACAAATAATTGTGCTACAAGCCCGGTGAGAAAATCTATGCCAAGAATATACGCGTGGGAGATGCATGGCATGCACAATTATCATGGTATAACGATGCATCACTTTCATATGTCATACACAACCACACGAATGACAATCCGCCATTCGCCAATACACATACGATAACCACACCTCATGATCAACCCATCGCTCACATCCAATGCCAATCGAATATAATTATACAAGTCAAAGTGGGTGATACTCTAGCACTTCTCCCAACGGAAGCTAGACAATGCCGATTCTTGGCGTCTCCTAGCACATTCCCGTCCGGGTACTAGTCTCACTGTCCGCCTAGCACATTCCCATCCGGGTACTAGTCTCATGGTCCGCCTAGCACATTCCCATTCCGGGTACTAGTCTCATGGTCCGCCTAGCACATTCCCATTCCGGGTACTAGTCTCGTTGTCCGCCTAGCACATTCCCATTCCGGGCACTAGTCTCCTTGCGCATTTCATTCCCAACAATGTATGACAAATCATGAAAATCCACATCACGTTCAATAATTTCATTCGTACACAACCAATCCCAAGTAATCTATATTCATATCAAAACACCAAATAACGACATTCCACGGCATAATACGTAACAAAAATGAACTCAGTACGCAAAACAACCGGCCGCCCGGTCACCGTCCGGTCCCGTCCGGACGCCGGGCCGGCTCCGTCCGGACGCCGAGCTTCCCCGTCCGGACGCCCAATCTACTACCTCTCTGTCCAAAATCCTGGGCCAGCCGTCCGGACGCCCCTAGGTCCCGTCCGGACGCCCGAGCACGATCTGCAGAAAACTGCGCGATTCGCAGATTTCTCCACCGAACCAAATCACACCAAAACAGCAATCTAACCATGAAATAGGTACCAAAACACTTCACAAACACATAATACAAGGTAGAAATCCCTACCTCAAGCTTTGAAATGGGAGATCTTGCTCAAAGAAAGAAGCCCTAGCTTTTGGTGATGCTCCTAAGCTCGAATCCGCACCTTCCGAGCTTTACTCCACGATCCGGCCTTGGTTCCTCGTCAAGCACGATGCAAAGTCCCGGGTTCTCCAAGGAATTCGCAAATGGTGAATAGAGATGGGTGGATTTGTAGAGAGAAGGGAGAAGGAGCAAAGGGTTCTTGAGAGGGTTTGGGAAAAACAAAAGGGAAGGCTCTCCCCCCCCTTCCTAAAAAAATCAGATTTTAACTCTCCCAAGGACACCCACGTAAACAACCAAATAAGGATACGCGTACGAAATAACGCAAAGGATTCCGGGCTCAGTTCCTATGATCATAATCCGATATATAACACACTTAATTAAAGTTATTTATCCGAAATAAACTTTAAATTAATTATTTCAAAAACTCAAATTTTCCGGGTCCTTACATCCTCCCCTCCTTAAAGAAATTTCGTCCTCGAAATTTAAGACAATATACCGACACCGATACTTCTACAACCAATCCACAAGTCAGACACAGATACTCCCAGATACGGACACACCGCTATTTTCTCAATCTTTACTATAAAACCGATCCGTGCTTCCGCAAAGCTCAACGGATGCCGACTGTCAAGTCATTATGTTCTAACAAATCAATCAAACACATCAATTCGACTCATGCATACACCATGCTCAATGAGTATCTAACAACCGACGCACAATCAAATTATCAAATTCAATATCTCCTATTCACGATAATCGTGACTCCACAAGTCCACGACCACCTCGATCGTGACATCACAAGTCCACAGAACCAAATTAACACGTGCTAGCACAACTCACATATCCACATCTAACTATCAAGACTATCAAGTCCAGGAAATCAACAAAACGTGTCAATGCGGCCCATGCATCACAACGCAAAACTAGCATATCACAGTCAATCGTCATCAAGTATATGACTACCCTGTCCGCACGACCCACAATCCTCAAACCAAAAACAAGTGCAAATCTCAAACGGATACGACATATATGGATGTCACATAAACAAATGAACTCCCAAAAACCACAACGGTTCACCGTAACAAAGTAAACTCGCGCGCCTTCCTATCAAGGAACCCAAACGCAATCCTTTGCTTCTAGTCAACTAGTCGAGTCTCACTTCCTTAAATCGATATCGTCGATTGAGCCACCAAACCGCACACGGACATCCTCTTTCCAAACTTCTCAAAAATCAAATGATTCAAAACTCCAAGTCTCACAACCCTTACAATCCTCCTCGTTGAATGCTCCCAATTTCATCATTGCAAAACGACGAAAACACAAGGGCGGTAATGGTATCGGCAAACAAGTCTATCGATGACTCAACCCTTCTCTTTCGAAGACGAACCACGTAACTCTCCCATCAACACATACCAACTATCATAAGTCATCCTCATAACACTCAGCACGTAGGTATCAACATACAACTCTAACGTTACACTCACGAACCAATCTTAAAAGAATCCAGACTCCCATCGTTCTCCATGTCCTCCAATAAGATCACTAACACTTATCTATGGTGAACAACCATGATCCCAAATCCAAAATGCATGTAAAGATACGGCCACGATAGCAAATTCATGCTCTACCATCAATAAGAGACAACCCGAGCAAAAGGCCAACGAGAACAACGTACCCCTCACACCATGAGTCTCTGGATGGTTACTGAGGAACCCTGTTCATGCTCAACCCAATAATTCTAACCCTTCCGAACTCTGGCAGTCGTAAGGAACTCGCCTCTCGACACGCCTCGCGATTACAGAGATGACCTCGTAGTAGTTCCGCCTAATCTCATGCCTCAGAAGCATTGTACCACAATATAAAGAAACGTAATTGCAAGTCACACTATCACTATCATCAACCAACACAAAATCAACGGCTAGAACAACTCCCCAACACAGGTCCACAAGTGAACGCAAAACTCACGCCTAGAGCGACTCCCCAACACGGGTCCACATCGTTACACTACTCTCAAGCAATAGAGAATGCAAAGTCAATCAACTCTATGCGCACAAGCACACTTATACCATGCCAAAGGCAACCAATTTTGAACCCATGAGACTAAGTGTCTCCCCACGGTCTCAAGGTATTCTAACCTATAGCTCTGATACCAAGTTGTCACGCCCCAAATTTTCATATAATTAAAATCACAAATAATACTCATACTTCCATCAATATCCATTTCAAAATCAAGGGGCACTACCGACCCAAGTTACATAACCATGATTTTCAAAAGATTAGAAGCCTCACTTGTGTTGACAAAATACATATGGAAGTTATATTGCATCTACCCAAAATATAAGTCCATGCAGAAGTGTAATGACTTCATCCACTAGTCTAGTCAAAGATCCCCCGCCAAGCAATTCATGCTACTCCTCCGCTACGGTACCTGAAATGGAGGGGTTGAGCTACACAGCCCAGTAGGAAAGTCTACACAAATATTATGAATACATGAAATGAAATGGCATGCCACCCAATACTCAATAATTACCTAAGTATGAACTCACACATTATATCGCAAATCATGCCCTTACAACCTATCCACACATGTCCTCATCAACTCAACCAGTGCTCCAGTCAATGTCCACCCAAGACTTTCAGATTTCTTCATAAAAACCTTATCATCCATTCCTTTCACAAACTCAGGACGTTCTCGTGCTAAGTATCTCACATTTCTCAATTCTCACCACTCGTATCATCTCAAAGGTTTTCTCACCAACTAGCACTTCAACCCACGGTAGCTAAGAAACATCAAAAGATAACTAGTATGCACCCGAAAGGAAGCCAGACGATGTTAAGATTCAGCAAACACGTCTCCAGCCGGAGGCTAGTCGAAGCTAGTACACATTTCTCATTTTGTTTCTTTCGTTCATACTTACCATCCAAATCTAAAGTCACATAAAAATGGTCCATAAACCCCATGCGGTTCAGCAATTTAAAGGTCATACACTCTACGATATCGACATCATTTTTCCGTTCTAGCAATAAGAAAATGAACGACATAGCATGTAATAGCAACTGTGCACCACACGTCATCCACCGACAGACTAACATGTCTTTCAAGCCGAATCCTCATCACACATTTCACAATCAAGTCGTTTCCTTAGAACTCATTATCAACTCACACTAGCGTGTCAATCTCGACAAACAAGGCACATCAACATACTGGTCTGTCAACCGTACTCTACTCCGAACCCCAATTATTCTAAAGTCTCAAGGCACTCCCAGGTTTCTCATTCTTTCACGGAACCAAAGAATCCTTCACAACACGAAGACATAGTAGATCACCTCTAGACATGATAACAAGGAGCATAAGCCCAAGGGAGAAGATTTTCTCCCACGAATATCTCACAACCCGATTCAACCCTCAGTCAAAGGTACGGTATCTCGCATGCATGTCTAAGCCTAAGGATAGGTAGGCAACTTTCCTATGAGGGACACAAGGGTGATAGTAATCTCGATGCCGGTTCACCTCCATATAAGGGCATACTCGTCAACTCGTCGAAATGTGGTTCACATCCAATTCTAGCGTTACCCGATAACCTCACAAAATATAAGATTTTCTCTCAATGTGACACCATCGATTCTTGTTTAAAACTCCCAAAACAACTTCCATCTCGTAGGTCAAAACGTTGTCCTTACCCGATTCCCGACTCAACCCCGACCATCCTCAAGATGTCATTGAATTCCTCCAATCCCTCATGGTCCATTGTATAATTTCTTCCAATCAAAAGTCATACCGAACAAGTGTCCGTCGACACTCTCTAATCACGCACAACTAGCCCAAACTCATAGACTCGATGTGATGTACAAATAATTGTGCTACAAGCCCGGTGAGAAAATCTATGCCAAGAATATACGCGTGGGAGATGCATGGCATGCACAATTATCATGGTATAACGATGCATCACTTTCATATGTCATACACAACCACACGAATGACAATCCGCCATTCGCCAATACACATACGATAACCACACCTCATGATCAACCCATCGCTCACATCCAATGCCAATCGAATATAATTATACAAGTCAAAGTGGGTGATACTCTAGCACTTCTCCCAACGGAAGCTAGACAATGCCGATTCTTGGCGTCTCCTAGCACATTCCCGTCCGGGTACTAGTCTCACTGTCCGCCTAGCACATTCCCATCCGGGTACTAGTCTCATGGTCCGCCTAGCACATTCCCATTCCGGGTACTAGTCTCATGGTCCGCCTAGCACATTCTCATTCCGGGTACTAGTCTCATGGTCCGCCTAGCACATTCCCATTCCGGGTACTAGTCTCGTTGTCCGCCTAGCACATTCCCATTCCGGGCACTAGTCTCCTTGCGCATTTCATTCCCAACAATGTATGACAAATCATGAAAATCCACATCACGTTCAATAATTTCATTCGTACACAACCAATCCCAAGTAATCTATATTCATATCAAAACACCAAATAACGACATTCCACGGCATAATACGTAACAAAAATGAACTCAGTACGCAAAACAACCGGCCGCCCGGTCACCGTCCGGTCCCGTCCGGACGCCGGGCCGGCTCCGTCCGGACGCCGAGCTTCCCCGTCCGGACGCCCAATCTACTACCTCTCTGTCCAAAATCCTGGGCCAGCCGTCCGGACGCCCCTAGGTCCCGTCTGGACGCCCGAGCACGATCTGCAGAAAACTGCGCGATTCGCAGATTTCTCCACCGAACCAAATCACACCAAAACAGCAATCTAACCATGAAATAGGTACCAAAACACTTCACAAACACATAATACAAGGTAGAAATCCCTACCTCAAGCTTTGAAATGGGAGATCTTGCTCAAAGAAAGAAGCCCTAGCTTTTGGTGATGCTCCTAAGCTCGAATCCGCACCTTCCGAGCTTTACTCCACGATCCGGCCTTGGTTCCTCGTCAAGCACGATGCAAAGTCCCGGGTTCTCCAAGGAATTCGCAAATGGTGAATAGAGATGGGTGGATTTGTAGAGAGAAGGGAGAAGGAGCAAAGGGTTCTTGAGAGGGTTTGGGAAAAACAAAAGGGAAGGCTCTCCCCCCCCCCTTCCTAAAAAAATCAGATTTTAACTCTCCCAAGGACACCCACGTAAACAACCAAATAAGGATACGCGTACGAAATAACGCAAAGGATTCCGGGCTCAGTTCCTATGATCATAATCCGATATATAACACACTTAATTAAAGTTATTTATCCGAAATAAACTTTAAATTAATTATTTCAAAAACTCAAATTTTCCGGGTCCTTACATACACCGAGTGAGAAAACTGACTTTCATAGCTTGATGGCACATATTTTTAAGGGTCAACGCGAGAAATTAGCTCAAAATATTTTTTGAAAATACTTGATCCATTGAAAAAAATTATTCCTGTCAGCATTTATTAAAAACTGTTTAGATCAAGCTCTTGTTAATATTGTCTTGAGCCGATTTCTTGAAAGGACCCCTAAAAATATGTTCTAAACACATTGAACGGTTTGGATTATCAAAATTTGATCAGAAAATAAGAAATTTGCACCGTAGCAAAAAAATGGATTCCTTATTTTATATATATACTAGTAATCAGCTTGCGCTATGCATGGGTCAACAGAGTCGGTCCTAAGGAAAAGCTCAAGAAGAAATAACTTAGAGCCCCTAAAAAAATCCCACAAATAAGGGCCCGAAATATTTGATCATCTTTAATATATTAGGCCTCTAATTTTTTGTTTCAAGTTCACCTTTATATAAAATAGGCACAATACAAGTCTTAAGAGGCCCCAATTGAAAGGTTCGCTTTGAGCCCCCAGAATCTTAGGGCCGTCACTGAGTCAACATGGTCAATATGTATTATGCACGAATATTTGAAAGTTAAGCGAAAAAATTACGGAGTTTATTTTTTTGTTATGCCACAGCTTCCTCTTCTTATCGTGTCATTTTGATAATCAATATGAAAACACTAAAGATATATTAACATGTATCATATAAAGTCAGTCAACAAAGAGAGAGAATCACTCTCCTATTGAAAAATGAATCAATTCAGTGAATGTCCAAACTTTTCAAAATAATAAAAACTTTGAATTCAACCATATATGGTAAATCATTTTTTATATTTCAACAAAGATCCTTTACAATAAAAAATCTAATTTTCCTCATCTTTCATTTTCTTTTTTAATTTGAGGATTGTTGATCGATTGTGTGTATATATATATTTCTTCATATTTTACAATTTTTACCTGACTTACATATGTTATTTCAAAATCAATACAGAAGCTATGTTTACTCAAATGCTAAGCAGGTTTTAGTTAGTGTATTGTGTTTATTGAGTATTAACATGAAAATATATTAAAACAGTAATTGTTTTTAGAAAATGTCGACGAAGAATACTATTGAATGAAGATATATCCTTCATCTTATGATTAATTATAGACCAAATAGAGTATTGAAACGTGAGGATTATTTGGGAGAGATTTTAATTTACCTTCTTGGAATGCAAAATGAAATTGACAATTGGAGTACAAAAATCGTACTTGATGCACAAAAAACTGGTTTTAAGCATTTGTTTCTTGAAAAGTAGAAGTTGATATGATAGAACTTGACAATTTTTTTTTATAAGAAAGTACTATAAATATTATTTGTGACGTTTGTGCATGTCAATATTTTTTTATACAATTTTAAATATATTTTTAAAAATATTCTATTTAGTTGTATTTTAGAAAAATGAATCGGTGAAAAATATTATCAATTCATAATTTTAAGCTGCCTAAACAGTGAATTGATATGAATTTATGCAAACTCATAAGTTCATGGAAAACACCCTTTGACAATGACTAAACCTTGGATAATGTTCATTAGATTTCTGGGATTTAAATAAAAATTTGTGAGAATAAGTTTATTTGTTTTTTATGCAATTTTCGGAGTGTTTTAAGTAATTTGCAAATATGATATCTCGACTTGAAATAAACCTTGTTCTGAAATCAGAATTTAATTAATCGTGTTGAATTTCATTGCCGCAGGCTTGTTCCTTATCTACCTCATGGTTTTTGGTGTAGAGATGTCTGAAAAGCTCCAAAAGTTGTCCCTCTTTCTTGGCTCTTCCTCGAGGGGTTGGGAGTAGGGGCAGAAGAAAGAAAGAGAAATGAAGATTTATTTCCTTTATAAGTCTCGAGAACGTAGGACATAATTATATTTATAGGAATAGCTATACATGACTTAAGACATAACGAAAAAATAGAAGAAAGATGGACAGGAACTGAGAATGGCGTAGGAGTTAACGGGCTTACAAGGCAGGTCGGGAGAACTGTGGGGGAAGACGAGAAAACTCCAATAATTAGGATATGTGCAGTACTACTAGTTTCACAAATTGCTTTAATTCTCAAGACTCAAGATCTTTAGTTCGTATAAATTAGTTTAGTTCTTAATGCAAAATTGAATTTATTCGATTCATATTGATCACCATATGAATCAGTTCCAATTTATATTCACCCTATAGATCTTTTATTGCAAATATTTTAAGGAGTTCTTAGATCTCTTGTTTGCCGCTTCTCTTTGTCCTTATTTCTCGGATATGAAATTAGGCAATGAAATTAATTTAACTATTATGTCAAGCTACCGCATCAAATTGAATCCTAATCACTTAAAAATTGCTCCTTTGTTTAAAATGTAATCATGTTTAATATTATTCGCTCAAACTTTATTTCATAAGTCTCACAATTTGTAGTACTGATTAAATTTTTTATAAAAAATCTGATGCGACGGATTTTAAACATAAAATCTATTTGGTTCAATTAGATCATCCTGACCTTTTTAACGTCCAAACGAGTCTCTAAACTAGAATGTTTTATCTTTAAGAACAAAATAAAAAAATAAAATCACCTCCAAAATCAATAATCACTAAAATTAGAAAGCATTAGGGCCGAACTAGATAAGGCCTAGGCAGCTAACAAGTAATGAGTATTGATGTCTCGACGAAGAAGCCAAGAATAGAGCCGGCCACCTCTGGGATAATCTCTTTTTTCAACGACGACTTAGATAGAGTCCAACAACCACACAACAACATCGTGGTTGTCACAATTTATCTCAGTCCTTGCAACATGAGACGAGTTCTGATTGATCATGAGAGCTCGACTGAAATCCTTTACTACTCTCTTTTTAATAGGATAGAGCTATCAGAGAAAAATTTACTACCAACTGAGGTCCCATTGGTTGGATTCAATGGAGCCCGATCTAGCCTATTGCAAAGTTTATCCCAGTCCGAGCTGGGTCAATCACGGTTAATTGTGATTTTGTGGTCGTAGATGTGCCGAGTCCATACAACGCAATCTTGGAGCGCGTCTGGCTGAACAAGATGAAGGGAGTAGTTTCAACCTATCATCAGGTTTTAGATTTCCAAGAACACACGGTGTGGAAGACGTCTTGGGAGACCAAATTGCGGCTAAGAAGTGTTACGTCCCCCCTGTTAAGAGTGGGTAGTCTTGCAGCGAAGAAGTACTCATTTAAAGGAATTGGGTAGTCTTTTTTATCCTATTGAGTGTTACCATTCATGGCTATTACATTATTCATGGTATTCCAAAGTATGAAGATAGAGGCATACCCTGAGAACATTGCCACCGAAGCTGTTGAGGAAGAAAAAACGAAAGAACCTTAACTATTCGAATAGTTGTTAGATGACTTTATTTTTGAAAAGATTTTCAAGATGTAACCTGGACTAAGTATTTAATTCGAAACTTTTATGAGTTGCAACATCTTCAAACTTTTATGATTTGTCCCTCATGCCTATAGGGCATGTTTGATCATTCAGAAAGATGAATGAGATCAAAAGGTGGAAAAACACAGAAACCCTCGTGGTCTCCATTGTTCAAGTCTGGTTGTTTGTCGAACACTCAGAGCTAACGATCGAATTAGACAAACTAAAATGAAAGGACTGAATACCTTGAAAAGAAAGCATAATAAAATTCTTACCGGAATATTAATAAGTATAAATAAAGAAACTAAATTATCTGCTGATCCACTGTGGAAACTTGTTACAATGCTTTGCAGTTGTTCTTCTCCATAAAAAAAAAAGGTCCAAAATAAATTCCGTAACTGAAACTGATCAAATCTGCTTAATAGATCACTTCATTGACTATTTCAAATACAAGCACAGAATGAAACCATGACAGGCCTTATTTACACTCATCAATCTGTTCTAGTATGTCTATTGAGGTCATCCTCATAAGCAATGAATAGCTCTCACCCCCATTTTACTTACTCGATTCATGATTTTCATCGTGCTAGGTTTGGCATAACACTATTAGGTGCCATGCTTGAGTCCTCATCGTAGGAAAAAATAAACGAAGGAGGAGAAGGTTCCTCGGAGCTAAAAAGACATACAAACTGGTAAAACTTCTATTCCACATCATGATATCATTCCTAGTGCATTGTGAGAAATTATTTAAGTCGGCTGCTTTTTTTTTTTTTTGAGTTATCTTTCATTTACTTCTTCAGAGAGCTGAGGACTTGATTTTATCTTCCACCTCGAGGTAGACCAAATTCATACACACAATGAACAAAATTCAAAGCAATTGACCTAAAAATCAGAAGGCGAGTCACGTAGTATGATAACGGACAAAAGACAATCTTACTGCAAAGAATTAAGATAAAGCGAATCACATCCTGTATAGAAGAAAAGCAGTGTCTTTGCTATACCCAAAATGTTAGTACCTCTAATTTACAGCTTGAGAGAAGTTAGTTCGGGTACAATTTCTGGTGTTTTTGCAGACCAGACCACAGGCACTTCCACTATGAGGTTGTAATGGAATGACTAAACATCTATAAGTCTCTACGATCATAACAAGGTGACCATCAATTAAAACATTTGCTAGATCCCATACCGAGTGATTCCATGGAATTAACTTGAACAACTTGCATTGTCATACCTGATTCACCCCAAATCAAAGATGTAGGGGTGGAGTCCATGTTTAGCATCTGTTTCTTCACTCCAGGTGGAGAGCCTCCGAGAGGTAATCCCCCAGGACTCTCGTGTGAGGTCAGGCAGCTCTCAGTGGAACAATCAGCCCTCTGGGATTGGGGATGGATTCCAGGCGACACTTCTTTAGGGTATGAGCCCAGAGGACTGTGGGAGAAACATGGTGGTGCCACTGTTCCCAAGTCTTCACTATTCTGTTTCTCAATCTCCGTTATTGCAGCTCCAATAATGTGATCGGCAAGCATCTTGCATGTTCTTTCCAGCATGGCCAGATATCTTTGTTCTGCCTCCTGGCGTATCTGCAAGTGCTTCTCAGCCTGCAAAACAACGAGTTTGACAATGTCGACATACTTGGAACACAAACCCGGGACATTAACTAACCATGCATACCATTAAAGGAAATCAAAAGCTCTCCTTACAACCACCTCCAAAATTGTACTAGTATATTGATGAATATACAAACAATTCCACTTCTCTGCAAATGAAGGGAACTTACTTCAACTTGCAGATGCAGTTTACTTTGTACTTCCATTTGAGCTCTCAATGCCTCCTTGACTTCATAACCCCTAAACATGGCATCTTTCCATCAGATATTCTACAGGTCTCAAGCATTGCAATAAAGCTGACAATTCATCAGCAACTATAATGCTCTTCAAGGAAAAGAAAATGCAGTTGAAGAAAACAAGAGTTAGGTCTTACTCATTAATATCAGAAGTTGGCAAGCTTGGAGAAGCATTACTGGTGTAAGGTCTTTCTATAAGGTAAGAAGCTGAGATTCCTTCGACTCAGTGGCAAAATGAATCAGTTTAAAGGCTAATAAACATGAAAAGTTGCTCACCCAGTTTGTAATAGAAATAAACCTACCATCTTTAGAAGCCTCACCCAAATCTTTCGCAGATTGCTTACCTAGTCTGTATTTCTGTGGCACCACAAAGAAACATCAGAGCCAAGTAATTCGGTAAGATTGTACCTTTCATACCAAGCATTGTTAGTTTGTTGAGTGGCATAAAAAACCAGATCATTAACAATGGAAACAAACCTGGAGGTGACTTTTCAAGTGGAAAAGAGTCAGTCCCTTTACACTCATTGTCCGCATTATAGCCTTTGGTGTAGCTTCTGCAAGTTTTTGCAAGTGATATAAGAATAAAAAACGCAATAGCATATTATAGACTTAAAAACCCAAAGAATCATCACCAAGAATAGTAGCTTTTCACAGACTATTTAAGAAAACGGCAACTCTTGAACAGCTCATCTTACTGTAACTAGGAACTTTTGACCTGTTCCCCAGCCTAAACAGGCCGAGCCCAACCTGGAATTCAGCATTGGCTGATAAACAAGCTGAGCTAGAGAGCATTGGACTTAGCCTGATTACTCTCATCAATGAACAAGCATATTCATGAAGCTCTAATAGCATGAATCATGATCCTTCACCAAAGTCAACCAACAAAAGCAGTCTTAACATTAACAATAATTCAAAAGACATACTTCCGTTGGGCATACAGATGATAAGGAGCAACAAAGTAGGTCCAGCAGTTACGTAACCAACCGAGTCAATGCCAAATACAGGAGGAACCAATCTCTGAGGTGCACATAAACATTGGATTACAGACCAGCTTGGTTATCCAAATTAACGGACTTCAGGAAATGAAAGCCAAAGAAGCCAGAAGTTCAAGATTGGACGAAGCTCAAACTGCATCTATGTTCATAAAACTAAATTTTAAAAGCCTATTACTTGTCTCAGCACCATTTGTAAGCTGATTGCCCACCAATAATAAAGAAACAGAAAGAGAAATTTTTTTGTGCATAACATGACCCTGATGAGGTGTGGAATAGTGGTGGATGGTGGTGTACGAGAATGAAGAGGAGCGCATTTCCATGATTGACTGAAATGAAAACATGTTAGTTTGGAGGAGACTTAACCAATTAAAGCCCTTGCTTGAGAAAAATGGCAGGAAATGGTTAATGCAACGTACATGAGATGGCCAGTCCTATTAGACAGAGGAAGGCAAATCTTTGTGAAATTGTGTTCTTATGCTTAAAAGCCACACCAGATACCAGCTAGAATTCTCAGCTAAAGTTCAAGGGGCAATCACGCAGTAACAAGTACATTGAGATTTCACCTCCATACCTCCCTGCAACGCTTCACAGCGAGGATCACCAGGTGGTTAGGCCAGTAGGGAGTAGCAATTAATAAGACTAGTCCCTAAACTTTGTACTAGAGGGACTGCTGTCCTAGTTCAGATACCATCCCACTGAATATTGCTGGGGCTAAATTGACTCATTGAACGATAATAATAACCTAAACAGGAAAATAAGAAGAGCCATGACAGATATCCCTACTATTTCTATTAGTGGTTTCATGGATCTCAGATCAATGAAATCCTGGCAAGAGAATAACAACTTAAGATACGAAAAGGCATTGGAAGCAGTGCCCTGGAAACCTAAAGCAAGGGTTTGAAGGTCTTCAAGGATCTTTGGTCATAATAGCAGGGCAACACATCTCAAACAACAGCTTAACTTCTATATTTAGACTCATAACTGGAAGGACAAGGCAACTTACGAGGAAATCTTTTGTATTCCCTGAGAATCTCAGCATCAATACACTGTGCGGCCTATTCTCCTACAATTCGAATAGACTCCTAGTCCAGAACCATTGTTGCATTCCTGCGATCATCAGAGCCACGCATTGGAATTTGGAAATAGAGATCATGAGGCCAACGCAAAGATGTCTATCTCGCTATTGGCAAAAGTAAGGCTTCCTTTAAAGAGTATCATTTTCCCATTACTAGAAGAAGGATCTTCCAGGTCAGATCTCCTTCTTTTGGGTAATTGAGATTGTATTAAAAGAACAACAATCTGTAGACCCTGACAAATTGTCACTACACAATCTGTAAGGTTAAAGAACTTCACAAAAGAAAAAAGGATACATCCTTGACCCTGACATCATATACGATTTGATCACCAATCCAATTAGGGACCTGTGAATGCCTTTAAACACCGTGATTTTGTCTCATCACAATCGTAATATACCAAAGCAGCCCAGTAAGATATCCTCCATTGTAACTCATACGCACAGATGGGCCAGATAAAGGTCTGCACCTATCGGCCAGCTTGACCAGGGACGCTACTCGAGGCATGGTATACGCAACTAGAGGCTATTTTATAGTCTAAGAAGGACGATGGGATCATTTGGCCTGTTGGCTTAGAGTAAGGGAACACCCTAGGTGTCGAAATTATCCATACCTTGACCTACCGACTGACAAGACCTTTGTCTCGGACTCTTGGGCTATCAGTTTAAAGAGGAAATTATATCAAATGATTCCTCAAGACATGTTAAATCTCCATATTAAATGTTCAACCCAAGCACTGCTCATGTTACATGAACTTGTTTTGCATAACCTATCAACAGAAAAGCCACCTTACCCACTCTATAGCAAATTTGCAACAAATAAACACTAACTATTCCAAGTAAAATTATGTAACTAGCATCCGTTGGGATAACAGACAATCAAGTTAATTGCAATCATAACTGAAATGAGGGTATCGGAGACAATAAACTAATTGCGAATCAAATTCAAGACAATGGGATGCTACTGTTTTGAAATCCGTATTCCCTCCATTCTCAATTGTTGGTCCATTTGGGTAATAGTGTTCGCGATTAGATAGAAAAAAGTACATTCAGAAATACTTTTGGAATTATTCACACCATTCAAAAATCACAATTAGAACATTTAAAAGATGTAAAATATTTGCAAAATGTATACAAACACATCACTGAAAATGGACCAACGAGCAAGCAACAAGTGTATGTTTAGTTAGATGAAATCAGTGTTGGGATGGAATAGCTATTCCAGTGAAATTGTGATTCGCTTGGTTGGTTCACCAAAAATCTATGGAATGCTCATTCTGAATTGAATCACCTTTCCCTCAAATGAAGAAATAATCATACCATTAGAAAACCAAGGAATCATCATTCCATTCCATTCCATTCCATTACAATGTATTAGTGAGTCAAATACAATATTATTTCATTACTGTATATAAAATATGATCATATAAATTTCACAACTACAAGAAAAAATAGAAGTATCTTCTTTCTGATCCTCCTTTTTCGCTCTCTCTCACTTGACCCACTATTGACAAAGATCTCCAAGCTTCTCTCTCCTAAACCTCTTCTCTCTCTCTCTTTCCCCTCTCAATTAACCCACGCTTCATATAGGTCCCAAGTCTTCTAACTCCTCCCTCCACTCTCTTTCGCAATTAACTCACTTTTCATAGAAATTTCCAAGTTTTCTGTCTCCTCACCCCTTCTCCATCTCTCAATTGACCAATTCTTTTAGAGATTGCTATCTAAAGAAATTCTTGGTTACAACCTAAATAGCAAATTCAAGTCACATCCTCATTTCTTGATTCCTATGCACAGCCAAACATAGGAATAAGAATGATCATAGCAATCGCATTTCATTCAATTCCCTTTCAGCTATATTCTATTCAAGTCCAACATTGATTACCTTGAACCATAAAGGCTTACGCCAGAATGTAAGTAACATCAGTATATAATATGCCCGGATCTAATGACACATAAATTGCCAAAAAAAAAAATTAAAGCCCCATTAATGAAAACAGTTGATCCGAAAGATTCACAGAGAGGAGAAAGGCACTAACAGCCCTTTTTGGATTGCCAGAAAGGGTGGAGAAATAGCAAGAAAGGAGAACCCTATGACTTGTTTGGATAGCTAAAAGAGACGACAAAATTGCGAGAAAGGTTGAGAAATGAAGAAAAAAGAACTGTTTTTATTGATCCATTTTATTTCCCACCAAATCCCACTATTTCTATTTTTATTAGTCAATTATAATGAGATTTGGTGAAAAAGTCGTTCTTTATTTTTCTCTCCATTTCTCACCATCTCAAGGGCCAGACTAAAAGGAGGCAAATCAGAGAGCAACTCAACCTAGAAGGAGAAAAGTAAACAGCTTCTTTTCGCTTAAGGAGGAGGGGGAATAAGAAAAAAAGATGGGAAATACTAACTGCTGGGGCCTCCAAGCTGAGTAACGGCGTCAATGAATCGTTCGTGAAGGTCAGCTGTCCAGCGGAGTCGAGGTTTAGGATCGGAAGTGAGAACGAGGCATGGGTCCCCTTTGTGCTGATTCGAGATAATACCACCGCCACCAGCAGCGGAAGCAGCAGCTTCACCAGGAATATCATCCTCCTCATCCCGAGAAACGATCCCTTCGTGGTGGGGCTGAAACAACCTGCAGGGAAACATCTGTGCCAAATTCCCCCCGCTCAAACAGCACCAAACTCCCAAGACTGGAAAATAATGGAAGGGGGGGAGGAGGCCCAGGAGGAGAAATTCTATATCCAACCACCGAAAGAAAAAGGAAAAGGGTAATGGAAAAACGGCTGCTTGTCTAGTTGATTGATAATGATGGAAGTAAGAGCAAGCAATAGAGATCTAGCAAAAAAGACTGGAGAGTATGCAGTGAAAAGAAACGAAAAAGAAAAGAAAAAAACGTTGAAACTGGAGGGTAATAGTGGAAAGGTCAAAAAACAGGGAAATTCTATGCTCTATTACTACCCCCAAAATTTTGGAAAAAATGCCAGTTTATCTCGTCCCATTTTAATTAGGACAATTTGTAATATATTTTTTCGATTTGAATCGGGTTTTGAAGAGGAAAATAATATATATTTTACTAATTGATTTTTTATTGAGTGCAATGTTTTTTGACTTCATGAAAAAAAAAAAATAGACAATAAAAAATTAGTGGAGGATGGCAATATGGAGTTTTGAGTACAGTGCAAAACAATAAACCCAATAGAATTTAGTATGGAAACGGCATAAAAATGACACGAGCACAAACATAATAAGACTCGAATACAACACGAGAACGAAGACATGTGCACAGTAGGAACATAGTGCCGGGCTGGCCCAAGGACGAGGCTGTTGATTGTTCCTCCATATAATGCACTCCTATGATCCTATTATTAGCCATACTTTTAGGCTTTAGGTGGAGACTTGACTTTCCCTTCTCCATTGTCATCTCATTGGTTCCACTTATCTCCTCCTCCGGTAGTGTTTTTGTAACTTGTTTGTGGTACATAAAGTGAAATATTTTCTCAAGTATTATTATACCGTATATGCTTGTGAAATTCTTTGATTCCTAATAAATGATATTGATTCTAGGTTGAACGTGTGAATCGATCGGAATCTCTCTGTCAACTTTTCCAAATTTTTGAGGTGCTTAAAAAGTTGTTTTGACCATAGGGTTGTGTGCGCAAGGCAGAGATGAAGCCAAAGTGGTTGTCCGCCGGAGTTAGGGTCACCAAAGAGAGCACATGCGTCAGTTGATGACGACGCGTGTAATGACCCAAACTTTTGAATTAAAAGAAAAATAATTTACCAAAATTTATTAAACTTATCTTATTTTTATGTATGCATGTGTATTTATATATATATACACACACATACATACATACATATATATATTTATTTATTTTCTTTTGTATTTTTTCCTTTTCCTTTTTGTATTTCAACCAGGTTTATTAGTTTTCTTTTAAAGGTATCTTATGTAAATTATATTTATTTGAATTTTATTCCTTGATATTTTAGCTGCAATGCATGGATATGTTCTACAAAAACTTTATTTTTATTTTTTCAAAAAATGTTATTATGCATGTAGATCAATTGTTTTAAAAAATTATTTATTTTGAAAAGGGTATATGCTGCTAACCATCATTCAATCTTAAATTTTAGGCTTTTGACTTTTTAATTGTATTTTTTTAAGAGCTGCTACGTGGTAAGCTCAATAGAATTCTCACAGAAATGCCACCGGAATAGCATATGTATGAATTTATTTTTTATTTTGAACTTTCACTCCAAATTGGCGAAACATTAAAGAATGTTAATCTTATTTTATTTAAGCATTTTTATATACAAATAAAGATGACAATATACCAAAGTAGTAGTTCATTTTAAACATGTACAATCAAAACCATACAATTAGCTTAATAAATATATTGACCAAATTTGTAGTGTTTCTAAATACATCGAGTCAACCTATTGATTTGCTATAGTATAAATATTGACACAAATATAATTACAGAAAAATTAAAAATATAACAATTACATAAAAGAGATTTTAGAATGGAGAGAGTATATAATTCTATAGCATGACTGTAGAGAGATTTATGACTTCAGCAACTATTTTATGGCTTGTTGATCTTAATATGAATTTTATAACTATGTACAAACTTAATGAGAATTTACGCCATTACTAATTATTTTAAGTTGAGGTTAAAACAATTATTTTGATCTGAAAAACCCAGCATGAGATTGCAAAGAGTTAAGAAAGAAAAAAAAAAAAGCGAATTATCAAACATGATATTTTAAAGGCACAAAACGAACTTGTCTTCAAAATAAAACGTAGATAACCCAATATCTCTATATAAATGAATACAAATATGAGATTGTGAACAATAAATAAATTTTCATATTTTTTTTCCTCTAATTTTTTTCGTTGAGTTGTTTGACCAATTCATAATCAAATATTCTTTATAATATATTGTAAACTCTGACGAAAATATTTCTTCTATTTTTCATTCAAACATTGGTATTGGAACAATAACAAAATACATAAGAAATTAACTTAGATAGAATTTGAATAGATGAACTAAGAGTTTAATTGTAAAGCTGGTTACCTCATGAAAAAAATGTCTTCCTAGTAGTGCATTGGAGAACACGTGAGGCTTTTGAAATCAAGAAAGAATAATGGAATGAAAAAGAGAATTGATTTTGAAAAAAAATTCAATCTGCATAAATCACTCGGAATATTGAGTATTATAAATAATTTTGTGACGTTTAGCTTAATTATGATTTAAGATAAAGAAAGATTTTATAAAATTTGAATTCAAATCTTAAATTACCTTTTTGGATATTCAAGTATATATGGATGTAAAAAGTTGTTACATTAGAGAGTCACTAAGGTTTCTTTTCATTCTCTACTTGACTTTCAAAATTAAAACTTAAGCATTTAAATTGAGCAAGTAATATTTTAAGTTCTATAAATGAAAAATATTACTTAAAAAAACTATTGCTACGTGTCGCTCTCAAGACGACTCTCAATAATATAAGTATAGATTAATTCACCATTTGAATGGGCGGGGTTTAATTAGCCATTTTTGTTGGTAATGTTTCTTTCAAAACTGAGAAAAATCAGTGAGCATATTTTAATTACCTACGGAGTGTCTGCGAATTAATTATTTTTTAGATTGTAAATTTTAATTTTGAACTACAATCAAAATTTGTGAAAGTATTTAAATGGTAATGTGCAGAATAAATTTGGCAGGAAGATCGTGTGTAGAATTTGTATAAAAATTTTAAAATCTCCTCCATAAATGATTTTTGAATTATTCATTTTCCAACTCATTACTTATAGAATGTACTCTTGTATAATGAATTTTATAATTCACTTTCAAATACTCAAACTGCAAAACTGCATAATGAAAAAAGCAAAATATGATCTCCCAAACACCTCTTAGATTTAGAGTGATAGGAACACATGTTTTGGACAAATTCAGGCACAAATGTATAATGAATCATTGGATGTATATGAGTCAACGTGCATCCAATGATTCATGATATATTTGCATTTGGGTGTGTCCAGAACATATGTTTTCTAGACTTTTTGAACATTTAGGGAAACTTTAAGAATGATTGTTTGAGAAAAGCATGATCCAAAACTATTCTTTTCGGTTTCCAATCATGGTTAAGTTAAACAATCATGCTTAAAGTTATTCAAAGCGCTTGCTCGCCTTTAATCAAGGCCGATACTCAAAAGTAAACGATTTATATGGGAAAAATAATCCCACGGAAAAAAAAATGCCTGAGTGGCAATTTTTTTATTAACTCACCAACTAGTAGTGAAGCAAAGATTTTCATATTCAATTGAACGGGATGTCTTAAGATATTTTTTTTGATAGCTGAGGGTATCCGCTAGGCTTTGAGATTATTTCAAACTTAATGCCGATTAATTCTCGGAGCACAATCTTATCGTCTACTTGCAGAGACCCATTTAAAATTATTGTTTTTGTCCTATGGGTTGTGTGGACAAAGCCCCATAAGAATTGACAGCAGTGAGAATTTTCGAACTTTAGACATACGAAGGAGCATACTTCTAAGTTCAAAACTTGTGAGTCTTAAGATATTAACAACCGAATATTCACATTTACTACTAACCAGTCATTATTTGACCAATTGCGATGAAAGAAGTAATTTTGATTAGAGGTGTCCTTTCTTCTGGTTATATTTCAGGCAGATGGAACTGTCAGCATAATTCCATGGATTGGCAAAGTTTTCAGAGAAAAAACAAGAATTGTACTGTGAGGTTTGATTTCATAATTCAACTTGTTGGCTAATAAATCTTAAGTGTTGATAAGTACAAACTCAAAAAAAAAGAATACATATTTGGTTCGCCCTTGAAAAGCAAATAGCAGTATTGAATTTGTAGATTTCCTGATCAGCAGATTTGTGGAGGATGAGAATAACCCGAGCCTTAAATCCATCTTCCATGATATAATTTAGAGCCTGTACCCGTGTAAATGTTTAGCCCATCTTCTGGCCCTATAAGGGTCATGGTAATCCAAACTTTCAACACTGCTACTTCTTCCAGGAATGCCATCAAAAGCTTCTGTGCCATGAATTCTCTCCCTTTCATCCCCTATGCCCACTAGCATTTCCCCTCTCCTGGTGCATTCATCAACCCCGCCTTCAATATAGCTATATTCCACGCATACGTGTCCAGACTCGTCTAAGATTAATGGGATTCTTCTCTCCTCACCACCTCTTAGTTCTCCAAGCCTCACAATTCTAGCATCTTCCCCAATCCTCAACTGGATTTCTTTGATCACACCACCTAATACTCTTGTGAGGAACTCCTCGAATTCGTGCATGACAAACCCATTTGAGGTGCCAAAGCCAAATCCAACGTGAAACCGATGGATTGGAACAGAAATCTCAGCATCAATGCGGTGATAAGCTCTCGTTGGACTGTCTGATAGGTGCAGAATACAGGATCGGGGGTTTTTGTGAGCACAATCACGCAGTATCTTTACCCCTTTCTTCAGCCCTTCAATTGGATCTGCTTGCCCCATGTAGAAAAGGCGATCAATGACTTGTAGTGCTGTTCGCTTACCATAGGATGTCATCCGTTTCAGGGGGAAAACCCTTGCTGCAGAAGATGAATAGGTCACAATGGCCAAACGATCAATAGGTCGAAGCGAGAAAACCACTAATGCCATGGATTGCTTTATAAGTCTTAGGTGAGGGCCGTTGGGGCTTGCAACTAAGACCAAGTCAGTTGCCGGCTGATGTGCTAACGTTATAGACAGATACGCTCTCCTAGTGGAGTTGCACAAGTAAGGAGTTTTTACAGTTGGTGCAAAATGGTCTCCTCCAGGAGGCGCTGCTAACAATGATGAGGAGCAGCTCAAGTGATGCAGTGGTAGAAGGCCATGGGAATGTAATGTATTTGCTTGTGTCACCTGTAAAGATTGGTGTGAGCATTGGTGACAGCTGGGATGAGCGAGTGTGACAGGTATTATGCTGAAACGGAGACGGGGATGATTAGATATGTGGTCGGGCTCAATGGGGTCATCATCGTTGTAGCGGGCAGAGCGCAAGAAGGATCGCCTGTGAACCCGGAAAGTGGCAATGGAGTCATCAAGGATTTGGAGAATGGGGTCAGATTGGTTGCAACAAGGTGGGTTTAGGTTCCGAGGAAGCTGTGTCCAATGAGCTCGGCATATAGGGCAGGTGATGTTACCATGGCGGACGTTGGAGGAGATGCAACCAAAATGGAATGCATGAGAACATTGGGCTGTGAATACGGCATGGCCTGGGCTTGTGCTTGTGCCATAACTCAGAGGATCTAGACATATTGCACACAAATTCTGCCACAAAAGAAACAGAAGTATAAGGTCATGTGGAGCTAAAAGGTGAAAGCCCGGTGAAAAGCACGACTAAAACATGTACAGATGGGTCATCAAAAAATTGAAAAACCTATAAGCTATTTCATTA